>CM076080.1:6470000-7195000 GCA_038088235.1 Zacco platypus
TAAAAAAATAAAAAAAAACCTTACTGACCCCAATTTTTTGAATGGTAGTGTTTCATTATAGTATGGTACCGTATCCAAATATCATGTATGATGTATAAAAAAATACAGTACCATAGTATATACTTAAGTACTCTGATACTGTCACACTAACTTTTTGTAAGGGTTTTAATAAACTAACAACATGCAGCATTTGGAGGACCAGACAGATAAAAGCATTCAAATATTTTTCAGTATGACCGTTAAATTTGTATGGACCTGTGTTTCAGTAAGAGTATGAGTTTGTGAGAGTGAGGCCTCATTACTGTCTCTTATGATACCGTAGTCATCGTAAAACAGAATTGATAACGAGTTTAGAGCAGTCAGGGGACTGCTGCAGAGTGTGATAACTAACTACTGTGTGTGAGTGCAGGTGGGTTCTGAACGATATTACCAGTGTGTGAGTGCATGTGCTCCTACTTTTTAATAAAACTGAACTACTTTTAAAATAAAACTATTAAGCCTCATCAGCAAATGAATAACAATACCATGATTAACAGATAGGAAACTGTGTGCAGGAAGGGATTTTCAAGGCACCACAGGATGTTCCTCAGTTATCTCTACAGAAGAATCAGGTTTAGTCCCTCAGCAGTATCTGAGCAGCCAATTAAAGGTATAGTTCACCTGAAATTAAAATCCTGTCATCATCTACTCGCCCTAATGTTGCTCAAACCATATATTCTACTTGTCTATGAGGAATGAACAAACTAACTACTAACTACTATTAGATTAGTTTTGTGATGACAACTCTCGTAGTGTTTGGCATGGTAATGGATATGACAATGTTCATTTGTTTGGACTTGGGGGAATAGATCTGCTACATTGCTGCTGCTGTTGGTTATTGCTGCTGTAGAGCAAATATGGGACTGGCTACTGCAATATGTACACGACATGCTCCTGTTCCTGCTCCTGCTCCTGACATGCAAGTAAGACATGCTGCTGCTGCACAAAATACCATGAATTACCAGTAGCAGATCTATACAGGTGGAGCTGGGGAAGTTGGAGGGTTTCTGAAAGCATGCTGCAACAGCTACTGATAATGATGACTAGTATTTGAAGGTTGAGCATCGAGCTCATTGGCTACTGATATAGCAGGAACCAATCAGCTGTGCCCTATGAAGAATGATGTGATTGCAGGCAGATTGAGTTAAAGCATTGGTTCACTTCAGAATTTCCTGATCATTTATTCACTCCCATTCTATTCCAAAAAGATCAAAAAGTTCTTAAACTAGATGGAACTAGATTAAATATTTTGACTGTTGCGATTCCAAATCGGTTTAATGACCTGTAACTCTGCCTGAGTATCGGACAAGTGTTCACTGTTGGCCAGAGGAGAACTGGCTCCACGACTAAGCCTGGTTTCTCCCAAGGTTTTTTTCTCCATTTGTTGGAGTTTTGGTTCCTTGCCGCTGTTGCCTTTGGCTTGCTTAAGTTGGGGACACTTGCTTGATATTCAGCAGTGTTTTTGATATGCCTGCATTGGTGCCGTTGTATGTGAACTGAGCTGAGCCGGACGATTACATCACTGTTTTCTCCAGTGCTGATATACATAAATGAGCTAGACTAATAACTATTGATATTTGCAACGGAATGAATCAATAAAATATAGAATAAGCTGGACATTGACACCATTTTTTTGGGAGCTGCTGTGCAGCCAAAATTATTTGCCAATTATTAATGTAAAGCTGCTTTGCCACAATTTGCATTGTAAAAAGCGCTATATAAATAAAGATGACTTGACTTGACTTGACTTAAAGATGTTTATGTCTTTCTTTCTTCAGTCGAACAGAGTTTTTGAGGAAAACATTCCAGGATTTTTCTCCATATAGTGGACTTCAACGGCTACCAACAAGTTGAAGGTCCAAATATCAATGCTGTCACATGTGTTCCAGTCTGTCATGTTTTCAGTTACGTCATGTCTGCACCGGTCCTCAATTACCCCTCATTAGTTAACTCCCTCCACCTGTGTTCATCTGTTCTACCTGTGTATTTATACTTCCTGTTTCTGTTCTCCATTTGTCGGTCATTGTTTTGTACTACGTTGTACGCTGTCTCGTTGCACTCTGTTCATTAAAACCTGTCTGTTACTCTAATCCTCGTCTCCTGTCCTCCCGAGCGTGACAGAATGACCGACCCAACAAAGAGAAACTTTTCTCAAATTAAGAAGATGGACTTACCCACGGCAGCACTACTACTGAGTCCGGAGGCCAGGCCTTACCTGGCGGGCATCCTCTGGGCGTGCCGTAAGGACTACCGCTCCGCCTCAGCCTGGAAGCCCGGGGTGCGCGCTGAGGTCGAGGGGGGAGTCGACGAATTCGGGGGAAGGTCCATCTCAGAGCCAGGAGCGGCCCGGAACTTTATCGATCCGTGGTCCGCGGATCCAATCCCCACCCAAATCCCCGCCCGTAAAACCTCGTCTGCCCCGTACCAGTTCGGAAGCCTGCCTGTCTCCCCGATCCCGTCTCCTTCGCTGGTCACAACCAGCCCCCTGGATCCATGGCCACCGTTGCTGTTGGCCAGCTCCTCGGCTCTGTCCTCGTCACCCACTCCGTACGGCTCTTCACCAGCGCCTCGGGCTACCCTGCCACCAACCCAGGTTGAGGCGGAGCCCCCAGCGTCACACCGAACCTCCAGACCCACGTCACCACCGCGACCCATCAGCCCGCCACCATCGCCTGGGCCTGCGCCTCCCTCACCTGCTCCTCGGCCTGCCTGCCCGGAGGCTCTGCTAGGGCCCCTCGTCTCGCCTGGTCAGCCTGCGGGGGTCGACGCCCAGCCGCCGCCACGGACTTCCGGGATGGCGGCTACGTCACCACCCGTCACCCCTACGGCGTCAGCAGGCTCCTCCCTCCCTTCAACTTCCCAGTCAGCCTCGGTCACCCCAGCATCACCCCGGTCAGTCAGAGCCTCGTCGCCGCCTCGGTCCCGCAAGCCGGCAGCTCTGGGTCGTACTTCCGGGTCGGCGGAGTCGCCCAGGGCTGTCGGCCAAGAAGTTCCGCCGAGGTCTCCACCATCCGCCATGGCTCCTCCGCCGTCGTTCGGCCCCAGGAAGCCATCCCACAGGATTCGCTGGTCGCCTTCCTGGTTCCGCCCTCCGTCTGAGTCACCATGCCGTCCGTGGCCATCGGCCCCATTCTGCTGCCCGCCTCCAGTTCCACGCCCTCCTCCGAAGCCCCCGCCTTGTTTATTGTTGTCTATTGACTTCTTCGCGGCGCGAGGACGCGCCTTTTTTCCGGGGGGGGCGTAATGTCACATGTGTTCCAGTCTGTCATGTTTTCAGTTACGTCATGTCTGCACCGGTCCTCAATTACCCCTCATTAGTTAACTCCCTCCACCTGTGTTCATCTGTTCTACCTGTGTATTTATACTTCCTGTTTCTGTTCTCCATTTGTCGGTCATTGTTTTGTACTACGTTGTACGCTGTCTCGTTGCACTCTGTTCATTAAAACCTGTCTGTTACTCTAATCCTCGTCTCCTGTCCTCCCGAGCGTGACAAATGCAGCTTCAAAGGGCTCTACACGATACCAGCCGAGGAATAAGAGTCTACTTTAGCGAAACAATCGGTCATTTTCTAAAAAAATAAAATAATAAATTATATACTTTTTAATCACAAATGCTCATCTTGCACTAGCTCTGGAATACGGCACACATTACGTAATCACGTTGGAAAGGTCACACGGCGTGACAGGCGGTAGTATCGTGGTAGGGCGAAAAACTCCATCTCATTTTCTCCTCCAACTTCAAAATTGTCCGACATCGTTGTTTTACCTTGGCTCTCAGCCTTTGCACATTCGCTTTGTAAACACTTGCTCATTACTTCTGTCTATGTCACGTCTGACATTTCCAACGTGATTAGGTAATGCTAGGGCAAGACGAGCATTTGGGGTTAAGAAGTATATACATTTTTATCTTTTTTAGAAAATGGCCTTTCGTTTATCTAGATAAGATCCTTTTTCCTCGGCTGTGATCGTGTAGAGCCCTTTGAAGCTGCATTCAAACTGCAATTTGGACTTTCAAGCCGTTGAAGTCCACTATATGGAGAAAAATCCTGGAATGTTTTCTTCAAAAACCATGATTTCTTTTTGACTGAAGAAAGAAAGACATAAACATCTTGGATGACATAGGGGTGAGTAAATGATCATAAAATTTTATTTCTGAAGTGAACTAACCCTTTAAGGAGCCTGCACCAACTTTAGATTAGATAACTAACAAATTAACTAACTAACCTACTAATAATTGATATATAGGCAGACAGACAGAGGGATTCAAATAAATTGTGATAATGTTGATTATGGAAAATGCTGCTCAAACCATATATTTTAATTGCTTACCTACAGTACAACTAACTAAAAAACAAATACAGACAGACAGACAGATAGATAAGTGGATGGATGGAATGATAGATAGTCTCTCCAAACAAACCCAGAAAATCAAAAAAATGAAATATTCCTGTGCCCTTTACAGTGTCTGTTAGGTCTCCTTATCCTGCATGTGCTTCCAAAGATTCTGGAACACAGTGACTCTCTGCTGCTGTGTTACACACACACACACACAAACACACACATTAGCACAATGGACCATTACGCAGTGAAGAAAAATGCTTACAAGCCAAATAAAACTAACATATAAACTGATTGATTTCTAATAGGCCAATGGCCAACAAAACAGAAGCCCACACAAATACGATGACAAGGACGAATGCGCGCACACACACACACACACACACACACTCACACGCAGCACGACTGCCCATCTGGACTGTGCAGCACCAGCCAGTGAACCATGAAACAGTGCAACTGCCTGCTTTAGTGCTATGAATTCAGAAATACCAGGCAAAATTACACTTCTATAATTCGAACAAATAAAAGAGAGAGATACAATTACACACACACTGATAATGCTTAATCCCTTAGATATGGCCTCTTATAAATCTGTGGACATCAAAGGTTTTTAAACAGTATCTTAAGCCTTCTTGTCATTTAAAAAGTCAGATGGAAAGAGAAACCTTACTGCTCAGAATTTTTAGGACAGGTTTATGATTATGTTAAGCAGAAGCACAGCCCAAATTTAACACTCACAAAGCTCCAAAATGAGAGCAAAATATTTTTTTAAAAAAGTATTTTATGGAAGATGGAAGATTTCTTTCATGTCACACAATTATTCAATTACATTCATTTATACATATACATTCAGACCACTCACTACAAACACACACACACTTAATCGCAGACACAAACTCCGGTGCAACAGAAAGACGTTAAAATGTAAGGCTTTTTCTAGAAAAAAAATGTAATGTTTACAAAAAGACCCGAGGTTCTACGCTGTCAGAGCAATTGCTATTTCTAAAGATTAAATCACAGTGAGTGACAGATTATTAAATCACAGAGACAGATATTTGTTCTCCGGGACATCCGTCATATACGCATAAACATGAGGGTCATTACTCATAGTTAACTTTGCCCTGTGAAAACAACCTAAGAATTCTCTGCAAGAGGTTGTGCCCTGCAAGCAGTGTGTTTGTCTCCGACGGTTGGAAACGACAGGTTTGTTTTATCACGTGACTTGATTATGACAGTCAGTAGCCTATATTATACATATATATCATGACTATTTCCCCAACCTTTCGCAAAATAACAAATTATCTAACCATTTTTCACCCTCTTATTCTGACCCTTAAAATTAGAAACAAACTAGGTGGTTTCTTTTTTTTTTTTTTTTTTTTTGCTGCTGTTCCTTTCGCGTCGGCAGCTTCTGGGTCCAAAATTGCACACACCAAACCGACACTCAACACCCGCGTATAAAGGAGATAACTGTATTTAAGCAGATATATTTGTCAATATTCGTCATTCAAAAAGGGAAAGCGAAACTAAGACGGCATGTATACAAACCATAAACCGTTTTGAATATCAACCATGCTGATCACGTTCTTCATTCTGCTCCGCTCATGTTATTATGAAAATATTCGTGCATTCGAGTGCTCATGTAAGATGACGTAAAATTAGAACAACCGTCTGTCTGTGCCGTTATGACTTTTTTGCTTGCTTTCATAACTTTTGCTTATATTTGTGTGAACTCAGTCGTTGACTAACTGACTCCTAACAGCCAATCAGAGTTCTTTCTCTCACCGACGGCCCGACGCCGATTCAACATGTCCAATTTGCCGGAAAACAGCCGACGGTGTGGAACATACTGAGAAAACTTAGTCCGTCGGCTTGGTGTGTTCCCGCCTTAAGACTATGTAAACAGACTCTTTGCATGTAAGATGAACAGCTATTTGCCATGCTAACACAGGATGGGTTTCCTGCCAAGACAAATATAGTTTGCGATGCTCCATCCTTCGATAACAACCTCTCTGCAATGCCTGCATTAGTTTGTGACAGGTTCACAAAACAATCCATGCTGAAATGAGCCACACAAACTCTTAAGGTCATACTAATATGACCTGTGTCTTGTTAAAAATAAACTTCAGCTATACTTTCCTAACACTGGGATCCTATGGAAAAGATATACAGGTAGCAGCTGGAGCAACACACAACCAGTATCATTTGCTCTTCTGCTGTTCAGGAATTATAGTATCTATATACTGTATCTGTTCTAAAAAAGTACATCAAACTCTTATTTGAAAAGATCAAGACAAATGAATTTCAACAATTAACTCATTGAAAAGTGTAGAAAAGTAATAAATGTCAAACATGAGTGCGTAAAGCTGGACGTCAGCCGAGGATGCTCAGGTTTACCCTACTGCCCAATTATGACCCCTGTCCGACTGCTAATGTGTCCAATTAGAGTAAAGCGCAGGCAATCTGCCAGTTCTCTGTCGTTATGGAAACTAGCAGATATGCGATAACTGTTGCATGCTTGTGATATACTTGTGTCTCAGATGCAATTAATTATTTCCAGTATAAAAACCATTAATTCACACCTCCCCCTCATATTCACACACACACACACACACACACACACACACAAGCCTTTACTCTAATTCACAATTTCACACACAAGACAAGAAACCGCTGTTCGTTTTCAGTGTGTAAAAAAAAAAAAGTAATCAAAATGTAGCCAATCACAACTTATTTTTCACTTCATTAATCACTCCACCTAATCACATTATTAACCACTCCAACAAACAAACAATCACTTTATTAAGACTTCTATCATTTTTCTATGCTTGAACTGAACATTTAAAAGGATAATTTGGCCAAAAACTTCAATTCTTCAATTTACTCTTTCCAAACCTGTATGACTTTCTTTCTTCTGTCAAACAAATAAGATAAAAAAAATTTTTTTTTTTTTGAAAGTCAGTTAAGTGTTGTTTTAGACCCCAATCACTTTCAAAATATTTCAAAATATTTTATGTTCCACAAAAGAAAGAAAGTCATCCTAGTTTGGAACAACACAAGGTTCTTATTTTTGGGTGAACTATATACAGATTTCAGCATAAAGTTTACTAGAATGCGTTTGTTCATTCACAGAGTAAACTCCTATTTTTATAGAAACCTTTTCCATGTCTTTTTGAGAATAAAAAGAATAACAAATATCAGTGTTATCAAAGCTATAACTAGAGCCGTCAGTGTAAAACATAGACAAACTGTGTCAGAACTGATATTTTGCAACAATATCATCAGAGTTTTCTGTGGTTGCCAGAAGTTTTCCGTACCTGTACTTCATGCCGGTGAGTTTCCCAGTGGACTCTTTCAGGGAAATGTGGTGCCTGTGCGTGAAGGAGCCCAGGCTCCGAGCAATCAGGGCCACCGTTCGGAATCGTGCCCGTGCCGCGCTGGCCGTGTTCGGACTCGAAGTGTTCTGCTTGTTCGGCTCGCTGGTGCGAGGGGCCTTGAACCCTTGATCCGAACATGCGAAGGACACCTGCATGGCTGTTACCTGCAAAAGAACTTGAGCGAGGAAAACTGGCACAGCTTGTCCTGGAAGTCCAAGAGAATCAGGATGCAGCTCAGGGTTGGATTTCAAAAGCTGAAGAGTTTAGTCACTAGTTCAGAGTTTAAAAATTCTAAGCGTTCCTTCCTCTCTTTCATAAACTCTTGCTCTCTTTCCCAACGGGAGCTGATCTCGTCTGTGCCGCCGTTTGATGTTTAACCTATAACAGCCCTTCGCTCTTCTCTTCGCTTTGCCTCCTTTTTCCTCTCCACTGATTTTAGCTGACCCTCAATGGTGTTTCTCCTCAGGCTGATGACGGGCAGAGGGGGGTTTTCTTCAGCCCACGCTCATCACCGAGACTATAAGAGCAGTCCAAGTGCACCGCAGGAGACGCACAGCTATGCAACAGACTCCGGGACTCTGGGAAAACACTCAGTGGGTAGCAAACCGGATGATCGATGTATTCCTGAAAGTCCAGGACAGAACAGGACCCCTTTCCGAAAGCAGTCCAGATTAGTGAGCCACAAGGTGAAAAACACACTGTGTCCCGCATTTAAATGTCCTCTTACTAAAAAACAGGCGAATGCAGTTCGGCTGGCGCAAAAAAAACAAAACAAAAAAACAGTCAGTTTGATGAAGATATATGTAAACCAAAGCAGACAGGCGGAGGAAAGGACAGAGAGAGAGAGGGATGCGGCATGATCACTGGGGCTGTAAGTGAAAGAGAAGCTAACAGAGATGGAGAGAGAGTGAATGTGAAAGAGGAGGCATGAAAGCGTAGTATGTGAGAATGATGCTCAATCAGAGATGATAAGGAGAGAGGAAAGAGAGAGTGGGAGAGGAAGAGAGAGAGACTGCAATGAGACTGAAATAACTGCAGTCTCTCACCAGCGGCTCAGTGCTGCGCTCAACAGCGAGAGTGAAGACAATCCATCTGGATGGGACTACGTGTGTATGTGTGAGCGTGATTAGTTTGGATACGTTTATAATGCAGATGCCATTCTCATTTCGCAGTGTGTCACATGTAGTCTGCTGCAGAAACTTGAAAAAGGGAGGAACCGTTAATGATTGATTGATTGATCTTTTAGCACCCTGGAAAGATTTTACTGACTAATGTTACTGATGTGTGGTTGTCAAATGAAATGCAGCATGCAAGATGGCCATCCTAAAAGAAGGAAACGAGGCTCCTGTCAGGTCACACAATTTCCGCGAAACTTCCTTGTGCTGCAGTGGGATTATGACAATGAATGAACAAAGCGTGCCATTCAGCGAAGGAGCTCAAAACTAGACATCAAGTTGAAGCCCAAACCCGGCCCGTAAACGTGACCATGTGATCCGACCTGACTGGTGCACTCAGATATTAAAGACTAAACCTGACCGAACCTTAAAATGTTTTTCATTCCTGTCTAAGCGAGTAGACCCGAATGCACAGACTCTCAGACAAAATAAGTTTGGGTTTTTAGGAATTACAAACTACCTGACAGAAACCCAACGTCATATATGGAAAAACTGTCCAAAACCACCTTGAAACCTGCTCAGTTCCTGTGGTAAAACTAGGGATATTCACTGGCAATGCTCTCTCTGTGTAATGTTTAGACTATCATACACAAAATACCAGTTAAATGAAGAGTCTTTTAATAAACAATGTGAACACGTATAGAGAAACCAGAATAGACTTAACATAAACAATACCAGATGAAGAACAGAGGGAACACAGGGCTTATAAACATGAGGAAATGTAATCAGGATGAAACAGAACAGGTGTGTGTGAGTAACTGACCCTTCGCCGACAGTTTGATTGACAGGAGATCAAACCAATCATAACCCCGAATCTGCCATTTTGTCTGACAAAGCAGTCAGGGGAATTAGTAGATTAACATTGGTGAACTTGAACTTGAAAAATTGTGTGTACTCATGTCTTTCCGTGCTTGGAACAACATTCCTTCTGATGTCCAATCATGTTTATTTGATGCTATAAATGTATAAATGTAAACTAGTATGAAGAGATGGTTGGTTCACGAGCCGCTTGAACAGAGGAGGTACAGCGATCTGTCACCGTACAATTGACTCTTCGCCAGCAGTTTGATTGACAGGCGATCTGACCAATCATAACCCCGAATCCGCCACTTTGTACTCACTCAGTCTTTCTGTGCTTGAAACAACATTCCTTCTGATGTTCATTCATGTTTATTTGATGCTATAAATGAACTAGTTTGAAGAGATGATCGATTCACGAGCCGCTTGAAGGAGCTACAGCGATCTGTCACGACACATTAAAGAGACACTATACAGTATTTATTGTTTAAACTTCTTTAAAAAATTACAATATTTTAAATATGAAACTGTTTCATATCAAAAGTAACCTGCTCTGTCTTGTCTGTCGACACGTTGTCAGTGTCGTCTTTGCTCCGAAATGTATTTTTCACTCCGTGAGAACATGATGTGTGGCGTGAGAACGCATGGATTGTCGGACATAGGAAAAGTAACTAAAGGGGCCGGGTCTTTGCGAAGGGTCAATTAACAAACAAGAAAACTAGAAAATCCGGCAAACAGGAACATATCAGAGTGAAAATGGAACTATAACTGGACATAACAGAATATAACGTTATACTCAAAACATTCCAGATTAATCTGGTCATAAGAGGAATTCTGCAATTCAAATAATACAAAATATACACTTTGTGCCTTTTTGCTTATGAATTACAGCACATTTTTAACCCGGGTTACAGTTTAACCCTAACCCTATGTTAAGAACAATGAAATTACTTGATCACAGCAGCTTTCTTTTCTTTTATATATTTGACAAATATGTAAAATATGTAATAATATATGAATAAAATATAAATTATTAGATGAAAATCTTAAATGAGTAGAATAAATTCTAAAATTAAAATAAAATAGAAATATTAAAAAACATTAATAAAAATGACAAAAACAAAAATAAATCAAACTATAACTGAAAATATAAAAGTAAATGCTCAAAATATTACTAAATACTATTATGGTTCATAAATGATTAGTGCTGTCAAATCGATTAATCACATCTAACATAAAGGTTTGTGTTTACATAATATGTATGTGTATGTATATATATATATATATATATACACACACACATACACACACATTATTTATATATGTGTGTGTGTGTCTGTCTGTCCTCATACGCTTGTGTACATACAGTTGTGTTCAAAATTATTCAACCCCCACTGAAATTGATTGTTTTGGCCGGTTTGACATTGATTTTGATCATTCAGTCATCCTGCTTACAATTAAATCAAAGAGGCACGTGTAGGTCAGACAAATATAACATAACATTTATAATGAAATAACCACAAATGTCTTTTCTCTGCTCACATCATTATCAGTTTTATTCAACCCCCAAGTGACATTCAATCTTAATACTTAGTACAACATCCTTTTACAGTTATAACAGCTTTTAAACGTGAAGCATAGCTTGACACAAGTGTCTTGCAGCGAGCTACGGGTATCTTCGCCCATTCATCATGGGCAAAAGCCTCCAGTTCAGTCACATTCTTAGGCTTGCGCACTGCAACTGCTTTCTTTAAGTCCCACCAGAGGTTCTCAATCGGATTTAAGTCTGGTGACTGCGATGGCCATTTCAAAATGTTCCAGCCTTTAATCTGCAACCATGCTCTAGTGGACTTGGAGGTATGCTTGGGATCATTGTCCTGTTGAAAGGTCCAACGTCTCCCAAGCCTCAGGTTTGTGACGGACTGCATCACATTGTCCTCCAATATCTCCTGGTACTGAAGAGAATTCATGGTACCTTGCACACGCTGAAGCTTCCCAGTACCTGCAGAAGCAAAACAGCCCCAAAGCATGATTGACCCCCCGCCATGCTTCACAGTAGGCAAGGTGTTCTTTTCTTCATAGGCCTTGTTCTTCCTCCTCCAAACATAGCGTTGATCCATGGGCCCAAACAGTTCTAATTTTGTTTCATCAGTCCACAGAACACTATCCCAAAACTTCTGTGGTTTGTCCACATGACTTTTGGCATACTGCAGTCGACTCTTCTTATTCTTTGGAGACAGCAAGGGGGTGCGCCTGGGAGTTCTGGCATGGAGGCCTTCATTACGCAGGGTGCGCCGTATTGTCTGAGCAGAAACTTCAGTACCTACATCTGACAAATCTTTTCTCAGTTCCTCAGCAGTCACACGGGGACTTTTCTCCACTCTACGCTTCAGGTAGCGCACAGCAGTCGAAGTCAGCATCTTCTTTCTGCCACGACCAGGTAGCGTTTCAACAGTGCCCTTTGCCTTGAATTTGCGAATGATGCTTCCTATGGTGTCTCTTGGTATGTTTAACATCTTTGCAATCTTCTTATAGCCATTGCCCTTCCTGTGAAGAGTAATCACCTCTTCTCTTGTCTTCCTGGACCATTCTCTTGACTTCACCATGTTTGTAACCACACCAGTAAATGTCTAGAAGGAGCTGAGTATCACAGTCATTTTAAAGCTGCCTAATTGGTGCTTATTAGGCTTTATTGCTGCTCCCTGACATCCACAGGTGCTTTCAATACCTGATTGAAAACACTTCAATGGACCTCTGTTCTTCAGAGTGGTAGTCTTTAAGGGGTTGAATAATTGTGTCAATGAAGAATTCACAAAAGAAACATTTACTACTGTATTACAAAACCAATTGATGTCATTTTAGTTGCATATGCTTCTTTAAGAAGTCCTTGTAGGATTTCATTCTGAATTCAATTACAAATGTACTCTAAATTCTCTAAAACCATTTACAGCATTGGGGGGTTGAATAATTTTGAACACAACTGTATAGCTATAAATATATTATATGAAATTAATCATGATTAATTGATTTGACAGCCCTTTATTAGAATAACCAATAAACAAACAAGTGACTGTCTTTAAGAGTGAGTCGTTTAATCATTCACGCAAACAATTAGTTCAGAAATGCCACTACTGCATGTTGCTAGGTGATGCAGAACAGTTTATTCTGTGGTGGCTTCATTGGCGGAGCAAAAATAGATGTTAGTAACTGGCAGTACTCCATTGAATCACCAGTAAAAAAGTCTTCGGAGTGGACTGAAAAATATCAGCAGGGCTTTTAAAAGGTGGCGTGAACTCTGTGCTTTGAACGGGTTTAAAACAGACGCAGAGATTCTGCTGGACAGGTAAGACATTTTAATGGTTTATTGGGTAAATAATGCTAATTAGATAACACTAACACACTAAATACACAGTCACACAATGTTGATGTTGTTTACTAACAATTTGAGAACAAAGTATAACAATAATAATAATTTGCACGGTTTGACGTTATCTAACTTTGCAATCGATAGCTTTAATCACAACCCACGTAAAATGATAATTCCACAATTGCAGGTTTCAAACAGAGATGGCGGCAAAGAGGCAAAACTTACGGACTGCAGCTTTAAGATTATATCTTATGTATATGTTATTATTGGCCCAATTTCCTGAAAGAGAAAGGGTTTTGCATTTAAATTTCTCTACTTTAGGAGTACACATATAGATGACCTCAGGCAAACAGACATGAATTAAAGTGCCAAAAAGGTTTTGGAGCTAAACTCTGCAGTGCAGTGGCCCTCCAGGACTGTAGCTGAATAGCCCTACTCTGTCTGACAGTCTTAACTGAGTGTAAGTGTGTCACTAAAGTGAGCTTAATCGGAGACTGTCACACTTTGGCGTCCCCTGATGGAAAAACTATTCTGGCACCCTGAGACAAAGATCTCTCTAAACGTCCCCCTGATAATGAGCCTCAGTCAGAGATCACCCACTTTATTACATTCTCGTCCAAATAAAGAGCTCTAACAGGAAATTAGTTTAGTCAAACATGGTTTTGCAAGAGCCCTCTGAGGACACAGCTCATTTTTAACATCTTAGTTTATCCAGATACATTATCACAAGTTAAGAAGTTTCTCGTCTCTAAGAACAGCCGAGAAAGTCAACGATTTAGAGACATAATTAAATGTAAAAATTTGATATGGGCAGCACTATAAGATGAAATGTAATAGATACACCCATCGCTGGAGCTGGGGGGACCATTTAGCTCTTCTAAACCAAATTTAGCTGGCTGATTAATTCTATTAGCTCCTTTTAAAAGTTCTTTTCTTGTATAGACTATGATTCACTATATTTCAATGGGTAAAGGGTCTTTTTTGTGGATAGTTCCACAAAATTATGTGGATAGTTCACCCAAAAATGAGAATTCTGTCATTAGTTACTCACCTTCATGCCATTCCAAATCCGTAAGACTTTCGTTCATTTTCAGAACACAAATGAAGATCTTTTTAATGATATCTGATAGCTTTCTGTCCCTCCGTTGATGCAACCACTGTGTTCAAGCCCCAGAAAGGCAGTAAATGCATCATAAAAGTAATCCATGTGCCTCCAGTGGTTTAACCTCAATTTTATGATGCGATGCGAGGGCTTTGTTTGTGCAAAAAAACATAATTTACCACTTCATTTACAAAATATTATTCTCCAACGTGCGTTCATGAGAGCACCATGATGCATGCGTGTTGTGTTGACTCGAGAGCAGACGTTGTTGCATGAATGATATAATATTTTGTAAATAAACGAAAGTGAGGTTGAGTCATTAATGACAGATTTTTCATTTTTGGGTCAACTAAGCCTTTAAGACCTAAACAATATGGACACATTGCTCACACAACTGTAGAATTTAACTTCTAACTTCATTAAAAAGTAGGCAATAAACTTGTTATAGTCAATGTTAATTTTTAACCAATTTATATATATATATATATATATATATATATATATTAACATTATATAGCACAGACAAGAAATACACAGCTCAATCTCTCCACGATCAATCTCGGAGATTTAGAATGTGTGCATTTTTAAAAAGTAATTTAAAACATTAAATGGTTGTTAAAAAATAAGGCAAATCTAAAATCAGTCTTTTTAATATCGCCATGGTGCACTGGAATGAGGTATCATGGAAAATGTATCAAAAACATATAAATATTAATTAATTATGAATGTTAGACTTGAATATGAATATATGAATATTAATTAGTTCACATAATTGGCCATTTCAGGACGGTTACCTTGCTATTATCATGAATTGACATTATAAATCAGAATAACAAAATAAAACAATAATATTATTTTAGACTGGTGGACATATAGTATGAATGGGCTGTAACCGAATCCTGGTAAACAAGATTATCTTAACCACTGGCCTCAGTACGGCACTCACTCACTTAGTACTGGCTATGAAAATAAGCTGTACAGAACCCCTATAATTGATAACATATCCTTTGTTACTCTACATCAAATATGGCAGGATTATGTAAGGGCAGATTTATATTTTGTCTACATAACCTTTTCCTCCAGCGCAACTATGTACCTAACCTCATCCCTCTCTCCCTTTATCCCCTCAGAATAATCCCAGCTGTCATACGGGATTAAGTGTATTGCTAGTCATTAGCATAAAGAACCAGTGTGAGTCAAAGCAGATCAAGCTGGCTGCTAATCAGAGCTAATAGCTTTATTTTACCCAGCAGTACCCCCTCTTCATATGGCTAGAATAACACCTCTGACTCATACTGGTGTTTCACCTCATAAACAAACCTTTGATCTTTGACACATGCTTTCATGCACTGATTATACAGTATGGGTACTTATCTTTCATTCCAAAACCTTCTAAAGACATGCTCTAAAAATGTAAAATGTCTACATATATAATAAACGTGCCAGGAATGTAATTGAAAAGCAGCAAACATGCTTTAGAAAACGTGCTTTGATTTCTGAATCTCGGTTAAACACTTTGGCCTGGTTTTTTTCCTGCTTTGTGAAGTCTATTACTGTAAATCCCAACTGCTTAATTTAGTCAATCAGAAACTGAATCCATGGCTCATTTAATTTGCTAATTTTCCCATGTAAGCTGTTACAGGTCATGTAATTTATTTTGTATAATGAATAACTGTGCAAGTAAATTAATATTACAAACCACCACTGATAACTGCCGTTCAAAAACATGACTGTAAAATAAACCATGCTGAATGGGCTCTTCATAAAATCAGGGATGTACACTTGAGTAATTGAATTCTGTACTAAAGTCATTTTCTTTTGGCAGTTTGTACTTTGTTGAAACTGCATTGTTTACTTTTTTTAAAGGGACAGTTCACCCAAAAGTGAAAATTCTCCCAAAAAATAATTTACTCACTGTTATGTTGTTCCAAGTATGACTTTCTTTCTTCTGTGGAACACAAAAGAAGATATTTTGAAAAATGTAAAACATTAAATGTCGAATGATCCCAAAGTTCTTAAAAACATCTTCTTTGGGTTCTGCAGAAGTAAGAAAATGATATGAAATTGGAACAAAATGAAGGTGAGTAAATGATGATATTTTTGGGTGAACTGTCACTTTAAATAAACAGGTCATCATGGCTTAAATCTTTCCTCTTATTAAAAATCTTCACCTTGCCGAGCTGACTAGCCAATCAAATCATTTTACTGTACTTTAGTTTAAAATCCATTTCAGTAAAAATTTATTGGAATTTTATAAATGACTGCTGGGTTTAATAAATTCAGAACAGGTTTAGGACATACAGTAACGTTCAAAACTTTGGGCTTGGTAAGATTATGTATTTTTAAAAAAGAAATAATTAATACTTTTGTTTAGCAAGGATGCATTAAATGTTCTATTTATCAAAGAAACCTGAAAAAAGTATCACGGTTTCCACAAAAATATTAATCAGCACAACTGGTTTCAATAATTATAATAGTAAGAAATGTTTCTTGAGCACCAACTCATCATATTAGAATGATTTCTGAAGGATCACATGATACTCAAGACTGGACAGGACCCCATCCCACCCGCTCTTTTACCAGCACTTACAGACATTATTAACTCATCTCTTCCACACAGGCACTTCCCCCACCACATTCAAACAGGCTCGGGTAACCCCACTGCTAAAAAAACCCACATTAAACACATCACTTGTAGACAGTTACAGACCTGTCTCTCTCCTTCAGTTCATATCAAAAACACTTGAACGAGTTGTGTTCAACCAGGTGTCATCTTTCCTCACACAGAAGAACCATCTGGAAGTAAACCAATCTGGATTCAAGAGCGGCCATTCGACCGAGACTGCGCTACTGTCTGTCACGGAATCCCTGCGGATTGCAAAGGCTGGTTCCAAATCATCTGTTCTCATTCTACTAGATCTATCTGCTGCCTTCGACACCGAAAACCATCAAATTCTTCTGTCCACCCTCTCGTCACTTGGCATCTCAAGTACTACACTTCAATGGTTTGAGTCCTATCTCACAGGTAGGTCTTTCAGAGTCACCTGGGGAGGGGAGGTATCCAAACCTCATCAACTGATCACTGGGGTTCCTCAGGGTTCAGTTCTTGGACCCCTCCTATTCTCCATTTATTCTACATCACTGGGTCCCATCATACAGGCACATGGTTTCTCCTACCACTGCTATACTGATGAGACACAACTCTACCTGTCCTTCCAACCAGATGATTCCACAATAGCTGCACGGATCTCAAGCTGTCTGGCGGACATCTCAACGTGGATGGAAGAACACCACCTGCAGCTCAACCTGGCAAAGACTGAGCTTTTAGTCTTCCCTGCCACTCCAACTCTACAACATGACTTCAACATACAGCTTGGTACAACCACCATTACCCCATCAAAGTCGGCCAGAAATCTTGGAGTTATCTTCGATGACCAACTGACCCTCAGAGATCACATCTCAAAGAAAGCTCGGTCATGCAGATTTGCTCTTCACAACATCAGGAAAATCCGGCCCTTTCTGACTGAGCACGCAACACAACTTCTCGTCCAGGCCCTGGTCGTTTCAAGGCTTGATTACTGCAATGCTTTTCTGGCTGGACTGCCGTCAAGTGCAATCAAACCTCTTCAAATGGTCCAGAACGCTGCTGCACGTCTGGTTTTCAATGAGCCTAAGAGAGCCCACGTCACGCCCCTCTTCATCTCTCTGCACTGGCTACCCCTCGCTGCACGCATTAAGTTCAAGGCATTGATGCTTGCTTACAGATCCACCACAGGCTCTGCACCTTCCTACCTCCACACACTGCTACAATGCTACGTCCCCACCAGAAGCCTGCGATCACTAAAGGAGCGAAGGCTTGTGGTACTGTCACAGAGAGGTACAAAATCACTCTCCAGAACATTCTCGTTCACTGCTCCCTACTGGTGGAATGATCTCCCTACCTTCATCAGGAACGCAGAATCCCTGGCAATATTCAAGAGACAGCTGAAAACTCATGTCTTTCATGAACACTTAACCCCTTCATAAAAAAAACATCTATCCTTTCCTTTTTCCCTTCCTACTCTAGCTTAACTGAGCAATGTATGAAACTTGTATTGTGAGCACTTGTCTATTTGCCTATTCATGAAGAATCGCTTGTTTGTATTCCTCACTTGTAAGTAAAAGCGTCTGCTAAATGATTAAATGTAAATGTAATGTAAAATGGAGTAATGATGCTGAAAATTCAGCTTTGCATCACAGGAATAAATTGCATTTTAAAAAATAACAGTTATTTTAAAATGCATTTTTTCTGTATCAAATAAATGGTGAGCATAAGTGACTTCTTTCTTCTACAGTAAAATACATTTGAACTGTATAGTGTAAGTTCAGGATACAAGTATTCCAAGTTATGAAATACTAATGTATAAGCAGAAGTAGCCTACTAAAACTTTATTTGAATTGGATTATAAATAATCCAAAAAGCATTAAAGTGCGACTTTTTGCAAAGAACATGCTAAGAATATATGTTGCTGATATAATAAAATCAGCAAGTTTGCACGTGTTCACTTCAGTAAATTTTGACATTCTGAAATTTTGACAGCAGCTAATTATGACAGTGAGGTTGCCTAAATGTTTCTATGTTGTAAAACAAAACTAGTACTGTGTAAAAACAAGTCATATGTACCTGTAGATCATTTTGGTGTTGGTGCTCACTGACTCCTTTAAAGAGTACCCATGGATCTGCATAAAACGCCCCAGCTGCTGTAGCTCAAGGGTAGAGCTGGATCTGCCGGCCCAGTGGGGACAACCTGCTGTGTGGTGTGAGCTCAATCCTGTCCATTGTCTATGGAGGAAGCGTCCTGGAGTTCTCTCAGAACGCTGAGCACTTCTCTGCCTGGGGATGGAAATGTCACTGCAAGCTGCCTTGTACAGGTACATTTTGATGAAACTCGCCCAAATATGCTGTGCTATCATAAAGATGTGAGAACTTTTCCACCGTGGCGGTTTTTATATACACAGAGCTATTATTCTAGGTAAAGAATTGTGGCCAACTGAGGCCAATCCAAATAGAGGACATCACGCATGGAATTGTGATCCTTTAGTACTGTCCAGTCATGGGTTTTCTGACTTCAAGGCATTCCAGTGAACAATGGGAGATAGATTTGTAAGTCATCTAAAATCCTCATGTTCCATGTGGAACTGCAGTCAGAAAATATCCCAAATCTCTAAGCAACCAGCCACATACGCTCACACAAAAACAAACACTGAGACACACGGATGGCAGCGGCAGCTGGATCTACATCTCAATTACTTCCCTAATTCCAGAAATAAAAATTTAAACACATAGCTTTCAAAATCATTGGTTTATGATAACACAGCATTATTCTTGGTAATTTGTTAATTAGATAACAAATTCAGCTCTTGCATGGGATCTGGCCCTGTCTGGCATCAATGCTGACTGCCAGCTTCTTTGGTGGGATAAGCTGGGAAAAGCTTGGCCATATTTATAACATCAGATCAGATCAGTGGTATGACATGCAGAGAATTTCAGCCAGATCACAGATGAGATGGAGCCGCACAGCCCTTGTAACCTCTGTTTCTACTTAATGATAACAGACTTTTCCATTGGATGATCCTCTATGGTGTCCCATTTTTCAGAATTTTTGTTCAATGAGCACCTCCTCAGTCTTCTATAGGGCAATTCACACCATGCCAACTAATGGCAACAAGACACTTTGTCGGGTTTGACGGATCAGTCAGTTGGCGTCTGTCGGAGATTGTTTTCACCGATTGAACATGCTGAATCAGATTTAAAATGTCGCCGTTGGTCTGCATCTGTCTGTGCAGTGTGAGCTGGACTTATTTAAACAGCCTCAAACTCAAAATCACAAAAACGTGGTAACAGAAATCAAACATTTAATATGCCTGTTATTAAATTCTGACTAATTTAAAAAGATTTGTTCTCAATTCAGACTTGCCTATGTAGATTTGTTCTCAATTCAGACTCGCCTACATAGATTTGTTCTCAATTCAGACACGCTTACATAGATCTATTCTCAATTCAGACTCGCCTATGAGGATTTGTCCCCAATTCAGACTCGCCTATGTAGATTTTTTCTCAATTCAGATTTTCCTGCATAGATCTATTCTCTATTCAGACTCGCCTACATAGATTTGTTCTCAATTCAGACTCGCCTACATAGATTTGTTCTCAATTCAGACTCGCCTACATAGATTTGTTCTCAATTCAGACGCGCTTACATAGATCTGTTCTCAATTCAGACTCGCCTACATAGATTTGTTCTCAATTCAGACTCGCCTACATAGATCTATTCTCAATTCAGACTCGCCTACGTAGACTTGTTCCCAATTCAGACTCACCTATGAAGATTTGTCCCCAATTCAGACTCGCCTATGTAGATTTGTTCTCAATTCAGACTCGCCTACATAGATTTGTTCTCAATTCAGACTCGCCTACATAGATTTGTTCTCAATTCAGACTCGCCTACATAGATTTGTTCTCAATTCAGACTCGCTTACATAGATCTATTCTCAATTCAGACTCGTCTACATAGATTTGTTCTCAATTCAGACTTGCCTACATAGATCTATTCTCAATTCAGACTCGCCTACATATTTCTATTCTCAATTCAGACTCGCCTACATAGACTTGTTCCCAATTCAGACTCGCCTATGAAGATTTGTTCTCAATTCAGACTTGCCTACATAGATTTGTTCTCAATTCAGACTCGCCTACATAGATTTGTTCCCAATTCAGACTCGCTTACATAGATCTATTCTCAATTCAGACTCGCCTACATAGATTTGTTCTCAATTCAGACTCGCCTACATAGATCTATTCTCAATTCAGACTCGCCTACATAGATTTGTTCTCAATTCAGACTCGCCTACATAGATTTGTTCTCAATTCAGACTCGCCTACATAGATTTATTCTCAATTCAGACTCGCCTACATAGATCTATTCTCAATTCAGACTTGCCTACGTAGACTTGTTCCCAATTCAGACTCGCCTATGAAGATTTGTCCCCAATTCAGACTCGCCTATGTAGATTTTTTCTCAATTCAAATTTTCCTGCATAGATTTGTTCTCTATTCAGACTCGCCTACATAGATTTGTTCTCTATTCAGACTCGCCTACATAGATTTGTTCTCAATTCAGACTCGCCTACATAGATTTGTTCTCAATTCAGACTCCCCTACATAGATCTATTCTCAATTCAGACTCGCCTACATAGATTTGTTCTCAATTCAGACTCGCCCACGTAGATTTGTTTTCAATTCAGACTCGCCTACACTGATCATTTACATACTCAATCCAGACTTGCCTACACTTTTAAAAATAAAGGTCCTCAAAAGGAGGTTTTCGCAGTAATGCCAATGAAAATCTATTTTGGATTCCCCAAAGAACCTTTAAGTAAACAATCCTTAAAAGAACCATTTTTGTTAGTGTGAAGAACACTGTAAGAATCTAAAGAACCCTTTTACATTATAAAGAACCTTTTATGCAATGGAAAGTTTCCATGGATGTTAAAGGTTCTTCATGGAACCATAGATGCCAATAAAGAACCTTTATTTTTAAGAGTGTACATAGATTTGTTCTCAATTCAGAGTCGTCTAGATAGATTTGTTCTCAGTTCAGACTCGCCAACACAGATTTATTCTCAATTCAGTTGATTTGTTCTCAGTTTAGACTCACATGGACAGGTTTGTTCTGAATTCAAAATTACATAAACGATAAGATTTGTTCTCAATCCATACTAAAACAGATTTTCACTCAGACCCACTTAAACAGATTTGTAATCAAAATCATACTTACCAAAGCCATAGCTTAAAAATAAATAAATAAAAAACAAGAGCTTCAACAGATCAAAATCCAGACATTTTCTAATATGGCTCCACTCAAATTCAAAGAAATTTGTTTGTAAATTTAAATGCACAGACTTGTCAAATTCAGACTCAAACTGATTTCGTTCAAATCCAGACACACTTAGGCTGATCCGTTCTCAATTCAGACTTAAAATGATACAACAGCACTTGAATTCAGGAATGCTGAAAATGGCAGAACAAGAAGGGTTCTCCAGAGTGCACAGAGAAGATGAAAGACTGAGGGACTATGGAAATACAAGAGTCTCTGAATAAGTCTTTTTGTGAAAAATATGAAAAAAGAGAGATCTATGATTCTTTCTTTCTATGAAAGTAAGAATGCTGCAGAGAGAAAAAGATATGGAAGTGGGGAGAGAAACTACATGAATGGAATACTGATAACTAGCTTGACGGATTCCCCACATAACTGCCGCAGGCAACAAATTCAGCTGTGACAATGACTTAGTAAATCTCCACACATGCTTACAGTCATACACGCACAGTCAGTTTCCCTGACTGAAGCAGGCTAACAAACATGGCTCATACAAATCTCAAAGTAGGAGGAAATGCATTTAATAAAAATTTAACTTTAATAATCTTTAAATTAGATAAGTTATGTTTTGATAGTTTGCTATAGGCTATAGGTTTCTCTATCCTGGGGGATATAGAGATTTGAGAGGCTGCGCTGCAGGCAGGGACAGTGAATGAATGAGTAATTTTTCAAAAAAATATTAAAAATGGCTCTCTACAAAAACTCAGGTCAAGTGATTTGATAAAGATTTTGACATTAAACCAACATAGCAGCATGTAACAAGACAATTAACTCAAAATAAGTGTTGACTCGTTAAATAAATAATAGCCATACGTCTATTTTAAAGAGACACAATTCAAAATTACTGCTCCGTCTGTTTTCTCTTGACATTCATGAGAGGAATTATTCCAACACTTCTCTTTTGTACAACCCTACGGCGTACTTGATGATTTTGGCAAGTAAACCAACTACGCCCTCTAGTGGTTTGATATACAGGTGCAAACATTCACTGCCCTCTGAGGATATGGATCTTTTTTGTTGTTTAGTACAGATTAATGTATCACAGATAAATCCATATTTATATACAGACTTATCCAGAACTAGAAAACATGTTCAGTTTCTTAATTACAAATTGCGTTCACATAAAACCATACTTAGGAACTATAATCTATATGCAATAAAGCTCGGTTTGATAGTTTAAAGGTTAGAGTTGGTTAATAAAACTCGTTACAAAATTGTATTAAGGTTCAATAATCCGCTTAGTTATTAAATTAACTTGTTTTACTTGTAGCTTATATTGTTCATATAAGTTCATATAACTTACTTTAAAATGTGTTCAAAAAACACAAATGATATCAGATTAGACGTAACAAAAGCCAACTGTAAATTTACTATTGATAATAAATGATTTATATGGATAGTGGTTTTGTTAGTTTTATGCCATACTATTTACATTAAATAAACAACAAGACGCCAAGCAGTCCGCGCGCAGTCTCCATGGAAACGCTAAACTATAGGCGCCCGGAAGAGCAACACATCGACGCCTTACAAAGAAAGTATATAGAAATTATATTATAAATATATATATATAAAACTCTAAACTTGGCGAATAATACAGATGGAGGGTCTAGCGTCCGTGTATGATCTCCAGGCGCTGTCCGCCCTGCTGTCCCCAAACGATGAAGATGAGGACGAAGATCTCCAGGTCTGAGCCTTTTACAAAAGCCGTTTTTCATTGTTAGCGTTCTAACTTTTACATTAAGTTTAAGTCGCTGAACAATTATCCTGTTTTTCAGAAAGTGAAGCCCGTAGAAAAGATGGGCCCGGGACATATCGGCTCTTCTGCTGTACCTTCGGAGGGAAAACACAACGAAGGTATATAATTTTAATATTTTTAAAATTATATATATATATATTTTAAAATAATTTAAAAACAAATTTTCAATATATATAGCATTTTTAAATAATAAATATAATTGACTAACTACTTTGAAATTGTTAAACGTCACATTTCGCTATTATCAGGGTTGGGGAGTAACGAAATACAAGTAACTTAGTTACCTATTTAAAATACAAAATTTGAGTATGTATTTCATTACAGTTACATTTTAAATGGGTGGTAATCAGATTACAGTTACATCTGAAAAGTATTTTAGATGACCAAAGTGATTATTGTGAATTTTAATGTCATTTAAACAGCAATTGGTGATTCTCTGACTCTGATAGTCTGAAAAAACAGAGTTAAGTTTCATCAATATTTTAATACTTTTAAGAGGGTTCATAAAAATGTTGTTATTTTTATTTAGTACTGTCCTGAACAAGACAAAATGACTGAATTTATATAAAAAAAAATTGCCCGACTGTCAACTTAACTTAACTGTCCTGTTTTCATGTTTTGTGATAGTTGTTTGTGAGTAATTTTATAATTGTAAAAAAAGGTCACTGCAACTTTTTCTCACAATTTGTTTTTTTCCCTCACAATTGTGAGTTTGCATTTCACAATCCGGACTCTCAGAACTGCGAGATTTAAACTCACAATTGCAAGTTATAAAGTCAGAATTGGAAGATATGAACTTGCAATACAGACTTTTTTTCTTGCAATTGTGAATTTAGTATGTGAGTTTATATCTCATAATTCTGACTTTTCTCAATATTGCCAGTTTATATCTCATAATTTTGACTTTTCTCAATATTGTGAGTTTATATCTCATAATTTTGACTTTTCTCAATATTGTGAGTTTATATCTCATAATTCTGACTTTTCTCAATATTGCGAGTTTATATCTCATAATTTTGACTTTTCTCAATATTGCGAGTTTATATCACATAATACTGACTTTATAACTCACAATTAAAACTTTATATCACACAATTCTGAGGGAAAAAGTCATAATTGTGAGATAAAAACCTTACAATTACCTTTTTGTGTTTGTTCCACACTTATTAGTATTCCAAAGTATTCTAAAGTATTTAGATTAAGTTACTAAACTTGAGTAATGTAATGAAATACGTTACAAATTACTTTTTAAAGCATGTATTTTGTAATCTGTAGTGAAATACATTTTAAAAGTAACCTACCCAGCCCTGGCTATTATCACGCTGCATCTTATGGGTTCTGAGAACATAAAACGTTGAATGTTCTCTATCTTTCTTATTTCTAGGTAGCACTGCTTATGTGAAGAAGAGCAGCAAAGGCATCTGGGATGAGGATGAAGTGACTGAGGGGGCACATTTTGATGACCTCACAGATCCACGGCCACAGCCAGAGTAAGAGAAAATACTTGTCAAAATCAGTTGAGATGTAAGTGAGCTGGTCTCTCACTGTTCATGTGTGTTTGTATGATTAGGTACGAGATTGTGCTGAAACAGTCTGTTGGGACTGAAGATTTGTTTCTTGGCTTGAGCAGAAAGGACCCCTCATCCATGTGTTGTGACAGCATGCTGGTACTGCTCATTCTTCACTTATTAAATCTTAAACATTAATACAGCTTTCACAACACTTGACAGCATCCTTACTGGGGTTATTAAATACAATTTTAAGGATTAGTTCACTGCGGAATTCAAATTTCCGAATAATTTAGTCACCCCATGTCATCCAACATGACAAGAAGATGTCATCTTTCTTCAATCAAAAAGAAATTAAGGTTTTTGCAGAAAATATTCCAGGATTTGTGGACTCAAATTGCAGTTTCAGTGCAGCTTCAAAAGGCTCCACACGATCCCAGCCGAGGAATAAAGGTCTCATCTAGCAAAACGAGTGATCGTTTTCTAAAAATAAAATTAAAAAATGATATACTTTTTAACCACAAATGCTAGTCTTGCACTAGCTCTGTGATGCGCCACACATTATGTAATCACGTTGGAAAGGTCCCGCATGATGTAGGTGGAAGTTTACAAAGCAAAAGTTTTTCGTCCTACTGCAGTACTTCCACCTACGTCACCCGTGACATTTCGAATGTGATTACGTACTGCGTGGTGCATCGCAGAGCTAGTGCAAGATCTCTGGGATCATGTACAGCCCTTTGAAGCTACACTGAAACTGCAATTTGGACCTTCAACCCATTGGTAGCTGTTGAAGTCCACTGACTTCCATAGTAGAAAAAATAATACTATTGAAGTCAATGGCTACCATCAACTGTCTGATTACCAAAATATCTTCTTTTGTGTTCAACAGAAGAAAGAAACTCATACAGGTTTGGAACAACTTAATGGTGAGCAAATGATGACAGAATTTTGATTTTAGGGTGGGGATTTTAATTGTAACCCTTTAAGAGTTGCATGGAACTTTCTGAAGAGCTAAAGGATTAGTTCACCCAAATTTGAAAATCCTGTTATTAATTACTCACCCTCATTTCGTTCCACACCATAAGACCTTCGTTCATTTTCGGAACAAAAATGAATATATTTTTGATGAAATCCGATGACTCAGTACAGGCCTCTATTGCCAGCAAGGTCATTAACACTTTCAGATGCCCAGAGAGGTACTAAAACATATTTAAAACAGTTCATGTGAGTACAGTGGTCCAATCTTAGTATTATAAAGTGATGAGAATACTTTTTGTGGGCCAAAAAAAATCCCAAAATGACGACTTTTCAACAATATAGCAATGGCCGATTTCAAAACACCGCTTCGAAGCTTTACGAATCATTTGCTTTGGATCAGTGATTCGGTTCATGTATCAAACTGACAAAATCATGTGAACTATTGAAATTGCAAAACACTTATGATGTAACAAAGCCTCATTTACTGAAATCTTTGGCACTCCGAACCACTGATTCAAATGTAATTGTATCACTCATTATCACAAATATATTGGAGTAAAGAGTACATATAAAAAATGTAGTCAAGTGTAGAGTAAAAGTTGCTAATATCTTTGATACTAGCACAGAAAAGTTACTCAAGTACAGAAACTAATTATTCAAATACTTCACACCACTGATAAATTGTAATCTCAACTTTAAGCATTGTGGATTTCCAAATTATAATTTCCACACTTCTAATTCAAAGTTTCAAAGATCTAAAGCTTAATGAGATTTACCAGAACGTAAAAAAGAGACTAGGGTTTAAAACATCCTTTCTAACCCTGTAAGACAGAGTTGGCTTTGATGGTGCATTAAAAGCAGATAGCAAAGGCTGATTGAAGTAAAAACATTTGTCTGTCCTCAAATGACTGAGCTGTTTCTTGTAATCTCACGAAATCTCTCTTTCATGCAAGGTAAGAGTTAAACTGCCAGGTACAAAAGCATCTGATTTGGTGCTCGATGTGAGGGAGACATTTCTTGACCTCAGAACTCCAAAGTAGTGAGTAAACTATTAGATAAAATATTTTACTTTTTCCAGTATTCACTATATATATATATATATATATATATATATATATATATATATATATATATATATAAATATATCTGTGTATATTTGTTGTTTCAGTAAGTTGGGCCTTCACCTGCCTCACCCAGTCCACAAACATGAGGGGAATGCCAGATTCATCATGGAGAGAGAAGAACTGGAGATCACACTGCCCATGAACAGACCAATGGACTGCATCAACCTGACCTGAGAGAGACAGAGAGAGCGAATGGACCATGAGAACAGACACATGTAGTTCTAGACAACATCTAGTTCTACAGCCTTCCGTTGACAGTCTTGGATCAAACCTGGAAACATGACCCCTGAATTAATTCACTTATCAGGTTTATTACCTCTAAAACTATGAAAAAAATATTTTGTTAAAATGTTTCCAAATCAGCAGCGTAGATAAAGCGGAAAGAAACTAGTGCCTGCATGTGAAAGAATTCCCTTCTTATGTTGCTGTCCTGTTATTCAGTATTATAAAATGTATTTCTCTTTTCAGCATTATAAAATGGTGAATTCCTTTATTTCATGTTTACTTCTCTTTTTTGATTTTTAAGCAAACTGTATAAATTATAAGATTGTATTGGTTAGCTGGTAAGGAGATTGAGGACATATAGAACAGAAATAACAAAATTGTGGTCATATCAAGTCTGCCTATATGTTTAATACATGAATTTCTAAAGCCTCTAAATGATCAACATGATCAAAACTGCTGAAAAACAGGTACACAATCTACTACATTTCTTCTACCATCCGATTGAGTTGGTGTTCACGTGAACAGCTCGGCCAGTACTGAGCCGGTGTTCTGATATAAAACCCGGAAGCCCTGCACTGTCTACAATGTAAACAGCGTAGGAGAATGACAGGGAAGAGAAGAAATTGTTGAATAAACTCATTATTTTTGTTTTGGTTTTGCGCACATAAAGTATTCTCATCACTTCATAACATTAAAGGTGCAATATGTAATTTTTTGGCCACTAGAGGGCAGACAATCAAAACAACAACAACGTTGTAGCTCGAATTATGGGAACTGTCGTATTCAACTCCACCGCTGATTTAAATCAGTCAGATGGGAATCATATATCATTTGCAAAAAGGCTGATTAATATTTATGTATAACACATACTGTATTAATTTACGTTGTTTATCACATCAGGTGAAGTGTATGGCAATGTCAACAAACTAATCAAACCAAATGCAATAACGCTGTCCTTAATAAACATTACTCATACAAAATGCAACTCATTCGCAGTTTTGGCATTTCACACATTTGATGTAGTGACGAGTATTTCACTAAAGCTACAGTCTAAAACTAAATTACATTCAGCAGTTCATAACATGCCTTGAAGTATTCATAGTGAACATCACCTCACCATTTTTCACATCATATGCATAGACAAGAACAAGACATTCGAACAATAAGACTAACACTGTTGAGCGATATAATAATCATACGTTTTCTGTCAGTAAAGGAATCCAAATAGTTACTCACCTGTCTATTAAAACACATGCAAGATCGGCGTCTCTGTCTAGTTGAAGTTTGTCGTGAAGTTCGCTCCATTTAGGAAATGCGACACCAATGTTGATCCTCGTTTTATTTCTCTTCTTGTCCCAAAATCTTCTTGGGTCATTTGGTTGACGTTTACATTTATAAGACTTTTCTTTGTTGACAGAAGCAGCTACAAACAGTGAAGAATAATTGTGTTCCATAACGACTGCGCGAAACAAGCGAGTTGCTTGACAGACGCTACAACTACTATTTCCGCATTTGTCCATGAGACTATGTTGACATGGTTTCTACAGCAGTAAAAGCGGAAACCGAGGGTAATATGACATCATTGACAGACTATTCCCACACACGTCCCGGAGCCTTGGTTAAAATCGCAATTTTCTCATGATTTACAAAGAGTTGGAAACATTTGGGATATTATTGTAAGTAATCAACTGAACAAAATATATAACACTGGCCTAGTAATTTTTGGATATTTTACTGCAAAAATTTTACATATTGCACCTTTAAAGGGTTAGTTCACCCAAAAATATAATATCTGCCATTAATTACTCAACAGTTCCAAACCGGCTAATAATGAGTTGGCGTTCTGATGTCCAATAATAATGTGTTCATGTGTTTTGGATGAGGCGTGGCTTTGGACGGCAATTTGCAGGGAGAGTGGGATCATATGCTTTCAATGCTAACAGGCTAACGTTAGCATTTCCCAGATGACCTACTGCACTTTTAAGTATAAATTTAATATTGTCAGTAATAGTGTTGTGGTACTTGAGACCTGTCTTAAAGGCACAATACGTAAGATTTTTATATTAAAATATCCAAAAACCACTAGCACAGTGTTATATATTTCATTCAGCTGTGTACTTACATTATCCTAAATGTTTCCAAGAATTCGTAAATTCAGAGAAATTCACCATTTTAAATAGTGCCCGTCCCTCTCTTGTCGCTTGTCAATGACATAAAATCTGCATTATCCCTGGTTTACTTGTGCTGCACAGTAACCATGGCAACAGGTGCGTAACGTCTAGTGGTGCATTGTTGTTGTTTCGTTCAAACATTATGGACCATAGCAAGCAAACTTTGGGACAAAAGGAGAAATAAAACGAGGATCAATATCAGCGTGGCGTTCGAGATGGCGAGAGCTTTGCGACAAACTTTGACTTGACAGAGACGCCGCTCTTGCACGTTATTAGACAAGGTGAGCAAATGTAGGTTATAAGACTAATCAGTGTTATATAGCTCAACACGACGAAGTGTTAGAACATCATCAGTATGATAATCTAATGTTGATCTATCTTACTGTTAAGTCCCATACAGACAACAAACTAATACTAAACATTACAACTTTCAACACACTCAAATACAGTTTAGTATGATAGTGTAACGTTAGATCAAGTGAAACAGCGCTGCGTTACCTCACAGTTTTAATTCGTCACATAAACTGACCTGTATGTGCAAATAAGGGCACTGATTCAGCCTTAATAATACTTTGTTGTCATAGGATTATATTTTTAAAAAACATCAAGGTGCAATCTGTTTTTTCCTCCACTCATGTTTATATACTGAATAATGTGTGTGCTGTAATGTTTTATTGATTGTTGTCTCTCCACTTCCCACCTCTACACTCCCACTTTTCCACAGCTTTACACACCCATTTTTCGAGACCATCTCCAGCTCTGAGGTGTGAATGTCCAGGCTAAAACAGGAACACACTGACATTCTTCATTTTGGCTGCGTGAGATTCTCCAGCTTCGTTCTCATTTGGAAAGAGGGCTGGGAGCAGCAGCTCATTTGCATTTAAAGAGACACACAAAAACAGTGTGTTTTTTTTTCTCACACCCAAATGGGGCAAATTTGACAAGATATAATAAATGATCTGTGGGGTGTTTTGAGCTGAAACTTCAGACATATTCTGGCAACACCAGATACTTTTATTACAACTTGTAAACGGTGCGTTATAAGTCCCCTTTAATTCATATGTCAGGCTTTATAGGGTTAATTTTAACCCTAAAAGCAGCCCTTCCTTACTAATAAACATGTTTTTCATGTTTTTTAGTGCTTCATGTTTGCATGCATGCCTTTTTGAGAACACAAGTCAGTTGTGTATTTAGTGATCTTTGAAACGGTTGTAAGTGAGAGAACAAACAGCACGTCGTGCGCGATTGCTCAGGGGTATCATGCAATACACCCCCCGAGCGCACGGATGCGCACAAGCGTTGCCACAGCAGCGGACGTACTCGTGTGACGCAGGCGGGCTCCATACACACTCTCCGGTAGCACAACAATACAAGCTCTCGCCGCTCCCCCTCTTTGCGCCTCGCTCTCGGTATGGCGGACGGCGAGCGGTCCCCGTTGCTCTCGGATCTCGGTGATGGAGCTCTCGGCAGTGGGAACGGCGGGGTGTCTCCGGGAGCAGCTCCACACGGTGCTCCGAACAAACCGCAGAGTGAGTAACGTACGCGGCGCGTTTCTGCTCTGTCACGGGCCCGCGCACACACACACACACACACACACGCAAACACGCCTATGCGTTTACTATGATTTAGATTCGGTACAGGTTCTGTGCTGTTATTCTTGTTTATGTTGCACGTTGGTGATGATGAAGGCAGCACCCGAACGGATGATTTTCTGTCTGATCGCAGTGGAGAGGCAGATGAAGTGTGTGCGCGGACGTGCACGCGCGCTGATACATGCTGCTAATCATATATATAATGCAGTTGCATACGATACACCTGCGTTGGGAGGATGATATTACTTTGTGAAAGAAATCTATGTTGAATTGATTCTTGCATACTTTTGTCATCCATCTCGGATGCGGAGAAGCCTCCTCTAATGAATGAACATCACTGTTGGCTTGTTCAGGTCTGTTTACTGTTCTGTTATTGGCCTTCCCGAGACAAAATATAACAGGGTTATATTGTCTAAAACTAGACATGCCTGGAAACGGCTGTACAGAGGCTTTCATTGTCCACATTTACCGGCGAGTCGGCGTCTCTGCATTACACATTTACAGTAATCAGCCGTATACGCTCCAGTTACACCCAAACACAAATGATTGACACATCTTTGGGCCATTCAGAAAGCCTGGAACTATTGGCTGAGGAGACCTCAACCAATCATTGCACAGAGTGGGCGGTGCTAATAGAAAGTTACTAAAGGGCGTGCAGAGGATGGTGGTGTGGTGATACTGGCTAAATTGTTATGAAAACAATATTTGTTTTATCACACACACGGTTGTTTCACTATGTTATATATGATATATTACTTACCATAGAGGCAGTGGTTGATAGCTTTTGATTTTGGGTATATTTCAAAGAGCAGGAGCTCCTAAATATCCTCACAAAAGGTTTTTCGCCATGTTTCACTGCGTCTGTGAGGACATTTTTTTCAAAGATTTGGCCCTCGTAAGCATAGGCAAATATGTACATGCTCCACTAGTAACAAGGCACATTCCAGCAGTCTCTTTATAAAGCTCCTTTCAGCTGATCTCGAGACCAAATCTGATTTTCTTGTTAATCCTTATGGCCTGGGTGACAGAGAACTGCTTCACCTTCCCGAAAGTGCAAGTTTCAGTGTTTAGTGTTCAGTGTTAAACTTTCATGTTTTACTCGATTTCATGAACCAATATTTCCAGGTGTTTCTGAATGAAACATTTCCAGCATTAAGGTTGCAATGAAACTGAAGTACTGACAGATATTTTCTTCTGTATTGCCTACCACACATCCAAATCTAATAGATACACAGACTGGGATAACATTCTCTCCCTTCTTAGGTTTTCCTCCGTTTCCGAGCTCGACTCAGCCACCCGTGTTGTTGGGCGAGAACCCTCCACCATATTCCCCCCTGACGTCTCCAGAGAGTGGCAGTGCCCCAGTCATCAGCTGTAGGGTGTGCCAGTCGCTTATCAGCGTTGAGGGCAAAATCCACCAACATGTGGTCAAGTGTGGAGTCTGCAATGAAGCTACAGTGAGTTGAGATAGTACACTTAATACTTGCTGTGTAAACTTTTGCAATTCTGAAGTTTTGGCTTAAAATGTGTTAATTGGCTAGTTTGCGTCATACAATTATTGATTCAATTCAAAAAGCTGTAATTGTCATGACCGTTATGGTTTTATCAATGCCTAGAATATGTACCAACCCAGCAACTGATTAATAGATAAATGTAATCGGGCTGATTGTTTGGGAGCTTCTGTCAGAAAATATTGTTCAAAAGTTTGGGTTCAGTAAGATTCTTTCAAATGTTTTTGAAAGAAGTCTCTCATGCTCACCAAGGCTGCATTTATTTCATGAAAAAAAACGTAAAACGGTAATATTGTGAGAAAATTACAGTTTTTAAAATTTCTATTTTAAAATGTAATTTATTCCTGTGATTTTTTTTTTTTTTTTTTAAAGCAGCCATTACTCCAGTCTTCAGGGTCACATTATCCTTATGAAATCATTTTAACACGGTATGCTTAACATTTCTTACATTTCAAAAACGTTTATTATTATTATTATCAATGTTGAAAAGAGTTGTGCTGCTTTAAAATATTTTCATAGAAACCAGGATTACACAGCATTTATTTGAAATAGATTTTTTTTTGTCTTTACTGTAACTTTTGATCAATTTGATACATCTTTGATGAATAAAAGTATTAATTTCTTTATAATTAAAAAAAAAAAGTACTGACCCCAAACTTTTGAATGGTAGTGTATATGGGATGAATTATTCATCATTACATGTAATGAATTAGATTTTTATAAAATTGATTGGCAGCCCCAAAACTTAAATAGTGACCGTCTTTGGGTAACCAAAATTAACTTTTTTTCTATCTCTCTTCTCCTTTCTATTCTTTTCATTAACCTTCATTCTCTCCAGCCCATAAAGAATGCTCCTGCAGGGAAGAAATATGTGCGGTGTCCTTGTAACTGTCTTCTCATCTGCAAGGTCACATCCCAAAGGATCGCCTGCCCTCGGCCTTATTGGTAAGACAGAACAGAAGGAGACAAAGTTAAATTTAATGTAAATGTGTGACACTAATAAACTTCTTGTCTCAGTCAGGCTTGTGTATGTGAAGAAGAATTAAATCTATTTGTCTCCTTGTCTGTGGACTAGTAAGAGGATCATAAATTTGGGGCCAGTCCATCCAGGCCCAGCCAGTCCGGAACCACAACCTGCTGGAGCTAGAGTTTCCTGCGGACACTGCAGCAACACTTTTCTGGTACAAACACACACAGCAGCATCGTACTAACACACAGTGTATCATTATCATTGACATCATGAACGAATCAGTCGGCTCCGATTCAGTGTCGAGTTAAATTGGAATATCAGATGGCTGTTTGTTCGTGTTTTATTTATGCCACTGCCTCACATTAGCTAATCAACAACTTTCTCAACATTTCAGTGGACTGAGTTTACTGACAGGACACTGGCTCGATGCCCCCATTGCAGAAAAGTGTGAGTATTTCTCAGCCAAAAATCACAACACAATTTGCACATGCCAGATCAATTTTACTAGATCATAAGTCAACATTTAATGTCCGACTCTCTCTGTCAGCCCCCTAGCACACAGTTTTAGCTTTTAAAAAGCATTACTGCCTTTAACAGGCTATAATTTTTTTCAATGTTTTTCTCAAGAGTCCCATAAAATTTTAACATCTTGTCTGAGCTTAGAAAACTATAAGTAAGCTATTTGTTGACTGATTTATTGTCTGTGGTTTTATCTAAAAATGGCTTTGTTTGACCAATGACAGATAAGGGAGTGTTTGGGACATCTGTTCAACTAGACTCATTATTTTTGTAATTCCGTGTACTGATGCTAGTGGCACAGAAATTACACACTTCACTTTTTAATAATTTTGCATTTTCCATTACCCCCTGCTGTTCCTCTCATTGGTCTCTTCCTCGTCTGCACCAGATCTTCGATTGGCCAGAGATATCCGAGGAGGCGGAGTCTGTGGTGTTACCTGTTGTGCTTGCTATTTAGCATCTCGGCTGCTGGTCTGATTGTGAGTGTGCATCTTATTATAATTAATTATAGATCTTATTTTGTATAATTTTTTTTTTTTTGCATTTTATTTTTTACTCTATAATTAGCATTTCACTTTTTGTGAAATATTTCTGTAATGCTTTGTGATGGTGCATTACTATTTACTAGTCCCAAATTTATGAATTGGCATATATTTATATATTAAATATTTATAAATATTTACAATAAAGTAAAATCGTTTACATTAAAAATACAAACACTCATTTGTTAAAGGGTTAGTTCACCACAAAATTGAAATTATCTCACGATTTACTCACTCTCAAGCCATTCTAGGTTTATATGACTTTTCTGCTTTCAGTCAAACACAATTGGAGTTGTATTAAAAAATATCCGGGCTCTTCCAAGCTTTATAATGGGACTGAATAGTAACTGAGATTTTGAAGCCTGAAAAAGCACATCCATCTATCATAAAAGTAATCCATACGGCTCCAGAAGGGTTAATAAAGGCTCTCTGAAGCCAAGTGATGCATTTTTGTGAGACAATGTCTGTATTTATAAATTTATAAACCATGATCAGTGGCTTCCGTATGTGAGCCGATTACGGAGGAAGAGTGAACTTTGACCTGACAAATAATGTATTGATGAACACTGAAGCGCAGATGATAGAGAAAAACACCGGTCACAAATTTTATGTCTAAAACAGGAATTCCTAAAGAGAAATATCGGAGGAGCTTAAGTTTGTTGCCCAGATTATTTGTTTGAACCACGAGAGGCGTCTACTCTCACATAAGTTTACACTACGCTCATGTCATACGCCGGAACTGGACTCCCTCATGAACACGCGGACGGCTGTTACCAGAACCTAGTGATTACAGTTTACAAAGTTAAAATTATGGATATTTTTCATACAAAAACGCATCGTTTCACCTTTATTAACCTCCTTGAGCCGCATGGATTACTTTTATGATGGATGAATACGCTTTTTTGGGCTTCAAACTAACCCTTTAACTTCAATGTATTAATATGAACTAAATGAGCAATATACTCTTTACAGAGTTTTATAATCTTTGTCAATGTCAGTTGATAAAAAGACGTTCGTCTTAACTAATTGCATTAACTAATGTTAAGAACACAACTTTTAATTTTCAAAAAATGTATTAGACTTAATGTAAACATTTACTAATAAAAGCTGAAAACTATTGTTCAGTGCTAGTTCATGTTAACTTACTGTAACGTTTAGAGTAACATTTTATGCTCACCAAGGCTGAATTTATTTGATAAAAAATACAGTAATATTGTGAAATATTATTATAATTTAAAATAACTGTTTTCTTTTTGAATGTGGTTTAAAATGTAATTTATTCCTGTGATGTGAAAGCTGAATTTTCAGCAGTCTTCAGTGTCACATGATCCTTTAGAAATCATTCTAATATGATGATTTGCTGCTCAAGAAATATTTATTATTATCAATGCTAAAAACAGTTGTGCTGCTTAATATTTTTGTTTAAACCATGATAATTGTTTGTCAGGAGTCTTTGATGAATAGAACCGCATTTATGTGAAATAGAAATCAATGAATAAAAGTATTAATTAATTTAAAAAAAAAAACAAGTGTATGTAATTCAACACGATACAGTTTGAGTCATATTGTAAAGCGTTACCTTGCGACACCTGTCAAAATAACGTCAAACTGCATTTGTGTATTCTGTTATTGTCTGTGTTTGTCTCCAGGCAGGGACGTGGTCCCAGGCGCGTGTGTATGGGGGTATTTATGCCTCCTGGGCGGCAGCGTTGTTGCTGGTGGTGTTGACGCTGGCCAGGGCACTTTACTGGAGCTGCATGAGGGTCAGCCAACCTCTTCACAACCTCACATAGAGAGAGAAAGACAGCAAGCGAGAGGGGGCTGTGATTAAGGGTGGTGGGGAAAATAAAGTCCACAGGAAAAGAGCTAGAGAGAATCATGGTTAACTCTTGAAGCTTGAATTGTGATGGCTGTAATGAAGGGTCAAAGTAAAATCCAGGCTTGAGAAACACATGAAAAAATGCTACTATGGCAAAGAAGATTAGTGTTTTAAAGTAATTTTTATTCAGAAGCTTTCTCTGGATGTGTTTTCATCCGAGAATATGAACTGACTTGTTACTCATGGTTACGTGCAAACGTGCATTTATGATTCCAAATGCTCCTTCAGTTTTAACCCATTAGACACATGTAAAGAATATGTCACACACACACAGGTACATCTTAAAATAACTACACTACAATACACACACGGCACCAATTCAAAGACTGAACACATTATCTGCCTCTCTAGTGTCCAAATAAGCTCGGAAGCCTTATAAAGAGAGAAAGTGCAGGTTCATCTCCACTAGAGGGTGTTCCAAAACCACAAACACTGGTATGTTCTGTCACATTACCTGAATCTCTGTACAAACACCGCTAATCCAAATCATTTGGACGACATGATTAACAAATGCGCAGAACATTTCTGTAACTGATTTTTCATAGACACTTAAAGCGTGAATGCGCTCAAACACATCTCTTTATCTTTAGTTGTGAATGTTAAAAACAGTATTTTTTTATATTGTGAATTTTGTTTGTAAATATTTGTTGTTTATTTCATGAATGACTGAACAGTTGCACTGTAGCTCTAACACAATGTGATTCCTTTATGTTTGTATTTAATTTGCAAAATCACTACTGAAAAAAAAAAATCACTACTGATAATGTTTTGACTGGAACAAATATCGAGATGTACAGCCACACACACACACACACACACACACACCTTCGGGAAGCAGAAAAAAAGTCATATTTTCTGGTGAAGGTCAGATGTGTTTTATGGACTTTATCAAAAGGGTCATTTACCTGTCTTCTCATGTTCATGTGAAGTTAATCGTCATTTTCAGGTACTGTAAGTTTGATTATGTTTGAACCCTGATTCAATGATTCTAATGAGATTAATCAGCCACTAGATTTGGATTCTAGACTCCGAGATCTTTTTTTTCCTCTGTGTCAGAATTTAGAGTCTGGGTAAGAACACAATTGAGACGTTCAGAGCTTGTTGCTGATAACCAATGTTCTTGCTTTATATTCCTCATAAATATGCTAAGTTGATAATAAATATGGTCCTAACTGCAGATCTCGAATTCAGAATCTATATTCGGTCCATGAGAGGAAAACGTGAGATCTGGACAAGAGGTCGGGATGTTATTTATAAAGAGCAGAAGGCCAATGATGGAGGTGGTCGCTGAATTTGTTTACACATGAGATTAAGATTACACGTGATTAAAAAGATGAAGTTATAAAACAGTGAATGTTTCCTGTCTCATTTTTATGAAGGTCTGTGTGTGTGTGTGATTCACTTGCAGCAGTTGTTTTGGCACTTTTCCTCTCAACGTCTCTGGCCATTTGTCTCTTGTTTCGGGCGGATATATTATTTTCCTCGACAAAGACTGATAGAGGCATGGGAAACATACAGAAACCTTTTAGAAACCACAACTCCCCTGTGCCGGGCAGAGAGAGAGATTTGTCAGCATTAATGGAAGAAAAAAAGCAGAAATCTGGGGACATGCACAGATAGAGAGAGGTTTCAGTCAGAGAGTGACCACAAAAAAGTCTGCAAGCCAGAGAATGAGACCTTTGTGGAACAGACCCGATTCATAACATATATATATATATATATATATATATATATATATATATATATAATCGCACACACATAGTCTGTGCCCTTCTCACTCAATTCTAATTCAGTTCAACTGTATTGCCATCATAAAAAAAATCTTATTGCCAAATAGTGCTGCACAGGTGTGCAATTTTATTTAACTTGCTTTTTATATCCTTATTTGTTAAAATATTACTTTGTTTGCTCTATTTGGGCTACTCTCAACTTTACTTTTTAATAAAAGTAAAAAATAAAACATTATCTCATTATTTAAATGGTCCGAAGTGACTATTTTATGTATACTATAATACATATATCTTACATATTACATACTATAATATGTAAGATTTTTGCAGTAAAATATCCAAAAACCAATAGTATTTTGTTCATTTCTTAAAATATCTTAAATGTTTCCAACTATTTGTAAATCGTGAAAAAAATCACAATTTTAACCAAGAATACGGGACGTGTGAGTGAGTCGCCTGTCAATGGCGTCATATCCGCGTCAACCTCGGTTTCCGGCTTTATTTTGAAGAAAGCATGGAAACACCAAAGACACTTTAATATATTACATGTTATATTAGACAACAGGCAATTAGAACAACTATTTGGTTGCATTTATAGACAGAAATCGAATTATTTTTGCATAGCTCAACACGCTTAGTCTTATTATTTAAATCTAGTTTTCTTGATTTTCCAAGAGTACCATGCTTTTACCATAACTAATACAGCATTTTTTCCATCATACAAAATGTTAATTAATTGCATGCCACAAGCCACCCAGCATTGATTAATTTCGATCTATCTTACTGCAGTGTGCAACAAGTGTCTCGAGTAACGTTATAACATCATGTTCAACACACAAATGTATCTAATATGATAAACAGCGCTGTGTTAACTCATACACTTGACCCGAAGAAGCAGAAGTAGCGACTGTGGCATAATAAAAGTCCCACTGCTCGTGAGGCGTGTGTTGCGTTCGTCTCTCATTATCAATCTCTCCAGCGCCTCGTTCAGCTCCACAACACTCGGTCCTGCTCTGCTTCATACTACAGTAATGTTAATAATCAAAACCATGAACATGATTTCTGCCCGAATCCTAACCCGATTCTTTTCCACCGGCTGTGAGGTGAAGACTGCATGTCCCAAGATTCTGGGCTCAAAATTGGCGTCATGAAGCTACGCCTTTGTTTTGAATAGGAATTGTTAAAAATCTACATATTGTAGCTTTAAGGAAAGAACGTCAATTAAAAAGAGTAATTACCATGTGCTTACCTCTTAGTATTTTTGGCATAACCCAGATTTCTTTCCTGTTTTACTGGCATAACAAAAACATTTATTGCCAAAGTGTTTTGCAGCTTCTGAATACAGAATTATATTGTAAAGTAAAAATATCAATAATGTAATTGGAGGAAACAAATATATTAACAAATTAAAAGATGTTTAATTAAAAATGTAAATAAAATTGGCTAAATTATATGTATATATAAACAACTAATTGTAGATGCAAGATAAAGGGAAAACAAGAAAATACATTTTAAAAGAATAAAGGCTAAAGATAAAGAAAAAAACGACAATAATTACTCAAACTGATATAAGAGACACGGTGGCAAGGCAGATTAATATAAATTCTATTCTAATCTATTGTACTTTTTCACAATATGCTTTAATTGTTTAATTGCATTATTAAAACTATTTATATTGCCATTGCTGCAAAAATAACTATTAATTAAATTGTCAAACAAGAGAAACAGTGCCCAGGTATATTAATCAATTTAAATTATATTCTAATCTATTATTTAATCTTCTATTATCATCTGCTTTTACACAATAAGCTGAGGTATTTGCAATCTGCAGCCATATAAAATAACCTGACAATAATGCAGTAAAGTTATATTAAAAGTCATCAATTTAATATGCTACATAAATCACAATGATTTTTTAGAATAAAATGAAATAAAGAAAAGCAAAAAGAAAGTAAAGATTTTCTCAGTGCAATAAAATCACAAAGTAGTAAAATCACTTTTTAATAAAAGCATCTGCTAAATGAATAAATGTAAATAAAGTCAAATAATAAGCAAATATTTTGTTTTGTTCAGTGTGAAGACACTTTGTCTCTCTCTGTTGTGTCTCAGGGGAGAGAGTGAATTCCCAATGGAATCAATCCGATCTGAGATTACTGAGTTTGCACAAACACACCCGAGCCTTTTATCCTCCTAACATATAACAGGATTCATCCTTAAAGATGAGCCCTGTGACCTTACACACACACACACACACACACACACATACAGAGCCTCTCTATGTCACGCCTGTTAAGCACATACACTCACTATCAGAGCTGTAAATCTGCTCCTCTCTGCTCTCAGCGTGAACAGGAATAAGCAGCTGTAAGAAGGATAGAGAGGGAGATCTGGGAAGAAAGGATGAGAAGGGAGAGGAGATGAGAATGAAAGGATAAGTTGAACTGATGAGGAAGGGGTATAAAGAGCTTTGGCACTGTCCTCTTTAAAACAAACAATTCATTTAGACCATCTAATCCTCACACACACACACACACACACACACACAGTTCAGATATGAGAAAACTTCAGATGTTGCTAAATTGGTGCATGGTGCAAAGAAATTTTGAGTTTTTGTGATTTTTGACCATTATTAAACATCGGAAAACTTTGAACGAACGTTCTATCAACATTACTTGAATAATGTTCGTTCATAACTTTGAGAGAGCCTTGCCAGATTTCTGAGAATGTTCCTAGTTAACTTCGATATTTCTTTTCTTTTTCCCTCAACTAATTTATAGGCTACTTCTTTAGTTTGTTCTTTATTGTGTGTATATGTTAGAGGTCTGACTGTCCGACCTACAGTCCTACAGCTAAAAGCATGACGTTCAACTCAATTATCAGCCTGAATTATTGATGTCTGTCTGGACCAGAATTTGTGTGTACACTGGAATTAAAAGCCTCCGGTGTCACCTGTCACACTGCAGTGTGTGTGTGTGTGTGTGTGTGCAGACAGACAGAGAGATTTAAAATCTCTTTCATCTGTTACTTCTCAGTTTATTTCACCTTAAATGAAGATGCTCCTTTAGTTTTTGTTCCATTATTTAAAAGATTTTTCGGAGAAACAAGAGGACAATTTGCATAGGTCATGTGGTTTTATGGTTAACGTATTTAGATAAAATAATTATATATGTTAATTTGGAGTAAATATTATTAAGATATGATTTTGTTTTGATGTGAGAAGAATAAAAGAAACATTTAGGAACTTTCTCTAAAAGTTATATATATAAAATATTTCTATTTTCCTAGTAATACAAGTAACAAGTTTATTTTATTATTATTTTTAAATTTATTTTTATTGGTTATTATGTACTGTATCCGACGCTATCTCCACATTAAGTTATGAAAAAGTTATGTTCTCTGAATGTAAATTTTTTATTTTTTTTTTAAAACGTTAAAAAAAATCTTGGTTATATATGAACATAAAGGGAACTTTTGAAACATTCTGAAACAAGCAAATGTTAGATGAATATTCAAATAAAACGTTTAAAAAAAGTTCCATGAATTCTGTATGAATAATGTTTCTGTGTCAACGTTTTGAGAATGTTCTTAAAGAACAGAGAACTTTCAACGAACGTTTTATGATCGTTAATAAAATATTGTTTGTTCATAACTTCGAGAGAACCTTCGAGAGAATGCTCCTAGCTGGGATATTTCTTTTGGTTTTTCCAGCAAACAATTTATATAGACAATATAACTTAAATAATCGAAATGCTCTCTCTCTCTCTCTCTCTCTCTCTCTGTGTGTGTGTGTGTGTGTGTGCGTGTGAGTGTTAAACCAGGCAAATCCACATCCAATACAAAACATCCTCCTCAAAACGGAAAGCTTGGGTATCACCTGTGTCAGTTTGGATTGAGAGAGAGAGAGAGAGAGAGATCAGGGATGAAGGGATTTACTGTAATAGTTGTACAGTAAATAAGAGAGAGGTGTAGCGGTAAAGATAAATAGTGAGTGAAGGGTTACAGGTGTCTTTCTTCATTCCTCCAGAGAAAAAAGCATCCACTGAACAGGTAACAACATCTTACAGAAATTATACTTGTGTTGTTTTATAAATTCAAAAGAGGAAAATGATCCATTTGGCCTGTAGTTCATTTTTCGCTGTACTGTTTTAGTTTTAGTGCAGTGTTGAGGATTTAATCAAAGTGTTGATCATTTTAACAGATTTTCCTCTTTTTATACTCGTATTTAGGGATTTTGTACCTATTTTACAGTAGCTGTAGTATAATGTTTTAAAGAAAGAACTTTCAATGTTTAAATAAAAATGTAAATAATTTGTTTTTATAACTAAAAAATACGGTCATAAAAGTGAGTGTTTGACCGTTTGACGCTTTTGACGAATGTACAATAGAAACTGTGAGAAGTATTTTATACATTTTGGAGTCTTAAAAAGTTAATCATCGGTAGCTGACAAAGTAAATGTACATTAGATCGAATGACGCTGAAAACGAAAACATATATGTCTAGAGCATAATCTATTTCCTGCATTCAAACCCGCGAAAACAGTCCAGCAGTGACAGAAGAACTGAAACCAAACAGTCGAATCGTCTCTTATTTTTACTCGCTGATTTAATTGAGCTGAGGGAATAAAGATGATGCTGATTATGAAGACGATAATGAAGATATTAATATCTTACAGATGGAGTGTAATTGTAATTCCTCTCTGGGTCCATTTTCATCGACTTACTGGAGCAGAAGTAAGTGAATGTGTGTGTGTTTGTTAGTCGTTGCTAATTTCATAGATATTTATGATATCATTCCATATATTCATAGACCAATTTGACCAAACACATGGTGGGTTTTAAGTGCCAAAGCAAAAAGTATCTATTTTATAAGACATAAGTATGATTTGGAGCACAAAACAAATTTATTAAATTTAACTACAGAATGAATCTGTTACAATCATGACAGATAATGCATATTACAGATTTTTTTTCTGAATTACTAAAACACATTTCTTGAAACCATCAACCACTTTCTCAAAACCTTAAACATCGAACTAAATCTTCAAACCACATTCAGAAAATATCTGACTCTTCTGGCAAAATCAAACAATTGCATCAAAACTATTTTATCTGTGCTCAAAATTAATATCAAATACTTTCACACACAGTCAGTCAAAATACAAACACTACAGATCATCAAAAAATGGAGAACACAGCATCCAAAGCACGCAGTTACAGAAAAAAGTATATGGTTACACAGTAAACAAATTTTACAATTGACCCTTCACAAAGACCCGCCCCCTTTAGTTACTGTTGCTATGTCCGACAAGTCATGCGCTCTTATGCCACACATCATGTTCTCACGGAGTGAAAAATACATCCCGGAGCAAAGAGGACACTGACAGTGCGTCGAGTCGACAGACAAGACAGAGCAGGTTACTTTTGATATGAAACAGTTTCGTATTTAAGATATTGTAATTTTTTTTAAAGAAATTTTAACAATAAATACTGTATAGTGTCGTGACAGATCGCTGTAGCTCCTTCAAGCGGCTCGTGAACCGATCATCTCTTCATACTAGTTCATTTATAACATCAAATAAACATGAATGAACATCAGAAGGAATGTTGTTTAAAGCGCGGAAAGACGCGAGTACACACAATTTTGTTCACCAACGTTAAGCTACTAACTCCCCTGACTGCTTTGTGGGACAAAATGGCGGATTCTGGGTTATGATTGGTCAGATCGCCTGTCAATCAAACTGCCAGCGAAGGGTCAATTACGTTAAAAAAAGTATAGTTTTTGCAACTTACAGTAGCAAGGTCAATAAATTTTACTGTATGCACTCCAATTATTCTACTATTGTACTCAATGTCTGTATTCATATTCAGCACTTGCATACAGTAAAAATACAGTAGTCCAACTGCAAAAGCCAAAAAAAACTAAAATAAAAAAAACTAAATGAAAAGCATATTACGGTTCATTGGCCTAGTTATTCTGAATTGCTAAAACACTAAACCCCATTCTCTGAACCAAATTCTCAATAGCCTAAACCAATTAGTCAAATAAATCACTCTTTCTGTAAAACAGTAGGTTTTTTTTTTTATTTTTTTTTTACAATCGCTAGGACCCATTTCTCAATACTTATAGATCACTTTTTGAAAACTCTTCACACAGTGATCACAACAGAAATCTCTGTGGGCTAAACTGTGGATCATTTATCATTGCTTTGGCACAAAATACATTCAATGATCACATATTTCAAATTACATTAATTTTTTATTACTTAGACACAACAAACACCAAAACTCTGTGTATGTACAGGACAATTTTCACATGCTTACCTACTGTTCAACTTTAGTTCAAAACATTAACAATAATACAAAACTGAATAACACAGAAATATGCGACATTTCCACAGTATTATTGTAATGAAATATATTCTTAATCTAAAAAATCAAATACTATCAAAACAATTACATGTAATGCACCTTTAGTGGTTCAATTTCATCACCATCCATTCAAAGATGAAAACTTTGCAATCATTTTGTGCTGTAATGGAAACATGGTTCATAAAAACAGGTTTTGTTAAGAAATTTTACAAAAGAAAACATTGTATAATGCTACCTGATGTTAGTGTTTTTTAGGTCTGTGTTTTATGACTGACAAAGTGTGTTTGCTGGGTGAAAACCTTTGCTAGAGTTCTGGAGGAAAGAGTTGATTTGAGATGTGAATGAATTTTAGTGGTAGATTTTGTGCATTTTGAAAGTGAAATGAACTGCTGTGCCAAGATGAAAGTTGTTTAGGAGAACTGCGTGAAGAGTTTTTGAAAAAGTGACCAAAGTATTGAGAAATGTGTCCTAGCGATTGTAAAAACAAGTTCAGGATAGACACCATTTGCAGAGGAAGAGTATGTGAAAGAGGTAGTGGATGAGGAGGAAGAGACAAAACTCTCCACACCTTGCTCTTTCTCATCCTCATCTTCTTCCTCCTCATCCACCATCTCTTTCCTCCTCGCCTTCTCAGATTGTTTCCATCCATTATTGGAATCAAGATTTAGTGCACCTGTGCACCAAATGTGTACTCTGAACTGGTTTATTTTGTACAGTTGGGTTTATCACATCATTAGAAATAAGTGAACAATTTTAAGTCGTGTTTAAAGGATGACAACTGACTGCATTTAGCGTTTCACAACACAAATGCATCACAGTGTGATGTGTTTTCGTGAGTGAGAATGTGTTTAGAGTTTTGTAAAAAAAAAAAAAAAGAGTACATGAGATTTGCAAATGGTGTCTGAACTTGTTTAAGGTTTTACAGAGTGATTTATTTGACAAATTGGTTTGAGAATTTGCTTCAGATATTGTTTAGTGTTTTAGCAATTCAGAAAAACATAATGTCTCTGAAAGGATTTGTGCAAAATTACAGATAGACTTAACTCTAGGAGATCCCATTAATGTTTTTGTGAACAATATTATGGGATACGATTCTGAAATGTTCCTGCACATTGTGTGTGGGGAAAAATATAGGCTTACTAGTGAGATGCAACCATAACTGGATTGGAAACCTTGGTTCCCAGCATTCAGTCAGTCACTTTCCACGTTACGTCTCCGTTCCCTCCTTCAGGAAATGGGGGTTACATTACGTGTTTGATCCCAGTAAACTGTACAGACTGAATTGTTTCTAATGGACCTTTTTCACAGACTGTGATGACGCGTTTTAACGGCCATCAGCATTGTAAATCTTGCAAAGGTTTTATATTTTCATTTTTTTTTTTTTAAATATATGTACATTTATAATACTATACTTAGTATTGTATTACCTTTTCATCACATTACGAAAAAACTAGTAAATGTTGCTGTGTTTCTAATACAGCAGCTATGGGAGTGACGGTAAACAAGTTGACATCTTTCTCTCTTCTGACAGCCGTTATCAATCTCTCTCTATTTTTTCATCTTTTTGAAAGTTGTGAAAAGCCTGTTGTTGAGTTTTGCTTTTGCTATTTGAGAAAATGGGAACACAAAAAATATATTTATATATTACTCGTAAACATAAAATATATATATAAATATGAGCATAACTTTGCGTTCTTGTTTCCCTCAGCAGTGCTTTTCCCTGATTGGGCGTATAAACCAGCGTGGTCTCCAGGCTCGCGGCAGGTGCAGTTATGGCACTTCCTGTTAGAGCTGTTGGGGCGTGGCGAAGGCGGAGCTATCACGTGGGGCAGCGAATGGGGAGAGTTTGTAATCAGAGACCCAGAGAGATTGGCTAAACTGTGGGGGGAGAGGAAGGGCAAGCCACACATGAATTATGACAAACTCAGCAGAGCTTTAAGGTACTGACTCCAATTCATACACACATTTATACAAAAATTACATATATATATATATGTATATAATAGTGATATCAACCTCAGAGATATGGTAGCATATGACAGCTATATTTACAAATTCAAATTTTATATAAAAAATTGTTACACTATATGAATTTTACATGACTTGAATATTATTTACTATATATTATCATGACATATATATTTTTACAGGCCCTGTAATGTCACGTACCTATTATTCCCATATGTACAAACATGAAAAAATATATAGAAACACATAATTGTCTTAAAATATTATGAAGAGATGAATCCCTTGTTTGACAAATCTGTTTTTTTTTTTCAATCAGGTATTATTATAATAAGCGAATTTTGCACAAGACCAAAGGAAAACGTTTCACCTACAAGTTTAATTTCAACAAACTAATCTTAGTGAATTACCCAAGTTTTCCAGCTTGCCCACAGGTGCGTGAAAGTGTTTTTAATTGTTTTATTGCACAGCTGTTAATTAGACTTATGCATATTATAATTATTTTTCCTCTTTTTTTTCAGAATACAGCATCTGTACCTTTCTCTGCCTTTCCTTCTCATCTCTCCTTCTACAACCCTCCTATTGACAGGGGTAAGAGTGTCACTGCTGACCTTGGAATAATTAAATATTGCTTATTTGAGATGTCATCACTAATTTTCAAATTTGATTCAGTTTTTAACATTGCTTTTTTTTTTTCCTCTGTGGATGTTTGTTTGTGGACAGCTGTACAGCCAACTTCTCATCCCGTTCTGCTACCGTACAGCTTCCCTAAACCCCTCCCCTTTCCTCAGGCATATCCAATCCAAAGGCAATTTCCGTTCTTTTCTGGACCGCCTTCCTCAGGGACTAACCTATCAGAGCTCTCCTGCCAGTCACCGGTCAACTCCGCCCTGCAGTTCACCCAGACTTTAAACTGGCCAGTCAAAAGCTACATGGAGTTTCCTTTCAACCGAGTCATGGGATTACAAGAGAGGATTAAAAGTGCACCACAAGACAAAAACCATGACAATGAAGATGACAAAAAAAATATTTCCTGAGATCATGCATTCAAAGTTTTATTTTATCATAATTATCTCTTTTTTCTTTATGTTTATACATTTTCATTGGATGGTTGAGAGCAAAGCACTTTATATACTTCATTCTCTCCTTGGGTCATTTTGACCCGAAATTCATTTTCTTTTCATTTTTAAAAATTGAGTGTTCATCAGAGTGGTACAAGACCTTGTCAGTCACACATGAAATTGGAATACACACAAACACACACAAAAAATTAACTGGAATCAAGGAGTTGTTGTGGCTGTATTTACACCCCCTAGGAATGAATGGAAAATTGGGGAAATGTATTTGTCATTAAAAAAAAAGAAAGAAACAGGCACAATCCAGAACACACATACACACAAATAAATAAAGGGAAGAGACCACAGAACATACCTAATGCAGATCACACTCGTGTACAAACACACACCTACAAATTCACATAAAAATGAATGGGGGGCATATAATGATCCAGCTCCATATAGAGCTTTATGGCCATCTAGTGGCAATATTGATGAAATGCAACAATTTTTTTCCCACATGAAAGTTTATTTTGTATTTAAAGAAGGTGAACAATGTGCTTATTGTTGACAGTAATTTAGAGATCAATAAAATGATAAACAACTCAAAAAACAAAGTGCATTAAAAATAGATACAAGCTTTCTGGACCAAAAAGTCTCATTTAAATGCTTTGGATTATTTTGACTCATGAGGGAAGGCCATGTAATCTCCACAAGAGGAGAGAATAAAAGGTTAAACTGATATAAACTGAAATGAAGTTGATTAAACAACTTGTCAACTTCACCTTTGTTATCACAACCATTAATTCTAGGTTCAAAAGGAACTTCAAGAGCCCATATGCGCAAACAACTGAAGTCTCTTAGTATACCTAGAACATTTTAAAAGGTGCTACTTGTAAATTTCAGGAGGATCTATTGACAGAAATGCAATAATCCCCCATTACATGTTAAGTCGCAATTTTTGGGCTGGCATGTTTCTACAGTAGTCCTAAACAGACAAACTGAGCGGGTTTCAGCTGAGCCATCTCAGACAACGACATCTTTGTCCTGTGTTGGCCACCGTAGCTTCTCTACATTGCAAGTCGCAACCTAACCGCTAGATGCGGGCGAAAATTTACATAATGCACCTCTAAGGCAGCCAGGTTACAAATTACGTTATGTTGATTCAGCTAGTTTGTTTTTACAGTGTATTTTACAATGTGTGTTGAAATCAGAAAAAATAAAATGTTAAGTTACTGAAACTAAATTAAAGTGTATAAGTCCAAAACACTGAACCTGTAAAATGACTGTAAATGCAGAATCTCTTAAGACTCATTTCAGGTCGAGTTGCACTGAGGCCACCAGTTCACAAAAGGAAAAGTGTCACACACGAGGAAGAAAAAAAAAAAAAAAAAACCTACAAAAAAAGGCTACAATCAGAGGCTTATAACTGATCTGATATCAGAGCCCAACCTTCATGTGTCAAACAAGAATTACAGATGGAATTGAATTCTGCATTCTAAAGTTTATTTTGTATGAAAGATTTTATGAAAAACTCAGCTGTGATCTGAGGCAGTAAAAGTGACCGTGAATGACAACGTTAATACAACAAATCTGTTACAGATCCTGCCTACATTAGTGATACATAATTAATACAACAAGTACAGAGTAACTTCCTCTATAGTTATGTTAAAATATATAGTATACAAATATCTTGATTTCATTATTTCAGGCCCTGTAAAGTCTATCACTCCCATTTTGACAAAGAACAGGGCCTGCTGAATTCCTGTCCAAACTCATGGATCCATTTGTTAGCCACTGTGGGAGAAAAGAAAAAAAAATTAACAATATATATTAAAATAAACTAAGTGTTACTTTCAATGGTCTGCTTTTATTTTCAAATTATTTATGACCAAGTTGTTTTTCCTCGTAAAACAACAATTGCTATAAAAAAAAAGAAAAAAAAAAATCCGGTTCACACCACACATGAACGTTGAAGAATAGAAAGTCACAATAATATCTATCTTGTAACAGTCACAAATAACACCCTTGGTTTAAAATTAGCATTTTAATAGCTACATAAAGTATAATGCCTGACATTAAATTGATATAGTAATATACATTTATTTATACATTGATATTATCATATTTTAGATTCATCTACCCAATTTAAGAACCTACCCCATTTGTTGCCCACTAACACAGGACATCCAGCATGCTCTGTATTCCAATCCACTTCACCATTTCTGTAGAGATTGTACCAAAACACAGCTGAACCCTGCAAAAGCAAAGCGATGTTGCTAAAATGATTCTGCTTGCATGCAATTAGTACTTAATTATATTAAGTACTATATTTGTATTTTGTATTTGTTTATATTTGTACACACCGTATTGAGGGTTTACCTTTTTCGGCTGCACTGTAACTCCAACTATAGGGAAGATGGTGGCGCCCCCCATCTCCACATCATTCATCTAACAGGGACAAAACATTTGTAGATTATTTCCATTATATACATGTGGAACAGAGTTTAATCCCATTAAGGCCAATTGTTTTTCTGACAGTTGTATTTACACGATCAACTTACATAAATTAGGACTGTAGCAATCCTGTCATTCTCCAACCTCTGCGAGGACAAAAATTCTTCAGTTTGCAACTATTAGACTGGTCAGGATGTAATGAAGTGCTCAGTGACAATACAGGTTACATCTGTACTCCTAAATCTCCTGCAAGAGAACTTGCTTTTTCGAGCCATTGATTGCCCATTTGAAGAGACCTTTACGTTTTCTTGTACATCATAAATCAATTCCAATGAGCATGGTTGCACAAAGGAAGTTGGCATTAGTGTTGGCGTCATTTTCAAATATACGATACTTAAACATGTCTGCTCTATCCTCCATGGTCTACAGGTCCTGGTCATATAATTAGAATATCAAAGAGTTGATTTATTTCACAAATTCCATTCAAAAAGTGAAACTTGTATGTTATATCCATTCATTACACACAGACTGATATTTTTAAATGTTTGTTTCTTTTAATTTTCATGATTATAACTGACAACTAAGGATAATCTCAAATTCAGTATCTCAGAAAATTAGAATATTACTTAAGACCAATACAAAGAAAAAGTTTAGAAATCTTAGGCAACTGAAAAGTATGAAGATGAAAAGTATGAGCATGTACAGCACTCAATACTTAGTTGGGGCTCCTTTTGCCTGAATTACTACAGCAATGCGGCATGGCATGAAGTCTATCAGTCTGTGGCACTGCTCAGGTGTTATGAGAGCCCAGGTTGCTCTGATAGTGGCCTTCAGCTCTTCTGCATTGTTGGGTCTGGCATATCGCATCTTCCTCTTCACAATACGATTTTTCTGTGCGTAGTGGTTCTTGAAGCACTGACTCCAGCTGCAGTCCACTCTTTGTGAATCTCCCCCACATTTTTGAATGGGTTTTGTTTCACAATCCTCTCCAGGCTGCGGTTATCCCTATTGCTTGTACACTTTTTCTACCACATTTTTTCCTTCCCTTCGCCTCTCTATTAATGTGCTTGGACACAGAGCTCTGTGAACAGCCAGCCTCTTTTGCAATGACCTTTTGTGTCTTGCCCTCCTTGTGCAAGGTGTCAATGGTCATCTTTTGGACAACTGTCAAGTCAGCAGTCTTCTCTATGATTGTGTAGCCTACAGAACTAGACTGAGAGACCATTTAAAGGCCTTTGCAGGTGTTTTGAGTTAATTAGCTGATTAGAGTGTGGCACCAGGTGTTTTCACTATTGAAACTTTTCACATTCTAAATTTTCTGAGATACTGAATTTGGGATTTTCCATTGTCAGTTATAATCATCAACATTAAAAGAAATAAACATTGAAATATACCAGTCTGTGTGTAATGAATGAATATAATATACAAGTTTCACTTTTTGAATGAAATCAATCAACTTTTTGTTGATATTCTAATTATATGACCAGCACCTGTAGATTCTAGTATCTTAACCTGTTGACTCTACAAGAGTAATTCACTATTTTTTATTATTACTTACCAAACTGGACACAGGAGGTTTTTGCTGGCATTTTAATTTGTTCAAAGTAAATCATTACTCAAATCCAAAGCCCATTAAAAATTCCTGAGGAAACCAATGTCAAATTCTGTGTTTGTTTACTAAACTGATGTCATGTCTGTACAGTGAACTTACCAATGCATCAATATGCTCTTCAAATGCACCACCAACCCCATAATTCTGAACCTGGAAAATTTAATCACCATTTAAAAAAAAAAAGTGTTAATTCAACGTTTCTCTCCATTTAAGAATTCAAGATTGATAAATCGGGTGAATATATATATATATATATATATATATATATATATAAAAATCCGCTCCCAAAGCTTATACTGTATGCCACTCCTTGGCAAGAGATACCATTTAAAAAAAACAACAACAACAACAATGTTCCCTGGTAAGAGATTTCTTTCTTTCTTTGCTTGTTTATTTAGTTAGGTATTGTGCAGAAGTGCTAACTGCAAGGCACAGCTTTCTTACTGTGACGTACAAGCAGTGCTTCAGATGATTCCATGGAGAGTCCCGTAACAGCTGCAATCCTTACACTGAAGAGAGCATCCTCGGGGGTTTGCCATAGAAAAACACTGAAAATATAGTGATGATTGTTCTTTGCAAAGCAAGTCTGTGACCAAAACAGTTTATTATGTCAAATACTGCTAACGTATTTCAAAGTGATATATATTTAAAGTACATTTAAAAAAAAAAAAAAACATCATTTACCAAATATCATGAAAAACTATGAGAATTTAATTTTTTTTTAATTATTAAACTATGGCATTATGTGGTGACTTTAATAAATCTTTATTAAACCTTTGAGAAACACGTTGTCTTGAGAGTTTTGCGTTTCCATGCTCATAAATCTGCGACCTAGAAAGCTGTTGGCGACAAATAGGAATGCACTGTCAAATACAAAGTTTATGTATATGGTTAAAAGTATGTGAACAGCCAATCACCACACGTTTGCTTTCGGAGCATGTGGTTTCAAAAGCATCGGCTCCGATTTTGGATGCGAAGTTAAGGCTCCAATTTTTCTCAAACGCATTTAGTGGGATTAAAACTGGGTTTTCTATAGGTCAACCAAATTCTTCCACACATAACTCATTTAATGGACCTCACATGAAGAACAATTCTCTACAACTGAGGTTTAAATTTGTAAATTATAAGCTCAAATGTACAAAATGTGACATTTGACTTGCCTCTAAGAATGGTCAGAAATTTACTTTATTCTACTCAAGGTATAGTAGATAGTTGTCAACTCAACTTTAAAAACGTGTAACGCAAGGAAGATAAAAATAGCAGGCTCTATTTTAGGAAAATGGTCCATGGTAAGGGGTTTATAATATTTTTTGAAAAGTTTGAAACCCACCAATTTAGAATGTAACTATACCAATGAATTAAGGGGCCAAGCAAACCTGTTCATTTGCCCATTGAATGGTACAGTTCAATATACCAACACTATTACAAGAAATAACACTTTAAAAAGATACAATAACAATATATTTATGTGGATATTGTTGGTGGTGTGTGTGTGGGGGGCGGTATAGGGACAGGGGATTAAAATCATACGGTTTGTGCAGTATAAATAAATCAAGTCTATAGAAAGTCATGGAAAAAAAACGTGTGAGGGAGTGCATGTTCGATATTCACTTGAGTTCTGGAGATATTCTTCAGGATTTCTATCTCTCGGTCTGATATAATGTCATGATATCTGATGATTGGAGGCTTGTCCCACACCACTTCCTCTTTCACTGGCGCGAACATCAGTCTGGGGTTTCCTCCACCTGTGCTGTACCTACAGGACAGCGTCCTCTGCCTCTTGGAGGTCTGATTTGATCAAATATAAACGTCCAATCAACACACAAAGCTTCATTGATGGTTTGTAATTTCATGTCAAATGATGATTTAAATTTGAACGCTTACCCTCTCGTCAACTTCTCCTCTGCACAGTGCCTCATATGAGTCATTTGACTTCGGGTTCAGTGTAAATATGTCAGGGTTGCTCTGCAGGTGGAGGAGTCTGATCAGATGAACTCTGGCTTCATCATTACTTGGATCTGAGGCAAAGAGGTTCATGAATTTAGCAAAATTGTATGTCAATCTCAAATATAAAAATATTAGGCCATTCAATTTAGGACACCATGATCTCACCCAGATTTAGAAGCTCTTGGCTAAAGTAGATTGCCACAGATAGGATGCCAAAATGATAGACTGAGGAACAAAGGTAACGGAGCAACTCTTCCTCAGTAATGGTTGAGTTTTCTGTTAATCTGTCCAGACTGTACAGAAACCAGAGAAAGGAAAGCTGGAATTTGTTCTCGTCATAAGCGACAAACCCTATATCGAAGGCTTCGTCTGCATCTAGAGGCATTTCTGTGAAACCAAAGCATCAATGAGTTTGGAAAAGTGAAACACTCTGTGAAATTGCACTGGTGCAAAACTGTGGACGGTTTACCATCTATGATGTCTTCTGGGTGGAGTTTGTAGATCTCTTGCAGTTTAATCAGTCCTGAAGCTGCACCATCCAAGTCCTTCAGCTGTGGGATATGTAGGAGCTTTCCGTTCAACTTATCCCGATACTTTACACACTGATTAATAGTCGGACGGACTTGTAGTACGATATAAATCAAATCAATTCTCAGTTGTCGGAGGAGTCTGTAAGCTGCCAAAGGGTGTCTCATGATTTCCTCAGGATTCTCAGAGTAGGAATGCAGAATATTCGGAAAAACACTGGATTGAAGACAGGGGTTCATCAAAAGATGTAATGTTAGAAAATGGATTTATTTACATAATTCTTGATTTAAAATAATATACATAAAGATTGTTAAACATCCATTCCAAAATTGAATGCCTTTTAGTAACAAAACATTAATAGTGTAATTTAATGGTATAGAGAATAATGAACGTTTTCACCTCTTTAAGGGCACATTCTCAGCATTAATGCACTGTCTGTAGGCCCTCAGAAAGTCTTTCGTCCTCTCATAGAGCTGTACAATTTTATCTATAAAACAATCTGCATTTAATTGTCAAAAAGGCGTTTGATTTATATGACAATCGTGAAGTCTTGTCAAGTATGGTGACCCATACTCGAAATTGGTGCTCTGCATTTAACCCATCCAAGTGCATTTTACATTTACATTTTAGTCATTTAGCAGACGCTTTTATCCAAAGTGACTTACAAGGGGTTAGGATTTGCTCAAGGGTACTTTAGTCATGGTATCGAAGGTGGAGAGAGTGCTCCCTCACCACTAGGCCACGACTATCCCCATGCACAGCAGTGAGTAGTGAACAAGTGTGAACAAGTGCACACACGCACAGACAAACACACACACAGAGCAGTGGGCAGCTATTGCTCCAGCGCCCGGGGAGCAATTAGGGGTTAGGATTTGCTCAAGGGCACTTTAGTCATGGTATCAAAGGTGGCGAGAGTGCTGTTTATTCACAATCCCCACTTTCAATTCCCGCCAGCATGGGAATCGAACCAGCAACCTTCAGGTTGCAAGCCTGACTCCCTAACAATTAGGACACAACTACCCCATTCATTAGTTTATTTTACATCATTAGAGTTATAATGAAAAAGTCTATTAATGACACCAAATAGGGAGTTAATGCTTAGTCAATAACATAATTAAAAAGTGAAAGAGTAACTATAAAGTTACTATTGTTCATTTTTAGCCAAAAGTCTCACAAATGAAAACATACAAATCACAAGTGTAAAAAAACAGATGGAGAAATATCATCAAAACACTACAACAATAAATTACTACAAATAATAATAATAATAAAAAACAATACAATATATAATGAATTGATATTGAACTGAAATAATAACCTGTTGATGAGAAGAGTTCATGCCCAGCAGCAAAACAGACAACCCCAAAACACACCATAAACACTGTCAGTTCCCTTATGGCCATTATCAGACCTTCCACATCTTAAAAAGCAACTTGTGTATGTGTGTTTGGCATTGAAATTGATCTTAAATACCAAGTTCTGTCATGAAAAGATGGCGCAGGCTGATAGGTCCTTAACTCAATTTGGAGGGTTGCCAGGTTCTCACACCAAAACTCTCCTAAATTCTACCCAAAATATCCCAAAACTACGGTGTCACCCGGTAAAAATCACATTTCACAAGATAAATATCATGTTATTCAGGGTAATTTCAACACACGGACATGAAAAACAACCCGCGGAAAAAGTGTTAAAATAGCCCAACTTGGCAACAATATCACATCGTTTTCTACATAGCGCAGCTGTTGCATCAGCAGCCAATGAGCGGCCGCTCAATATTTAAAAAACATAAATAAATAAAAATAATGGTTTGTTTAGTAGTTTGCAATGCATAGCGCTTTCAGAAAACATCTAAAATCAACATCCAAGATAAGTGAACGCTTTTTTACTTTTTGCTATTAATTCCTATTAAGCACCATGTTTGCTCTGGGAATACACCATCTAAGCCAGTGTTTCCCAACCCTGTTCCTGGAGGCACACCAACAGTCCACATTTTGGATGTCTCCCTCATCTGACCCCTTTATTTTCTATCTTGGAGTTTCTGCTGATGAGTTGATTCAGGTGTGTTTGATTAGGAAGAGTTGCAAAATGTGTAGTGTTGGGAAACACTGGTCTAAGCTACAGATGTAAGAAGGTTAAAGTGAAAAGCATTCACACTTTCATCAGGGTTACCAAATTAGCTGCACAACTCAGATGCATTTATTCATGCTTTCATTATACTAAATGTGTGTGGTTGATTTCAGCTGCACACAGCGTCAGAGCAAGCTCCTGTCTTTCTTTATCGTTCTCAACAGCTTTTTCACGATCAATAAGAACGGTCATGTCTCTGAGACATCAGAAAAGCAAATCTTTGCATGGGTGAGTGTCAGAGGGCTAGATGCGGGGACAAGGAAGCATAGAGGCAGGATCTATTAGGAACAGTGACTTTTTTTTAATCAACATACTAAAAACAAGTGCACAGAATCTTAGCAATCTAACAACAAACACAAAATACAGCAAACCAACGTAGCATATCACAAATCACTACAGCTGAACACTGACTGGGAGCTACAAAACACAGGGCAAATGAAGGAGAAAACAAGTAACAGGTGTGGCTAATCAATTAACAAATTAGCAACTATGGAAACATAATTAGGTTGTACCCCGTTCAAATTACTCACAGTTCGGTTTTTAATCACGGTTTTAGTATAGTTTGGTATGTGCTACAGATTAGACAAATACAATTAAAATAAAACAAATAATGAAACAAGCAAAAATAAATACAACAGAGCAATAAATAAACAAAATAAACAGTTCTTTTTGGGTTATTTTTAGTAGTTTTCAGGTACAGAAATTGAATAAAATTTCTCCTTTCCTATAGCAAGTTGACACTCACCCGCCTCATTCTCATTAGATTGTGTTGGTGTGAAGAATGTCTGAATTTCAGCACAGGATTGTGCATAATTTTACTCATTCCCTTAGATTTCACGCACACACATAATAAAGCCACCTCTGACAGACAAATGCCAAAATGAGCTCTTTTTTTGCGGCTTATTAATGGTCAAATACACTCAAAATTGTACCAATGCCCATCTTTGTGAGTATTAACTTAAACACTGTCATAAACATTTCAGGGTGAATGTGTATCAGCATTTTGGACCAGTGCGTGTGTCCGGTCTTAAAGGGACAGCATCCTAAAAAACATGCCACTCTGTTCATGTTAATCAAACAAAAAAAAGACAGAAAATCACTTTTTGATTTTGACTGATTAACTTGTGTAACCTTAATTGATTAATCTGTATAAATTTTTTTACAATGAACATTATACAATGTTATTTTAAATTTGATTACTTCTTCCCTGAATACTACTGTTACACCTACCTGAAAAAAGGAGTCTATTTCATTTGTATTACTTTTTGCTATTGTAATTTGTTTTTGTTCATTTTATTACTGTTTACTTGTCTTCTTTAAATTCAATTTTCCATTTGAAATCAAGCTTCCTTGTGCTGTGAAAGCTATTGCAACAACATTACCCCACTGTAAAACCAAATACATTGAGTAAGCAAATATTTGTGAGAATAGTAATGGTTTATATATGAAAAAGCTTAATAAAGTGCTTTTTTTTTCAGAAGAAATTTGATTGTCTGGGCTCTCAAAGGATGGGCAAAAAAATAATATTAAGATGTCTATATGACAGTATACGCAGCATTTTTTTCCCCGTAGTATCAAAAATGGTATCGAATAGCGATACTTTTCAAGGTATCGAAGTTAGAAATGAACTATAACCCACTGTTTGCTGGGATACTTGCCAAGACGGGCATGTTGACAATTTGTGAGAATTTGTCCATTCAAACACAAGACTTGAAAAAGAACTCAATATTTGCGCGCCGTCTAAGCGGTGGCTTTCCGTGTGCGTGCTTCGGATGAATCTTCTCACAGCGCATGTGCGAGTTCCCTTTCATGTCTTCTCGCAAGGCTTAATGAGATTAAACTTGTGCCTCGCCTTTTAATTCAGCCGAGAGCAGGCAGCTGCTGTGAGGGGAGGAGTGGAAAAAAAGTGCAGGCAAGATGGACATTTCTCTCTTCTCGTAGTGGATCAGAGACCTACAAGATCAAAGGCGGATATTGCGGGATTTACACTGATACATCAAGTTTGTTAGAAACCCAGTCTTAATTTGTGTTACGAAGAATGTACGAAGGTCTTACAGGTTTGGAGAGTAATTAATGACAATTTTCATTTTTGGGTGTACTAATCCATTAAGAACATGACCAGCTATTTAATTTTGCTCCTGCCAACAGGCACCATGGAAACAGTGATGCGTTCTAAATAACGGTCACCTTGAAAAAGTCACGCTGGGGGCTCAGCCAGAATATATTAAACTTACGCATGAAATTAGTTGCGAATGGTCACATTCTCATAAGCGCCACAAAGACAGATGGGTCCTTTTAAGTTTCCGGTTACGTTCATACTGAAAAATGGATACGTTGTAAATGTGTAGACAACAACATTGTCAAAACGATCCCCTATAACAGGGATCTGCAAAAACTACTAAACGCTGTATTATGCTCAGAGCTGGGTAGGTTACTTTTAAAACGTATTTCACTACAGATTACAAAATACATGCTTTAAAAAGAAATTTGTAACGTATTTCGTTACATTATTCAAGTTTAGTAACTTAATCTAAATACTTTAGAATACTAATAAGTGTGGAACAAACACAAAACAGGTAATTGCAAGTTTTTATCTCACAATTCTGACTTTTTCCCTCAGAATCGTGTGATGAAGTTGCAATTGTGAGTTATAAAGTCAGAATTATGAGATATAAACTCGCAATATTGAGAAAAGTCAAAATTATGAGATATAAACTCACATGCTAAATTCACAATTGCAAGAAAAAAAGTCAGTATTGCAAGTTTATATCTCCCTTTGTAACTTGCAATTCTGAGAAAAAAAAACAAATTGAGAAAAAGTTGCAGTGACCTTTTTTACAATTATAAAATGACTCACAAACAACTATCACAAAACATGATAACAGTCGAAAACATGAAACTTAACTCTTGACACTTTTTCAGACTGTCAGCGTCAGAGAATCAGCAATTGTTGTTTAAATGACATTAAAATTCAAAGTAATCACTTTGGTAATCTAAAATACTTTTCAGATGTAACTGTAATCCAATTACCACCCATTTAAAATGTAACTATAATGAAATACAGTTACTCAAATTTAGTATTTTAAATACGTAACTAAGTTACTTGTATTTCGTTACTCCCCAACCCTGATTATGCTGCCTGGCCATAGTTGGCAATTTCACTTCGTAAAGAAACAACACACCTTTATACTTAACAATACACTTGCACATGACATCACCATTTTCACAAATTCAGGTTTTTGTTTACACAAGGAAGAGAAAGGTATCGTTTTCAAACATTTCCATTTTGAAACCCATTTTCGAAAGCTTCCATTTTCAGGGCCCAAAAACGTGTTGTTGTGTAAATGAGCGTCCAAAATGCATAAATTTTCCGTTTTTAGTTGAAAACAGTGTTGTGTATATGGCCCCTCAGTTCCTGCTCACCACAGTCACGGTCCAGTTTTAAAAGAGTGCGCTCCTCGTTACAGTTGGTTTAAAAGTTCTCTTGTATGGGATTCAAATAGTTTTCCACATATTCCTGTCATGAGCGCCACAAACACAGACAGGTTTATTTCACGCGGCACTTTTCAGTTTCAGTTCCCGCCTTCCAATAGTATCCAGCTTCAGTGCCACATGTCTCAGGCTGGATGAGAAGGGCCGGAGTTAAAACATAACATGGCAGAGAGGACGGCGAGTTGTCTAATGTTTCTGTCATTATGTGGTTAAACAACTTGATGTATAAATTACCTTCTAAATAACGACTGATCATGTATTTAACATTTTATTACTCCCGTGCTGTGTGGAAAATTAACTGTTTCCATCTTTTCTTTTTCAGTACTTGTCAGAGAGTTTGATTACGTCCACACGAATGGGGGCATTTCAAAACCGCAGCTTTTTCCATGCGATTTGGTAGTTCGTCCACAATCAAACAGTATCAGGTGATTGAAACTGAACCTTTTTGAAAACTCCTGCCGGGTGAAGATTTTCAGAAACCCCATTTGCAGTGTTGTCCTATTGCCGGTGAAGCCAACCCAATCTCATGGCAATTCGTACATATTTTATGAAGTGGCTAATTCGTGTGAATTTTTATGAACTCACTTGATTAGGGAAGAGAACCGATTGTTGAATAAAGTTATGTTTTGACGCACAAAGAATTCCCGTCGCTTCATAAAATTTAAGGTTGAACCACTGCAGTCACGTTGACCGTTTTAACAATGTCTTTAGTACATTTCTGGACCTTGAAAACATCAGTTAAATTGCCGAGAGGTATATGGACAAGTCATATACACCGCTCTGATTTCAGAAAAATATGTGTTTGTGTTCTGAAGACGGGTCAAAGGTCTTAAGGTGATGATACCTAGGTCAACTTTTTGGGCAATGTTGCCATCAACCGGCAACCTGGTGAGACGCATGGCAATGGTCAGGTGGCAGCAACCAATCTGAGAGGAGGAAATTTATTGCTAACCCAGTAAACACTTTATTAGCAACTTTTCAAATATTTTCTTCATTTTTATTAAATATACAGGCCTTTCCAATCTGATTTGTGATGGGGAAAAGGGAGAAAAACGAGTCTGGCAAAAGGCGGATTCATACCTGGGTTGATCGCGTCAAGCTACTTTCGCAGACCATATGCCACTGCAGATGTTGAGGAGAATGAGTCTTTTAGATGGCTAACTTACATTAGCATTAAATGAGGTTAATTGCCTGTTTTGGGTTGACAACTTACCAGCATAAAAATGTTCACACTCCTTTTCTTCACTCCCCTGCCACTGAGAGGGTGGCATCTTATTTTAATTTCTGAAATCTCCTTGCTGGTCACGTGATTGGCAGCTAGCATTCTGATTGAAGCCCACCTGCAAACTAAAGTATCCCGATAGAAATTTGTTGCTCATTCTCAGTGGGGAAAGTGCCTGAACAACATTGCTCAAAGTTGCCCCAGTGTATCATCACCTTTACAAATGGAATCTGAGCAATCAGATTCTGCATTCTGAAGTTTATTTTGTATGAAAGATTTGACCCAGACAGACTCTAAATATCCATTGTAACAAACTGCGAAACAAATATAAGCTTATACACTTACTGAGCTTTGGCAGACAGAAAAGCACAGTACGTTCCTGCAGTGCATGTTAGAGCTATTGGGTAGTGTAGGCAGAGATATCACATTGGCTCAACTGCATTGAGAAAAGGGCAAGCTATGAAATAGACTAAACTATGCTCTGAGGTAGTAAATGTGACAATGAAATTTAATTACAAACAACAACAAGAGTTGATAAAATGTTATAGATCCTACCTGCATTAATAATACATAAATACAACATGTAGTACAGAGTATGTGCGTGTATGGAGTACAGATTTCAGGCCCTGTAAAGTCTTTCACTCCAAGTTTGACAAAGAACAGGGCCTCCTGAATTCCTGTCCAAACTCATGGATCCATTTGTTAGCCACTGAAAGGAAAAAAAAAAAAAAAAAAAAACAGCCAATTACATTTTAGATTTAATGCCTCACATCCGTTAAGAGATGACCCCTGTTGTGAGGATTTCAGATGACGCCAACTCTGGATCAACATGCAGCATTCCAAATTTTGCTATATTTTATAGTGTCTAATCATCCATTTACATGTATTCATTACTTCAATGAGCTTATCGTTTCTGCCTTACATTAATACATTAATAGCCAACTGCGTGATTTGTATGTACATTTCTGAAACTACATAACTTGGACACAGTCACCTCTGATAACAGATTATTTTAAATTGTAATGTTGACATGCATTTTCTGTAAAGCTGCTTTGAAACGATATGTATTGTGATAAGCGCTATACCAATAAATGTGAAATGAATTGGATCTAATTTAAGAACCTACCCCATTTGTTGCCCACTAACACAGGACATCCAGCATGCTCTGTATTCCAATCCACTTCACCATTTCTGTGGAGATTGTACCAAAACACAGCTGAACCCTGCAAGAGCAGAGAGACGATGCTAAAATGATTTAACTTGCATGCAATTAGTATTTAATTTATCCTCTATATTTAAAAAAAAAAAAAGCAAGAAATTAGCGTTTACCCTTTTCGGCTGCACTGAAAGCCCAAGTTTAGGGAACACAGTGGCGCCCCCCATCTCCACATCACTCATCTACAGGAACAAAACATTTATACATCTTATTAATAGCTTTAGAAACAGTTTAATCCCATTAAGGCCAATTGTTTTTCTGACAGCTGCATTTACACCATCGACTTACATAAATTAGGACTGTAGCAATCCTGTCATTCGCCATCTCCTGTGAGGTTAAAAATGGTTAATTTGCAATTATTAGACTGGTCAGCACATAATGAAGCTTCTCAGTGACAATACAGAGGTTACATTTGTACTCTTAAATTAAGCCTGCAAGAGATGAGACATTGGTTCCCCCATTTGTACTCAGAGATTTTTACGTTTTGTTGTACATAAATCAAACCACAATGGTTACAGGTTGTACAATAATATGGCCTAAATATTGCATGGTTTAGCACAGGAAGTCAGCTTGTGTGTTTATTTTCAATGCCCATGAATTACCAGAAATTCGTTTTACACATTGTAATTGAAAAGAGTAAATGTCAAACTAAAAATTAAAACATGTCAGCTCTATCCTTCAGTGTCTAGATTCTAGAATCTTAACCTGTTGACTCAAAGTGAATGTCTTTCAGTGAGAACGTTACAAATAATAATTATTTTTAATATCCCTTTATTATTTTTATATCATCTTTTCAAACTAGACATAGGTTTGTGCTGGCATTTTAATTCATTTTCAGAGTAAATCATTACTTTTAAATCCAAAGCCCAATAGAAATTCCTGAGGGAACCAATGTCAAATTTTGTGTTTACTAAATTGATGCCATGTCTGTACAGCGAACTTACCAATACATCAACATGAGGTTCATATGTGCCACCAATCCCATAATTCTGGACCTGGAAATTTAAATCACAAATGAATCACTACTGAAATGCCCTAGTGGAAAAAATATATATAAACTTAAGCACAGTTTATTCATATGTTCTTTAGGATTACTAGATTGTTTTGTGGCAGACTAAATTGATAAACCTAGCTAGAAACTAAATGCATTTTAGTTGTTCAAAAGCAGTACTGATGTTCAACTTAAGTTTGTGCTAAAGTGAAGCTATTCCACATACTTAAGCACACTTCAAATGACAAGGAAGCACTTGAACAATGTTCATCTGCGCTTTATTGGAGGGCGAGTTTTGAAGGCGGAGCAATGAAGATAGCGTGTGTTTATTTGGGGTGATTTCAAATATCAACAATGTCCAAAAGACATTTTAAAAAAAATAATAACCGCTCACCCTTAAAGACTGAGAATCGCTGCGAAAAAAAATACAAAGTGTTGCGTGACACGAAACTGCATGTATAGAACGTAAAAGTGAGTTAAACTTGAAGCCGTTAATGAAATAAAGCCAGCAGACAACATTAAACATTTACAAAATCTTTTGCTTCCCCTTTACCTGACATGTTCTGTCATTAGCCTGAAAAATAAGCTTTAAAACGGAGCACAATAAACATTTATGTTAAATATTTATGTTTAATTGGGAGTTCACCAAGCATAATGATTTTAACATGTGCCTATATACATGTTACAGTATTTTTGTTAACTAAAGGGGGCAGTTTGTGCGTGTTTGATAAGTCAGTCTCCTCACCTTACTTTCACGAGCTGTGAAACTGAATTTGCCAGTAATCAGTTTTGCAAACCAAATTTGATACTATAGAGGTGTGTGCGCGCATTTGTAGGTCATATTTAAAGTTTTTGTCCTCGGAAAACATTTTCAAACATATTGTAGATGGAATTAAGAACCTAGCCAGTGTACTTTCTTAAAGGTGAATATACATTTCATCCTTCCCCAATTGCATTTGTAAACGGTATACTACTGTACAAATTTAATTTGTAGTGTACCAAGTTCGCTTGATGGAAGCATGAAATTACTACATTTACTGAAAATACACTGCGTTAGTACATAGACATGTCAATGTATTTTTAGCATACTTAATACATTTCAAATTTGTTTTTTCATTAGGGTGGAAAGTTACCAATCACATGTTTCACAGGGAAAATTTAAGTGTTTCTTTTAAGAATTAAAAAGTGATAAATCAGGTGAACAAATTATATACACACTAAGGTCCTGAAGCTTATACTGTATGCCACTCCTTTGCAAGAGATGCTATGCAAAGTATGTCCATGCAACACTGCAAGGCATAGCTGGGAGTAAAGAAAACACCTGCTGCCTGTGCATGATCATGTGCTTGCTTTCTTACTGACTTACAAGCAGTGCTTCAGCAGTTTCCATGGAGAGTCCCGTAATAGTTGCAATCTTCTCACTGAAACGAGCTTCCACAGGAACATCTTTTAGAAAAACACTGGAAATATAGTGATGGTTATTCTTTGGAAGTCTGTGACCAAAACTGTTCAATGTCAAATACTGCTAACTTATGTTAATGGAATAGTACACCAGGATTTTTTTTTGTATCAAATTATAAAACATCATAAGACTGACAATTTAAATATTCGGGTGAAATTTGCCTATGAGGTGACTATAATAAATATTTATTAAACCTTTGAGAAACACGTTGTTTTGAGATTCCAGTATAATAAACCTCAGATCTAGAAAGCTGTTGGCAACAAATAGGAATGAACGGTGAACGGTTACATACAAATTTATATGGTTAAAAGTATGTGAACAGCCAAACACCACCCATGTTCAGTCTGAGCATTTAGTTTCAAAATCATTAGTGCCGATTTTGGTCGAGGACGAGTTAATTTGAAGCCCTCTCAAATGTGTTCAGTGGGTTTCATATCTGAGCTTTATAGGTCAACCAAGTTCTTGGACACAGAACTCAAATCACTTCAATTTTTGAAAAAGTGAAACCCACCAAATTTAGAATGCATTTGGTCTTCACTGGAATTGACCTCAAAGACCCGCCCCCTTTAGTTACTGTTGCTTTGTCCAACAAGCCATGTGCTCACATCACACGGTCTCACACCAGTCAATCAAACTGCCGGCGAAGGGTCATTTGAGAGGTCAAGCAAACTGGTTCATTTGAAATGGATGTCCACATACATTTGCCCATTGAATAGTACAATTCAATACAAAAACACTATAACAAGAAAAAACATTTTAAATGTACTGACAATGACAAATTATTTATGAGTTAAGAGATAGGGGAATAGAATATACAGTATCCAGTTAAAAAAAAAAAGTCAATAGAAAGTCATGGAAAACATGGAGACCAAATGTGTTTGTGAGAATGTTCGATATTCACTTGAGTTCTAGAAATATTCTTCAGGATTTCTATCTCTCTGTCTGACATAATGTCATGATATCTGATAATTCGAGGTTCGTCCCACTCCACTTCCTCTTTCACTGGCGCGAACATCAGTCTGGGGTTTCCTCCACCTGTGCTGTACCTACAGGACAGCGTCCTCTGCCTCATGGAGGTCTGATTAGATCAAATATAACAAACTTACAATCAATACAAAGATTCATTGTTTGTCATGTCAAATAATGACTTAAATTTGAGTACTTGCCCACTCGTCAACCTCTCCTCTGCACAGTGCCTCATAGATCCTTGGCTCTGTGTTCAGTGGAAACATGTCAGGGTTGCCCTGTAAGTGGAGGAGTCTGATCAACTGATCTCTGACTTCCTTATTACTTGGATCTGAGGCAAAGAGGTTCATGAATTTAGTAAAATTGTCTGTCAATCTCAAATATAAAAATATTAGGCTATTCAATTTAGGACACCATGATCTCACCCAGATTTAGAAGCTCTTGGCTGAAGTAGATTGGCACAGATAGGCTGCCAAAATGATAGACTGAGGAACAAAGGGTAGAGAGCAACTCTTCCTCAGTAGTGCTTGAGTTTTCTGTTAATCTGTCCAGACTGTACAGAAACCAGAGAAAGGCATGCTGGAATTTGGCCTCATTATAAGCGACCAAGCCTACATTGTAGGCTTCATCTGCACTTAGCGACGTTTCTGTGAAATGAAAGAGTCAATTAGGTTGGCAAAAGTGAAACTCAGTGAATTTGCATTGATGCAAAACTGTGGACGGTTTACCCTTTGTGATGTTTTCTGGAAGGAGATTGTAGACCTCTTGCAATCTGATCAGTCCTAAAGCTGCACCATCCAAGTCCTCCCGCTCTGGGATCTCTAGGAGCGTTGTCTGGAACTTATCCCAATACTCTTTACACCAATGATGATTCGGCTGAATGTGTTTTATAATAAATATCAAATCATTTCTCATTTGTCTGAGGAGTCTGTAAGCTGCCACAGGGTGTCTCATGGCTTCCTCAGGGTTCTCAGAGTATGAAAGCTGAAGATTCAGAAGAACACTGGATTGAAGACAGGGGTTCAAAATGAGATGTAATGTTAGAAAATTTATTAATCCTTGATCTTAAATCAAATAACTTTGTTAAACATCCATTCCAAAATTGAATGCTAATAAATAAATCAATCTTGTAGTATATTGGTATATAGGAAATAATGTTTTCACCTCTTTATGGTCGCATTTTCAGCAATGCACGGACTGAAGGCCTTCAGAAGGATTTTCGTCCTCCCATATAGCCGTGCAATTTGAGCTATTAAAGAAAAAAAGAAGTCTGCTCTTAATTGTCGAAAGGCATTTCATTTATCTATAAATAAATTTTTACATTATTGTTAGAATAAAAAAAAGTTTATTAGGTAAGAAACCAAAAAGAGTTCATGTTTTGTCGATAATGATTAAAAAGTGAAAGAATAAATATAAGGTGGTTTATTTTTGGGTCAAAAGTGTCAGATGAACACAATCAACTTGTCATGAAAACAGTGTAAAAAAATAAAGAAAAAACATTAAATTACAAATGAAAAACAATATATAATGAATTGATATTTAACTGAAATAATTACCTGTTGATGAGAAGAACTCATACCCAGTAGCAGGGCAGACGATCCAAAAACACACCGTAAACACTGTCAGTTCCTTTACGGCCATTATCAGAACTATTTCTTAAAACACAACTTGTGTATGTGTGTTTTGTAGTGAAATTGATCTTAAATACCAAGTTCTGTCATGAAACTCTAGATGGTGCAGGCTGATAGGTCCTTAACTCAATTTGGTAGTTATCACATCGTTATCTAAATGGCGCAGCTGATTGGTTGCTGCTGCATCAGCGGCCAATGAGTTGCAGCTCAACATTTAAAAAAAAAAAACTGGTAGTGTTTGCAATCATGTGATTCTGATGACACATGAAATTAAGATGGAGGGCAGGAAGTGAAACTTTCCCAATCTTTTATTTCCCCAAAATGATGCATTTAGTTGACAAAATGACAAAGCTTGTCTTAAATGTAAAATAAATTCCTTTGACCACATGATGCAGTGATTCAGGATTCAATATAACACAGTGCTGGTATGGAACTATTAAATTGGTCAAGTTGTGAAATGAGCAAACCTGCAGGACATTCACAATTAAATGTTTTAGTTCTATTATACAAACTTTGCATAATTAAGATGTTTAAATTGTAACATTTATTTAGCAGCTAAAATAATGGACCATGTAGTAATTTGCACATTTTCTGTAAATAAAGATAAAAATAAATCCTGAGTTTCATTCTGAATTAAAAAAAAAACTGATTCTGTGTTGAAGTTTTATTCGCAGATGAGAAGTCGTGACATATTACTAGCAAAAACACTTTTATTTAAACACACTTTACACAGGGTCTTGGGATCCCAGACAAATGAAAGTTTGGTCTACTCATGCACTTCCAGTGAACTGACTCTATCTAAAAAATATTTATCTAAAACATTTACAGCAAAACTGTACTACTGCATTTTTTATATACACTGTCATGCTCAAAACAAAGTGAAAAATAAAAGTGCTTTGTCTGGTGTTGGGATATTTTTTGAAAAAAATAAATAAATAAATCAAGGTATAACATAGTGTTACGTCCCCTTTTTCATGTAGGGGAGGCGGGAGTGTAACATATAGAAATGATAATTAATAATAATATTAATAAAAAACTATGCAAGGACAAGGCCAACGATGAGAGAGAGTTGGTTCTGTCGGCACTCCCAGAACTCACACAAACACAGCATCTCTTTCAACGTTTTTATTCAAAATAAGGTCTTCTATAACCATTAAGAGGTCAGGCAAAACAATAAAGAATTCAACCAAGTAAAAATAAGACACTTCTAGCTTCGGGAGGGGGATAAAGCCAAAACAACAAACAAAAGGAGGAACAGGTGGCATGAATTGGGCTCCTGCAAGAGGACAGGGAGGAACAGAGGAAACAGGGCAAAAAAACTACACTTCCCAGCAGGCAGTAGGCATCAAGAAGACATTCTTGAAATTAGACAACAATTAATGACATACGTCCTGGGACATAACAATAGACAATGTTTTATTTATAACATGTATAATTCATCATGGCCTATTAAGATAAAAATTAAAACATATTTACAGTGCATTAACATGTTTTCATGCACGTGTGCAATTTTGGAAACATAACAAGAAATTCAAGACGACCCAGATTAGAAGTGCTTCTGCAAACTAGGACATGTTACTGCTCTGTTATTATGTTACCATACATTGCGGAAAACTTACACCACAAAGACCTCAAAGTAAAACAAAAACATAACAAAAATAACACGATTGGCTCGTTTAGCATATAAAACGACACCTCTGGCAAATTGACTGTTATCATATCAAACATAACTAACACACGACACAACATAACACAATATAGGCTACATATACAATTATGCATAAATAACAGTTAGAATACTCAAGCTTTACTTCATTTAACTCGTAGTAACCCAGAGTACAGTCTGGACGATGGGGCGGGGCGTCACGTTAAGGCAAAGCGTTACGTGTCGCCCCGCCCACCAAAATTTCATTGTTTTTTTTAATACAGCAAATCTTATTGGTAGACACTTCAAGCTAGCCTAGCATGCACAGTCCTTTATAAGATTTTGTAAATGATTTGGCATATACAGAAATATTAAGTGCCAACTCTAATCATATCTTATTTAGTATTTTAGTTAGGATGTATTGGCTAATGTTTTATTGTACTTAAGACAGAGAATAGATGAAGTTATTGTTTACAAACGAACCTATGGTGATGTCATCACCGGGTACTTCAGGCTGAAAAGAGCTGTTCTACATTTAGAGCTTCATTCATTTGACAACTTCATATTTCCATAAGTATTTAAATAGGCCTAAGACATTGGACAAACCCAAACGGCTGATTTTACATTTTAAAGCACGATTGTTTCGTTTTTGTTTTTTGCTTTAAACGAGATGATTTCTTGTCCAATCCTCGCATTACTTGGTACAAACAAAGACTACAGGGAAATAGGGAACTGACCGTTCGCAAACAGTTTGATTGACTGGCTAACTGACCAATCATAACCCCGAAACCGCCATTTTGTCTAACAAAGAAGTCAAAAGCAGTCAGGGGAGTTAGTAGATTAACGTTGGTGAACTTGAACCTGAAAATTTGTGTGTACTCACGTCTTTCCGTGCTTAAAACGACATTCCTTCAGATGTTCATTCATGTTTATTTGATGCTATAAATGAACTAGTATGAAGAGATGATCGGGCCGCTTGAAGGAGCAACAGTGATCTGTCACAACACATTAAAGAGACACTATACGGTACTCATTGTTTAAACTTCTTTAAAAAATTACGATATATTAAACATGAAACTCTTTCATATGTCTGTCGACACGTTGTCAGTGTCCTCTTTGCTCCGGGATGTATTTTTCACTGTGTGAGAACATGATGTGTGGCGTGTGAGCACATGGCTTGTCGGACATAGCAACAGTAACTAAAGTGGGCGGGTCTTTGAGAATGGTCAATTTGCTACAAAGTACTAATAAAATGTTTAATGGCAAACTGCATGTTTCCTTGTTTACCTGTTAATAAAATATGTGGGCCTATATATTGGCTCTGTATACAGTTTTTAAAGGTTCCTATTTTAAAATATAGGCCTAAATAAGTGTCAACGTATTAAAAATCCAATTATTTATTCATCAACCCTCGCATGGTTGTAATCTGCGTATGTAGGAGTGAAAATGGATTCAAATTATTACTCACTGTATAGCCATATAGCTGCATAACTATAGAAAAAATCATGTTCAGAAGTGAACATTCATTGCTTAAATTGAGCACATACATACTATTTAGTATAGATCGACATAACATCTGCTTTAGTAAAAAAAAAAAAATTTATGTGTATTGCATACACAATAACTGCAAAGATTTTTGTTCAGCACTGCAAGGTTTTTATTGTACGCACAAAAATTATGGCCAGGGCGTGTGGGCTATTGGTAGCCTATTATTGTCTTATTCCTCACCGTGGTTTTGGTTTAAAATGTAAAATCAAACACACTTTCCGGTTTATCTGATGTTTTACTGAAATACAGTGAATTATTATCATTTGTGTAAAAAAAATCCAGAGTTTGTGCTTGTCCACCGATCCTAATAGAAATATGAAGAAGCCTAAATGAATGATGTAAAAATACAGAGCCCTGCATGACATGCAGAAAGTCTAAAATATATATCGGCCTATAGAAAATATCTCTCCTTTGCAATGCCATAATTTCATGCAGTCATAAAAGTGGCACTGACTTAGGCTCTCTGCAGGATAAAATAATCAATACAATATAGCTAAATCTCAAACAGTGTATCATTTCTCAACCAGTGGTGTATAAAGTACTTGAAAGCCATACTTGAGTAAAAGTATAGATATCTTACCAGAAAATGACTTTAATTGAAAATATTATTATATTAATTATACCTTGATTAGTCATGTTGATTCATAGTGCATTATAACTAATGTAAGAGGCAACTTTAAAAATGATCAATGTAAATGTTTAAATTAACAATGAACAGCTTTTATTAACCTTTAATTTTACAAATGGTATTGCAAAGTGTTACCATTTCATATAAATTCAAACAATCATGAATAAAATGGCTTCTTTACGCACAAAGGCATATTATATGTATACTTTCACTCGTTATTTGCTTCTACTTTAGAACACTTGATGAATATCTAATCAAAATATGTGTTAAAATCCGGATAAAAAAAGAACTGAAGTCGAATACGTTTCTGGTTTATATTTCTGTCGGCTGACCTGAATTACCTTTAAGTCAGCAGAAGAGCTTGCAGTTGCGCTTTAACACTAAACAGGAAACTCTTGAAAATTCATGTAAACTTCACTCAGTCGCTGAAGATCTCAGACGCCGAATATTTCTGAACAGTTTTTCAAGTAGGCGTATGATTTTGCATTTCCGTTGGCTATTACATTTTGGTCAAGACGTGGTCAAGAGATTTGAAGAGATATTACAGTTCTCTTTCTGACATCCGGGACTCCACGGGAAGCGAACTATTACGGAAACAGTCTGTGATATCTATTCAAACCATAGATATATACATATATGTATATGTAAAAAAAAAGTTACAAAAAAAGTAAAAAAACGCGGCAAAACTTATACAAACTAAAACTCGTTCTGTTGGAAAAACTCGTAATGTAAGCTGTTATCACTATGCTTTTTTTCATTTAAGTGTAATATAAAATATTCAGTTCTGAAAATCCGCATTCACTTTTATATCATGGATTGTTTGTGTGTTCCTCTTGCACAGGATGAACTGAGATGGACATATTTAAATGTAAGTCTCGTGGTCTTGGGTTTAACATGATTTCATCAGACTGTAGAACTTAAGTTAATCTTTCAAGTTATTGAAAGATAAGTTATTTTTATTCTGGTAAATGTTATGTTTATTCTGTTTATTTCTGTTTCTGTTTTATTCTGTTAAAATGACAGTACATTTAAGTAAAAAGTTATGTCAAATCTTTCTCTGTTCTTCATCTGATTCTATTATTGTACCGAATAGGTGCTCATTTATTAATGATAAATCAGGCTAAAAGCAACGACATTAATACAGGGTTATGGGGTGCCTAAAATGTCCTCTTGTCATCTAGTGTTTCGCAGTAAAGAGGACACTGTCAGTTCCCACTCTGGATCAAATGTCAGCGCTGCAGCTCAGGATGGAAGCCATATTTCAGCACCTGTACTCACTAACAATACAATAACAGGCAATGTCCACATCATACATAATGCACCCAGTAAGTTAAATGTGTTGTACGTTAATAGATGCTGATAACATTGACTGTAATTATTTTTCTGATGATGTATAGGTCATATGCTTAAATGTGTTCATTATTCTATTAGAAAAAGGATCTACCAGATACTTGCTAATAAAATTATATTAATGCTGTCGACAATTTATAATTTATCAACATTTAAAGATGGTTTGTCTAATTCTCTACAGATTTTACTTCGTATCGCCCACCCTCTGAGAAAACACAAACCTCGGGTAATAGATAAATCTTACATGTCTTGAATGTTGTACCTTCTACTTTTAAATTCCACCTCTATTAGAATCAGAATTTGTTTTAAAAAACCTGTTTAACACTGCTTATTTTGTGTGTGCAGCAACAAGGTCAGTGATTTCAAAATATAAGATGCAGATCTGCAGTAAGTATCAGTGTGTGACTGAGTATAACTCACGGCCTGGTGAACATGTGCTGCTTTCTGAGCGCTACACTCAACCACTGATCCTTCAGAGACATAGAGATCAGAAAGAAAGAGAAGAAGAGATCTGCTCCAGTGGAGAAAGCTTCCAGCAGGTCCTCAGCTCCAGGAGCAGCAATGACTCTGTCCATCTGAACTCTCTGTTCGACCCAGATGGTCATGGGATCAGTCCTAGTGCTGTTATACTGCAGGGAAATTCTGGAAACGGGAAATCTTTCACTGTGCAGAAGATCATGATGGACTGGGCATCTGGTGACCTCTACAAAGAGCGGTTTAATATTGTGTTCCACTTAAATTGTAAAGAAATAAACCGCATTCCTGGCAAAAAGAGTTTGGCGGAGATCTTGAGTTACAGCTGCAGTTTAACATCAGATCAGATCTCACAGATTTTACAGCGTTCACCAGAGAAGGTGCTTTTCATCATTGATGGATTCGACGAGCTGAGACTCACAGAGGACATTTATCACACGTCACCAAACACTGATCTGCTTCAGAAAGCCCCACCTGTGGTCATTCTTTGTGACCTGTTGAGGGGTCGAATCCTGCCAGAGTCCTTCATGCTGGTCACCTCCAGATCTACAGCTACAGACACACTGAGCAATCTGCTCAAAGGACCTCAGCGTTTCTCTGAGATAATTGGTTTCTCTGAGAAGGGGGTGGAGGAGTACTTCCAGAAGTTTTTTCAAAATGAGGAACATTTCAGGAAGGCTTATACACTTGTGAAGACAAATGAAATCCTTTTCACTGCCTGCTCAATCCCTGTTGTCTGCTGGATCATCTGCACTACTATCAAGGAACGATTCAAACTCTGTGCAGATGTGACAAGAGGACTGGAAACCACCACCTCCATCTACGTTGACTTTGTGTTCACTCTACTGAAGCATCACTGCCAGGGCCAGTCTGTCCCGACCCTGCTGAGGAGTCTGGGTCAGCTGGCGGAGAGAGGGATGCTGGAACAGCAAGTCCTGTTTGATGAGAAAAGTGTGAATGAAATGGTTTCAGACCCTGCTTGCAGTCCATTCTTGTGTAAGTTCCTTTTTAAGAGAAGAATCCACCAGGAGACGATGTTCAGTTTCATGCATCTCAGCTTTCAGGAGTTCTTCACCGCTCTGTATTATTTCCTTCTGGATGAAGAAGAGTCCCAGAGGAAATTTACAGAGCTACTTTCCATTAAACAACGCCCAATGATTCATACTCCACGTTTAGCAGCTGTGGTGCAGTTTGCATTTGGTCTGTTAAATAAGGATGTGAGATGCACACTAAAAAGACATGGTCTGTTTGTTTGTGCAAAAACACAGGCTCATCTGAAAGAATGGATTTTGAAAACACTTAAATGTGAAATGTATTCGAGCATAGTACTTTTTTTCCTCCACTGTCTCTATGAACTTCATGAAGATGACTTTGTGAGAGAAGCTATGAGAGCCTGGAATAAGATTGATGCATATGGTGCAATCCTCAGAAGAACAGACTGCTGGGCCCTGCTGTACTGCTCTCAGTGCTGTCGGAGCATTGAAGAACTGGTGCTCTTTGACTGCAGATTATCATCTGAACAGTTGTCTATGATTTTGCCTGCACTCCTCAAGTGTAAGAAAGTAAGGTGAGTGCTTTGGTCCAAAACAAATACTTGGTGGGTCTAATTAATATAATATATCTAATTTAATTGTATTTTTTATTGTTGTTGGTTAACTGTATACAAATGTATGTTTTATACAATTTTTGATGTCTCAATACATTTTTATTGTTTTTTTGCAAGTTTAACTTAATTAGTCTGTACAGTAATTTTCTGTATGTGATTTTGAAGCTTGACTCCAGAAGATCCATCAGACTCTGATCTTGTTCAACTGATAAACACTCTCACAAGAGGACAGACCCTGAGCTCACAGCAGTAATGTTTTACAATTGTATTTTATATATTTCATGTATTTTATGCACACATGTGCTATTGTCCTTCATTGTACTTTGAACTTTTATGTCATTTTTTTTCTTCTTTGATTTGCAGTGTTGATGTCTGTGTCTTAAAGCAAATTCCAAAGGAGATTTGTTCTGTCAGATCACTTGATCTGTCATTCAACGAAGAGCTATTCAGGTGAAGAAAAAGTGAACCGTTTTTTTTTTTTTCCATCAAATCACCATTTTGCTCCTGATAACCAGAAATAATTGTTCAAAATAATGAAATAATTGTATATCCATAATAATAAAATATATTTTGGATAACCAGTTATATAATCGCCATGTTCAATAACTGTAATAGTAATAGTTACCTGTCCACGTTCAAGCCTTTGCCTCGCAAACATCTCCCATTTATCTGGCATGCTTGGTCTCCATAATCTGATACCTTTTAAGATTATAATTATAGAAGTGATAATACAACAAAATTGGTGACCCAAAACAGATAAAAAAATAATAATAATATACCACACATTCAACTTATTTGATTATTGCTAATGATTCAAGTAATTGCTGGTGTCCAGAAGTTATTCTAAGCAAGCAATTGTTTGTTTATAAACAAAAACAATTTATACATTCTGGGGATTTTATTTATTTTTATTTTTATAGTATCTGCATAGGAACATGCGATACTGCACCATCTTTGGAATCGCTCGGTCTCACCTTTCCTCGCTCGGAGCAAGTCAACATCGACTGGACCAGACTTTTTCAGATGCTTTGCCAAGGAGATTCAGAGGCAATAAAGTCTGTTCTCTATTCTTTATCTAAACTGAAAAAGATGAAAATGAAAGTGGACCGTCTAACTAAGATGTGGTCTGTTTGGACCCTCCAAATCATGCAGAACTGCCCTAGTCTAACTGAACTCACGTAAGAAAAATATCTGAATTCACCTCTGTCCTGTTTCTATTTGAATTTGTCTGTTGTTAAGAATTGTGTATCCCATATTCAAAAGGACACTCCTCCCAAAAATGAAAATTCTGACATCATTTACTCACCCTCTCATTGTTCCAAACCTGAATGACTTTCTTTCCTCCAAGGAACACAAAATAAATTTTAAAGAATGTTGGTGTACCAAACACTTTCAGATCCCACCGACTGTACTTTTTTTCTGACAGTGTATGGACAAGAAATACAGTGGAATTCAAATGGGAACCCAAACTGTTTTCTTACCAACATTATTCAAAATATCTTTTGTGTTTTGCAGAAGAAAGAAATCCATACAGGTTTGGAATGACATGAAAATGACAGATTTAAAACATTTTGAGTGAACTATCCTTTTAAAACAGTACCCTGTTTCATTCAGTGAGATTGAAAGTGACACTGATCACAAACCTTTGAGATATTGAAAACCTTAGATAAACAAATTGGTTTCGTAAACAAAAGAAATATTGTAATTTTTCTTTTTCAGTTTTGCAATGCTCCTGCTAGCAAATAACCTCACAAAGCAAATGAAATAAATAGCCCATCTGTAGTATATCGCCCACATCCATTTAAATTATAGAATTGTTGGAATGAATATGCATGAAGTACTTATTGAAGCATTCCCTAAAATCATAATTATTTTATTTGTATAATTTGTATCCATTTGTAGGATAGATGCTAACTTTTTACTGCAGGAGGGAATCAAGATCTTGCAGAGGTCTTACACAAGACCCGCCTGTATTATGACATTTAACGGGTTTGTATTGCTTTATCATCAGAGATTTTGCATGTAATTTCATGTGGATCTTTCAAGCTTTTAAAAGGAGACAAAAGCATCATAAAAGTATGATTTCTACAGCATATTCCATGTCTTCTTAAATGTTGGTCTGTTTCTCATTCAAATCATTGTTATAAAAATTATTATACTCAATAAAAGCAGATATCAGGTTTGTTACACTCTGTATTGATGCTGTGCTTTGTGCTTTCTGGTTATGAAGGTTCATGTGCAATAAACAGTCTCAAAAATGCTCACAAAATGAGCAACAAAGCTGCAATCAGGAGGTGAAGATTCATCTGAATTCCCAGGGCTTTTCTATGGAGACATTGCAAAAGTAAGTTAAGACTAAGATTAACAAAAATACTGCACCAAGAACAGTGAGAATTGCAATATGACACCAACCAGTAACAAAAAAATTAACTTTTTTTTAATATTTTATGCAATTCTGTTTGAACATTGTATATGAAATGAACTAGTTTTCAGTGCAATGGCATGTACTGTATGAGGTGTGGATCCTAACCTACTGGTCAGCTTTGTTTATACACACATTTCTACATGTTTTATCATAATTTATCTCGTCTCTCCATTTCTAAGACCCTTGTTTTGGAACTAAAGATACCGCTTGACAACTAGGAGAAAACTGCCAAAGCAGCATCTTTACCTGGAGCTGTGGATTGGAATAAAGACATCAAACAAATACATCTAAAATCATTTAGATGCACAGAGGCCACAGCCATCAGGGAGTACTGTTTCCATGAAAGGGTGTATATCTCTAACAATAAGAGTAATGCAAACTGTAAAGGGTCGACTTTTATTTCTGTAAATTCACAAGAACAGCAAAACGCTTTTGTAAAATAATGAAAACAATCAGGAGCATTCTGCCTTCTCGTTCTCAGTGAATTTTAATTTGTAGCGAATATTAGGGTTTTTTCTATAAGCTTAATCATATGTTTATGACCTGAGATCTAAAAAGGTCATCCTGTCTTAAATCTGAGGCCTTAGGTCATAGTGGAGTGTTCTTCTGTCACCATGTGTGGAAAATACTGATGTTAAGAGATGTAACCTTGAAGGTTGGGGTACAGATATAAATGTGAAAAAGCCCGCCCTTCTTGGTCGCACTGTTTCTGTATGACTGTCTGACCTTCCTTGCTAGGAATAAAATACTTATAAAGACTTATAAAGAAGATACTGAACGAGTTTGTCTCTTATGCAGTATGAGTTTAATTTTTGCCACGACATGAATATACACTTTGATGGTGTGTTGCCTTTTTGCCCTAATGAAGAGACCGCCCCTTATTATTTGTTCCTGTCCTAGTTTTGTTTATTCATTTGTTTACTCAAATTTAATGCCAATTTAAACATTTAGGGACTGCATGGGCTGGGTTTGTCCAGGGCCGAATTTTAGCCCCAGTCCAGCCCTGGACAACACTAATACACTTGATTCAAAACACCCATGTGATTATATTCCTAAATGACAGTGATTTGACTCCGTCTATAAAACCTTAGTATGATCAAAAAAGGTTATTAAACAAGTATGAAACAAGTATGATCATGGCGAACATTTAGATCAGCATTTGCGTTGATCCAGAGAGAGCAGTTGTCAAGTATAAGTATGAAACAGCTTCACAAACAGTCTTTTCAACAGTCTTATTCATGTTATCACAGAAAAACTGGGATAAAAGTTTATAGTTCGGATATAAATACATAGTGATCTGCTCAAATAAATCACCTTTTGAAAGTAACAGTATCAATTACATTGTTACTTCAGTAGGTGGCGACAAAAATGTGTCAATATATGTTTCCATCCAAAGTTATTTAACTTGAGCAAATTTGGAATCTCGCATAAAACATTTGCGAATAAAGCAGCATTTCCATCCAGTGAGTCGAAGACAATAAAATCGTCACTTTCTGATAAACTGGTGCTAGATATTACTAAGAAAAATGGAATTTGCTGCAGTAGAAGCCACTGTATATAATAATAATAATAAACTTTATTTTATATAGCTCCTTTAAAAGTAGCATCTCAAAGCACTTTACATAACGAAATGAAATTAAAAGATACACATAACAGTGAAATCAAAATAAAAAGCCAGTATAATAACAAAGAAAGTAATCAAATGAATCACATATAAGCTATCCTAAAATAATATGTTTTGAGGGATGATTTAAAAATACTAAGGGATTCTGCATTCCTAATCTCAGAGGGCAGGGAATTCCACAATTTAGGAGCAAAAGAGGAAAAAGCCCGATCACCCATAGTTTTTAACCGTGTTGTTTGGACAGTTAAAAGACCAACTTGTGTTGAATTAACTTCAAAACTAATCAAAAGTGTTGATTAACTTTTCAGCCACAGAGAAAGTCAACATGGGACGTAATTTGGCAATGTTTCTGAGATGAAAAAAATGATGCTTTGACTGTGTTACGAACATGATGGTCAAATGTTAAGTTGGGATCAAAAATCAACCCCAGATTTTTTAGTTTAGTTTTGAAAGGTAAAGCAGAGCCATCCACACACAAAGTTATGGACTCTGCTTTACACAACTGATGAGGTGAGCCAATAAGCATCACTTCAGTTTTGTCACTGTTAAGAAAATTTTCAGACATCCATTTCTTAATCTCAGTAAAACATTGAGAAAGAAGAGACACAGACATATTGACATCAGGTTTTGAATGTATATAAATCTGAGTGTCATCAGCATAAAAGTGAAAGTTAAGACCAAGAGTTCTTAAAAGTAGGGATGGGCGATACCAATCATTTTCTTTTCGATCCGATACCAAGTACTTTCAAGATCAGTATCATCGATATCGATACCGATACGATACTTCTATTAAATATTTTTATTTGAGTGATTTTATAATGCATTTTGAAAGCAACCTTATTAATATTAAATAAAAAGGAATAGACTTTACTATTTTATAAAAAAAAATTAATTTATGTAATCATCACTTGGTACCTGGATAATGCCTGTCTCTCTGAAAGGATTCTGCTAGAGAACTCCATAGACATAATAAAATACAGACGCTTGAGGCCTCTGGATCGTATGTCAACGGCGCCGCCATATTGTGCAGGTTAGCTGTGAAAGTCGAGTTTAAATGATTTATATTATAGTTCTTTCTAGCGTATTTTATCTTATTTTATAAACTACATTTATTGAAATTTAAATATGCACCTAAACCGACTTTGAAGACAAGCACGGTGAGGTGACAGACATTGTGAATTACTGTAACGTTAGTTAGTTAGTTGACTAGTTTACTTTTCTCACACATTGAAGGTTTCCCTGAGACAGTGGGAAGTAGCTATGGGAAGGGAAGTTTTTTTCCGCAAGTTCTCTGTTATGCAGGACAGGTCTGTCAGGAATAGGGACGGAGCTAAACCATCGGTATTAGTATTATAAATATGCTACCGGTATGATCAATAGATTATTGTGATATTATATTATTGTACTTATACTATTATATATTTATACTATTCATTACTATTTTATTTGCTGTATACTGTTTATTGACAATATTATACACTTTATTATTGACTATATTATATTATACATAAACTATTTCCTATATATATATTATATACAATAAACTATTATTTCTCACTATTTCTTTTATTCACTATTTGCATTCAACTGTCTTTGTACCATATATGTATTAGCGTAAAGGATCCATATGTTTTGGAGTAGGCCTATCTATCTGTAAATATCTGTATCATTTTAGTGCTATAAAAATACAGAAAGCATCCTGTGTGAGTTGTATTTGATGATTTGCTTCATTTTCACAATGAGGAGTGAAATAACTCCCGATTATGCTTCTTTTTCTTTCAGCCATCAAGACCGCAGCATTGCACTCTGTGTGTGCTTTGAGTGAGAGATCGCGGCGCTCAACGCTCTGCCGCTGACATGAACACGTGATAAGCACAGACACAGCGGAAGAAGAAATAGTTCCCATTGACTGGAACTCCCATTTCATATTTAAGTAAATTCATATACTATACGGCCTACTACTATTATAAACATATTCTAAAATCACTTCTTTAAAAAAAAATCACAGGTAGGATCGATATTTAAATTTGAGAATCGATCCTTTTGATACAATGCCAGTATCGAAAATATCGATACTCTAGGATCGATCCGCCCATCCCTACTTAAAAGTTGGCCAAGTGGAAAGATATAAATACTAAAAAGTAAAGGTCCCAAAACTGATCCCTGGGGAACACCAGAGCGCACCACACTGACCTCAGACTTGCAATCACCCATCACAACAAACTGCTTGCGATCAGAAAGGTAAGACTTAAACCACTTTAATGCAGAGTCAGAAACTCCAAAGATAGTCTCTAAACGGGTAATTAAAATGGAGTGATCTATAGTGTCAAAGGCGGCACTAAGATCAAGAAGAATCAGAATAGACAGACGGCCAGAATCAGAAGCCATTAACAAGTCATTAGTGACCTTAACTAATGCTGTTTCAGTGCTGTGAAGTGCCGGAATCCAGACTGAAGTGGCTCAAAAAGATCAGAAAGCAGTTGAGAAGCCACTGTTTGTTCTAAGATTTTGGCGAGAATGGAAGATTAGAGATGGGATGAAAATTATTCCGATTATCAAAATCCATGTTGTTTGTTTTTGGTACAGGGGTGACAGCAGCAGTTTTAAGTGCTGCTGGCACAACACCGCAGAGAGTTATTAATAATTCTCAAAACAACAGGAGAGAGGGAATCAAAACATGATTTAAAAAGACAAGATTGTATCGGATGAACTCTAGAGGTTGAGGCTTTCAGTTTTGAAACCATATAAGATAGAGACTGGGAGTCATGAATAGCGAAGTTAGAAAGAGAAATACCAGAAAATGCAGAGATTTTTAGGGAGGAAGCAACAGAACTATGAGTAGAAACAATGTGGTTACGTATATTATCAATTTTGGTGCTAAAAAACTCCAAAAACATATTACAATGGTGAGTTGAAGCAAGAACATTAGAGTGGCTTTGATTTTTAAGCAGCTTGTTGATTGAGTGAAAAAGTTGTTTAGGGCTTCTCTGATTGCTGTCAATTAACTGAGAAAAATAAGCAGATCTCGCTGACACAATTTCAGCCCTATATTCAAGTAAGCTGTCTTTCCAGGCCTGGTGATGAACAGTTAAACCGGATATGCGCCATCTACGCTCCATTTTCCGACACAAAGCCTTCATAGCACGCAGATCATCATTGTACCAAGGAGCGGAGCGTGCAAAAGAAATAGTTTGTGACTTCAAAGGAGCCAGCGTGTCCAGGCCAGACAAGAGAACAGAATTCAGCACAGAAACGTTATCATCCAGATCCTCAGATAGAGAGTCACAACTTAAAGAAGAGTCAATAAAATCTGAAAAATCAGTGGGCTCAATAGATCTCCACTTGTGATAGTTAGTGATAACAGGTAATTCCATGTAAAAAAAAAGACAGCCTGGTGATCAGACAGACCTAAGTCCGAGATTGACAACTGAGACACAAATGAACCATTGGAAATCACAAGGTCTAAAGTGTGGCCTTTGTCATGTGTGGGACAGTCCACAAGTTGGTTTAGTTCAAAGCACTCCAGTATGGACAAAAAGTCCATTGTTATGGTGGAGTCTTTTATATCCATATGGATGTTGAAATCCCCCAGGAGAAGAATTCTTTCGAAACTGAGGCAGAGAAAAAACAACATATCTGATAATTCAGATAAAAAGTCTTTATTCGTCTTAGGAGGCCTGTAGACTGTAGCCACTGCAGTAGAGAGGAGCGCAGAAACACTCAAAACAAGGCATTCAAAAAAAGTCTGTTTTGGGGACAGACACAGGACACATGTTGAACTGTTGACTGTACAACACAATGATACCCCCACCTCTACCAGAAGAACGCGGGAGATCAAATAATCCATAGCCAGTAGGAGTCAGTTCATTAAAAAGAATACCGTCAGATTCTTTGTGCCATGTTTCAGTTAAACAGTGCATTTTTTATGCACTATCCAAAAATATGCATAAAAATAGGTGGGTGAAAACAACTATTGACTCATTAAAAAGATTTCATCAAAAATGCTGATTCATCCAGTAATGAAACAAATGAAGTTTTTATGAGTGAGTCATTGAATCATTCATTCAAACAATTTTTTATAAACTGCAGCAATTAACATTTTGTCAGAACCTCTACTAAACTACATGATATTTTGTTTATTTGTCTAGTCAGAATCGTGGAAGGATTGTGATCTCTATTTAAAAAAAAAAAAAAAAAAAAATCATGATTCTCAATTTATTCAGGATTGTGCAGCTCTACTTCATTAACACAAACGTATTTTCTTTTATGTAAGCCTTTCTTTTATATTTTGTAAAAATGGCTATAGTAGCAAATCACTGTAAAAGTTAATACAATATCCGTTACAAATCACATGTACATTATAAAAACTCATGATACATAATAAATGTAACAGATACTGTTGCACAGATACACTATGACTTCTACATGGTCACAATCCCAATATGTCTTTCAATCCCAGTTTGACAAAGAACAGGGTCTCCTGAACTCCTGTCCAAACTCATGGATCCATTTATTAGCCACTGAAAAGACATCAGAAAAAATATAGCTCAATGTTATATGGCACTGAAATTAAATATTGTATAGTCATATTTACAACATAGATTCATTTATACATTATAGATGATTTGATACCATAAAAGAGTAAACCATGTCTTCTGTCACGGAAACGAGCTCCGTGATTCCCTCCTCTGACCATCAGAGGGCACCTTCCCCCGAATACTAGCTCTTGTTTGCACATAATCTCATTTCACTACATTACCCAGAAGCCCCGTACCTTGGCACTGATCACATCGGACAGCTGATACCCATTTGCTTCAGTATTTAGTTGCACTGAGACTCTGGCTCAGTGCGAGGTCTTGATCTCTCTGATGACATTACTAAACGTTACTACTCTGTTGGATTACCCGTTGCTGAACCCATTGTCTACCGTCTGTGACCCTTTGCTGCCTGCCCTTTGGACTGTCTGCCTGGATATCTCTTACGATCGTTTTCTGCCCGCCCTGACCCTGGACTGTGACCCGTTTACGTATCTGCCTATTCCCTGCCATATCTGTCTGCTGTGTTTTGACTTCTGCCTGTCTGACTACCCTATTGATTATAAAGCTTGCTTATGGATCCCAACCAGAGTGACGAGTCGTTACATCTTCTTTAAAAACCTACCCCATTTGTTACCCACTAACACAGGGCATCCAGCATGCTTCGTTTTCAAATCCACTGTACCATTCTTGTGGAGGTTGTACCAAAACACGGCTGAACCCTTAAACATCAGAGAATGGATGCATGAATTTTAGGAAAACTTTTACTAATATACCGTATAGATCAGTGATTTAAGCATTTACCTTTTCCGGCTTCAATGCAACTCCGACTTCAGGGAACACAGTGGCACCCCCTATCTCCACATCACTCATCTACAGCAACAGAACACTTAATACTCATTGTACAACTCACGAAATATGAATATGAATAGAAACTTATAATGTAGGCCTATAATGTTTACAATGCGAGTATTGTTCTAATGAACAGGGCAACACTCACATAAATTAAGAATGTAGCAATCCTTTCATTCTCATTGTCCTGTGGGATCAAATATTGAATTAGTATTTTCAAGCCATGGGTTCTATTTGAGTTAATGGATCACTTGAGGAGAAGGATTTTTGCGTTTTGTTCTACAACATAAATTGCACGCAGACAACAGTTGGCCGACAACTGAAGTTGAACAAGACTCCAAATGTTTTACCAAACTCTGTTTTCCGGTGCTAGTATGATTAGTGTTAGGTGTGGTGGTGGGATGCCTCCTGGACGCCTCCCTAGGGAGGTGTTCCGTGCATGTCCCACCGGGAAAAGGCCCCGGGGAAGACCTAGGACACGCTGGAGAGACTATGTCTCTCGGCTGGCCTGGGAACGCCTCGGTGTCTCCCCGGAAGAGCTAGAGGAAGTGTCTGGGGAGAGGGAAGTCTGGGAATCTCTGCTTAGACTGCTGCCCCCGTGACCCGGCCCCGGATAAGCGGTAGAAGATGGATGGATAGATGGGTGGTGGTGGGGTTATGTGTGGGATTGGGAGATGGGACCATTCATATAGCAGCCTCAAGAAAGTGAATAAGTGTCTGGTGGGAGTTCAGAATTTGGAGCAGCATTGGAATGTCAGCAACACAGCATGGATAGGCTAAAAATTACAGTAAAGGATTAGTTCACTTTCAGTGATGATTTTCTTCTCATCTTAAATATCTAGCTTCAGCCAGACCGCCTTCCGTATTTAAATTATGGAAAAAACGGAACTGGCGTCACGTCAAGTCAAGTTGAATGGGGAAGGCGTAGGACGTACAGTGTAAGCTTTTTGAAGAATAGGGAAGACGGTCTGGTGGAAACTAGATATTTTACTTCATTATTTGTTAAATATGGATCATTTTTTACACAAATGCATCGCTTCGCTTCAGAGGGTCTTTATTAAACCTCTGGAGCCGTATGGAATATGTTTATGATGGATGGATGTGGATGGAGACACTTTCTTCAGCTCATACTTGTTTCGTAAGGCATACTGCCACATGGCAAATTCAGGGTTGGCATAGAAACTGATATCATGACTGTATTTTAGCATAGTGATCTTACCCATGCATCATAATGTGGTTCGTATCTGCCACCAATCCCATAATTCTGAACCTGAAAAATGATTGCACCAATCATATTTCATAGGGGAAAACGTATGTATAACAAGCGAATATAAAACAAATATAATACAGTGAATATAAAATGATTACATAAAAATATAATATCAGTCCCCAGAGCTGATAAGTGCCACTTTTCTTTTTTTTTTACAAAAGTTACAGAAGGGCAAACCAGTCTGAAGTTTATTTAACATAAGTTTATTTTTTCTGTGACTGTGTGACCAAGCTAGCTGCAACAACATTTATTGCAAAACTTTATTAAACTAGACAGCTGCCTGTGTATGAACAGGTGATTTCTTTCTTACTGTGACCGTACATGTAGATCTTCAGCTGATTCCATGGAGAGTCCTATGATGTCTGCAATCCTCTGATTGATGTGAGAAACAGTGTCATCCTCTTTTAGGAAAACACTGAAAACAAAGAAAGGTTTTTTTTTTTTTCAGTTGCACTTTACAATAAAAGGTTCAATTTGTTAACATTAGTCATTTGGAAGTATCATGAACTAGTAACAATATACACTAACAAATGCAAATGAACTAAAAAGAAATGTACTTTTAGAGCATTAATTATTCTTGGTTAATGTTAATTTATGTAAAAGTTGTATAATATATATACAACTTTTACATAAATAATATATATATATATATATATATATATATGTATGTATGTATGTATATAGTGCTATTAAGCATCCTGTTAAAGAAACAATTCAGTCATTCAAACTTAGTTTGCTCATTGTCAGATGATGACAGAATTTTCATTTCATTTTAGGATGATCCTTCAATGATGAAATTATCACCTTTGAGAAGTACGCATGTCTGAGACTGTGCCCTTTTCAATCCGAGACCTAGAAAGCTAGGCCACAAGAAATGAAACACAAAATATAAATAAAAATACACAATACAACCAAAGGTGTGTGGGTACCCAAACAACACACACATATAGTAAATGCTTTGAACTGTCGGGCCCGACAGCATTACCAAAGTATTTATGAACATTTGAGACTCAATTCTCTACTCATTATGTCATAGATTTGACTTCAACTAAGGGGCCAAACCTGATCATTTTAATGGAATACACATGTAAGTATACACATACTTTTGCCCATTGAATAGCAAAATAAAACATCAATGGTATTGACCAGAAATCAGATATTAATTATATTGATATTATAACAGCAATTAAATGTGTTTGTGTGTGTGTTTTATATATTCACTTGAGTTCTGGAGATATTCTTCAGGAATTCTATCTCTCTGTCTGATATAATGTCATGATATCTGATGATTCGAGGCTCATCCCACTCCACTTCCTCTTTCACTGGCGCGAACATCAGTCTGGGGTTTCCTCCACCTGTGCTGTACCTACAGGACAGCGCCCTCTGCCTCTTGGAGGTCTGATTTGAGCAAATATAATAAACTTACAATGAAAACCACTTTGGTAATTTGTAATTTCATGTCAAATAATGATTTAAATTTGAGCACTTGCCCTCTCGTCAACCTCTCCTCTGCACAGTGCCTCATAGATACTTGACTCTGTGTTCAGTGTAAATATGTCAGGGTTGCTCTGTAAGCGATGGAGTCTGATCAGATGAACTCTGACTTCATTATTACTTGGATCTAAGGTAAAGATGTTTATGACTTGAATCACAACAATTCAGCAAAATTGTCTGTCAACCTCAAATATAAAAATATTAGTTTGGCTATTAAATTCATGTCACCATGACCTCACCCAGATTTAGAAGCTCTTGGCTGAAGTCGATTGCTATAGATAGACTGCCAAACTGATAGGCTGAGGAACTCAGGTAATGGAGCAACTCTTCCTCAGTAATGGTTGAGTATTCTGATAATCTGTCCAGACTGTACAGAAACCAGAGAAAGGCAAGCTGGAATTTGTTCTCGTCATAAGCGACAACCCCTACATCGAAGGCTTCATCTGCATCTAGAGGCATTTCTGTGAAACCAAAGCATCAATCAGATTGGAAAAGTTAAACTCTCAGTGAATTTGCATTGATGCAAAACTGTGAACAGTTTACCCTTTGTGATGTCTTCTGGGTGGAGTTTGTAGATCTCTTGCAGTCTGATCAGTCCTGAAGCTGCACCATCCAAGTCCTCCAGCTGTGGGATCTCTAGGAGCTTCGCATTAAACTCATCCTGATACTCTTCACACTGATAAAGATTCGGCTGAATGTGTTTTTCAATAAATAGCAAATCATTTCTCAAATACCCAAGGAGTCTGTAAGCTACCACAGGGTTTTTCATGACTTCCTCAGAGTTCTCAGAGTCAGAGTATGAAAGCAGAAGATTCGGAAGAACACTGGATTGAAGACAGGGGTTCATCAAAAGATGTAATGTTAAAAAATGTATTTATTAACATAATCGTTGATCTAAAATCATATATAAGATTAAGATTGTTAAACGTCCATTGCAAAATTGAATGCTTTTTAATAAAACAAATTCATTTTGGAGTCCATTAATGGTGTATATAGGGAATAATGAATGTGTTTTCACCTCTTCATGGTCTGTTCATTCTTTTTCTCAGCATCAATGCACTGTCTGATGACCTCCAGAAGGTCTTTCGTCTTCCTGTATAGCTGTACAATTTGATCTATAAAACAATATGCACTTAATTGTCAAAAGGCATTTGTTTTATGTATTCATTTTTTTACATCATTAGAGTTATAATGAAAAAGGTTTATTATGCGAGAAACCATATAGCGAAAGTTAATATTGTTTAGTCAATAATGGAATTAAAAAATGAAAGAGAGTAACTATAATGTTATGTATGAGTGCATCAGTGTTGAAATTATGGAAAAATGTAGTATTATTGTTCATTTTTAGTCTCACAAATTAGTGACAAAGTCTCACAAATGAAAACATTCAATCAACTTGTCATGACAACAGTGTAAAACAGTTTGAGAAATATGGGGAAAACACATTAACATTGTTGATTGATTATTGATATTGTATCGAAATAATAACCTGTTGATGAGAAGTATTCATGCCCAGCAGCAGAATAGAAAATCCAAAAACACACCATAAACACTGTCAGTTCCTTTACAGCCATTATCAGACCTTCAATATCTCAAACTGCAACTTGTGCATGTGTAGCAGTGAAATCAAGCTTAAATACCGACACTCACCTTTATAGAGCCCAAACAGAGACACACCTGTACCTGCATTTCACCATTTCTCGGTATTCCTATTATCTGAACAAAAACAAAAGCGAAACTTTACACGAGTGAGTGTCAGCGGGCTGGTTAAGGGAACAAGGAAGCGTAGAGGGATTCGTATCAGTAATTTTTATCAACATATTAAAACAGGAGCACAAAGTCATAGCAATGAATCTAACAAGAAACACAAAATGCAGCAATCCAGCATATCATAGACAAGAACAAACTGAAAACTTAGGGCTATAATACACATGGGAAATGAGTGAGAAAATAAGGAACAGATGTGGCTAATAAATTAACAAATGAGTAACTATGGAAACAAACAGTGGCATAACAGTAACTAAGACAACCAAACAGGATCTAATCAGAGAGGAAACACAGGGACCAAAGCAGAAATACATAATCAACATAAAAGTGCACAAAACAAAACATAAACGTGACATCACGACAGTCATGCCATATCGCAATAGACTTTAGTTTCTTCTATGTAATTTGTTACTTATCTACCAATATACTTTAATGTTCCACAAATGGAGTTAACAAAGGGTATAATCATGATAGAAAAGGAAAGACATCCTAATACTGTATATTATAATTATCAAGGCCTGCTCTAATGTTGCTTAACACCTTGTCAAACTGTACTGGCATAGTGTCCTTTTTATTGTATTGTCAGACGAATGCTGTATTTACAGCGCATGTAAGTCTGACTAATACAGAAACTAGAAGTGAAATAAATAATTTTCTTTGTGTTACTGAACTCAGGGTTAATAATGATTACACTACAATAGTGTAATCATTAAAAAATGCCGCTTGTCCTGAAGAAATCTTAGTGATCATATGATAATGATAGACCTGTCCGAACCAAGAGTATATAAAATGTGATGTCACAGTCAAGGTATGCAATGTGTTTCTTAATCAGGTATAATTACAATAAGCGAATTTTACGCAAGAAATTGGAATATTTCACCTACAAGCAAACTAATCATAATGAATTATCCATGTCTTCCAACCTGCCCACAGGTGCGTGAGAGCGTTTTTTAATGTTTTATTTCAAAGCACCAAATTTTACTTAAGCATGTTATAATTGTTATTTTTCTTATTCTTTTTTGCTGAATACAGCACCTGTCCCTATTTCTGCACTTCATTCTCAACTTTCCATCTATTGACATGTCACTGCTGACCTGGGAACAGTGAAATATTGCTTATTTGAGATGTCATCACTGATTTGACCAAATAGATTAAAATGTTTTATTTTTTCTCCTTTCTGGTTGCATGTAGACCGCTTATCAGAAGTTTTATTATTATTGTGTTATTATTATTATAATTTATTTTTTTGTCATTGTCATTGGCAGGTAAAGAGCGAAGGAGTTTATATACTTTACATTACATTTACATTTATTCATTTGAACATGAAATAATATACTTGAAACAGTTAAAGGGATAGTTCACCCAAAAATGAAAATTATCCCATGATTTACTCACTCTCAAGCCATCCTTGGTGTATATGGCTATCTTCTTTTAGATGAACACAATCGGAGATATATTTTAAAAATATCCTTGCTCCTCCAAAGGTTTATAATGGTTGTTAATGGGGGGCCACATTTTGAGGCAAAAAAAAAAATGCATCCATCAATAATAAAAGTAATCTATACAACTCAAGGGGGTCAATAAAGGCCTTCTGAAGTGAAGTGATGCATTTTTGAAAGAAAAATATCCATATTTAAAACTTTATAAATTCAAAAAGACGACCGTACGCATACTGCGCAAGTCCACATGTTTCCACAAGAGTAACCCCTGACACCATGTTTGATCTAGGAAGTAGGAGTATCGTAAGCTTAGACGCCTCTCACGGATCAAAAATAGGGCTGGGCAACAAACTTAAGCTCTTCTTCTCTTATATCAAAATCCTCCGACATTGCTCTTTAAAAATGATCGTTTTTGACTTCAAATTCGTGACCGGTGTTTTGCTCTATCCTCCGAGCTTCCACTTCCGTCATTATGTTGCGCGTTAGGTCAAAGAATACTCTTCTGACGCAAATCGATGCATATGGCCGTTTGGCAAAAGCTAGTTATTGTAGTTTGAATAGTAGTGTGGATTTCATTCATTAGTTTTTAAAAAGATGATGATAAAAAAGATTTCCAATGTTTTCACTGAACAACTTTTATTGTATTTTGTAAGTATACAAAATGTCCCAACTTTTCTGGAATTGGGGTTGTAGTAACAGTCCTTAAATTCTTGTAAAATTATGATCATTAGTATATTGTGTGTGTTGCTGTGAGAGTTGAGGTATATTAACAGTCTTGTTCTCTGCATGTGAGGCTGTACCTACTGTAGATAATCCAGTTTCAGACTTCATATACTGCCTTACTCTTACAGTACAACTAAATACTACAAAACTTGTAAAACATGTGAATCATCATTCCAGCACAGAATGAAGAGGAAACATGTATAATTAAGCTTCAAATATAACTGAAGAGAACGAGCATCTCATCTACAGAAAAAACACTCTTGCTGGCTGCTAGGATTGATCAAGGTAATTTGATATTTGACATTGATATCTTTATGAAACTTCTTTTTTTTTTACTCTATTGCACTTGTATCATTGTATATTACAGTTACTTTTTTAATATTACTGCCACCTAGACAGTAGTAAACCAAAGTAAAAGTTGATACAATATATACAGTATGTTACAGATCTACAGTATAAAAACTTATGATACATAAACACATACATCAGATAGAGTGCAGACGGTACAGATAAGCTTCATATGATTTCTACATGGTCACAGTGTTTTCACTCCCAGTATGACAAAGAACAGGGTCTCTTGAACTCCTGTCCAAACTCATGGATCCATTTAGTAGCCACTGAAAAGACAGCGAAAAAAAAAAATATATATATATCTCATGTAATGTGAAATTGAATTAAATGTAGCCATATTAACATAGATTTATTTATAGAATATACATAAGAGTAATCCAAGGCAGTAGGAATTAAATAAAACCTTACACCATTTGTTACCCTTTAACACAGGGCAACCAGCATGTTGTGATTCCCGATTCAGTTCACCATTCTTTTGGAAGTTGTACCAAAACACGGCTGAACCCTTAGACAGCAGAGAATGGATCCATGAATTTTACTTAAATTATTCTAAAATATTGGATAGATCAGTGAATTGAGGGTTTACCTTTATTGGATTCAATGCAACTCCAACTTCAGGAAACACAGTGGCGCCCCCTATCTCCACATCACTCATCTACAGCAAGAGCACCTGAGTTATTATTCATAATGACTGTACAAAACAGATAATATGAAAAGTAAACTTATAAAGTAAGCCTATAATGTTTACAATTCAATTTGCATTAAATAGTGGCCAAAACTTACATAAATTAAGAACGTTGCAATCCTTTTATTCTCTTCACCCTGTGAGATCAAACATTAAGTTATCTTGCAATGATTTTATTGTTCAACATGTAAGTTCTCATTGACACAGAGTTTGAAGTCTTAAAAATGATTTAGCAGTTTTGAGCCATGGGTTCTCTCTGTGTTACGAACCGCATCACTTTGAAGTAATACACTTGAAAAGAGACTTTCACACTTCTGGAGGTATGGTAAGGTTGGGGAGTAGACTTTAGAAATGGGACCACTCAAATGACAGCCTCATAAAAGGGAATCTGCTTGTTAAGTCCGATATCAGGTGCCACTGTTTTCTGGGACCAAATCTTTCATTAGAGCCAAAAGCAAACAACAAATGGTGCCACTATACAATCACGGTATGCTGTAATACTATGAAAAAATTATGATCTAATCTTTATCTTCATATAGAAATTCTCATATGGACAGACAGTGATTAATCTTTTATGGATCAGTTAAAATAATAGTGGCCAGGACACAGGACACTGTAGAATACACTGCAGTATACAGGGAGTGCAGAATTATTAGGCAAATTAGTATTTTGACCACATCATCCTCGTTATGCATGTTGTCTTACTCCAAGCTGTATAGGCTGGAAAGCCTACTACCAATTAAGCATATTAGGTGATGTGCATCTCTGTAATGAGAAGGGGTGTGGTCTAATGACATCAACACCCTATATCAGGTGTGCATAATTATTAGGCAACTTCCTTTCCTTTGGCAAAATGGGTCAAAAGAAGGACTTGACAGGCTCAGAAAAGTCAAAAATAGTGAGATATATTGCAGAGGGATGCAGAAGTCTTAAAATAGCCAAGCTTCTGAAGCGTGATCATCGAACAATCAAGCGTTTCATTCAAAATAGTCAACAGGGTCGCAAGAAGCGTGTGGAAAAACCAAGGCGCAAAATAACTGCCCATGAACTGAGAAAAGTCAAGCGTGCAGCTGCCAAGATGCCACTTGCCACCAGTTTGGCCATATTTCAGAGCTGCAACATCACTGGAGTGCCCAAAAGCACAAGGTGTGCAATACTCAGAGACATGGCCAAGGTAAGAAAGGCAGAAAGTCGACCACCACTGAACAAGACACACAAGCTGAAACGTCAAGACTGGGCCAAGAAATATCTCAAGACTGATTTTTCTAAGGTTTTATGGACTGATGAAATGAGAGTGAGTCTTGATGGGCCAGATGGATGGGCCCGTGGCTGGATTGGTAAAGGGCAGAGAGCTCCAGTCCGACTCAGACGCCAGCAAGGTGGAGGTGGAGTACTGGTTTGGGCTGGTATCATCAAAGATGAGCTTGTGGGGCCTTTTCGGGTTGAGGATGGAGTCAAGCTCAACTCCCAGTCCTACTGCCAGTTTCTGGAAGACACCTTCTTCAAGCAGTGGTACAGGAAGAAGTCTACATCCTTCAAGAAAAACATGATTTTCATGCAGGACAATGCTCCATCACACGCGTCCAAGTACTCCACAGCGTGGCTGGCAAGAAAGGGTATAAAAGAAGAAAATCTAATGATATGGCCTCCTTGTTCACCTGATCTGAACCCCATTGAGAACCTGTGGTCCATCATCAAATGTGCGATTTACAAGGAGGGAAAACAGTACACCTCTCTGAACAGTGTCTGGGAGGCTGTGGTTGCTGCTGCACGCAATGTTGATGGTGAACAGATCAAAACACTGACAGAATCCATGGATGGCAGGCTTTTGAGTGTCCTTGCAAAGAAAGGTGGCTATATTGGTCACTGATTTGTTTTTGTTTGGTTTTTGAATGTCAGAAATGTATATTTGTGAATGTTGAGATGTTATATTGGTTTCACTGGTAAAAATAAATAATTGAAATGGGTATAAATTTGTTTTTTGTTAAGGTGCCTAATAATTATGCACAGTAATAGTCACCTGCACACACAGATATCCCCCTAAAATAGCTAAAACTAAAAACTAAAAACTAAAACTTCCAAAAATATTCAGCTTTGATATTAATGAGTTTTTTGTGTTCATTGAGAACATGGTTGTTGTTCAATAATAAAATTAATCCTCAAAAATACAACTTGCCTAATAATTCTGCACTCCCTGTATAACACCTAGTTATGCAGATTCTATACAGGATTATTTTGAGATTTAAGCTTGGATCAGTGAAAAATGATTTTGAGTACTCATACATTGCCACCAAGAAAACTGTTTGCAATTATAGCAAAACGTGTGAAAGAAAAAAGAAAAGATCAGGGGCAATGGGGAAGTGTCTTTGAGTAATGATAACCACAGACCTTTATTTAACTCCAGAGAGAATCCATGGTAAATACCAGGCCTACAATGGCCTTAAAATATATGTAATGGGTTTATTTTAGCAAAGTAATCTTACCCCTATATCATAATGTGGTCCAAATCTGCCACCAATTCCATAATTCTGAACCTGGAAAATTATTGCACCAGTATTGAAATGAACATTTCTGGTAAAACAACACCTAATATTTCACAGTAAAAATAGTCAAATATCAAAGTTTTAATATTAAATGGTTATATAAAAGTAGCCTAATATCAGCCCTCAAAGTCCTAATGCTCTTTGGCAAAAGTTACAAAAAACTGACTAAACCAATGTTGCCTGGAAGTCTAAACGTGATTTTGGCTGAGCGATTCCATCCCCTGCCAACTAAATGTGATTTCCGCCCAATGATCACCCCTTAGTGTCCCTGCCCCTCAAAATGTCTGTGCATGTCCCTGAGTGCAAGCTAGCTGCAAGACAGGCTTTGCAAAACTTTGGTAAATTAGAACAGAGACAGTGTTGTCCTTTTAAAAATATATGCTGCCTGTGTATGAACAGGTGATTTCATTCTTACTGTGACCGTACATGTAGTCTCTCAGCTGATTCCACGGAGAGTCCTGTGATGTCTGCAATATTCTGACTGATACGAGCAAGCAAGGTGTTGTCTTCATCTAGAAAAACACTGAAAACAAGAGAATGGTTTCAGCAACACTTATGTTAACAAGTTGAACCATATTGTGAAGTGTTTCCTTTTTTCTTCCCATAATAAGTGAGACCAAAATGGTTAATTAGTTAATAATACAAATAATAAAATACAACAGTATTGCATTATATCTCAAATTTTCATTTTGGGTGAATATAAAAGATTATCACCTTTGAGAAACACGGTAGTTTGAAATTCCTTGTCCAGTCTGAGACCTAGAAAGCTACAGTAGGCCACACAAGAGAAATGGAACATCAAAAATAAATATAAATTTAAATAGCAAGCACACAGTTCTCTAAAATATCATTATATTTCATTGCATTGAGATTTATCTTATAAAAATGTTATCAAGGAATAGTATACTTTTGCCCAGAATAGCACAATAAAACATCAAAACTATTAATAATATTAGATTCTAATAGTGACAACTAAATATTTTAATGTTGTGTGTGTGTGTGTGTGTGTGTGTTTTATATATTCACTTGAGGTCTGGAGATATTCTTCAGGATTTCTATCTCTCTGTCTGATATAATGTCATGATATCTGATGATTGGAGGCTCGTCCCACTCCACTTCCTCTTTCACTGGCGCGAACATCAGTCTGGGGTTTCCTCCACCTGTGCTGTACCTACAGGATAGCGCCCTCTGCCTCTTGGAGGTCTGATTTGATCAAATAAAATAAACGTCCAATCAACACACAAAGCTTCGCATTGACAATTTGTAATTTCATGTCAAATAATGATTTGAATTTGAGCACTTGCCCTCTCGTCAACCTCTCCTCTGCACAGTGCCTCATATGAGTCATTTGAATTTGTGTTTAGCGTGAATATGTCAGGATTTGAATTTCTCTGGAAGCGAAGGAGTTTGTAAAGGCTCAGCTCAACTTTGATTTCATCATTAGTTGGATCTGAGGACAATAAATTTATAGAAAAAGTTTACTTCTATAATCCCGCAAACTTACATATGAAAATATTATTTTACACCTAAGGACACCATGGCCTCACCCAGATTTAGAAGCCGTTGACCAAAGTAGATTGCCACAGGTAGGCTGCCAAAAAAATAGGCTGAGGAACTCAGGTAATGGAGCAACTTTTTCTCAGTAGTGGTTGAGTATTCTGTTAATCTGTCCAGACTGTACAGAAACCAGAGAAAGGCATGCTGGAATTTGTCCTCCTCATAAGCGACAAAGCCCATATGGAAGGCTTCATCTGCATTTAGGGATGTTTCTGTGAAATGTGAAATGAAAGCATCAATCAGATTGGAGCTTATTTTGAAAGGGAAAAAGGTGAAACCACATTGGTGCCGACATTTCACCCTTTGTGATGTTGTGTGGGTAGAGTTTGTAGAACTCTTGCAGTCTGATCAGTTCTGAAGCTGCATCATTCAAGTCCTCCAGCTCTGGGATCTTTGCAAGTGGCAGCAGTTGCTGATACACTTCAAGATTTTCAAACACAAGAACAAATCCATAATTATTTTTTTATTAATAAATTATGATGATACATGTTTACATGTTTTAAGCTCTCACTCTCATAAAGACTCCTTTGAGTGTATTCGACAATGTTCAGCCATTCATTTCTCACTCGTCTGAGGAGTTTGTAAGCTGCCACGGGGTCTCTCATGGTTTTCTCAGGGTTCTCAGGGTCAAAGTATGCGAGTAGTTGAAGAACCAGAAGAACACTGGATTGAAGTTCATCAAAATTTGAAGGGTTTAATAAATGTATTTAGTAACATATTTCTTGATCTATAAACAGATAAACTGCAAGACTGTTAAATATTCATGGTTTCCTACCAGGTTATAGCTGTAAATTGAAAATATTATAATAAAAAATGCTTTAATTCTTTATAGGTAAAATAACGGAAGTATTTTCACCTCTTCATTCTCTCTACATTCTTTTCTTCAGCATTGATGTAGATCCTGAAGCTTTCAAGAAGGTCTTTCTCCTCCTCGAAAAGCTGTGCAACTTTATCTATAAAAAATGTCTGCACTTCATTTTTTATATCATTTTTATAAAACAATGGTATTTCTATTATACTGCATTATAATGAAAAAGCTTTCGTATGTAATAAACCAAAGAGAAAGTTAATAATTGTTTAGTCAGTAATCAAATCAATAACTAAAAAACTGAAAATTTGATCGGAAATCTGAAAATATGTATTACGGTGTAATTATGTATGAGCTGTGGCGAAAGCTGTTTACTGTATTATGATCAAGTGTCTCCCAAATGAATAAATAAAATCAGCATGACTGTAAAATATTAACAAAACACTAAAACAGTGTTTAATGAAAGAATGAATGAATAAACTCAAATCAATGTATTGATATTGAATTGGAAATATAGTTAATAATATACCTGTTGATGAGGCGAATTCACCTCCAGTAGTGCAGACAATCCAAGAAAACACCACAAACACTGTCAGTTCTTTTATGTCCATTATCAGACCTTCATAACCTCAAAACACAAAAAATGTATCTTGAAGTGAACTAGCGGAGCTTAAATACACACAGTTCACGTGCATCCTTTTAAAAACACACCTGTATTACATCACATGCCCGCATTATACAGTTTCCCAGTAGTGCAGTCAAAAACCAAAAAAACGAAAGTGAAACAACATTTGTGACAGTCACGATGCTTCTCCAAAAAACCCCATTTGTTTCTTGTATGTAATTAGTAATTTAGATGTACATTAAAAGTATATATACAAAGTATAAAAAGGTACAAAGGGTATAATCATAATAGAAGTGGAAATGCATTCGAATATATTTTCATAGTCATGGCCCTGAGCTGATGTCCCCTAATAACTGGAGAAACAGTAATGTGTCCTTTGATTTATGAGATCTGTTTTAAAAATATTTAACAATACACAATGGATATTTGTGATATGATTTGTATATGCATGATTTGTATCTTAGAACTGTATATTTCTGCCATATGGACAGTACTTTGATAACAGTCATCTCTGATAACAGATTACTCTTAATTGTAATGTAGCATAGAAACATGCATGTTCTGTAAAGCTGCTTTGAAACGATATGTATTTATTAATGTGAATTAAATTGAATTACAATCATTTGTGTGTTTACTGTGGAATCAGTTTTTAGACTTATTTGAAAAGAGTTACTTTCCGAAAAGTCTGTGGAAACTAGTCTGTCCGGTTCTTTTAAAGCTGGAATAGGCTACACAAATAAATCCCCACATCATGGTTTGTGAGATTGACATATCAACAAAATATTTCCACATGAATGCTGCATTAGCAACCATGTCTGTATCACACACTGTAAAAAATTTATCGTCAAATTAACAGTAACTTACTGGCAACAATTATCCAGTAGTTGCTGTATTTCATTAAACAGTATTATTACCGTAACACTAACTACAGTAGTGTTTAGCTTACTGTAAAATTCAATACAGTATTTTACTGTATTTTTTACCATATCAAAATACGGTATTACACTGCTGATTTTTAATAATACCGTATAGTATTATGCAGTTATGAAATGTTATTTTAATTTCTTTTATAGTGCTACTGTATAACCTTTAGAATATGTAGAAAACCTGTAGAAGTGTTATTTCAACTGTTGATGGGAAATAGGACAAATAACAATTGAAGCTTTAACTGCAAAAAAAGTTTATTATAAATTCATTAGTAAAAATTACATATTACAATAAAAAACAAGACATTAACAACTTATAATTCAGAATTAAAATCACAGAACAATAATAATAATGGAATACAATACAATAAAACATGTTTTAAAAAACTAAAGAACAATTTATAATTAAAAAGCAATGTTACATTTACCTCAGGAAAGATATTTTAATGAATGTATAAACTGATATGATATGACTGATATGAAACATTTTATCAAGGTCATTTTTGGCCATTTCAATCATTAAGATAAATAGATTACAATTCACCAATCGTCAAGATGGATAGGCCTTCTTAAATGGCACAGCTCACACCTGTGGAAAAAATAGAACAGGCAGTTAAAATACAGTCAAAACGGTCAACTAATGTTTAATACAAATATTCAAAGTCTACCTCTAAGCTCCCAATAAAATTAAGCTAAAAGTTTTGAATGATCCTCTCATTTTTGAATGACATTTTTGAATGATTTTTAGCGATTGTCGTCTTTCTAAGAAATACAGAAGCTTTAAGAAGCTCTGCTCTGGCTTTGCTAAACTGTTCTTTTTGTTGGCGAAACAGAGAAAAAACAGAATAAATCATGTCCAAAGTATAACTCACTTACTAATATAACTACTTAATGCTCGTTTGTTGGACTGTTGTACACAATTAATTTACGATCACACAATTGGAAAACTGAACTCTCACGGTCCTGGCAGATTGCCAGTCAGGTCCTCACAGACGTGTAAAAACAAATATCATTTACATGAAAATGAACGCGCATTAATTGATTAGAGGAATCAAAATTTTAATTTAATAACAAGTAAGTTAACGTATGTATCCGAATCCTAACCTTGGGTATGCGATTTCAGGATATACTGATTGATTCTCAATCCCCAACCCTATATATAAAATAATGAACGCACCAGCGCTTCTAACGACTTAAAATAGTTAAATAACGAATTATTAGTAAATTCTGACCGTATAAGAGGCTACATATACGATGTAGGTTTATAAAATCACATTTACTAATCAAGTATTTTAAGTTATTAACAGGAAATCCGCTTCGAGCTTAACGTACAGACAGACGTTATAGAACATCAAAGCCACGGGCAGTTCTTCTAAACTAACATTACGCTATTACTGACATTTTGGTTTGCAAAAAAAAAAAATAATAATTAAGATTTTTCAGTTAACTTAGAAGATACTTACGGAGAAAACTTTACAGACAGCGGCGCGAGGCGAAGGCGCCCTCAAAGTTACTCAGAGAAATGAAAGAGTTCTTTACAAAATGGCAGATTGTCGTTGTTTTTTTTTTTTTGTTGCGGTCATTTCATATTACTGTATTTAAATTAACAGTAACATAGAATGAACTAATGTCTGTATGCATGACAATATTAAGATTTATTACTCACCACGCGACGAAGATGACGAAGCACTTGTCCAGGTGGGGAGAGAAGACAGACACGATGCACTCACATGACAGAAAAACTTTCAAATGGCTCTCATGCGCCCACCACTGACAGAAATTAAGAGTATTAATGCGTGGCACCCAGTCCTGAATTTTTTTTATTGATGCAATTTTACCCACGAAAGCTTGTGTGGTATTTTTCGCGGCCAATTTGCACTACTGTATTTAGATTTACAGTTACTGATAATTTCCCAGAATGCATTGAAAATCTACAGTAACATACTGTCAACCATGTACACAGTATTGAACTGTTGAGAATACAATACAATACTGTGAAAACAACAAAATATACAGTAACATACTGTACACAGCTTATACAGCAAGATACTGTTGAGAAAAACAGTATAATACTGTGTAAACAACAGAAATCATTTACAGTGCATGTGAGCGTGTGGGTAATACAGAAACTAAAAGTAAACCATGAATTATTATTATTATTACATCAGCATAAACTATTTGTTTTATTGTGCTCAGTATTTTTGTTATATATATGTGACTATACACAGTTCCTAAAATGTTATGTTTGTCCTGAAAAATCTTAGTGATCGATTACTGAAGTGGATCAGAATATTTACACACAGTGTGTGTGTGTCTGTGTGTGTGTGTTATTTTATGTTGTGTGTGTCACGTATGATGACGCTGAAGCATGTTGACACTTGACACCTTGTTTTCTTCTTGTGGAGATAAAATCAAGCTGTAAACAGAACAGGGAGGGAGACAGTAACTGTACGTCATTCTTACGGTAACTCAATAAAAACATTCATGTAATCTAATTCCCGCACTACTGAACTTTGAAACAATAAAAGACAATCTATATATTATATTGATATGCAATTTCAGGAATATCAATGAATCTGTGTATTTCAGACACTTGAGGATCATCAACTCACAATGTGATAAGCTCTGTTCAGATAAGCCATTTATTATATATAAAAAAAAACACCTTTTCTTCTCAGAAATCCTTGAAAATCCCCACTTTCTGTACATACAGATTAAATTACAATTCATTAAAACAAAATATAAATGGAAGGAATTTTTGGCCTTCCTGTCGCACAAACAGTAGTGTGGCAATAGCAATGTCGTCATGCGTCTGATTCCCAGGGAAAGCAAAAATTGATACAATGTTGAATACAATAAGTTGTTTTGGATAAGTGGCTGCCAAATGTATTAAAAATGAATTTCACAAACAAAAACATTGATTCACAAGCAAATATATCACATACTATATAGCCTATATACAATTATTAACAGGTCATTTCTAGTTTGTTGATGTTTAGGTACTGATGAGGCTGTGGGGGAACATAAGAAGGAAAATGCTGGGAAACAATGAGCTAGAAGCAGACTATCTCTATTTAGATTATTTCAGAGGCAATATGAGAATGAATAAACCGAATTTGAGTAAACACAAAGTTAATTTGACTTAGGAATCACGGTGTCCTCCGATAACTCCAATCCAACAGGGGGCGCTAAAATACTCTGGTACTAAATAAACACTCTTGTTTCTGTTGGCTGTGGGAACTACGTCACTTTGGCGCCGAATCATACGGAGTCAAGCGCGCGGAAGAAAGTATCGATGCTTCAGAAATTTTAATAACACGAATATATAAGCGAAATATATTCTGGATTTGCTCAGTATCAGCAGTGCAAGACGTCAACAATGCAGCGAAGCATAGCGTGAGTGTGTCCTGCTCTATTTTGCTTTTTATCCATGTTGTTGACCACAGAAAATTACATGAACTGCAATGTGTGATTCTGACGCAATATCGTATTTTTACACTGAGATATTTAGGGTTTTCCTTTAAGCTTTGTTTCTTTTACAGAAGAATTTACCTTGCAGTATCAATTTAGTGAGCTCATTTGTCTTACATACGTGATCTCTTTGTTTCCCGCCCACAGGTCATTCTTTCAGCCAATGAAAGGCAAGGAGAAGAGTGATGGACAGGCCAAAGTAAAGGCTGAGTAAGCAACATTTAGTAATGTTTTCCAAATTAAACATTATACTAAATTAAGTTTATTTTTTTTCTAATTTAACATAATGTAGAAATTTCAAAATGCAGCCAACAAAAGTTTACACTGTATTTGTGCTGATTCTGTTCTATGGTGTTTGAGTCTAAAAAGAATATGAAAACAAATGGGTAACGTTAATGTTATGATGGTACATAATAATGTTTAATAATGTATTTGTCTTCTCTTAATGCTCAGACCTGTAAAAAGTCCCCTCAAAATTCAGAATGGCGTACAGGAAAGTGATTCACCAGTAAAGAAGGTTCATAAACGCAGTCGAGCGATCATAGAGAGTGATGATGAAGATCAGCCAATGGTTAAAGAGCAGATGCCAAAACAGAGTGAAGTTCAAAAGCCAGAGAAAGTAAGAATTGAGTTGTCATGACCATCAACATGAGAACATGTCAGTATTGTTGTTTATGGTTCTGTTTCTGTGTTCCTACTTTAAACATACAGATTGCTGATGTTACAAAGGCTGCCTCCACTCCTGTTTCTCCAAAAATTCCCATAACCCCGACAACTCCGGTCACTTCGAGTGCCTCCGTTGCCGTGGTAACCCCTGCTTCCTCGGGCACTCCAGGAACTCCTGCAACTCCAACATCAACTTCACCAACAGGGATTCCTAAACGCAAGACTGGTCTGTATTCGTATCCTCTTCTCATGTTCCTTCTTGTGTGACTTTATTCATTTGTTCTTTCTTTAATTCCGCGTAATACTCCAAAAAACATCTCCAGTCATTTTTTTTATGGGAATTAGCCAACAGTAGTCAGAATTTTTTTTTTTTTGAAATCGAACCATTTATTGAAGCTTTAGACAAAATATAAAAGAAAATCTAAAAGTTGCATATGGCCTTTTATATATATATATATATATATATATATATATATATATATATATATTATAATATGGTGAGAATATGGAGCTCACACAGGGACAAAACAAGCAAAAAATTTTTTAATTTTATTTAGAAATCCAAAGTGAACAAAAATATACAATTTGGTGGAAGCTTGTTTCTGCCACTGAATAAAAAAAAAAAATATCTCACCAATTTTATCTCACATTTTGAGCTTTTTCTTTCCTAAGTTTTTTGCAAGTTTGTATCTCACATCCGGACTTTATTTCTCACAATTCTGAGTTTACATGTTACATGGAATTGCAAGGTGCTAAAATCTCTGGGTCAGTCAAAACGGCAAATTTATGTTGTGAAATTTTGAAGCTTTCTGTGAGATATACCCTCTCAACTGAGAGGAATAAAAACAATTGCGAGATAAAAAGTCGCAATTACCTATTTTTTATTTTTTTATTCCAAGGTGGAAACAAGCTTCTGGCCTAAACGTAAAATTCTGATGTAAATGCAGGAGATTTTTATAACATTATGACAAACTACTTTCATAGAATGCATATAAAGTTCAGATGACACTCTATATCTTCCAATAATATGTCTTAATAAGGATATATTTAAAGGTTTTCTGATCAAAGCTCTTTAGTTTTAGTTGTGGGGGGTGATTTAGAGATGACCAAAAACCCTGTTTTATTATATTTGAAACATTTTTTAACATGATTTTTCTAAAACAAAAAAAATGTTTGGATATTTAAGTAAACCTAAGGTACTTCAGCCCAGCAAGTGTTTATCTTGAAAAATCTTACTAATAGTATAAAAGTTAGTCTGACATTTAATTTATAAAGAATTATACTAATTTTTTAAAGAATTATATTAAAAGGCCTTTTTTGTTTTTTTTTGTTTTTTTAAAATAAGGTTTGATCGTGTTGGTCATTTTCATGCCTTAGAAATTCATGTATCTAATATGATACAGTAGGCTTTATAAAGTTAGTCCTTCTCCCTTTCTCTAGCCCGCAAGCAGTTCCCTAAGAGGAAGCTGGAAAGCAGGAGCGATGGAGAGGGGACGAAAGAGGAGGAAGGGAAGGAGGTAGATGGAGGCCAGGAGAGCAAGAGAGCACGAGTGGAGGCCTCACCTGGGCATTCAGGTGAGATTAGCTGATCTCTCTGCATGAGCATATCTTTTCCATGGTCTCAGTACATTCCTCATTGATTCTTCTCTTTCTTCATCTTAGAAGATGAAATGATGGAGGTGGAAGAGAAGAGCGCAGACGGAAAGACCGTCGTGGAGGAAGAGAAAGATGAGGATGAAGCAAAAACGAGTGAAGTTGTGGACAGTGAAAACAATGACGTGAAACAGAATAAAAATGATAATAAGCAGGAGAAAAAGATAAATGAAAAGAATGCAAGGAAAGAAAAAATAGAAGACAAGAAAAAGAAGGAAGATAGCAGTCCTGAACGAGTGGTGAAAAAAGAGAAAGACACAGAAGACGAGGGGGGATCGGCCAAAAAGAAACCCATCAGCAGCTTTTTTGGTATTCTTTCTTTTTTTCTTCTGTATTTTAATTAAAAGAATTGTTCACCCCAAAATGAAGATTCTGTCGTCATTCACCCACCCACATGATTTCTCAAATCTGCGTGATTTTTAAGGGTGAGGAAATGGTGATAATTTTCATTCTCTTGTAGCACCCAGAAAGGCAGCTGTAAAACTGGAAAAAGAGGAGAGAAATGCGGGAGAGAGAAAGAAGGATGGAGAAATCCCTGATGTCGCTGAACCGAAAGAGAAAAGGTTAAAATCCAACAATGTTAAAATGACTTTACTTGAAAAATATAAATGTTTGTTTTAGAAGGAGCTTTTTTGTGTGTTTGTCTTTGACCCCATTTGAATGAGCTTTATTTTTTGACAGTGAAAAGGGTGTGAATTCTGCAGACCAGAGCCAGTATGATCCCTCCAGAGCACAGTACCATCCCATTGACCACGCCTGCTGGAAGAGGGGCCAAAAGTAAAGTGTGCTTTTTATTAGCTATATAACAGAGTACTGCAGGAATGAGTCCTAAAACCTGAGTTGCTGTAGCATTTTTGCACATTCAGTTTCATCGTTTCAAAGTCTAGTAAGGAAATAAGAAATAAATAAGGTCTGAATTCTGCAATATTTTGGAAACATTCTGAATTCTGCGATTATGGAAAAAAAATAGCTCTATTTGGAAAGAATGAATCATTCTAGGATGATTGGGGTGATTTTATAGACGAGTGAATATAATGCTTTGAATATAAACAAAGATACAAATTAAATAAATAGTATTTTATATTTTTCAGGCAAGTTTAACAGTATTCAGGTACAGAAATCAAATGTAAAATAACATTGCATAGTCTCAGTAAATATATTAAACACAATTAATCTAGGTTAAAACTACAAAAGTGATTTTTCTTTGTCTTTTGTTGTTTAACATTCGTGACACAGAAAGCAGGGACTTCTGTCACTTTAAGACTGAATGTTTGGCGCAGATCCAAAATACTGTTACACATCCTGTTTTCTTTCTCAGTGGTTTTTATTCGTTTAAGCTTTTATGTGTCTCAAAAAGGCAATTGCTTACAAGTGGCTAAATGGGGCTTCAGAGGTTGTTGGGGACATAAAACATCACTCTGAACAAGAAAACTCATCTACTCACTGGCCTTGTTGTACTTATACACAGTGTACCAGAGTGATGCTAACTTCTGGATTGGCTTACAAAAATGTCATCCCTGCAGAACTTTATATCATCATTAAAAGATGAAGAAAGTTAAACTGAATTAATGAGCTGAAGTTACTGTCTTTGTTCCAAAGCATTAACCAAAAACTTAATTCAATTGCAAAATACGTTTTTTGTGAAGCAATAAAATTTGACACTTTTTATATGTTGTATATTTTCTTTATCCCTTTCTCAGAGTGCCATATTTGGCTGTCGCTCGCACCTTTGAAAAGATAGAAGAGGATTCAGGAAGGTATGAAGTGTTGAATTATTCTGTATATACTGTATGTGTGTGTGTTTTCTCTTGCATCTATTTCAGTTTGAAAATGGGTGTGTGCTACCAAATTTTAATCTTTTTTTTTTTTTTTTTTTTTTTTTTTTTAAGGCTGAAAAACATTGAAACTCTTTCCAACTTTCTGCGCTCTGTAATTCTTCTCTCTCCAGGTGAGTGTGTATAATTGATTCATGGGATTTAAATAGGCTATTAATTATATATGGAAGACATGGGTTGTTTTTCTTTCTTTTTGTTCAAGTAATGAATGGATGAACAGATTGATGGCCCTGCTAGGGAGGTGGATAGAAGAAAAAGACGTTATCTTGTTGTATACATTTGAAATGTCTAAGCTTCACTGTTTCCATCTGTTCAATACTCTGTTTAGATGACCTGTTATGTTGCCTATACCTGTGTCTGAACCAGCTCGGTCCTGCGTATCAGGGTCTGGAGCTGGGCGTCGGTGAGACCGTCCTGATGAAAGCCGTCGCTCAAGCAACTGGTAAATATATTTGTGTATTCCCTAATGCCATTCACCATTTCTTTACCTGACCCCTGTACTGTTGACTTCTGTTTCCAGGGCGCCAGTTGGACAAAATCAAGGCGGAGGCTCAGGAGAAAGGTGACCTGGGATTGGTTGCTGAGAGTTCCCGCAGCAACCAGAGAATGATGTTTGCACCTGCCAATCTGACAGCAGGGGGTGTTTTCAACAAACTGAAGGAGATTGCTAAAATGAGTGGAAACTCTGTGAGTACAGATGAGAATAACCGTTACAATCGAAATGTATTCAAGATATATATTTCAATGTATTCCTTGGGAATTGTGTCCACAACCTTGGTGTTGCTAAAATCATTTTTTAGTTGTTCTACAGGAACACACACACTATATTCTATATATAAACTATATAAATACTATACACGCACAACCTTTTAATTAGAAGTGGGTGTTCATATATAGTGTCGTTCAAAAGTTTGGGGTCATTAAGATTTTTTTTTAATGTTTATTCTTATTGCTCACCAAAGCTGTGTTTGACAAAAATACAATACAAATAGTAATATGAAAATATTATCACAATGTAAAAAATATTTTCTAATTGAATATATTTTAAATTGTAATTTATTTCTGATTGCAAAGCTGAATTTTCAGCATCACAACACTGAAAGTCTTCAGTGTCGAGTGATCCTTCAGAAATCATTCTATTGTGATGGAAAATGCAATTCTATCGAAAATGCGAGACTATTCGACTAGTCGATTAAATGATGCTGCTGCTAGTCGCCTTGGAAATTCTAATAATTAATTTTGCACATTTAATATTTTGCTTTATATTTTTACCAAGGCTATGTTTAAATTACCGTCATGGTAATGTTACATTTTAAAATTACTTTGAAAAGAGTATATCTGGAGCAGGAAACAAAATCATTTCATCCTATGAAATCCATTATGAGGGACAATACAGTATGAAATTTTATATCTGATTAACAAGAATGAAACTTACTTGACACTTTAACAGTTGTCATATCAACATCCTAACAAAGGGAATACGCGTAAATAATGTAGTTGTCGGTACACTTGTCAAGCTTTTCTTGTGATTTTCCCGCCTGTCACGTGTACAGATATTTTTGATACATGAGAAGCAAATTCAAACCAGGACACACTTTTATTTGGAGAAATCTGTTTGTCATAGGCTAAAGTTGCACACGTCCCTATTTTAAATGTTGAAAACGGTTGTGCGGCTTAATATTTTTGTGGAAATCATGATACGTTTTGTTCAGGATCCTTTGAATATAAAGTTTAAAAGAATACTATGAATTTCAAATAAAAATCTTGCTGTCACTTTTGGCAATTTAATGTGCTCTTACTGAGTAAAAATATTAATAACTTAAAAAAAAAAACGTATTGACCCCAAACATTTGAATGGTAGTGTAATTTTGTTCATGCAACATATCTTTTTATTTTCTGTTCTCAATGTAAATCAACTTCCTCTCTCTGTCAGGCAATGAATAAGAAGATTGACATTATTAAAGGCTTGTTTGTGGCATGCCGGTTTTCTGAGGCCCGATACATTGTGCGGTACGCCATTTCACCTTTCACTTATAACTTTTTAAATTTCTCATCTGACCAACCATGCAGAAATCCAGTGCGTTCTGAAAAATTATGCAACAATGAATGTAATTTATCTATGACAGTTGATTTTTTCCTAATTCTAAATGATGTGCCGCTAGCTTTGATTATACTGCTGTATGGTGACAGATTTACATGAATATTATTGCTGAAATGAAATATGTTAATTTGATTGGTTGCTTGTGTGATTGACAGGTCATTGGCGGGGAAGCTGCGGATCGGATTGGCTGAGCAGAGCGTTCTTGCCGCTCTCAGTCAGGCTGTGTGCCTGACGCCCCCAGGCCAAGGTTTAAAATGATCCTAATGAAACTAGCATTAACACACATCATAATCAGAACATTCATAGAACCTCCAGGCATCCGGCATTTGCAATTAGATTACTCTCTGTCATGATGAATAAAAAATGAACAACACTTAAACATGTTAATATTAATTGGGTATCCGTTTAGTTTAGCAGTGCTGAAATGTGGCTAATATGTTTTTTTGTGTGCTGGTTTAGAGTTCCCACCAGCTGTACTGGATGCAGGGAAAGGAATGAGTGCTGAAAACAGGAGAGTGTGGCTGGAGGAGAAAGCACTGATCCTGAAACAGACATACTGGTGAGGCTGTATATATAATTATTTTTATTTTTCTGAAAGAAAGAAATGTTTCAATTCAGCAAGACGCTGATCAAAAATAGATCAGAAGTAACAGTAAATGCATTTGTCAATTTATAATGTTACAAAATTTCTATTTCAGAAAAATTAGCTTAAAATGAAATTCATTACAATAGAATAATTTTTCAGTTTTTACTATCTCATAAGACGATACATGATATTGGGTTCTTGAAACGGTATTTTAACACCGTTTTTTGGAAATCTTCAATGATGAAATATGTGACGGGAAAAATGTCTTCAGGTGCATTTTGAAATGTTTAAGTAATGGACTGTCTCTAATGATTATTTTGGTAATCAAGCAATTTGTTGATTATTTTGAAAATTCGATCATTTTTGTGGTAATATAAACAGTGTACAGTAGCCTTTACGATGACTTAAAATACATGTATAATAAGAATGAGGCAATAATTATCGGTTCAAATAAAGTATCAAAAGCAAGTCATATGGTTTGTTTTATTTAACACGGTTAAAATACATAATTTAATATAAATAATAAAAACATAATCAACTTTCGTACATTATGTATATAACAAATGCCTGCAGAGGGCGCCAACAGCCTAGTGATTGTTGTTTACAGCGTCATCAAATCCTTGTCCAAACAACATTTAATTCAAATGACCTCTTAACCATTAATATTTGGCCACTTCTTTATGATAGAAATGCCACAACCACTGTAATTTCTTGATCAAAAACATGTTTACATCAAAACACAAACTCAAAACAAGGGTTTAAACTTTTATTTTGAAATCGCAATCTATTCTCCTGTTTTGGCGTAGGTTTTTAAAAGATTTATGTTACAAATCAGGTGAAGATTTCATATGCTTTACCAAATGCACATTATGGTAAACCCAAATAAATAGCACATGCAGAGATTGAAAATGTTTGGGTAACTATATAGAATATTCATATGTACAAATTTCATTACTTGTAATTTGTATTGAGATTTATATGGAGAATACTGTCAAAAGGCCAAAAATATCAAGTCATTTTTTTTGTCCAGCGCTATTGGCTAGCATGAGGCACAGAATGAGCACAATCTCATTGTCAAACACCAACCGATGCTGTGAGGTATAATTATCCATATACTACAAACAATATTTCAATTACGACTACAGGTGTCCTCTGCATAACAAGTGGCTGTTTAATGAGAATTAGCATAATTTGTACCCTACAGGAAGTCTGATTTTAACAAATTGGACAGGTGTTGCAGTTACTACACATCAACTCGGTGCATACAAATAATGTTTTCATTGCTTTCGCTCATGTTTTTCTTTTTAGTGAGATGCCAAATTATGACGCAATCATTCCTGTATTGCTGAAGGAGGGCATAGATGAATTGCCCAATTACTGCAAGCTCACCCCAGGTACTGATCAATTACAGTTTCTCAATTCTCTCGCCATCTAATAGAAAATGTAGTTTAGATTGAGATTAAACAGAGTTGTTTTACAGGTGTGCCCCTGCGACCAATGTTGGCTCATCCAACTAAAGGGGTCGGCGAGGTAATGAAACGTTTTGACGAGGCGTCTTTCACCTGCGAATACAAATATGATGGAGAGAGAGCACAGGTGTGTTATTTTAATCTTATTCCACAAGGTGGAGCCTCTGCCTTAAAAATGACTGTTTCCATAGCAGTATCATTGATTTTATTGTTAATTGTTTTTTGTTTTGTTTTTTTTTGCTTTGCATTTACCAGATCCATATTCTCGAGAACGGCGAGGTGCGCATTTTTAGCCGTAACCAAGAGGATAACACAAGCAAATACCCTGATATTATCTCAAGAATCCCACAGGTAACACTTATGCAACCAGCAGGATAGAAATAAATTTCTGATGGAAGCAAAAGAAGGTCTCTGTGTCTTAAGCCGGGTGCACACTGTGCAATTCTTGCCACAGTTTTGCTGTCTAATTTCAGGGATAATAAAAGATTCCATCATAGGGCAAAACTGGCAGTCTTGGATCGCCTAAGCCTCAGTGTGACATGCTCACTGATGCCCAATTAATTGCTTTTGCAAAGAAATCTTGCCTTAGAGGCTCTGGCAGAGTGGTTATGTTGGTTATGTTTATATATTATATAAAACATTTAGCTGTCGAAGCTTAAAATGAATCTGTGTTGTTAACTAAAACTATTAAAAACCGTCTTTGCATAACATATAAATAAAATAAATAATTTTTTATACATTGAAAATGTAATATAACTGTGACATAAACAGACAAGTGTTGCTTTGGAAACTTAGAAGTACTAAGTACTACAATTTCTAAAACTTCAATAATTTATTATGCAAATTAATTATTCCAATAAGTAAATAAAATTTAAAAAAATTAATTAGAAATATTAAGAAATAGACAAAAACATAAAACTAATAAAAATGGCAAAGCACATTACAAAGTTACTAAAAACGGAACTAAAAATAAAATGAAAATATAGATTAAATATTGAAATAATACTGAAATGGAGAGCTTGAAGAATTTCAGAACTAACACAATGGTGGCTTCGCATGTCCAGTCAACTGTCATTTATAATTAAAATCGCAACTGATACTTTGATGCTTCAAAAAGTTCATAAAGAGCTTGTAAAACTAATCCATGTGATTAAAATGTCCATAACAAAGCAAGTCAAGAGAACATGCATGAGCTTCTGTTAACTGTTTACTCACTTTTCTGTGAGTTGACGAATGTTTATGAATTAAATCTAAAAATAAATTAAATGTATAGCTATCAAGTCTCTTCATATGGATTAGTTTTCCAATCTTTTTATTAACATTTTGAAGCATCAAAGTGGTAGCTGTCAATGGAGGAGGGACAGAATATTTCAATAAAAATATCTTTGTGTTCCAACTATTAACAAAAGTCTTAAGGCCCCGATATACTTCAAGCTAAATCATAGAACGTACTGATGTGACGTCATTGCGAACAAAATCAGACCAATGTGAAGTTAGTTTGAAGTTCATTTTAGGAATTTGAAACGGCTTGTCAAAGCGAACATTCTGGAAAAGTTTGATATTGGTGGTAAACATCTTTGTACTGTATGCGTTTTTTTTCTTCCTCGTATCGCAATGTAAATTGCAGAAAAACAATGTATCGCAATGTCAGTTTTTTCCAGTTTTATCGTTTAGCCCTAATAGAATGCCGAATTGCAGAGCTCGTACAAATATATCCACGTAGCTATGATCAGATACTTATGCTTTATTTTTAAAAAATGCTTGCTGTTTATTCAATTTTGTTGTTTATTTTTTTTATTGAGAGGAAAGTGCGCAGGTTGGTGCATTGCATAGTTACATATTCATCTAAAAGCCGCTCTCAGCAGAGAGGGCGGCGTCGGATGTTCGCTAACAGTGGTCAAATTTCGAACTTCGTTTTATCCCTAAGCGAGGAACTAAAAAGAACTTCACTGTTAGGTATATTGGGGCCTTTACGGGTTTAGTACAACATGAGGGTGAGTAAAAGATGAGAGAATTTAAATTTTTGGGTGAACTAACCCAAACAGAGGGAGGACTACATGACTTTTAATATCTGTACAGATTTTAAAACACTAAGTATCATTCACATGCTAACATTGTAAGAGAAAAAAACGACCATCATTCACTAAATGACTGAGGATCACACACTACTAGGCTTATTCTAAGTTGCTCCAAACACAAACTCGCTTAGAAACAAGCGCCTCATTTCAAGGAGACACATGGCAAATTAAAAAACAAAATTTTCTGTGTAATCTGTCAAGTTTGTCTCCCCAGTTTCTGCAGACTGCCTTTGACTTTTGGCAACTAACGACAACTCCAGACTGTAAATCGGGGCAAAAATCTGGACAAAAGTCTTATTCCAGCCTTTTGTTAGAAAAAAACCCACTGCCAGTTAGGACATATGATGTTGAATATGCAGCAGTTCAGGGATTTTAATCAAATGAGATTTCACGGTCGGTTGAGGTATCCAACGTGACACGATCGAAATAGAAAACCAAGCAACTGACGAAATGTTTGCAGAAACTCAGACTAACATGGTTAAGATACTTGGTTTAGCCACAGTATTAAGAGTCTTTCTCACAGACTCTCTTTACATTTACATTTACATTTAGTCATTTAGCAGACGCTTTTATCCAAAGCGACTTACAAGTGAGGAAAACAAACAAGCGATTCTTCATGAATTGGCAAATAACACAGGACGTGCTCACAATACAAGTTTCATACATTGCTCAGTACCATAAGCTAGAGTAGGAAAGTCTTTCTCTTTGTTTCTGTGAGTCTCTCAGTATCTGTCTTTTTCTCTCTCCTTTTCAAAGGCCATATTTGTCCTCTGTCATCCTGCTCTGTTCTCCTCACAAGAAAGCAATAATAGATTTCAGCCCTAAAGCAAAGAAAGCATTTGATAAATGACACAAGCTCACACGCAGATAAATCAATGAAAACGCTGTTGTTTTGCTTATCAGTGTCCATATCTCTCTCTGCCTTTGCTTTTCTCAGTTGTATGATATTCGGTGCAAAATCTCATTGTACAAGTATCAAATTATTGTTCAAGTATCGAAACTGTCATAAGTCCGAGTCATAAACAAGATGTCTTGTGGGAAATTAATATGTTCACTCAGCAGGAGAATACAGTTGCCAGTCATGTTTTAGAGTACTAAATATGGTTAAGTTTTTGGTTATGAAATATTGTGACAAACACGTTTTATATGTACAAACTAGCACTTGATTGAACTATAGTGATTATAATAATTAAGTTTATTAAAGAATATTCTGATTTCAGTACAAAATACTGATTTCAAGTAGGGCTGGGGGTTATGTAAAAAATACTAAAATATCACAATATCCGATAATATTGTCTACCCGAGCCCCGCCCCTACCACGCCCATCGCGGAGACAACATAGCCGACACGCACGGTGCATCAGTTTGCTTTGCGCTTTATCTGACAATTGCCTGTGACTCGGTAAGCTTAATTTAATTAAATGTCAAAGGTTTGTTTTTCTTTTCTTAGTTTGTGCTTTAATGTACCTTTTTCATTTTGATAATGAATGTGAAGCAGTGGTAGAATTGACATGTTGTGTGAGCACAAGGCGCCGGCGTGATCACTTGAACTGTGTCTTTACACCAGTGAAACAAAAAATAATAATTTGTGGTAAATATATAAACTATAAAGATCTGTGTACTCTCACAATAAAAACTAAACATTGTGTTTTTGTAAAATAAAGAAAATAGATACTGGTTTTGGCCATCTCAAATTTCATTTTCCTTTTACTTCAACGTGTTTGTGTGGAGAGCATGCAAAAATAAATCGAAATAAAGGATACTACCAGGGTTTTTCCTGGGTCTAAAATGGTCTTTGTTGGTGGCTGACAGACATGGTCATCCACACAAACAGTAAAAATTTCCCTACGAACCCAATACTGACAATAAATTACCGGCCACTCTCATTGTAATCCTTTCTTGCCCTCTTTACAAAAGAAAGATCTGTGATTTCATAGCTTTGTAAGAGAAGATAATTATTTATATATATTAATAATAATTAATAATCCATGTTACAAAGTAGCATCAAAAATGATATTTTAACTAATAGTCTAATTTTCTACCATAAACAATTGAATACACCTAGCTAACAACTGATTTTCGAGGTAATTTACTACACATTATCATGTAAATAACCTGGAAAGACTGTCGGTTATTAAGGTTAAATCTTGCGTAAGTGATGTTATACACCGATTCAGACCGTGACGTCTCGTGGGTGCAGTGTTGGACAGATCCGTTGTTTTAACCATTCATTAAAATTAGTCTGTTCAAATGAGTCTTTAGGTCATGAATCGGACATTAGAGGACATGGATGCATTCGAATCCCGACATCTCAAAAGATTTGTCAACACAGAAAACACCATCACTTGATAGTTTTTTTTTTTTTCGTTTATTGAAATTGTGGCTTATGTCAGCTACATGTGTGCCATAAGTTCTTTGTTCCTCTTAGGAACACAAATTAAGATAGCCGGCATTTTGACGTAGAACCCGGAATTACTGCACTGTCTCTACAACCTAAATGGCATTGGTGACTGACATAGAAGAGGAGAAATTGTTGAAGTCTTTATTTTTGTTTTGTTTTTGCGCACAAAAGGTATTCTCGTCGCTTCATAAAATTAAGGTTAAACCGCTGTAGTTACATGGACTATTTTAACGATGTCTTTACTACTTTTATGGACCTTAAAGTGTGGTATTTATGTTGCTTTCTTTGGGAGATTTAAAAAAAAAAAAAAAATCTCTTGGATTTCAGATTAATTTGTGTTCCTAAAATGAACGAAGGTCTTATGGGTTTGGAACGACATGAGTGTGAGTACGTAACGACAGAAATGTAATTTTTGGGTAAATTAACCCTTTAATCAATTAAACAGGTTAAACATTTGTAGTGTAATATTGATTACCACAAAATTGAATTATTGTTACATGTTCTAATCACGGCTGTCAAGAGAATAGAAAGCTGGCTTGATTTCAGTTATTCATTCGTACGGACTGTATTCAAGCTGCGCCTGTAAGCCGTTTTATGAACAGTCAAACCTGTTAAATTCAGTCGTCAGTCCTAAACACTGACTGTGTGAATGTAGTCAATTGTGTGAGAGGATTACAAACGCTTACAAACCAGCCCTATACATTCTGCTACAGCTCTCACAAACTCAATATGCACTTGTAACATCTACTGAATTGTAAATGTCACACAGCCTGAGGGTTCGATGTGTTATGCATTTGTGAAGTGGTAGTGTTTAAAGCTCAGGTGACCTTATAAACAAGTAATTTTAAGATGTTATGGCTGTGAGGGGCATGTCTGCAGGGTGAGGCTTTGCTCGGCGTCGATGATCCAGTTTATTCAGGTGTTGATGGTAGATTTAATAAATGTCCTCGCCTCTCTCTCGCAGGTGAAAAAAGAGAACGTACGGTCCTGTGTTTTGGATTCAGAGGCAGTGGCCTGGGACAGAGAAAAGAAACAGATCCAGCCATTTCAGGTCCTCACCACGAGGAAGAGGAAGGTGAGAGGAGCAAAAGAAGAGAAATTTGAACTGAGAAACAACTGAATATGGAAGAAAGATGCATAATTGAATGGTTAAATGAGGGAAAGATATATTCTGGTAGCTTTTGGGAAGTTGAGATGTCCTCCAGTGTGAGAGTTTTAAGTTTTTTTATGGTTATGCATTCATGACCTTGTATGGAAAATAAATGAAAAAAATTAAAATCTTGATGTTGATTAAGTGTCATTGTGACGTTAAAAACTTTGTGTGTGTTTTAGGATGTGGATGCATCTGAGATCAAAGTTCAGGTGTGTGTCTACGCCTTTGACCTGCTGTACCTCAACGGAGAGGTAAGTCCATGATAACAGCTAATAGCCAATTTTGCATGTGTCTGAAATCTCACTTTTTACATGTATTGTGTGTTATTTTAGTGAATAATGTGTCTATCTTGCAGTCTCTGGTGCGAGAGCCTCTAAGCAAACGCAGGGCTCTGTTACGGGAGAGTTTTGAGGAGAAAGAAGGAGAGTTTGTTTTTGCTCGATCCCTGGATGCTGACAACACTGAAGCGATCGCTGAGTTCCTGGAGCAGTCTGTACGAGGTGTGTGAATAAGAACTGTGGCTTTCAACTGATTTGGGGCCTAAAATTGGTTCATGATGATGATAATACATTTCAACGTTTAAATATTATTGCATTTATTTTTGGGACATATTGTATTTATACATTTATATATCATAAATATATCAAAATCATAAATTTTGGGATTGTTTTGGGTTGCCAATTTTAAATATGGGTCCTGAATCAAAACCAGAAAACTGACATTTAGATGGAGTTGAATTGCTCACTGTGAGGTGTTACTCAATCATTTAATAGTCAATAATGGTAATATTCAATTCATAATTGGCTAATTAATCAAGTTTTTCCAATGGCTTTAATGTTTTGCAGATTCTTGTGAGGGTCTAATGGTCAAAACGTTGGAAAAACATGCAACTTATGAAATTGCTAAACGCTCCCACAACTGGCTCAAGGTATTGCACACCACAATTTCACAATGTTTTCAAAATTTTATAGAGAATATACTTTTTCATCATATTCATGTTATGCCATTTTACAAAGTATAGATTTTGTATTTAACGTCTACTAGAATAGGTTTTCATTCTTGGTTAAAATAAAACAAAACAAAAACATTATTTTTCATATATTTTTTTCCCGTTGTTGCGGCACCTCCCCTTCCAGTCTGTCAATAAATGCTCTTTAGTTTTGGTCTGTACAAAGCCTCTTCTTCTGAAGAGTACGATGTGCTCTGATTGGTCGGCTGGACCAGTAGGTTATGATTGGTCATTCATTTCGAACTTGTTTCTCAACCAGGCCTTGTCCTCTTTTTTTGCGTATTCCTGGTGTGGGAATTATTTTAACTGCGGATATTCTGAGGTGTATTTTTCTCAAACTCAAGACTACAATCGAGGCATTTCAGAGAGTTCAGAAATGGTGCTTACTGATACAAAGAATAACTTTGGACTTCAGCTTTTTTTTTTTTTAAGCTCAGTCAGACACGCACATCAAGACTTGTTTTAAAAAAAAATAAAACCCAGACAAGTTTTCAAAGTCAGAAGGAAGGTATAAGTCATTAAAGTGTAATTTCCACCCCATTAAGCTTTTCTCTTCTTCTGTGTCCATATCCTGACATTAAGGCTGAGTGGTATGATGGAATATATACTGTGACAGTAGAAATGAGACGACCGGTAGAAATTCTGCTATATCTTATATAATATGATAATGTGATATATCTGTGGTGAGGTTTAAAGATTAAAAAAGCAGAAATTTGTATTCAACTGTGTGTCTCGTGGTCGTTTCCAGTCTAGATTGTTTTGTGGATTATATTGGGAGTAATTTAGTGTTTTTTGTAACTATAGGTTATGGTTGCCAAGCAACTTGACTCATTATTAAAGGGTTAGTTCACACAAAAATGAAAATTCTGTCATTAATCACTCACCCTCATGTCGTTCCAAACCCGTAAGACTTTGGTTCATCTTCAGAGCACCAATTAAGATATTTTTGATGAAATCTGGGAGGTATCTGTCCGACACTGTTTAGATTCAGCGCTTCCAGGTTTTACATCAGAACGCCGGCTCACTAGAACATTTAAAAATATACAAATAAAGTTGGGTCTAACAGTAGTATTCATGTATAGAAATGTAATATAAATATACTGCATGCATAGTGTTCACTGTATAAATTAAATATAGATTATTCATTGTTAAAGTTGTTTTTGTTTTTTGACAGTGTTACTGTTTAGGTTCACTTGAGCCTTTATATCTGACTCTATACAAGAATACTTGTCTACGGGGATTTTAAGATCATTTTGTGTGTATTTGTGCGTTCAAGCTCAAGGAGTCGCGAAACAGAGCTCGATTATGTGGTCGCGCGCCATCTGAAGGTGCAGAAACAACGTGCGATTGCGAAATTTGCCTCTTCTTGCATTTGATTTGTTTATGTTTTGCAAATCATAAATTTTCACTATACACTCACCTAAAGGATTATTAGGAACACCTGTTCAATTTCTCATTAATGCAATTATCTAATCAACCAATCACATGGCAGTTGCTTCAATGCATTTAGGGGTGTGGTCCTGGTCAAGACAATCTCCTGAACTCCAAACTGAATGTCAGAATGGGAAAGAAAGGTGATTTAAGCAATTTTGAGCGTGGCATGGTTGTTGGTGCCAGACGGGCCGGTCTGAGTATTTCACAATCTGCTCAGTTACTGGGATTTTCACGCTCAACCATTTCTAGGGTTTACAAAGAATGGTGTGAAAAGGGAAAAACATCCAGTATGCGGCAGTGCTGTGGGCGAAAATGCCTTGTTGATGCAAGAGGTCAGAGGAGAATGGGCCGACTGATTCAAGCTGATAGAAAGAGCAACTTTGACTGAAACAACCACTCGTTACAACCGAGGTATGCAGCAAAGCATTTGTGAAGCCACAACACGCACAACCTTGAGGCGGATGGGCTACAACAGCAGAAGACCCCACCGGGTACCAATCATCTCCACTACAAATAGGAAAAAGAGGCTACAAATTGCACGAGCTCACCAAAATTGGACAGTTGAAGACTGGAAAAATGTTGCCTGGTCTGATGAGTCTTGATTTCTGTTGAGACATTCAGATGGTAGAGTCAGAATTTGGCGTAAACAGAATGAGAACATGGATCCATTATGCCTTGTTACCACTGTGCAGGCTGGTGGTGGTGGTGGTGTAATGGTGTGGGGGGTGTTTTCTTGGCACACTTTAGGCCCCTTAGTGCCAATTGGGCATCGTTTAAATGCCACGGCCTACCTGAGCATTGTTTCTGACCATGTACCTATCCTCTGATGGCTACTTCCAGCTGGATAATGCACCATGTCACAAAGCTCGAATCATTTCAAATTGGTTTCTTGAACATGACAATGAGTTCACTGTACTAAAATGGCCCCCACAGTCACCAGATCTCAACCCAATAGAGCATCTTTGGGATGTGGTGGAACGGGAGCTTCGTGCCCTGGATGTGCATCCCACAAATCTCCATCAACTGCAAGATGCTATCCTATCAATATGGGCCAACATTTCTAAAGAATGCTTTCAGCACCTTGTTGAATCAATGCCACGTAGAATTAAGGCAGTTCTGAAGGCGAAAGGGGGTCAAACACAGTATTAGTATGGTGTTCCTAATAATCCTTTAGGTGAGTGTATAGTGGCTAAATGCAGTTCGCGAGTAATCAAATGAGATTTCATTTCAAGTCTTACATTCATTGTAGAAAACTCAAGCCACAATTGTTTTATTTTGCATAACCATGTAGTAGTACCTTCATGATTCCAAAGTATGTGAAGTGTCACTATTTAAAATAACAAATTACTCTTGCTTGTTATGGTCACCAAATCTGAGAAACGGTAATATTGTGAAGCATTTTTACAATTTAAAATGAACTTTTCTATGTATTTTATAATATTTTAAAATCTAATGTATTGCTGTGATGGCAAAGCTGCATTATCAGCAGCCATTTTTCATGATTCTTTGACTAATAGAAAGGTCAAAAGAACAGCATTAATTCAAATCCAGAATATTTTAGTTCATCCTTACAGAATAATGAACCTCCCTTTCTAACACCTCCAAGTCTCACAGGAATTTATTTGCCAATGTTTTTGTTTTTTCTCTCCAAATTCATAATCTCGACCATGAGGGGAGGTTTGACACAGCCCTTATGTTTCAAACTTGTGTGACTTGCTTTCTTCAGTGGTACACAAAATGTTCGGCTAAATGACAGCGCAAGTCACCATTCACTTTTATTGTGTGGTGAAAGTGAATGATGACTGGGCTGTCATTCTGCCAAACTTCTCCTTTTGAGTTCCATGGAAGAATGAAAATCATACGTGTTTGCAGTGACGTGAGGGAGAGTGATGACACTTTGCCTCTTGGGTACATTTATTATGTTTTAATGATTTAGTTTAGTTTTTGTTCTGCTAAACAAGACAGAGTTACAGATAAAATGTTTTCTTGCAGTGTAGTTATGCAATTTATTCATATTTATACTGCTGTCAGAACTGTCATTTGCTTATCTGTTATATTGTTTCTAATGGTCTATTTCTGCAGCTGAAGAAGGACTATCTGGAGGGTGTCGGAGACACGGTGGATCTGTGCGTGATTGGTGCTTATCTGGGGAAGGGGAAGAGAGCAGGCAACTATGGAGGGTTTCTACTGGCCTGTTACGATGAGGAGAACGAGGAGTTCCAGTCTGTCTGCAAGGTGTGTGTGTGTGTGTGTGTGTGTGTGTGTGTGTGCGTTAGTCTGAGAGAGAAAACTAGGATCGTAAATCGAAGTAATTGCATCATATGCAGATTTAATTGATTGAATTAATCGCATACAGGTGCGGCAGATGCATTTATTCTATGGAAAATACATCATAAACAGTAACAGTAATATTGTGAAATATAACAATTAAAAAACTTTCTATATATTTTAAAAATCTTATTTATTCCTATGGCAATAAATATGGGAAAAATTGAAAAGCTGAATCCTTATCCTGGTGTCACCTGATCCTTCAGATATCATTCCAATATGTTGATACGGTGCTTAAGGAAATTGTTCAATGTTCTTACAATAGAAATGTTATTGCATTCATTTGAAATATAAATCTTTTGTCACATTTAAAGTATGACTTTACCATCCCTTTGGATCAATTTAGTGTGTCCTTGCTATAGAAAAGTTCTTTAAAAAAATCCTACTTCCCTCAAACGTTGAACGCTAGTTCAAAATCAATTAGTTAATTAATCAGACACCATTAAATGGAAAAATGGACAATAAATAATTTATCTGTGTGTTGCTTTTGTCAGATTGGAACAGGCTTCAAAGATGAAGATCTGGAGCAACATTACAAGTTCTTAAAGGTACATCAATGTTTCCATATATTGTGTGTGTCCATATATTTGTGAGAACTTTACTGTATAAACCTTTTGTGTGCGATCCACCTCAGGAGCACATTTTACCTAAACCGCGCCCGTATTACCGCGTGGATCAATCAGCAGAGCCGGATGTCTGGCTAGAGGCAGTGCAAGTGTGGGAGGTGAAATGTGCTGATCTTTCACTGTCGCCAATCTACAAGGCAGCGATGGGATTGGTCAGTACACCACGCACGTGTGAATAATGATGCTGAATCAGTGATTTTTAGTGACTGATGTTTTCTTTGTTCAGATCATGATGCCAGATCTTACTTTACTTTATTGTGTTTTTATGGTGTGATTCTCTCCTTGGCCATCAGGTGGACCCAGAGAAAGGCATTTCACTCCGTTTCCCACGATTCCTGAGGATTAGAGATGACAAAAAACCAGAGGATGCCACCACAGGGTCACAGGTAACATACGAAATGCAAGGCACACAAGTGGAAGCATTACTCATTCACTCAATACGTTTAGTTCTGTGGAGGAAATGACTTGGAAACACAATGGAAGACATTGGAGTCCAAAAAGTTAAAAAAAAAATATCAAAGATGACTTTTGAATGAGATGAAAAATAATTTATAAATAAATGTTATTGATCTATAAATATGTAATTTGTCATTTAAAATGTATTAAAGTAGGAAAAGCACAATAACAGTTTCACTAGTGGTCTCAGACCTCACTGTTATTCACAAACGTAGGAGTCGACAGTAATTACCCCACATGAGACCTTTCTTTCAAAGGCAAATGTCATAAATGCATAATGTATGGAAAACCCAGGATATGACATTATACATGTGTGTGTTGCAGTTCCATTGCAAATATTATGGGAAGAGTGAGATTTTAAAGTAGTTTTTCCTTTTGAAAGTCAAACGTGATGACATTGGCATAGTTCGGAGCGTCGTGACACCGTGATTTAGTGGAGCAAGTGAAGTGGATCCGTTAAAGGAAATCCATCTTTTTACGCGCCACACTGTCTTTCTTTCCTTTCCCCTCTCATTTTCACAGTTCATTTATTTCGGTTTTCTTTTATTCCTGTCTCCCGACGGTTGGAAACACACAGGCGCGCACAAACACACCCTCTCAAAATGAACTATTCTGATCTCCTGCATCAGTCTCTCTCACACTCTTTCTCTCTCTCAGATTGCGGATCTCTACAAAAAGCAGCAGCAGATTCAAAATCAGGGTGACAAACCAGATCTGGAGGACTACTATTGATCTCTGCGGTCTGATTGGCTTCCGTTGTCAGCTACTCTTATTCCTATTGGGCGACGGAGCGTTTTTCAATATTTTGTTGCATATTAACGTGCTGAATTTTAATGCCGTGATATTGTGAGACTTAATGAAAAATGGAAATGAACATGTAAATAGTCTTTCAATTATACAGAGCGAAAATAAACACTTGCTTTTCACTAACTGTTTGCCTTGGGTATCTGTTTCCATGGTTTTGTCTCTTGTGTTTTTGTTTTGTGTACTTTACATGCAATCCCATGTGGTTTTTTTCTGATCTTGGTTTAGTTTCACACATTTATCAGCTTACGGATGCCAGTTTAATAGTCTATTTTAAGTGTGTGTCAAAACAGACGAACATGAGAGTGTGTGTGTGTGTGTCTTCAGCATAGTGGGTTTCCAATGAATTGGGCAATAGTTCTGACAGTGACCCAAGATGGCAAATTAAATTATCCAGCTTTTTCATTCCATCACTCACTTTTGTACTCTCCATCGCTTCCTTCAAAGAATTCCCTTTCTTTTCCTCGCTATTTGTTCGCCCTGTCTGAAATGAGCCTAGCAGGTTTTGACACTGCGCTTCTGTTAGAGTTAAGACTGTAAAGAGAATTTTAAAGTGTTGCTGTGACACTTTTGTAATGGTGCGTGTGCATGGGAGAGGCTTCATCCATCTGTGGAAGTCTTTCAGAAAGGAATTACAATGAATTAATACAAGTTTAATTAATGTGAAATTAATACAGTATTAATAATTCATCCGTTAGTGCTCATTAAAATAGCCCATGAGCTGAATGTACTTGCTTGGTTTGGATTGCTGATAAGAACATTGATTTTAAAAGCCTTGAAGTATTCGGCTAAATGACTTTGCAGTTTATTAGTAAGGGGCCATGTTATAACCACACAACTTTTTTTATTAACTGGAGTCTAACTACTGAACTGATCTAGTCAAGCTAGACATACATATACATAGGCTGTGTACAGAATGGCATACTACGTTTACTATGAAATGGGTTTATTATATTATTATTATTTATAATTAAAGTAAGCAAAACCAACACTGGAGAGGAGTATGTGAATTTGACAAATTTGTGTACTTATTGAATCTTGAACGCTTCGGTAGGCTACCTGTTTGCTGTAAATTGTATGTAGTACTAGTATGTAATATGTATGTAGCCAACACGATCATTATAATTTCTCCTTTTATGAGCCAAATAGCGATATATATGGAAGCCCGTTCCCACCACTGTTGAGAAAAAAATATTCCGTAAGTCATAATAATGAGAAACTTTCTCATAATAATGACTTAGTATCTCATAATAATGACTTAGTATCTTTAACTTCATAAAAAAAACAACCTTAAACCTTAAAGATACTAAGTCATTATTATGAGATGTTAAGTCATGAGAAAGTTTCTCATTATTATGAGATACTAAGTCATTATTAGGAGAAAGTTTCTCATCTTTATGAGATACTAAGTCATTATTAGGAGAAAGTTTCTCATCTTTATGAGATACTAAGTCATTATGAGAAAGTTTCTCATTATTATGAGATGTTAAGTCATTATTATGAGAAAGTTTCTCATATTTATGAGATACTAAGTCATTAGGAGAAAGTTTCTCATCTTTATGAGATACTAAGTCATTAGGAGAAAGTTTCTCATCTTTATGAGATGTTAAGTCATTATGAGAAAGTTTCTCATATTTATGAGATACTAAGTCATTAGGAGAAAGTTTCTCATCTTTATGAGATACTAAGTCATTATTAGAGAAAGTTTCTCATATTTATGAGAAACTAAGTCATTAGGAGAAAGTTTCTCATCTTTATGAGATGTTAAGTCATTATGAGAAAGTTTCTCATTATTATGAGATACTAAGTCATTATTAGGAGAAAGTTTCTCATCTTTATGAGATACTAAGCCATTATTATGAGAAAGTTTCTCATTATTATGAGATGTTAAGTCATTATGAGAAAGTTTCTCATATTTATGAGATACTAAGTCATTAGGAGAAAGTTTCTCATCTTTATGAGATGTTAAGTCATTATGAGAAAGTTTCTCATATTTATGAGATACTAAGTCATTAGGAGAAAGTTTCTCATCTTTATGAGATACTAAGTCATTATTAGAGAAAGTTTCTCATATTTATGAGAAACTAAGTCATTAGGAGAAAGTTTCTCATCTTTATGAGATGTTAAGTCATTATGAGAAAGTTTCTCATTATTATGAGATACTAAGTCATTATTAGGAGAAAGTTTCTCATCTTTATGAGATACTAAGCCATTATTATGAGAAAGTTTCTCATTATTATGAGATGTTAAGTCATTATGAGAAAGTTTCTCATATTTATGAGATACTAAGTCATTAGGAGAAAGTTTCTCATCTTTATGAGATGTTAAGTCATGAGAAAGTTTCTCATTATTATGAGATACTAAGTCATTATTAGGAGAAAGTTTCTCATCTTTATGAGATACTAAGCCATTATTATGAGAAAGTTTCTCATTATTATGAGATGTTAAGTCATTATGAGAAAGTTTCTCATTATTATGAGATACTAAGTCATTATTAGAAGAAAGTTTCTCATCTTTATGAGATACTAAGTCATTATTATGAGAAAGTTTCTCATTATTATGAGATGTTAAGTCATTATTATGAGAAAGTTTCTAAAAAAAAATCAATTTTTTTTTTTTGATTAAGTTAAAGATGCCAAGTCATTATTATGAGATACTAAGTCAATATTATGAGAAAGTTTCTCATTATTATGACTTAAGAATTTTTTTTTTTTTCCTCAACAGTGGTGGAAACAGGCTTCCATAGATATACGACTTTGGAATGACATGAGGGTGTGTAAATGATGACAATTTTCATTCTTGACTGAACTAAGCTTGGATTTCTTGAGTAAGGAGCAGAATGTGTGCGCTCAAATGTCTCTCTGCCAGAGTCTGTTTCCTCAGGGTAAATAAACCGCTCACCACCCAAAGGACCGCGTGTGTCATACGAACTTATCAGCAAACAGTTTCAAACACTCCCCGAGAGTGTTTTAGGTCAAGAAAATCGGTAGAATGAGTCAAACGAGACCCGTTCTCTGTCCTCCGTTGACAGGGGGCAGAGAGAAGGTGTAACATCACAATGGCCCCAAATTTCTCTCTCCTTCCATTTCTTCACTCCTACTCCAACACACGGTTCCTCAACACAATAACTCATCTTTGAGTCCAAACAATGCTTTTGTTTTCCATTTTGTGCCCCTCCTCTGCATCCCTTCATCTCTCTCTCCCTGCATCCCTTGTTTTGGCGCTCCCTGTGACATCCCTGCCATGTGAGAACAAGAGCCGAGGGTAGAATGGAGGGAGGAAGAAAAGACAGATCGCTTCTTTGTCCCGACGTGACCCAGCTGAATGTCAGCTCTGTTGCCATTAGGCGTGTGTGTGTGTTTCTGCGACAGTCCATGGCTTTAGTTTGATGATGTCAGACAGTTTTAAGACTCTGATTCTGTTTGGTGACATATAGGCCTAATGGTCTCAGAAAGTATTTGGACGGTTAAACCACTCTATATAAGAATGTGCATTATATAATAGTTGCATAAACACAAACATTTCCGAAAAGGTTCGTTGGGTTTAAAATAAGACGTTTAAAAGTATTGCAACAGTTTTGTGTAAATGTTAGTGGAACATGTTCAGAAACCAGAAAGCCACTGCAAAAATGGCTCCCAAAAGTATAGTTAAAATGCCGTTAAAGACTGAAAGATTTATTTTATTGTGCCCACACTCTTAAAAATGGTTCTTTATCGGTTCCTTTGCACAGAAAGTTCTTTATAGTGGAAAATTATTGAAACAAAATCCACCTTTTGAAGCCTTTATTTTTAAGAATGGTTTGTAATCTCATGTTAAGCCACAGACACAAGTAGCTCAGCGTATATATATGAATACCAGTAAAACACCAACATATATATATAAAACATCGGTGATAATCTTTAGGTATGGTTGACATGCAATGACCTTTCCTTCAAAGCTCCTGTATACAAGTCTTTGAGGCGGTTTTGCATATTTTTGAAGTTATTTGTAAAGAAACCTTAAACCGTATATAAAGCAGATATGCAATCATTTCGATTCCTTTTCACATTAGTCTACACTTCAGCAGTTTATTCTGCTGTTTTGTTGTGTCTGTGCGTCATACACATATACAGTCGTCTCTTATCTACGCTCAATTTTCTCTCTTTTGCAGGTTTTTGTCCAGCCTGTTTTTCTCCTGCCTGTCTTTCTTTCCCTTCGCTCATTCTACAGCTGTCAGTCAAGACTGTGTGTTCCAGTAGCTCTCATTTGGGATTCAGCTGATGGTGCATTTTGATTGGTCCTGCTGTCAAAGTCAAACCCAATGTCAACACTGTGGTCATGCTCTTTGATTTCCATCCATTTGCAACAAACAAGCATTGTCTAATATACTCGCATTAGTGTAACTTCGATTGCATCGCTTTGTTTTATGCATTCTCATCTCTGAGTTGTTTATTCTTATTTGGCCCTGTTCTCTATTCTTGTTTTTTTTGTTGTATATCCTCTGGGATTACATTAAATTGGCCAAAAATGCCTAAACTGGCATATTCGCAGAAGTGTCTAATAAGGTTCACAATCCCTGTAGATCTGAACTGGAAAAAAAGAAGGGAGAAGGGACCTGTAACCTTGGAAACCATGGGGAATGTCATATTCCTCTGCTTTTGTTAGCTGACTTAGTGACCATTGTGTATTATTAAATTTGTCAAGTTGAATAAACTTTTTTACTTATTTATAGTTTGCTTAGCAGGAAATAGTAAAAACCTAGTCATTGCCCTATAAACTTCTACAAAATGTACTGACCATATACCATTGATGGCATCAGATGGTATTTCAGTGAAACTTTACCGATCAAAGATATGGGGTCTGTAAGATTTTTTTCTTTTTGAAAGAAATTAGTACTTTTATTCAGCAAGGATGCATTAATTTAATCAAAAATGACAGTAAAGAATAAAATAAAATCAAATAAATGCTGTTCAACTATTTTCATCACTTTCATCAACACCAAATCAGCATATTAGAATGATTTCTGAAGGATAAGGTAATGACTGGATATAATATAATAACCTGTTATATAATATAATAACTGGAGTTATGATGCTAGAAATTCAGCTTTCAAAGTTGAATGCACTCAAAAAAGAAAACTAGTAGACTCTCAGGTGCGAGTAACAAAATGAGATAATGTAAACACCAGCAGAAGTTGTCCTCATATTGAAAAAATATTTTAGACCAAAAAGGGGTCTATCAAAATGTCTATCTAAACATTTTTAGTTAAAAATTATCCAAAATCAATGTTTGAGCAAATATATAACCAGCCAGTGTTCAAAACTATCGCCTTATCTTAGTCCGATTCACAACGGTAAGCTTGTAATAATGTTTTCTAATAAGAGCGGTACTGGTAGGTTTCCACGGGAAATTCGAGCATGCCTCCGTTAGTCTTTGCGTCATTACGTCACGTCAATTTACATAAAGACGGAGTCACAGCTAGTAGGCTATATCGCATGTGAGGATGCTGCAGGTGATGGATCATTTATAGCCTTTTCTCACAACAGCTGCAATAATTAAACGTATCATTTTGATGGCAGATTGTAATCCAGAAAGGTCCAGATGACAATCATCAGTGACAACTGGAGATTCGCCCCTAGTCAAAAACAAGAGACTTTGGACTGCGGGAATGGTCATATTTCCAAGACCGATGCGGTGACTGACAGCAAACATTAGATTCATCCGTGCTAATGCACAACCCTCGTAAAGATAATTCCACAAATAACTGCAATAGCAGCTTTCAAACAGAGATGGCAACAGAGAGGCAAAACTTACGGACTGCAGCTTAATATTTACATATGCATGCGAAAAAGTGAAAAGATGCAGTGTATTAAAAACAGACAGTGCGCACATGTTTTCACATATGAAATGACAATTCAGCTTTACCATCACAGGAATAAATTACCTTTTAAAATATATTAAAGTAGAAAACAGCAATATGACTGTTTTGCTGTATCTTTTATTAAATAAATGCAACCGTGGTGAGTGTAAGAAAATCTTGCGGACCCTAAACTTTTGAATGGTATAGTGTACATTAAACTGTTAAAAAGCAAGATTCTTTTAAACTTTAACGTAACTTTTTACCAGTTAAAGTAGCTTAACTATTAGCAGGAAAAAGTTCGAAGTTTTCAGAGCATGAAACAGAAGTTGCGATAGTCTTTTCTTGAGTTAAACGGCTTCTCGAAGCAAGACAAAAATGTAGGGCGGACTTGATATTATCCATCAGGAATTGATTGGATGGTTGTGGTTTGCTATTGCTATGATGTCATGTGAGTGACAGGTTGCCCCGCCCTCGCGCCAGTAAACACATCATCAGAGAAGAGATGTCGCTGTAAGAGGGAGGGGAAGTTATTTCGGTTAAGGATGGTGAGGGCACATGATTAAAAAGAAATAAAAAAACATTCCAGTAAAAAACAACAAGAATTGTCTGTTTTCATTTCATTGGTGACTTTAAGTAATAAAGGTTTGGTAAAGCGTCTTAGACTAAAACCTCTAAAGCGTAGAGGGAGAAGGGACCTGTAACCTTGGAAACTATGGGGAATGTCATATTCCTCTGCTTTTGTTAGCTGACTTAGTGACCATTGTGTGTTATTAAATTTGTCAAGCTGAATAAACTTTTTTCCTTATTTATAGTTTGCTTTGCAGTAAAGAGTAAAAACCTAGTCGTTCCCCTATAAACTTCTACAAAATGTACTGTAACATATACCATTGATGGCATCAGATGGTGTTTCAGTGATACTTTACCGATCAAAGATATGGGGTCTGTAAGGTTTTTTTCTTAAAACGTCTAAAGTGTTGACCAAAACACATTTCAGAACGGTGCCCTATTTTCCTTTCTCCAGATTGTCAGTTAAATTGCTATGCCAGTGTCCTCATATCAACCCATGTGTTTATATCTCCCTCTCTAATATGTTCTGTCTGTTTTACTGCCGTTTTACTGCAATAAGAGGAGTGGGTGGGAGACTGGAGGAGGAAAGAATGCAAACCTTTGTCTACAGACACAACGATGGTGGAAGAGAAAGAAAGCAACTCTAAATTAGACCCGCCCGCTCACCCCATGTCTTTCTGTCTGTCTCTCTTTCTGTATTGTTGTGTCTGGAAGACGTCAGCAGAGGAGAGGAATCTGGAGAGAGGGAGAAATGGAAAAAGAGAGAGATGGAGAAAGAGATGTCTTTGTCTCATCACTTAAATGTGTCCTGGTGAAAGGGCAGCGAGAGGAGAAACAGGGTCAGGAGGTGACTTTCTCTTTCTCGTTGTCTTTCTCTCTTGTCCTCGTCTTTCTTTTTTCCTTGATGTGATATTGTTATCATCGTGCATTCATTTAGCATGTTTGTTATTAAAGGTGTAGTTGTAAATGGGTTAGTTTTTGTAGCTCAACCAGTAGAGTATAGCTCAAGGTCATGGGCTCAATTGACTGGAAATGAATAGATGGATGATTTGAATACGGTGTATAATTTTTTTTTATGTGGAATACAAAAGAATATATTTTGAGGAATGTTGTCCATAGAATATAAGTCCAGTGGTTTCCAACATTCCTCAAAATTCTGCAGTGGAGAAAAATGAGTACATTGTGACAGATTTTTTTTGTTTTTTTAATTTTTCGGTGGGATATCCCTTTAACCCTGTGAAGCCTGACATTAAATAATAGGCAGAAAAACATCAGTTTTATTGAGAGACCACAACTGAGCAAAAAGATGCAATTTGGAGAAGTTTTTTTTATAGTTTATGGCCAAAAAGTGAGGACGAAATTCTGATAGCTTCTAATTTTCTAAATCAATGAGATTTTAATATAGCAGTTTCGCACACTACTCGCATAAAATGCAAATGAATTTCATTTGCCGTTCTATATCTTCCAATAATGTGTTTAGTAAGATGATTTTTTTTAAATGCTTAGTTTTATGATCAGAGTTAAGTAATTTTAATTGCGCAATGGAATACAGTGATTGAGAGATGTACAAATAAACATTCCTCAAAAGCTAAAAAAAAACTAAAATATATGGATAATGAAGTTGCTTCAGTCCAGTAAGTGTTTATCTTGAAATATCTCGCTTTTATCTCGTAAAAACTATTATTAATTTAGTTCATTTATCTATACAGCGGATCTGGCGAAAACAGTGATGTCATCGTCCAGCTCAGTTCAGTTCACATACAATGGAATTAATGCAGGCAGATCAGTAATATTGTTGAATGGTAGGTGTCCCAACTAAGCAAGCCAGAAGCGACAATGGCAAGGAACCCAAATTCCAACAGGTGACAGAAAGGAGAAAAAAAATACCCTTGGGAGAACTCATTAAAGATTTCCCCGTGTCATGATCTAAAAGTGTTTAGAGTTATACTAAAAGGCCTTTTACCAAGGACTAAAGATGTGGAAAGACAGTTCACTCCTATTACTTGTGAATGGGAGAAAAGATTAAAAGATTAAAAGAGCCAATCGCTGATTGGTAAAGTCATTTGCGCCACTGCAGCTGCCGTAGCTTTCCCATAGAAACCTGAGACTCGCCTGGCCTGAAAAAAAGGCTTTTTTAATGTAATTTGAGCATAAGAAGCAACATTTATGGGGCAGTTCATGTCATTTTAATAGTTTGCCAAGCAGTTTTTGAGATTTCTGGATTCCCCCATTCAAATAGATTGTGTAAACAGGTGTTACGATTCAGTTTTAATCATGTTGATCATTTAGAGGCCTCAGACATTCATGTCAAATAATATGGTGCAGCAGGCTTTATAAGGTTATAAGATTAAAATTTGCATATCCAGTTTAATATGCAAATTAAGGTGGGTTGATTCTCCCGGAAGTCTAAACCCCATGCCGCTTTCAAAACTTTGCTTTGTAAACATTGGCTTAACCGTGTGGCTTGAATTTGGGGCAGAAAACCTGTTTGTCCAAATAATGGCAGATGGGCAGGAAACCTGTTTGAAAACAACATTTTTCTATTCCATTTGGCAATGTTTGCGGCAGATAAATAGCACCTTTCACCTTTAAGTCCGTCTTCTTTTCTGTAATGGTGAATTGAGTGGCAGGCAGATGGCCACCGGGTCAGGACAGGTGAGATGGAAAAGACCTGCTGCTCATTGTGATTTCAGACCGGCAGCTTCTCTGGGTATGTTTTGTTTGTGTACAGCCGAATCATCTGCATAAGAGAGGAAGGATTACAGACAGACAGCACTCATCCGTGACAGGATAAGGAGAAGGGAGGTATCAAAGTATTAAACCACAGATACACACACTGAACTCCAAATATAATCTCACTCACTTAGAGATTGTCTTTATTGCTGCACTGTCTTTGTCCTTCAAATTTGATCTTCCCTTGTTAAACAGATGCTGTGATGCTTTTATTAACTGGCTGGAAAGCCAGAGAGAGAGGATTCATTCTCAGGTTATTGTATCACTTGTCCTTTCTATATCGTGTTCATAAACAGTCTTTTAGATGGAGACAAAGAGAGAGAGCCAGAGAGACTGTCGTATCAGGGACGGGGCCAAAGAGAAGGCAAGAGATAATGAGGTGGTGGGGGCAGGGCTTAAGTTTGGGGTGTGGTTGGGTATAAAGTCCAGGAGTGAATAGTCTCATCTTGATGCCCTCTGGTCTCATTCCCTTCTTCCCTCCATCTCTTCTCCTTTCTCCATCCCTCGCTCTCTCGGAACCCCTCACATATTGACCTGCGGGGAGATCGGAGGGATATCATGCTGTCTGTACTGGCACTGACGTCCGTGGTGCTCTTGGGCATAGGTAAATACATTTCATCCATCTTGCATTTCATTACTTTATAACAACATAGCGAACAAATTTAGAACCGAGCTAACCAGAAAACTTCCAGAAGTCCTTCTCTTTAGCTTCTGTATAAAATGACAGTATTATCACCTGTGTTTTTCACACCTGATGCCTACCTGTTCAAGACTGGCCAGGTCTGAGAGATTTTAGATCAGAAAGGACCTTTATCAATTGATCACAATCAGAATAGAGAGAATATTTCCTTTTTTTTGTATAAGCTGTCTATTCAAAGAATTTAAACCTTTTAAAAGTAGATGAAAAAAGTGTGTGTGTGTCTATATATATATATATATATATATACATATTTATATATATATATATATATGTATATAAAATCACTTTTTTATATGTATTATACATTTTTATGCAACTTTTATATACTTCATTTGATAAATGATAATACATTATATTTATATATGTAGTATGTGTTTATACACACACACACACATATACATATATATATATAGTTTATACATTCACATATGTAAACAAACTTTTGTGAGATGCGATTAATTGCATCCTTCAGTGCAATAATGCCGACTTTTCAAACTTCTCAGATGCTCTTCAGATTTTGTTTTTCACATTTTACATTTCTACCATTACAGTTTTTGTGTCCCAATGTAGTCTAATATTCTTCACTCTGTGTTCCAGCGTCTCAGACCACGGCTATAATTGTGTACACAAGCTGGGAGAGACATGCGTTGGTGGGCTCAGATGTCAGGCTCTCCTGCTCTTTCTTCTCTTGGCAGTGGACTTCTCCAGACGTGACCTTCTCATGGCACTACCGTCCAGATGGGGCTAGAGACAGCGTCTCAGTGCGTAGAAACAAACACACACACACACAAGAAACTCATTCACTAAATTTTTCTAAAATATTTAAATGGATAGTTCACCTATAATAACTCCATATTATGGAATATTGTAGCATGGAGACTTTATTTCACTTGTTGAAATGAAGCTTTGACATTCTGCTCAACATCTATTTATTTCCTTGCTAGAGAGAAAGTCATGCATCATTGAAAGAACATGAGTGAGAATAATGACAAAATGTTAGTTTTTGTCTCCAAAAGTGTCCATTAAGATGTTGTCTCAGTACAAACAAACCCACTAAACTAATTTACAAAACATTTTAGAATAAATATATTGACTAATGTTCACACAAAAACATATTTGGGTGCATATAAAGGCTTATGAATTGCCGCGATTTTAATTTTGGACATGTTACCACATCAAATAAAGGACGTTTTCACATCATCACATAAAATTATTTGACTGGATGCCTTAATGTAGGTCTATCCAATATCTGAAAAGAAAATTAAAAAGGCAATCCGTGCTTGAGAGCGGCTACTTCCATATTACAAGTTTTTAATAATTCTTTTAATTTGCAATTACAGCATGAAGCCTATTATTATTAACACAGTGTGATTGCATTTCACTAAACATAAGGTGCGTGCACAGATTATGTAACAGGTATCTGTATGAAAACCCCCTGGGAATAATATCCATGTGTCTGTGTGGTTTGTAGAGATAATTGCCATGCAAATAGAAATATTAGGTCCTTGTGGGTGAAGTTATGCTTTCCAAATTGTACTGCTCCGTGCAAGTTTTTAAGTTAGCCGACCAGCTTCATTCATTTGTGGATGCTTGTTCATACAGGTCATTCAAAATCAAATTGTGTTCGCTATGCAATAGAACAGAATGGTTTGAATAGTATGATGTCATTTGATTTTTAAATTAGTTTCCATTTTACACTGTAGGTTGTTTTGCTGTGAAGACTCACTGCTCCCGTTTTAATTGATGACGTTGTTATAATATCACATTTTATGATATGTGATTGATAAAATACGCTTTTTTTCCTTATTTAGATTTTCCACTATGGAGGTGGAGCTCCTTACGTGGATAACAAAGGCCCATTCAGGGATCGCCTGGAATTTGTGGGGAACCCCAATCGCCGTGACGGTTCCATTGTGATCAGGAATGTCGACTTCGGAGACAACGGAACCTTCACCTGCGACGCCAAGAACCCACCTGACATTGCCGGCCGCCCCTCCAGTGTTCGACTGCTGGTGTTTGAGACGGGTGAACATTTTTGTCTTCATTCACTAATAAAAAAACTATTTTAAAAAAATGGCTGCTTTGCAGAGAAACACATAACACGAGAAAACCATTTGGATTCCTCCTTTGCTTTCCCCTCATGCATGCTGATTTTTGCCTTTAGGCTCATCTTATTCCAGGGTGGCATACAAAATCTGGGAGATCTTATGCCAGGAGATGAAAGTTTGCTGATAATGGAAGCACAAAATACCAGTAAAGCAGAGACCTGAATGGTTTTCTTGTGTGGTCGTACGTTTTTTTAAAGAGTACAATATCTGTGAAAAATAGCCATTGTTGGATCCAAATGCCTCACACAGAGTCCAATTCATCAAATAAATGCCTTTTTGCACAGGTGGTTTTGATTTTTCCTATTTGTTTCCCTTTTAAACAGTAGATTTAACTTCTGAGCACGATATTTGGAAGGAACATATGAGAACCTCTCCAGGTGGACATTGATTGATGTTGTTTGGAGTTATTTTTCAGTAAAATAGTTGTGTCGGTAAAAACTCACACCACATAATTCGTGTGCATTAAGGGAAGGACACAATGCAACTAATAAATCAGTACAACTGTACAAGACCTCCACTCACTTTATTTTCTCTCTTTTTTTCTCAGTTCCAGTCCAGGCTGGTGTGATAACAGGGGCCATTATTGGCGTAGTGTTGGGACTGCTGATCCTCGTTGTGGCAATTTACTATCTGATGCGTTTCCTGGTCGCCAGACGGGTGTTCAGCTTGAGCATGAGGTCAGTCTGGGAGCATCTGCTCCCTCAAGCCAAACTCGACCCTCTGCCCGGCCTTGACACACAAGCTCCTATTCACACGCAAACTCTTACCAAGACACAGCCCAGATCCCCATTAGTCACACACTCGCACAAAAACACACACACCATGAGCGAGACATCGATGGAACCCCCGACCAAACTAGGGAGTAGTAAGTCAACCAGCCCTGCATAGCCATACTAAATGCAGAACCACACATTTAGGTAGGAAGGGTGACAAGCCCAACCACAGGACTTTCATGTGCAAATAATCTGTTTTATTAAATAGATTGTGGGTGGTCCGTAGGCATACTTGAGGCTAAGACTACAGGGCAACTAGCTATCAAGCAGTTCATTTGAGTTCTCCATCCACCAGATGGCCACATTGTTTATGCATTTTTTGTATTTTTGTTCCCCTTAGCAAACATGGCAAGAAAGGCAAAGGAAAAGAAGGATCACAGCAAAAACAGGCAAGTGTGCACCTGCCTTTATCCTAAACGCGCATACAGACACACGCAAACACACACATGCACATACACACATGCTTGCTAGTTTCTTTCACTTGTGCTTTAAAGACCTCCTGTCCTCCACTGCTCTCCTCCCTCTTTTGTATGTGGTTTATTGTTTTTAAAGTACTTTTTAAAACAAGTCAGCCCATTTACAGTTAGCTATATAGGCATATATAAATATAAGACATATTATATATATATATATAAATAAATATAAAAGTATGTATAAAATTTAGAAATTACTTTTTATGTCTTTGAAAGCAGTCTGAATGCTCACCAAGGCTCCATTTATTTAATCAAAAATACAATCAAATAAAATACTGTAATATTGTGAAATATTATTATTATAGTTTAAAACAGGGATGGGCAAACTCTTTCCTGGAGTGATTACATGAAATCTGGATTGCGTAATCATCTTAAAAAAAATACTAGTAATTAGATTATATTACATTTTGAATTACTTGTAATCAGATTACAGATACTTTTTTATTGATTACATGATTACATGAAATTCTCAAAAAGGCAAAGTAAATTGTTCATAATTCATTGATTCTCCCTACTACAAGCAGATAAAAAATATTTTAGCAAATTTTTTATTTTGATGGTTTTTATTTTTATTTTTTAATTATTTATTTTAATATTTGTGTGATTTAAATGACTTAATGGCTTTTTATTAAACTTATGAACCCTCTGCAGTTCCATCTCGAACCCTAGTTTGGGAAACCCTGACATATTGTAATATAATGCACTTTATGTTGTTGATAACAAATGGAATAGATTTTCTTTCTCTTTGTATTTTTTATCAAAATGGTACAAGATTATACTATTCATATCAATGTGATAAACGAGTTCAAAAGTAATCTAAAAGTAATCAAAAAGTAGTCTGATTATATTACAATAAATGTGTAATCTTATGCTAACTACAATTTTTGTCATATAATTTGGAATCCGCAACCGACTACAATTTGTACGTAATCTACCCAGTACTCCCTGTAGCCTTTTAGTAATCCTGAAGACATTCGCTGCATCTGAATTCAAATGCTTCCCTCCTATATACTATAATGTACAAGGTACATAGTATTTGAAAATAAAAACAGGTGAAAAGAACGTGGGTGACTCACTGAAGTGTGCATTCAATGGACGCTTTACTATTCCATGAGGAGGCCATGCTGGGAGGTCACGTGACAGTAACAATATGGTGGATGTAGTACATCTGAATTTCATTCATGCTACCCATATTTATATAGATCATAGTTTTTTAATGGCCACAAAGTAAATTCAAATTCAAATGTAGTACCTACTCAGACATGTCAGTATGCGATTTTGGACTCATCGATTGATTAACTGGTTCAGGTGGTCAGATTAGGGTTGGAGCTAAATACCACCAGAACTGAGTTTCCACATCACCGTTTTAAAAAAGTTTAATTTATATGTAAATGTAATTTATCCCTGTGATGGCAAAGCTGAATTTTTATCAGCGATTACACCAGTGTTCAGTGTCAATTGATTCATTATCGAAATCATGCCATATTTCACAATGTTACTGTTTTACTGTATTTTTGATTAAATAAATGCAGTCTTGGTGAGCATAAGAGACTTCTTTCAAAAATATAAAAAAAATGTAAATTAAAGTGTATATATATATATATATATATATATATATATATATATAGGCTTAATGAAGGCATAAATAAATTATTATTTATAACAAAGTAGTTATATTAATATAATGTCATATAAAAAACTGTAAAATAAAATTATATATAATAATATAAATAATTAATGGTAATGGTTGGTATTGCTAATAAATATAATAAATCAAATAATAAATATAATAATGATCATAAGCACTAGAGAAATATCAGGTGCATGGCGAGAAACTCCAGGTACAGCGTCATCTACCTCAATGTTTGTGCTCCTGTCTGAATGCCAGTTTATGAAGCCTCATTCGCAAAGCATGCAAACATATTTTTAATCCAGTAAATATCTAGAGTAGAGTAGCTGTACCTCATCAAATATAGAAGCAGGGGACATTTGGGATATAGCAATGGTGTCAAAACTTCATGTTTCGAAGGATGCAGGCTTGTTTGCTGCTGTCACATAGCTGTGTGTTCAAGGCCTATAATAAGCCATGTGGAGAATTATTTATTAGGCTACAGTATAACGATCCTTTAGAATTACAGGATGACATTAAAGTTTAAACCTAAATGCAGAAAATGAGAAATTGATTTGGGGGCCAGATTTAAGAATCCTTTCGGCTTTTCCCTACGATCCTGTGGACTTAGGGAGCATCACGTCATTGTCATTGAGCTGGCAGTCAAATGGAGCTCAAACATTTTTTTCTGTGCTAACATGCCATTCATTTACATACCATCTGACTTTTCTTTCTCTGTCTCACTGGGTTTATTTTCTTTTGAGCACTTTTCCATGCCATTATCCTACACTTCCTCCATATCACTGATTTTTCTCCTCTAGCAGTCTCGTCCCCTCCCTTTTCTGCTGTCCTCTCTCTCTCTCTCTCTCTCTCTGCAGGTGAACAGCAAAATGCTGTCAGACTGAATCATGTATCTGCTTTAATCATGCATTATATCATGACAAACACTATCACGTACAATCAAGCCATTCCTTCTTTGCATACATCTCCTCTCTTACAGGATCAAACTAGCAGAATCTTGTATTGTTTATGTTCTTTCTCTTTTTATTGCCTTTCTTCTTTCTTCCGGTCATCTGTTTCAGTATACATCCCTCTATTTGTACTCCTATGTGTGTGCCTCCTGTCAGCGTCACTCTTTCTCTTTCATTTCTTTATTTTCTTGGTTCTGTCAGTGTAAACCCAGTCCACCCTCCAATATCCAGTGATCTGAATGCAGGTTGTGCTGCAGACTAGAACTAAGATCTCAGGACTTTAAAATCCCATAGAGGAAACTTGCTGCATAGTTTTAAGAGTTTAAAGAGCATTTATATTACAAAAGCAGCAAACGTTAATGGATTAGTTCACTTTAAAATGGAAATTACCCCAAGCTTTACTCACCCTCAATCCATCCTAGGTGTATGTGACTTTCTTCTTTCTGATGACCACAATCAGAGTTATATTATTAAATATCCTGACACATCCTCGCTTTATAATGGAAACGAGTGTGAAGCTGAAGAAAGTGCATCCATCCATCATAAACATACTCCACATGGCTCTGGGGGTTAATAAAGGCCTTCTGAAGCAAAGCAATGCGTTTGTGTTAGAAAAATGTTCATATTTAAAAAGCTAAAGGTAAAATATTTAGCTTTCGCCAGACTACCTTCCGTATTCAACTTATCAAATTGTATTCAAAACGCTAACACTACATCTTAAGCCTTCCCTATTCAACTTATGGAAAAAGCAATAAGCGACATCAGTTACGGAAGCTAGATATTTTACTTTATAACTTGTTAAATATGAACATTTTTCTAACACAAAGGCATTGCTTTGCTTCAGAAGGCCTTTATTAACCCCCAGAGCCATGTGGAGTATGTTTATGATGGATGGATGCACTTTCTTGAGCTTCACACTCATTGTTTCCTGTTCACTGCCATTATAAAGCTTGGATGAGTGAGGATATTTAACTCTGATTGTGTTCAAGAATAAGAAAGTCATATACACCTAGGATGGCTTGAGGGTGAGTAAAGCGTGGGGTAATTTTCATTTTAAAGTGAACTAATCCTTTAAGATGTACAGTTACTGTAAGCCTTTCTTGAACGTATTTCTAGATTTGACACAAAGAACTTGAACACAGAAAGGAATATTTTTGGGTTAAAAACAAGTTCTGTTGATAGAATTCTAAATTCTGTGGTAATTAAGTTGAAATAACTTGTATTTACTCTGGAATATTCCTTTTAAAGGTGAAGTGTATAATTTCTGCACAATTAGTGGCATCAAACAAACCTGCAAACCGTGTCTTTCAGAAACCCTCTTATACCACCCATTCATTGTTTTGACAAACAGAACTTCCTGCCCCAAACTAGTGTTTCTCTATTCAGGAAGTCCATTTGCTGTACAACTGGGTTAAAAGAAAGTATTTTACTTTGAAAAAAAAGGATTCACTTCACCTTTAAATTGAGTTACCATTTCAGGTTTCTGACAGAACTACAGTGAAGCTTCTTTGTGTAAAGACAAAAGATAATCATACATGTTTCAGCATCCCGAGAGCGAAGGGGTCAAAGTTCAGCTGTATAAGATTCTTTTATTTAGGTGCTGTGATGTCACGCTGTCACTCCCTAACTGGCCACTTCCTGTTTTGTCCTCCCTTTCCAGAAACCGAAAGTTCCCCTGGTGTTCATCTCCTTCTAACCACTTGTTTAGCATTTCACTCTATTTTTTCTTCTTCTTCTCTTCTGTAATGAAACTACCTCCCTTATTCCGGTTCCTCAAATCCGATAAACTCATCTGACTATTCCCACTTAACCCACAAGCCCCCCCCCCCCCCATCTCTCTCTCTACTTCTTGCTTTCTTTCTATTTCTCTATTTCTCTCTATCTCTCTCTCTCTCTCTCTTTCCTCCCGTAGAGACTCACTCCTCCCCTCTCCACACTCCCTCTCTTTTTCCAGGCTTCGGCTGTGACGGATCCGGCCAAGCTGAAGGCGACAGCATCAGAGAAGAAGAAACAGGAGTCTCGCAGAGAGAAGAAATAGGGATTGTGGAGCAGAGAGCTAGAGCTCCAGAGTGGGGCTGCCTCAACCCAGACCCAAGCCCAGGAAGAGGCAGCGGGGTTGGGGAAGCAGGGCAGGGTTCTTATGACCATTGAGCTAGAGCTCACTAAACAGGAGAGAGAGGCAGAGCAAACTAAAACGAGTCCCACAGCGTTCTTTTCTCAACTCGCGCGCAAAATCGCTCTCAAGTGAGAGAAACGGGTATGAAAAGAGGGGTTGGTGGAGAGTTTGAGGCGAGGAGTGAAAGATGAATCCTTAAAAACAGGAGGACAGGAGAGGGGTGAAGTTTTTCTCATTATAATCCCAACAACAACAACAAAAACGTAAAAAAAATAATTCTGTGTCCAATCCAGGTGCATCACGATAAAGCGACAAGATGTAAACAATAGTTTTGTTGGAGAAAATGTCTTGCGTAGCTAATATTTTATAATTATCACATTATATAAATTAGAATTTGAGATATTTTGGGTTGCTTTGGTTCCGCCTTTGTCATGTTAATCAGGTTAGCTCCACCCACGTTATAATCTCATTGGTCTAACATCATGCTCTGCATGCAGTGAGGTTCAAAAAGTTGTTCTTCTTTAATACATTTTTCCATCATGAATTATATTATCATCATAATTTGAGTGAAATTACATGAATTTACAGTATTTGGTTTGTCCATCTTGGACAAAAAATGTCTTGCGTAGCTTTGACAAGATATTTACAAATTATAATTTATAATTATTACAAATAATTAGACATAATGGATTCTCTTACATTAATTCTATTCACATTAAAATCTCATTGGTCCACAATCACACAATGCACAAACAGCTTCTATTTCGCACGTTCAGTATAACAATAAGTGAAAATGTGAATCAAATTTGAAATAAAAAATATTTAACAAATTTTAGAATGCTTTAGCATTTAGTTTGTGACTCTTTTGTTTTATTGACAGCAGAACTCGAGCTGCATTGACTCTACAAGTTTATGCAAACCCTGACGTTCTCCAGTCCGATTTGACATGATCCAAAGAGCATCTTGAGCTTAAGTGTCTGTACAAATGCATTCCAATGCACAATATTTCTTATTTAGTAAACTAGAAGTAGTGCAGCATCTTGAATATTTATTTATTTATTGGTTCATTTTAAATCCTCTAGGTTTTTCTCCAGGTTCAAATTAGATTTTGAATCCCAGATTTTCAGTGTGGACTTTTGAACCCCACTCTAGGTGTAAATTGTACATCTGTTCGCCGTTTTTGTTTTCAGGAAGCACAGACAAATGACTTGTCGCCTGAAAGTTGTTGTGTTGCACCTGGTTAGGACACAGTCTTAAAAATAACATCAGTTCAACAACATCACACATTCACAACAAAACCCAGAGCTGAGAGCCGTCCATTACACACATACTGACAGATGTGTTTTTTAGAGCTGTAATAGTGAATTTCCTCTTTGGCTCTGCCATTTCTGAACACAATCCTAGCCGCACACTTTTCACACTTTGTACTCTTGCTGAAAAGTTATTTTGGAAACTTTATATTAACTGTCTTTTTTTCTCGTTCCCTCCCTCTCTTTCTGTTTTTCTCTGTTTTTGTCTGTCTTTGGTCTTCCTATCCTCTAATCTCTCTTCCTTATAGCATTTCTGATACTTTTTTCCCCTACTTTTCCATCAATAAATCCACCTTTCTTATCATCTGATACTCTGGTGCTATTACATCACGTCCTGTAGGCCGGCCCCTTAAAGTAGCATCCCTCCCCGCCCTCCATTTACTGAGAGCTAAATAAAGCACTAGTATTTTAGTCATTGAATCACACACATGCTCTTTCTCACAGTTAAAATTTCATTTCAGTCAAATAAAATTCGTCCATACTTTCTGAAACGCACACTAACGCTCATGGTGTCATCTCATGTACCCCTTCATACAATTTTAAGTGCCTTCCCAAGAAGTTTTTGACGTATTTTACAGAAATTCGAATTCGACTTAGAGTTGTACTGTGTTTTTACTCTGACCGCAGTGACTGAAATACCCGAAATGACGTTGATACTGTCGGCAGAGGGACTCAAACACACGCTGTGAGTTACTTGATACTCTAAGCCAAATTCTCACGTCTGTCTGCATAAGCTGTTGTCTGACAAACAGCTGATTATTTTAACACTCACTTGTAACAGGAGAACTATCTCTGTATCCCTTCTGACCATGTTTTAAACGACTGTCCAGTGAGGGCCGGCTCCTATGGTGGCACTTTACCCCCCCGACCTTCTCTACACATATCATATGTAAGGCCCATCACTCCATCTGAGTCCTAGATTTACTTCACCTCTCTCTAATCCTCCTCTAACTATCACGAACACTCATCCACCAGCTCCTCTTCTCATCCCCTGTTTCTGCTGGTAAGAAAACCCCAGCGCTCTCTCCTGCCCCCTGCTGCCCACAGGAGAAAATGTTTAAATTTGGCCGCATCGTCACAAAGACTTCAATGCAAAAAAAAGTTCAATTAGCTAGCTCTCTGCTGACTATGATAGATGTGTGTTCATCACACGTTTGTGTGTGTATGTTTATAGTCTGATGACATGTCTGTAACCTGTCAACATTTTAGGGGAACGAAACAACATAAAAACAACATTGTAGCAATATTCGTCATGTCATCGTTAGTAATGACAAGCTGTGCAGCAGCACCCTGGGACTGTTTGTGTGTTGGAAGCAGAAATGTAATAGAGTTTAATGATGTTTAATAATATTTCTGCATTTTCATTTGACTGACATGGCAGAATTCATGTGGTTGTTCTTCATAACAGTGTTTACCATCATGGTGTTGGCATGCTTAGGGCAAAGGAAGTCTCAGAAAGGTTTTTGAGAGTGATATAAATTATTAAATACTGGGATGAAGACTTGGACTGCATTCATATTCAGGTGAGAGTCAAGCCAAAGTCCAATAAACATCTCAATCTCACAGGATATGTTTTTCTCCTCAAGTCTTCATGTCTACGGATGTCAGCCCCGAGCCAGAGAGAGAGAGAGGGGCTCTCATCGGGAATGCAGGGAAAAGTTATAGAATTGGGAAAGCTTGTGGGAAATATGTTTGTTAACCTACAGACAGATGCTTTTTATGCATCTTAGAGTAAATGTTGAGCAGCCACATGGTACCTGCCATTAAACTGTTTAAATATCGGGGAATTCCCATGTTGTATGTATTGGTACAGGTCTATTTAACCTTTCTCTCTCTGAACTCCATTTAAAACGTCTAATTATTTTTTTACTTTTATTTTGACTTTAACCAAGCTAACTTTGATTTTCTGTAAAATGTCTTGTAAAAAGAAAAATCTCAAATTCAAATAATTTCAGAAAAACGTCAATAAAAAAATCAGATCCCTTGTGTGTGTGTTTTGATGGAATGATCTAAATAGCCGTCAGTGTGATGTAGATGAGTGAATAAATATAAAATAGTTGTAAAAGAGAAATGTATTCATGCAAGAACTGCATAAATGGGCAAATTTGAAACTATACTAATTATACAATGAGTCTAGTTTACTCTCCTTCATCTCGTGCATGAAGATTTTGTGGCGTGACAACATTGACCATTTAAACAAAAAAAATTAGCATTTTTTGTGATGTATCATTTTTTAGATAGTCTAAATAATAACAGCATTGTGTGTGTGTCTTAATATATAAGATAAAGAAGCATCGCTCGAGAGTGAATGTGATTTAGCCCAGTGCAACATGTTCCTGGAACAACATTCCAATCAACCAATCAGATTTGTACGGTAACTGGGAGGGGACATGTTCGGTTCACTTAGTTTTGCCATGGCCTTGACATCAACTCATGGGAACGTCAAGTTTATTCGTTCGGACACGTAAACGAACAGCACTGTAATGAATCCGTTCCGTTGTCCTCCATCCACCTGCCACCAGAGGTCGCCCGCTCATATCATGGACTCCATACACCACACTACATTTCCCATAAGTCCCTTACTCTCATGTTAATCATTGCCCAGCTGTAGCCAATCTATGTCCCTATTTAAGTTCCCTCACACACTTGTCATTTGCAAAGTCTTGTTCCACTGTAACAGTTTAAGCGTTATTCCTGTTTTTACCTGTCGGATTTCTGATCCTGCCTGTTTTCTCGTTTTGCTGTTTATCCGCCTGCCCTTTGACCTGTTTAGCCTGGATATTAACTACGAGTCTGCCTTTTCCCTGTTACTACTGTTTGCTGTTGAGTTGACCATTGCCTGTCTGACTACGTTTTGGAAATAAAGCTGCACTTGGATTTCAACCCGCTGACTCCGCGTTACAAGCACGGAAACGGACTTTACATGTATTTATTGAAAGCATATCCACTCGGCGGGCGCGTTCCACACATGTGTAGACCAGCTTGAACAGTAAAAAAATTATTGCGCATCCTTATTATTGCACATCTGGCTGTCTTTATATTGTACGACAAATTGAAGATGTGCGGGTATGCGATGGAAGTTTTCTCACAGCCTCTCTTCAAATTCGACGTCCATGTTGTTTTTCCAGCGCATGCGCAGTTGGTGCTTTTATAACCTTGACGCGCTGTTACAAAAAATGGGAGGCACGTGGATGTCCGCAAAGAGCCTCCGTGTACACCAGTGTTGCCTAGTCCGTGGTTTTCCCGCGGAATTGGGTTACTTTTACATTGTTGCCACAGGTTGTTTTTCATGTCCGCGGGTTGAAGCGACCCCATATAACATTTGGCCCTGATATTTAGCCCTGGAATGCCTGGAATGCAAATTTTACCCATCCCCCTGGAACACTATTTTTACCATGGGACCCCCTTGATCAGACTAATTACATCGGACTAATTTTGTTTGTCATAAATCAACATCTCAGGAAAATGTTATGGGGTTTCAAATCAAAATATGACTTTCTGTTACGAAACAGGACATCGATTTTATACATGTCCACTGTAGAGGACAACAGGACTTAAATCATGTTTATCAGGCATTTTGGGAGACGAAGTGAATAGGGAAAGAAATTATATATTCCTATCAAATATTATATATTATTATGAAAATCTTGCCAATTATTACTCCCATTATTACACATTCATTACATTTTGCTCCAAGAACACATTAATATGCAAATTACATACTGCGTGTGTATATAATGGGGGGAAAAAAACATTTATGGCCATTTTACACACATATTGCATAAAGCAAAATGATATATCAAATCATTCTGTTATATCTTTCATAACATAGTTGTCCTTCATACAGTCAAGATTTCTAAAAAAAAAAAAACCCATAACAAGTCTGGTCCACCTCCACGTTTGACCATGGCAATAGTCTTCTTCTTCTCATAAGTTTTGACTTTTTTTGGCACCAGACGTACTGCTGATCCATGGGTCCAAAGAGTTCCAGTTTGATCACATCCCTCAATAAAACACTCTTCCACAACTCCACAGGTATATCCAAATGAATTTAAGCATATTTAAGTCAGCCTTTTATGTTCTTCTTGGTCAAGAGGGGCAATGAGCAAAGCTGCAAAGCATATATCAACAGAAGAACACCATCTCCATAGCCAAACATGGAGGGGGTCCAGTTTTGTTCTGAGGTTTCTTTACTGTTGCGGGAAGTAGAAATCTTGACTGTATGAAGGACATCATGAACTCTTCGAAGTATTAAGCCATTTTGGCAAAAATGGTGATGCCTTCGGTAAAGAGATTGAAGCTTGCTGATCAATGGACTTTCCTGCAGGACAAAGTATACACCCAAATCTACTAAATCTTGGTTCAGGGATCAGTCGTAGGATGTTCTTGAGTGGCCTGTACAGTCTTCAGATTGAAATCTCATTGAAAATATTTGGTGGAATTTGTAGAAAGCAGTGGTAACATGGAAACCAAAGACTCAGTGATTTAAAAATTTCTGTTTGTGTTCGCTGATCAATGTTTATACGTGAGTAAAAGCCTAAAATAAATCTGTTCATAGTAAAAAGCGATCGAGTCTCTTCAGAAAATTTGAACTAAACCGCTCGACTCATATGGATTAGTTTTCTGATCTCTTTATCAACTTTTTGAAGCGTCAAAGTGGCGTAGGCTGTCCGTGGAAGGACAAAAAGCTCTTAGACTTCATCAAAAAAAATCTTAATTTGTGTTCCGAAGATGAACGAAAGTAAATAATGTAAGAGTAAATAATGACAGAATTTTCATTTTTGGGTGAACTAACCCTTTAACATCCATCTCTATGTCAAGTGTTCAAAAGACGAATTACAGTCCAACTACAACTACAGTAAGCTACATTATTTTTATTAACTAGTATAATCAGAGCAGAAAACACATTTTGAACTAGGCTATATACCATTAGCCTGAATAAAAAATAAGATATGTCCTCCACAGAGACAATAAATAGTGCAGCACGTGAAGTTCATGTGATTTATCACTGATTTTTACGTCAGCCGAGTATCGCTCTCGGGCACAGCAGGGTCAGGAGAGCAGCTGCTCTCTCCGGTCCTGTTCTTAATGGATCTGGCAGAGACGTTGACGGCAGTTGTAGTTCCCAAAGTCTCAAGGCTTGATTTAGCTGAGAAAAAATCCTCAAGCCATATTCTCCATCGTGGTAATGGAGAATTCTGCCCGTCTCGCTGCTTCTGCCCTGCTAACAAGCATAAAATAAATAGTAATAATAGTGTGAGTAAGGCAGACATGGGGAAAGTGGTAGCAGGTGCAGGTATACAGCCATGGGCATGAAGGTTGTGTGTGTGTGTATTTGTAAGGGGGTGGGAAGTGAGCTTCGGGTTACCCTGAGGCACAAATGGGGGGAGAGAACACTGTGTGTGTGTGTTATCAGGTGGAGAAAGGGGGTATGTTACCTCCAAAAAAAGCCACCAGTGTCTTCCACACGTGTGAGGGAAGAGTGGGAGAAATCCGGGCATCAGTTCATTATCAACGAACATGGGAAAAGGGGTGAGTGTGTCTTTTTGTGGTGCTTCATCAGTTATTCTGTCTGTCCTTTTCTCTTGCTGGCTTTTTTTCTTCCTCTCACAGATTATTGTAGGTGTCATGCACCCTTAAATAATGTATTGGTTTAGTATCACATGCATTTCTTATGAATACAGAAAGATTTTGTAGGAAAATGTTTGTCTAATATGTGACGTAGAAAAGGAGATGTAGGGTAAATGTCACGAAGAAATGTGTCACAACAAAATCGAGAGGAAAAAATAAAATTATATTTTGCATGAAGAAAATAAATTATATAATAAATAATTAGGATTATTCACATTATGACCTTATTTCCATGACTATTAAGCTTAATTATTACTTTAATTATTAAAGAATCTTTTTTTTAAAAAACAAACAAACAACAAAAACACTTAAAGTCAGTAAAACAAATGCTATCATGATGTTACTAACAAATGTACTTTTAATAAAAATGTAAATAATAATAATAATAACAATAATAAATATTTAATTTGTAATTTAATAAATATTATAATATAAAAAAAAAATTCACATTGCTGTAATGAGAATGAAAGCTATGACTTGAGGAAGGAGAATTCGTTTATAAGTGGCATAAAAATGTCACAATTCAAAAAATTTAATGGTCCTAAAAATAGGTTTGTTTTCTAAAAATTTTTTTTTATTCTAATTTTGGGGTGAAAAATATGACCTGAACATTTCTTGACAGTTTTTGTGAGATTTGCTGTGGAAGCTGCATCTAATTTATTTGTGAAATAATAAGGTTTGTGATATCTGACATGTGATTATCTGAACATTATTTTACTGATGTGATGCTGTCTGTAAGCTGTTTTTGCTCATAATGAGGCTGAGAGTTGTAATGGATTATGTTGGCTTTATATTTAATTGGTATTAATATGTATTAAGTCAGAAACGAGGTCAGAGTTAAGGTGTAATGAATGATCTTCTGTCTGTTCCACATACTGATCTGTCTGTACATGTGTCAAGTACAGACACACACATACAGTCACAGCTGAGTGAGAGTGACAGGACCAGGTGATTTCCATGACACCCTGTTCCTAGTGTGTCAGCACACAGCACACATTTCCTACCAAAGACGAGCACATAGTACATTAGATGAACCGACATGCTCAAGCAAACTCACGTGTTTGATAACACTGTCAAGGACCTGTCGTGGTTTCATATAGTTTGTCGTATGTAGTTTTAAAGAAAACTATGACTGAGTTTATACAGATTCGGTTCACTTGAGAATATTGTGCTAACTAATTAACAAATATGTGCCAGTGTGATGTGAATACCCTTTACCCTTAGATGAATATATATATATATCCATATACTTGTATCCACTAGATAGCAATATGTACACTGAAAAAAGTCTAACATTGCTGTTGTTCATTTAATGTGTATTTTGTCATTGAAATAGCTTAAAATTATTATTTTTTTCATTTAAAGTAAACATTCTAGTTTATATTTATGGTTGAATCCATTATTTTTACATTGATGCAATATAAATTGGCAGCGGGACATTAAACTGAATTTATTAATTTGATCAGAGCATTTTTATTAGATTAAGCATGATTTGCACATGCGCATTGTTGAGTTGGAGATCCCGCTCTCTGATTCAAAAAATAACCGTCCGTCACAGTTGAACTGTCTGTAAAGATCACAACCCATACAATCTGTTGAGCGACGGCCGTGACGGTACACTTCGACAGACCCCTCCAGCCAGGCTGCCACACAGGACTACGAGCATTGATACTGGTAAGTTAAACTTTGTCTACCGTTAACGTTTTTTCCCAAGTATACCTAACTGGGCTTGACTCTGGCCGTAATTTCAGCGCTCACGCTTGATAGCATGTAAATTATAAGAGCACAAGAAACGTTGTTACGTTAGCCGTCCTCTAGTCGTGGGTGAGTAATGCTATCACAGGGTGCTAGTTAACTGGCTAATAAACGCAAACTATTATTTCTAAATGCAGTTTGTGGGAGCGTTGACGTTAGCTAAATTTACCTCGTGTAACTAAGTTAACGTACAGCTAATGTTATTTCAAATGCATTTGTTCTGCTGAGTGTTTTTATAGTTAACAGTGGCGCGAAGAGCCTACAAAATGTCGAGATTACTGTCTTTTAAGAGCTCTGCGGGCTCTGTTTTAAAGCTTGCTTGTGAAGATATCAGTCAGGGTTACCAACTCTCACGCATTTGGCATGAGACACGCTTTCAGGCCCTGTCACACGGCATCACTCCTAAGTAAATCTCACGCCAAATTGCCAAACCCGTTTTTGATATGAAACAAAGTATACGCTTTTACATTTTTTAAAAAGTTTTAATACGAAATTCAAATTATAAATACAGTTTTGGCGCATTTAATGTTGAAAAACAGAGTTGCGACATGCTTTCATCTCGCGCAGCGCGCGCGGTCACGTGGTTCTTTTTAACTCTGTCTGAATAGTTCAAAACAAATTTAATTTGTGCGTGATGCTAGTAGCTAACAGCTAAAACTTAATCATGTTTTTTTTTCAACTTCAGGGAAACAGGCACCAATCAATTGTGTTACTGCTGTGCAACTTATTTGGAAGCTCCTGCAAGTGATCATTGCTTGTGGTAAGTTCTATTTACAATGTTATGAGGGCATTTGTGATAATTAGGCATCCTAAATTGAATAATTTTCTCTCACCTGGGAAGTAAAACTAGATGTGGTCTGCTCAGTTGCCTAAATGTATCCTTTCTATCTCATGTTTCTTCAGTTATCGGTACATGTGGAAATGTAAAGACTGTGACAATTCATATTCCAGAAGATCTGAACTTTTGAAACACTATAAACTTGATCATCGGCATTATGGACGGGGCCGTGCTTACCCCTGTACTTATAAGAATTGCCCATGCACCTGCAAGACATGGAAAGCTCTATTGACCCATCTAAGCAAATACCATCCTGCTCAACAATCCTCACAGAAAGATAGCTGTTCACAATTCTTCAAATGCCACATTTGCGACAACAATCGACTTTCTACTGAGACAAGAAATTGTGCATAAGAAGCCTAGCATTGAAGACGTCTTCGAGAGATGGCCTGCACTTTTTCAGATGGAAGAGGTAGGTTTTTAGATGCAAAGCACCTCAGACGCTTTATTAACCCGTTCACTTACTCACTTAATTGTTGGCTTGTAGTGGATTTTCACAGGCGTGGCACTTTGTCTAAGACCTGTTAAATCCATGCAAGCAAATGTCTTATAACTTACATTTTAACATTTTTAGACCTAATTGTTGATTCACTTATGAGTTGTTGTTTTTGTTGTAGGTGATAATTTTGTAAGGTTGTGCTGGGGATTCCGTTTTGTGATCACCATCTTAAAAACTTCTAAACTTATGTCTGTATGCTCTACTTTTTAGATCAATGCTGAGTTCATGCGAATTACAACAGTTCCCTTGGAGACAAAGTTCGTGGCGCAGTTGGACAAGCACTCCACCAAACTGTTGGAGGTCATCAGGAGCAAGGGAGGAGTTGTAAAAGAGGACCACCAGCACCTTGCAGGTTTTAGATGAGGTTGGTATCTATGAATAAGTTGTGTATCAGTGGGATCCATGGCTGAATAGTTTTTTTTTTTTTTTTTTTTGTAAATGTTTAATTTTAATTCTAATTCATAGTAACTGTTCTTACTCAGACTGTGGACATCACCATCAGAAGAGAATGCATCCTCAAATCTCTGATGATCTACCTTGGCGAACCTCTTGAGCACCTTATCAAAGAATACCAGGTAAAGGCATCTCTCTCACTTGCTCACACAGTTAGCACCTACAGACTAACATGGTCATAGTCTTGGTTTTCTTAGCCATATTTAATAAATAGGGGTGTGACAAGAAACTCAGCTCACAAGACGAGATTTTAACACTTTATAAGAAATCTTTGAGACTGAATTTTGAGCTGTAAACACTTAGACCATGTCCAGACATACCAAAACATTTTTTCCCCCCCCTGTCTTCCCTGGAACAGTGTAAAAAAAAAATTAGTCCAAACTAATCCATTTGCAAATGACTTAACACCTATATGCACAAGCTACTTCATATTCCAGGCTTATATGTATCGCTCTTTCTGCAACAGAAATTAACCAAAAACGGAGAAGAGCACAGTCTTCAGTCACTTTCACTTCCGTTCATAACATCTCATGAGACATCTTTTATCCAGACGAGAGATCTCGTCACTTTTAATCTAGTCACAAACCTTGTCATAAACATTTGATTCGTTTGATGTCCGCCTTGTAACATAGTTCATAGATATGGGAAGGAGGAGGTGGGAACCGGCAAACATTTTAAAAGACTTTAATCAATAAATAAATAAACAAACAGAAAGTAAAAGCGTCAGCCCCTCACGGACGACTGCCGTGCACACATACCAAAACGTTACCAAAATGCAACGTAAAATCCAGGCCTGGTCCTCTCATCTTTCCATCATTCCTCAACATCACTCCTCCTTTTATTCTCCCATCATTCCTCCGTGAGAGACCCGAGACCGGTGTGACGTGTAGCTAGCGCTGATCATCCAATTACTCACTGGCCTCGCTTCGCTCTCACGGCTCTCACTCGTCACACGCCTATTCAAGTTCAGTTTAAAGTGTATAACAGCTTGGCACATTATGATCTAACATGAAATTGGGAGATTTCTGAAACTATAACGTACTTATTGTCTCTTTCTCTTTTGTGCAGGAAAATGAGGTTGAAGAACTGGAGCAGACAACCATGGCGATCTTTATCACTGGGAAAGAGGATCCTCTCCATCCACCAAAAGACATTAAAATTGTCATAGAAGGAACAGAGGTCCTGAACCAGTTGCCCTCGGTTGCAACCGCTTTTGCCATGGTCTTTGGGCTCATATACACACTGAACCTAAAATATCCGAAAAGGCTGCAGTTCACCTTTGAATTTGTACAAAAGGTCCTGATGGAGCTTGATGGAAAAAAGATAACCCCAAAAGTCACTAGACTGGCCACCCAGCTGTACAGCACAGAGTAGGCAGAGCTGAATTGCACAGACTCACTCTTGATTTTATTTTCCATTTGTGGTTCAATTTTATGGTGTTTTACAGCCAAGACTTTGGATACTTTTGTAAGAGGTTGCACTTACAATGCTGCATTTTCACAGCAGCATTTACAAATGTGGCTGCCCAAGTTCGATGGCTACCAGCCTCAAAGGCCAAAGTAGGCCAAGTGTTATGGACAACTGGAGAGACTGATTTCAGTGTTTTCAGCGTATTCACAGATTTGTACGAAAGAGTTTAGATGTTCAGACCAATGGAGAGGGCCAGGAGCTTGCTATATTGCATATAAATTAGTTGTATTTAAATATGGAGCTTACAGCTCTGTATCAAACTCTGTCAGTGTCTTAGATGTTCCACTGTTCACTGTGTGAGGAGCAGTTCCAGGATTTGTCTCTGGTGTTCAGCTGAAAGAGACTGTTCATCGTCATATACATTTTTATATAAACAAGTATACAATACTGTCTTTACATTTAATTGCACTTTAGGATGTTTTATGGTGAAATGTGTTCCGTCAAGACAAACCTTCCTAATTAATATTAGTACTAATTTGATGTCATCAATTGATTTGATTATTTTGTAACAAATTTGTATTTTGTGTGAAGCACACTGAACATCTGTAACAAATTTATGAATATTAACAATGTCAGTTTATTGAACAATAAATATAAATGTGTTCTAAAGGAAAGTGTCATGATAGTCATTGATTGAATAAAAATTTGATTTAGTATACATTTAAAATAATGACAATTTTTTTTATTTGAGACAACCTGAAATAATTAATTTACTCGGACCTATAAATATTAGTTTGCTCTAACCTAAAATAATTAATTTACTCTAACCTATACATATTAGTTTTGTTAGTTTGTTCTAACTTAAAATGATGTTTGTTCCAACCTAAAATAATTAGTTTGGTCAACCTTAAAAAATTGGTTGCATGGGTTTAAACTTTTCAGATTAAACCAAATGAAATGATTTACTTTGAGTCAATGTCAAATATTTCGTGTGATTGATTACTTCAATTTTTTTAAGTTGATCCAAGGTTTTTATTTTTTCAGTGTATAAATTATTTCTTAATCAGTATTTCTTCACCCAAACATGTTACCAAATTAGATTACTTAATTACTAAGTAATCGAATTACTATAATTTAATTACTTTTCCCTTGAAAAAGTAAAGTAATTGATTTATTTTAATTTTTTTGTAATTTAATTAGTTATTTCTTATGTAATTGCATTAACTACTGTATATACTATAGAACAATTCTATATAAAATAATAAAAATTCAATGTCTAATGTTGTTTCAAATGTAACCTTCTTCCTTTAAACACTTTGGTCAGTTCAAGTATAATTTATGCAATTGTATGTTGTTTATTTGAAAGAATTAAAAGTGCAGTTTCATGTCCTTGTATTGTTCTACCGGTTGAAGTTAATATGACATTTAAAAAGTAATTGGTAATAATTAATCCAATACTTTTTAGAGAGAGTGCTTAGTACAGTAATCTAGATACAGTAATCTAGTACAGTATTTTTTTTTTTTAAGAAAAAGCCCAACACTGTGTATATATTGTATATATACCATTCAAACATTTGGGATTTGTTAGGCTTTTTTTTAATGGTTTGAATGTTTTGAAAGAAGTCTCTTGCTTAACAAGACAAAAATACAGTAAAAATAGTAATATTATTACAATTTAAATGAACTATTTTCTATATTAATATATTTAAATGAAATGGAAAAAGCTGAATTTTCAGCATCATTACTCCAGTCTTTAGTGTCACAATATTCTTCAGAAATCATGTTGAAATGGATTCTTTTTCAGTTCAGAAGAACAGCACTTATTTGAAATGAAAATATTCTAAAATAAATGTCTGATCAATTTAATGCATCTTTGCTGAATAAAAGCATAGATAGATAGATAGATGATGAATGGATGGATGGATAGAGTAAACATACTATTTTGTAAACTATTTTTCTCTTTTTACTTTTAAGGAATGATACATGAATGAAGCATAACTGAGAAATCTCATAATCTATGAAAGTGCAATCTCTGAGTAATATAATTTATTCTCTGGGTAATATTCTCTTCCTCTCTCTCTCTCTGTCTCAGTACGGACATGAAAGCAGCCCTGAGGCTACTCCAGTGGGAGGAAAGAGAAAGAAGAAAGATAAAGATTTAGATGAGCTGAAGAAAGAGGTGTCACTGGTAAGAAGTTATTGTTTTGTATTCAGGCATATGTGTATATGAAAAATAGAGTGTGTGTGTGTGTGTGTGTGAGAGAGAGAAAGCAAGCAGGTAAGAGAGTATAAGAGATAATAATTAAAAAAACCAAACAATGAAATCGTCTCTAAAAGAATGTGATACATTTTGATGGTTCAAATAATTGGCAAACATGGAATGTTGTATTATATCTGATGCTCTTGTGCGTGTTTCTACAGGATGATCATAAACTGTCTCTCGATGAGCTCAGCACTCGTTATGGAGTTGACCTTGCCAGAGTGAGTCATCTTGACTTTCACCTTCGACATTTGCAATAATGAATCGGATATTTTTCAGATCGTGATGACATTTTACCCACCGGCACATTCAGGCTGCATACCCACGACCAACTAAACAAGGCTTTGGAATATGTATCAAGATATTATTTAGTGATATCATTTGAGGAAAAACAGCTTTAGCCAAATAAATATAACATTTTGAGCCCTTTTCTGATATTTTTCATAGCATTTATCCATTTTTCTGGAGCTTGGACCCCTGTTAAAAAAATTTGAACCAGTATAGTTTTCTGGTTTTAAGCTTGTCTTAGCTGATCTAGTATCCACACATTGTTTCCCTGTTTTCTGTGCAAGTGCCTTGAAAAGCCCACTTTAAAGGTGCTATATAACATAAAAATTATTATTATTATACAGACTAGTTAACCTGGACTGCATTTCTCTTTAAAAGCATATATGACTGCAATTCCCAAAAGCATTGTAAGCCCAAGTAGACCGTAGAAACCAATTTTCTACAATTGACCCTTGGCCGGCACTTTGATTGACAGGCGACCAATCATAACCCCGAATGCGCCATTTTGACCGACAAAACAGTCCAGGGGAGTTAGTAGATTAACGTTGGTGAACTTGAAAAAAGTCTTTCCGGGGTTAAAACAACATTCTTTCTGATTAATGTATATTTGATACTATGAATGAACTAGTATGAAGAGATGATCAGTTCACGACCCGCTTGAACTGAGGAGCTACAGCGATCTGTCACGACACATTAAGGAGCCACTATTCAGTATTTATTGTTTAAACCTCTTTAACAAATTACAATATTTTAAATATGAAACTGTTTCATATCAAAAGTAACATGCTCTGTCTTGTCTGTCGACGCGTTGTCAGTGTCCTCTTTGCTCCACAATGTATTTTTCACTGTATGAGAACATGATGTGTGGCGTGAGAGCCATAGCAACAGTAACTAAAGGGGGCGGGTCTTTGCGAAGGGTCAATTGACTTGGATGTGCAATGCTTTTTGGAAAAGCTGCCCTGCCCTGCTCTAAAACCACCACACTGGTGGGCACCTAAGTTTAAGCTGTTTTTTTTTTTGTAGCAGAGAGTTGCTTCAGGGAATCTTGAGTAACTTTGTCTCCATCCCACCAGGGTCTGACCCATAAGAGAGCGATAGAAATTCTGGCCCGTGACGGTCCAAATGCACTGACCCCACCGCCCACCACACCAGAGTGGGTGAAGTTCTGTAAGCAGCTGTTTGGAGGATTCTCCATTCTGCTCTGGATCGGTGCCATCCTCTGCTTTCTTGCGTACAGTATTCAGGCGGCCACCGAAGATGAGCCTGTCAATGACAATGTGAGTGCACTTACCATCCAGCCAATGTGAATGAGAGGGCTTGTCCACCTTATTTTTAACATAAGAGCATGCGCAGCCATTTGTAAATTTAATGTGTTTGGCACATCATGTGCTTCCAGTTATTTTTATCTGTATGAAACAGCTTGTTTTGCTGCTTGATGTTGCAAACTAGTATAGCGTGTTGCAGGTATGATGTCAGAACCTGGAAGTCTAATTCACTGCTGGTTCCTTCGAGATTTTCCTATTATGAGGTTTTTCAATTCAAGAGTAAAAGCCTGTCGTAAACATAACTTGATGATACTTTGACATTTTGTTCTACTACGTACACTGCACACACTTACTCATCTAGTTACTTGTTAAAAACGTATATTTTCAAAAATGAACACAACTGCACGTTTCAAAATGCACGTTTTCGCTATGGGTGTGTGTAATTTACATTGTAGAACAAAGTATACACATTTAACACATAAATCTAAAACCCCATAGGAAAATCTTGAAGGAGCCAGTGGCGAATTAGTCTTCCGGGTTCTGACATCATACCTGCACCTCTCTATTTCTTACCATATTATTTTAATGTGTTGTCGTAATTATAGATGCACTGGTTTGTTGCGCAAATTGTTTTACCGTTTACTGCCCTGTTATTTATTTACCCAAAAAAACTAAACAAATTTACACCGTAAAATACGGTTTTCCATTGAAACAGTAATATACCATAAAAACAATGCATTCTGGGTAATTTCATTTGTCGACAAATAAAACAACAAATATTACTCAATATATTACTTCTGTATATGACAATGTATTCTGTATATTACAATGCATTCTAAGTAATATTTGTCATTTTCGAAAAAGTAGCTAATAGGTTTAATTGAATTAATTGTTTTTACGGTATATTACTGTTTCAATGGAAAAATGAACATTTTTAATAGTAAATTTGTTTCGTTTTTTTTACAGCTATTTTAGAGTGATATATAATGTATAATGAATCAGAAGTCTTGTACATTCACAAAAATAGCTTACTTCCACATTGCAAAATAAGGTGAATGAAGCAGCCAATAAGACTGAAGGTTGTTGCGAGAGGTGTGGCCTGTTCCAGACACAATGACTTTTGTTAATTTGTTGATTTCAAAACAATTCTTCAACTAGTTGGGAAATAATTAATTACACTTACTCATTGCACAAATCCAAAAGAAGCCTCATTATGAAGAGATGATGGTAACACTTAATACAATTTTTAAAATAATATAATTCATAATAAGTAGTGAAAGTACCCATGTTTATCTCTAATACCTGTGCAAGGTCCTTTTTACAAATCTCTGCTAAGTTTTCTAAAATCCGTATTTAAGCCGATTAAAACCTGGAATCACAAAAAAATTAGTTAAATTGGCCTCACTCCACTAGAGGGGAATTAAAACCTGCAGTTTACATTTTTGGCGACTGAGGTGGAGACATTGCTTTTAGCTCTGGTGTCCCATATCCAGTGTGATAAATGAGTCCCAGTTTGTAGACTGAGCTCCCAGCTGCTTGTGGGACAGTTTAGGGTCAGTGATAAATGAAAATGTGAAGTTAAGGATCATTTAACTGTGTTTGCTCTTTTACACCATGATTTCTGCACATTTCCCATTTTAAACTGTTTTGTTTAAGGATTTAGACAAAGTGTGTATGTTTTTAAAATGGTCTGACTGTGCTGTTCTTTTGCTGTGTTTAAGTCTATTGTTCATGTAAAGATGGTTAAAATGGTAGCTTTTGTGACTGGAGGGCATATATCTCTGGATTGAAACTCCCTGAGGAACCTTTGCTAAGAGTGAGAAGGTGATAGTTTTCACATTGGTCACTACAGTTGCCAAGTGCATTTCAGGGTAAAGACCTCACATGCTAAAAAGTTTGTCAGGGAACCTGTTACCACAACTTAAATAATGCAAGTTGCAAGTTAAAAATTCTAAAATATTGTTTTAATTGAACCTTTTAGGTTGCAAACATTATTTTGTAGAGTTCTGTTGACACAATATTGTTGACCATTACATCAACTTAACATCATCTGTAATATAAACTCAAATTTCTGCGTTAATTTGCTTTTTTTTTTTTTTTTTTTTTTAATAAAAATAAATAAATAAATAATAATAATAATAATAATAATAATAGGTTGTACTAACTTTAATGAAATTGTCTTCGGAAATTAGGCAGTGGATTTCTAGTTCCTTATAGGACTGGATAAAGAAAATAAATGTTTTTAGTAAGGGGAAAGACTTGTTAGTGTTTAATGCTGTTATGTGAACATTTAAAAGAGTTTCTGCAATGTTGAAGTTTTTGTGGTTACTGTTGTGCTGAAGTATAGACTACATGAAGGTAAACGCTACATTGAGTCAATAAGCAATGATTGTGCTAATACCAGTGACAAGTAATATCTTACTTGTTCAGTGAATATACATGTTAAATAAGTTATGTTACCATGTGCTATGATAGTTGTTAATTTGAACTGAAATAGATCAGATGGTTCAAGGGCTACCAAACTCTGGTAGTTGGAGCGACTTAATTTGTTTCAGTAGTCAACTTAAAAATTTGTGTTTATGCTACAAATGATTAAGTTCCTCTAACTCAATGTAGCTTGTTGGTAGAAATGTAAATTCACTCAAAGTTGTCATAAACATTTGCATTCATTTTTTTGTTGAGCCAACACATTTTTTTAGAGTGCAGAAATGGCAGCATAAATAAAACAAACTGCAAGATGTCAATAGCTCTTCATAAGACGATGTTTTTTTGTTTTTTGTTTTTTTTTGTTGTGTTTTTATCTATAGCATATTTACAGATGGAGTCTTGGCTTAAACTTTATTGGTAGTAGATTTGAACCCCCTGACCCTTGACATATTTCCTTCTCTCTACTGCAGCTGTATCTGGGTGTAGTTCTATCTGCTGTGGTCATCATAACCGGCTGCTTCTCATATTATCAAGAAGCCAAAAGCTCGCGGATCATGGACTCTTTCAAAAACATGGTGCCTCAGGTCAGTGTGATAACAGCTGGAGATTGCTTTGGATAAAATGGTCTGCAAAATGAATGCATGTAAATGTAAATGATACAAAATCCCAATCGGAAACCATTATGAGCAATATTTTATATGATTTACATAAATCCATGTAAATCCCTTTTAATATCGAAAAGCCCAATGTGTGAGTTATATAAATGAATGTAAATCCTTCTTAACCTATGAAAGGAACCACGTGCCATCCCGCCAGCTCCTCTGTCAGAGTTAGCTTTGTTGGCATGTTGGTTGCAATATTTCCGCCGTTTATACAGTACAGAAATAGACAATACAGAAAATAAATATGAAGTAAAGTAAAGAAATATAGAGCAATATGAAAGATATGGACACGATAAAGGAAATGATGGAAATAAAGACTTTTTTCTTTCTTACTTAATTACACAATCATTAATCCAAATAACAAACTGACGGAAAAAATTGTAATTAAATTTAGTAATTATGAAGTGAATTTAAAATTAAATGCAGTATAAAAAGGTAAATTAAAAGCACAATGAATAGAATAAAATGCTTTTAAAAAATTTAAAAAGACAATTTGGTAGAAAAAACACACATAGGTGACCCCAAAAGTGATATATAGTCTATAAATGCGCGCACACACACACACACACACACACACACACACACACACATACATACATACATGAAAACATGAACGTCTATAATTGATTGTTTGGTTGCATACAGTATTGCAAACTCTGTTCTGATAAATCCACTGCTGTATTTTGTGTAGGATGAGGCCTATAAAAAGTTTTTTTGCATCATCATGTTTGAGATACTTTGCAATTGACTTTTTTTCTTTCAGCAAGCTCTGGTGATCCGTGAAGGGGAGAAATTTCAGATTAATGCAGAGGAAGTGGTTCAGGGAGACCTGGTAGAGATCAAGGGTGGAGACAGAATCCCAGCAGACCTTCGTATCGTCTCTTCCAGTGGCTGCAAGGTAGAGGGAAGGCGAATAATGTTAATGGAAAGATCTCAGATCTTAGATGAGCTTTGTTTATCAGCCTTTAGTCTTAGTGAGAAGCCTGAGATCAGAATGAGAACATCTTGTCTGCCTCTCTTAGGTAGATAACTCATCTCTAACCGGAGAGTCAGAACCTCAGACACGTTCTCCAGAGTACACTCATGAAAACCCCCTGGAGACCAGAAACATCAGCTTCTTCTCCACCAACTGTGTGGAAGGTCAGATCTTTATTCATTATTTATTCATTCATTAAAATGGTTATTATTGTTTTCTATTGTTCAGTTTGTTCAGCATTCATTATTTGATTTAATCACTTGTTCATTCGTGTGTTTATTCCTCATGCACGCATTAAATTTTCATTATTTCATTCAATCTGTCATTGATTCATTCATTCAACACTTCTTTTTCTTACTTTCACACATTAATTGGTTCATTTGTGTGTATATTCAGGTACAGCCCATGGCATAGTGATCAATACAGGTGATCGTACAGTGATGGGCCGCATTGCGACTTTGGCGTCCGGTCTGGAGGTGGGTCAGACGCCCATCAACATGGAGATCGAGCACTTCATTCAAATCATCACGGGCGTGGCCATCTTCCTGGGCGTGTCGTTCTTCGTCCTGTCCCTCATTCTGGGCTACTCCTGGTTGGAGGCGGTCATCTTCCTCATCGGCATCATCGTTGCCAATGTCCCTGAGGGACTGCTGGCTACTGTCACGGTGAGCCATTCTATGACATTCATATGAGTTAGACATTTAAATGTTACAAAAGTTTTCTGTTTCATTTTTTATTTTTATTTAGCAGCACGACTATTTTCAGCATTGATAATAACAAGTAATATTTCTTGAGCAACAAATCAGCATATTAAAATGATTTCTGAAGGAACATAAAAGAAGGAACCATAAAACATAGTCTTTTAGGCCTTCTCCTGTAACTCCATCCAATCTCTCTCAGGTATGTTTGACTCTGACTGCTAAGCGTATGGCTCGCAAAAACTGTCTGGTGAAGAATCTAGAAGCCGTGGAGACTCTGGGTTCCACTTCCACCATCTGTTCGGATAAAACTGGAACCCTCACTCAGAACCGGATGACTGTATCTCACATGTGGTTTGACAACCAAATCCACGAAGCTGACACCACTGAGGACCAATCGGGTTAGAATGCTTTGAGGTTCAGACCAAACAAATGAACATGGTTACATTGAGTCTAAAATAATGCTCCAAAACGACAAAAAACGCCCAAGTATTCTAAAGTCATACGATTTAATTTAAGTCATTTTTCACTGAAAAGCTTTTATTAGCATTTTTAATGAGTGTAGTAATGTCCAATTTGTGAACTAATTATTCTTTTGAGTCGGATCTTGTCTATGAATCGGTTCATTTAGTTCATTCAACCTGTGTGAATGATTCTCTCATGAATTGGAGTGAATTCGGTTCTGGAATTCAGCTCCCCAATGCAATCCAGTTGCAGTGGTTAACAGCTCATTGGAGCAGAACCACTTCATATTCAGTATGTTTTATTGCAAATATGATTTGACTGCTTGTGTCAGGACCCACAGCATGTTCATTTTCAATGTGGACAGAAAAAAGTGTAGGACACAATGTAAAAATGTTCATTTCTGATCAATGTGTCTTTGAACAAGGCACTTATAATACTTTAGCATTATACTTTTGGGACACTGTCCCTGTAATTAGCATAAGTCAGGTCACTTTAGATGAAAAGTATTTGCTACATGGCAGTGTTTTTGATATCCTTTGAACTTTTTGAGGGAGAATTCTCCTCTTGATCTGTTTGAGCACATTTTACCAATTATTTCTTTCTTTGTGTCTGTAGGTTCTTGCTTTGATAAAAGCTCTCCCACTTGGTTCTCTCTGTCTCGAGTGGCAGGGCTTTGTAACCGTGCTGTCTTCAAACCTGGACAAGAGGAAATTTCTGTGCGCAAGGTATCACACGCCACAATACTTTTGAAAAGTAGTGTACATTAAAGATATTTATATGTAACACTAACAGAAATATGAATCACAAATAAGATAAGAGATTGTGCTCTATTGTTGTTTGATTTGTGACATAGTTTCTGTGTGTTTGCAGAGGGACACGTCAGGTGACGCGTCAGAGTCTGCTCTGTTGAAGTGTGTCGAGCTCTCTTCCGGGAGTGTTCAGACTCTCAGAGACAACAACCGTAAAGTGTCAGAAATCCCATTCAACTCAACTAACAAATACCAGGTTCACCTACAGGAAACACACACCCAAAGCTGTAAAGAACATATAGAAACAAATCATGTCGATGTCACACCGCTATCGATTCAAGTAATAGATAATCCCCATCTCTCTCTCAGCTGTCTATTCACGAGTTAGAAGAGAGTCCCACTGGACACCTGCTGGTGATGAAAGGAGCTCCAGAGAGGATTCTGGACAGGTAATCAATTCCAGACCTTGATACAGTGATACAAATAAGATGAATCAATAGCTGTGTGAATGCTGAGACAACATCATTTTTATTGATTAATAATAACTATTCATCATGAAGCAATAGCTGCGATTCAAATCTGTGATTATCACAGTGTTGTTATAGTTGTCTAAAACTGAAGCGATTAAAGGGTCATTACATGAGAAATCCAATTTTCCTTGATCTTTTGACATATATTTTGACATTTAATGGTTTTTGTACCATTAAAACATCCTGCAAGTTTCATAGTGTGAAATGTCCTCCTTCCTTATTTAACCAAGCTTCAAAAACAGCTTGTTTGGATATTGTGGGATTTGTGACATCACACAAGCAAATGCATTTGCATATGACTGCCTCCAGAGTAAGACATTGACAAATAGTCATACATCATCACACCATAGGCCCCGCCCACTGGCGTTCAGTTGCTTTTTGGCTGACTTTTGCTATACAAGCATTACAGTTTAATGTAAATTATTTTTTTTTGTGCAAAAAAGTTTGTTAACATTATAAGTGAACCTCAAGGAACATATTAAAATAATTTAAAAATCCATGTCCAAAATGTGTAAGGTGTAATGTAACGTTTAAGGGAGTGGAATGTATAAAATGTGAAATTTTTGTGATTGTAAATTGTGTTGTGTGGATCCAGTTTATGTCGATTTTATTGGATGCTGATTTTTGTAAACATAGATACTGTCATGCGAGAAAGATTTCACTTGTCTGATAATAAAGTATTATATCATCTGTCATTTCATATATCATATCATATCATGACCCCTTTAAAAAATCTATTTCGTTGTTTGAAATGAAGCTAAAATAAGATAAATATAAAATAAAAAAAGATATTAGATACAAAGCTTAAACTTAAAAAAAGAAAGTTAGAAAATGTTACATTGGCAACTAACTGAAATAAAATAAATTTATGTTAAAAAATGATAAAAATTAAAATTTGAAATAAAAATAAAGCAAATTAGAAATATTACAAAAACAAAAACCAATAAAAATGACAAAAGCACATAACCAAATTTGGAAAATTTATAAAAATAAAAATGTATTCAAAATATTAATAAATACTATAATAATATATCAATTATTGTTAAACAGTACTGGATTATTACTGTAATTATTGATGATACATCATAGAATGTTTTTTCTGATTACTAGCTGTAATTATTGTTGATCCATCAAAATTCCATAGCTGTGATTAATATCTGTGATTATTGACAGTAATTTTTATCTTTAATCAATAGCTGTGAATATTGGTTGATGGTTCATCCAGGTGCAGTTCCATAATGATAAACGGACAGGAACTCCCAATGGACGATGACTGGAGGGATGCGTTTCAGGGAGCGTACATGGAGCTGGGCGGACTGGGCGAGAGGGTTCTGGGCAAGTCCTTCCTCTCTTATTTCTTACTTTCCTCCTACCTTCCTTCCATACTTCCCTCCCTCCTCTCCCATTTCTTACTTCCCTCCTTCCTTCCTTACTTCCCTCCTTCCTTCCCTCCTTCCTTACTTACTTCCCTCCTTCCTCTCCCATTTCTTAGTTTCCTCCTTCCTTACTTCCCTTCCCTCCTTCCTTCCTTCCTTCCTCCCTTCCCTCCTCTCCCATTTCTTACTTCTCTCCTTCCTTCCTTCATTCCCTCCTTCCTCTCCCATTTCTTACTTCCCTCCTTCCTTCCTTCCATCCTTCCTTCCTTCACTCCTTTCCTTCCTTCCTTCTTTCCTTCCTTCCTTCCCTCCTTCTTCTTTTCCTTCCTTCCTTCCCTTCCCTTCCCTCCTTCCTTCCTTCCCTTCCTTCCTTCCCTCCTTCCTTCCTTCCTTCCTTCCTTCCTCTCCCATTTCTTACTTCCCACCTTCCTTCATTTCTTACCTCCTTCATTCCTTCCTTCCTTCACTCCTTCCCTTCCTTCCTTCCTTCTTTCCTTCCTTCCTTCCCTCCTTCCTTCCTTCCTCTCCCATTTCTTACCTCCTTCATTCCTTCCTTCCTTCACTCCTTCCCTTCCTTCCTTACTTACATCCCTTCCCTCCTTCCTTCTTTCCTCCCTTCCCTCCTCTCCCATTTCTTACTTCTCTCCTTCCTTCCCTCCTTCCTCTCCCATTTCTTACTTCCCTCCTTCCTTCCTTCCTTCTTTCCTTTCTTCCCTCCTTCTTTTCTTCCTTCCTTACTTCCCTTCCCTCCTTCCTTCCTTCACTCCTTCCCTTCCTTCCTTCCCTCCTTCCTTCCTTCCTCTCCCATTTCTTACTTCCCTCCTTCCTTCCTTCCTTCCTCTCCCATTTCTTTCTTACCTCCTTCATTCCTTCCTTCCTTCACTCCTTCCCTTCCTTCCTTCTTTCTTTCCTTCCTTCCCTCGTTCCTTCCTTCCTCTCCCATTTCTTACCTCCTCCTTCATTCCTTCCTTCCTTCCTTCCTTCCTTCCTTCACTCCTTCCCTTCCTTCCTTACTTACATCCCTTCCCTCCTTCCTTCTTTCCTCCCTTCCCTCCTCTCCCATTTCTTACTTCTCTCCTTCCTTCCTTCCCTCCTTCCTCTCCCATTTCTTCCTTCCCTCCTTCCTTCCTTCCTTCCTTCTTTCCTTCCTTCCCTCCTTCTATTCTTCCTTCCTTACTTCCCTTCCCTCCTTCCTCTCCCATTTCTTACTTCCCTCCTTCCTTCCTTCCTTCCTTCTTTCCTTCCTTCCCTCCTTCTTTTCTTCCTTCCTTACTTCCCTTCCCTCCTTCCTCTCCCATTTCTTACTTCCCTCCTTCCTCCCTTCCTTCCTTCCTCTCCATTTCTTACTTCCCTCTTTCCTTCCTTCCTATTTTAATTCTCTACCCTCTCTCTCCTTCAGGGTTCTGCCACCTGCTCCTCCCTCCCTCACAGTTTCCGAGGGGGTTTGCCTTTGATAGTGAAGATGTGAATTTCCCGGTCAACCAGCTCTGTTTCCTCGGCTTAATCTCCATGATCGATCCGCCCCGAGCCGCAGTGCCAGATGCTGTGGGCAAATGCCGCTCCGCTGGCATTAAGGTATCCATTTTTAAGTCCATTCATTCATCTAGAGCATTTTGTGTCCAAGGTCAAAAGTGACCGAAATCCATTTTGACAGGTTATCATGGTAACGGGTGACCATCCTATAACTGCTAAAGCCATTGCTAAAGGCGTCGGCATCATCTCTGAGGGCAACGAGACTGTGGAGGATATTGCCGAAAGACTTAATATACCACTGAGCCAAGTCAATCCACGGTCTGTGTGTTGAGTGTTTGTTTGAGGGTCTGGGTGCATATGTGTGTGTAAACTAAATCTATCTGAATTGGTTTTTATCTACTTTTATTACTTCTTCACAGATAACAGAAATGGGCACTGTTCTGTGTGTGTGTGTGCATTTCAGAGACGCAAAGGCCTGTGTGGTTCATGGTTCAGACTTGAAGGACATGAGTGCTGAGTATCTGGATGATATTCTGAGGAACCACACAGAGATTGTGTTTGCTCGCACTTCACCTCAACAAAAACTCATCATCGTAGAGGGCTGCCAGAGACAGGTGTGTGTGTGAATTTTAAAATATCACACACTAGAAGTCTTACACGACAAATCTCACCAAATGCAAGCTAGACTGAAATATCAGACCTCTGAAACTTTACATTAACCTTAGCAGATGCTTCTTAAAGGTGTAGTCCAGATTTTCGTTTTTGTTTGTGTTGTTGGAAACAACATCAAGTAAAAGCAATATCTGGCCAGTAGTGGGGGTTAACTAAAATAAAGTTAATTTTTATTCAGTTATGGGCTCTTAACACTAAAAAGGGCAAGAGAATAAAGAGAAATCAGAAAATTAATTTATTGCTATTTTCCATCTTCTTAGGTGACTAAAAATTACAATTTCATAATTTTTTTAAAAACCATTATTTTAATGTTTGTATCCCCTAGGATACTTTGCAACTTTGGGAGTATAAATTATTTGAAAAATAAAAAGAAAAGAATGCTTGCTTGGCAAAGCGTATTACAACATTTTATCCAATTTTTTAAAACATTTATTCTCTCGTAACTTAAACTAAACATTCTTTGTAAAATTCTGTTGAATAATAAATATAATGCCTGGTTACGAAAATATTAGGCTAGTCTATCATATTTAATACGCTGATTTCTAGGGCCTATTAATTATCAATATGACCAAAAATTTGCTGAAAAACATTTTGCACACAATCTACTTCATGCCTTCTGCCCTCTGATTGATAGTTTAATCAATTAAAAGTATTTTTTTTCTCAGAAATCTTAAATGATTTTTATAAAGTAAATGTAAGATAAACATTTACCAGTTTGCCAGTTTTTAATGTTAAAAATTAAAAATGTAAATATTAATGTAAATGTCAAATATGAGACAAGGCCTTTTATTTGTCCATCTCTCAGTTATCATTGATTTGGATGTGTTTTTGTTGAGTATCATATTTCATACACAAATATATCCACTTTTTTTCATCTCATGTGAATGTGCCTAATTTTTAACATATTTTATTTCTATTTATTTATGTTCTATTAACTATTTATTTATTTGTTTATGTGTAAAATGTTTCAATGAGGGAAAATGGTTATCTTCAGTTCATCTTTAGCTGAATGTGCATAAAAATATTGGATCAGAGGCAAATATGATTATTTGTCTTCGTTCTGTTTGAAACAAACATCATATAATACACAAATAAACTAACTTACATCTAATTACTAACTACATCAAATTATTAAATATACTTATTCTGTAAATAACGTTCAAGTACACTGCTGGCACTGAGCTGACCAAACACAGTATTACACTATCGTTCAAAAGTTTGGGGTCAGTAAGATTTCTGTTGTTGTTGTTTTTATAAGAGATTAATAGTTTTATTCAGTTTGGATGTTTTACATTGATCTAAAGTGACATTTACTATGTTACTATGTGTATATAAATGCTGCTCTTTTAGTTTTAGGGTAGTCGTGGCCTAATGGTGAGGAAGTCGGGCTTGTAACCTGAGGGTTGCTGGTTCGATTCCCACGCCGGCAGGAATTGAAGGTGGGGATTGTGAATAAACAGCACTTTCTCCACCTTCGATACCATGACTAAGGTGCCCTTGAGCAAGACACCTAACCCCTAATTGCCTCACTTGTAAGTCGCTTTGGATAAAAGCGTCTGCTAAATGATTAAACGTAAATGTTAATGTCTTTTGAAGTTTATCAAAGAATCCTGAGAAAAAAGTATTTCTTGAGCAGCAAATCAGCAGATCAAAATGAATGATCTAAAGGATCAAGTGACCCTGAAGACTGGAGTAATGACTGCTGAAAATTCAGCTTTGCATCACAGGAATAAATTACATTTAAAATACATTAAAACGGATCAAATAAATGCAGCCTTGGTGAGCATAAGAAAAAACCCGTTTAAAAAATCATGCCGACTTATTAACATTAGCGTACACTGAATATCTTCATTCAGACTGGCTGACACACTTTTTGACTCCAGCTCTGACTGGCTGACTGGTCTTGTTCTCCGCTTCTGATTGGCTGACTCTGGCTGCAGGGTGCTATAGTGGCAGTGACAGGTGATGGGGTGAATGACTCTCCTGCTCTGAAGAAGGCTGACATTGGTGTTGCCATGGGAATCTCAGGCTCAGACGTTTCCAAGCAAGCTGCAGACATGATCCTGCTGGACGACAACTTTGCCTCAATTGTTACGGGAGTGGAAGAGGGTAAGAGAGAAGGAATATTAAGCATCGGTATCTCAAAATGTTTTTCATTTCATAAGACTGACTGTTTTACACAATCTTTAGTATAAAAATGAAACTATTAAATTAAACCGAAACTGTTTTAGGTCGTCTGATCTTTGATAACCTGAAGAAGTCAATTGCTTACACGCTGACCAGTAACATCCCAGAGATCACACCCTTCCTGCTTTTCATCATCGCCAGTGTGCCACTGCCCCTGGGCACCGTCACCATCCTCTGCATTGACCTTGGCACTGACATGGTGCGATATGCACACTCACACATGTGTGCATTCATTCAGTCTTACTTCCAATTCCTGTCAAGTGTGATACTAACCTCAGGCACCAGACACCAGACCGTCTCAAACACACACACACACACACACACACACACATATGAGCATCTTTGTCATCACTGTCATCATTCTCTCTCTCTCTCTCTCTCTCTCTCTCAGGTTCCTGCAATCTCTCTAGCTTACGAGTCGGCAGAGAGTGACATTATGAAGCGTCAGCCCCGAAACCCCAAAACTGACAATCTGGTGAATGAGAGACTCATCAGCATGGCTTACGGACAAATCGGTCAGCCTCACAGATATCAGCCAACGCACACACATGCCCTTTATAACTTAATTCTTGTAAACTTAGTAGTCCGTGAAGAATTTATTTGTGCAAACAAATGAACATCAGAGGCATCATGTACCTATTTTTTGATGGGTCACTGGGTTCACTTGGTTCCCCCGGGCAAGATAAGACATGACCAAAGAAAACATAGTACTTATTTTTGTAATACGGGATAGTGTGTTTTTTTTCCTGCAGTGAGAGCAAGCATATTTTTACCTTCTATAATCAACTTACCTTTTAAAGAAATAGTTTTTGCATCATAAGTGTCATTGAATAAACCACTTTGGAAATTCGAGGGGGGTGAATATGCCTCATGATTCTGATTAATATTATGAATAAAATACCTTTTCTTGCTCTGCAGGGATAATAGCAATCATGTGTTTGTGTACTTGTGTTTATCTGATTATCTTTTGTGTGTGTTTAGGTATGATCCAGGCGCTGGGAGGATTCTTCACCTATTTTGTGATCATGGCTGAGAACGGTTTTCTTCCTCAAACGCTGCTGGGAATCCGACTGGATTGGGATGATCGTGCAGTTAATGACCTGGAAGACACCTATGGACAACAATGGGTGAACACACATACCCACACTGATTTTTAAAATGTTTTTGAAAGAAGTCTCTTAAGTTCACCGCAAGGCTACATTTATTTGATCAAAAATACTGTAAGAATGGCATTATTGTGAAATACTGTTCCAATTTTCTATTTTATTATATATTTTAGATGTACTTTATTCCTGTGACGCAAAGCTGAATTTTCAGCATCATTGCTTCAGTCTTCAGTGTCACATGATCCTTCAGAAAACATTCTAATATGATGATTTCTTGCTCAACAAACATTTATTATTATTTTTAGAATGTTAAAAAGAACAGCATTTATTTGAAATGACTTTTTTTGTAACAATATAAAAGTCTGTAATTGTTACTTCATCGATTTAATGCATACTTGCAGAATAAAAGTATTGATTTTTTTTTAAATATTAATTTCTTTAAAATATTAAAATCATAAAAATGTCATTAATTTTGTTATTTGTGTAAAATAAAGTCACACACCAAATTCCTAAATTAATGTAAAAAATATTTTGTAGCTTATTTTACCATTAAAATATCTAATTTATAAGCCATAGTTTTTAACATGTAGCAGGCTTAAATTATTGGACTGTTACAGAAAAACAATTCCAGAACATGATCGATCGTGTATGATAAATGTGCAGAATGCTAACAAATGTTATCTTTAAATTTTCATTGTGTATCTATTTAAATATGTATGTTTCAGACTTACGAGCAGCGTAAGGTCATCGAGTTCACCTGTCACACCTCGTTCTTCGTCAGCATAGTCGTGGTGCAGTGGGCCGACCTCGTCATCTGCAAAACGCGCAGAAACTCCGTCTTTCAACAGGGCATGAAGTCAGTGTGTGTGTGTGTGTGTTTGTGAGTGAGTGTATTTAGGAGTGTGATATTTGCATACATCTCTGTTAAATGCTATTCTCTGACCTGTGCTCTTATAGGAATAGGATTCTCATTTTCGGACTGTTTGCTGAGACGGCTCTAGCAGCCTTCCTGTCCTACTGCCCCGGAATGGACATTGCTCTGAGGATGTACCCCCTCAAGTAAGGGACACACACACACACACACACACACACAGGTTTGTTTTGCTATCATAGTGAGGACTTTCAGTAGGCGTAATGGTTTTTATACTGTACAAACTGTACATTCTATCTATCATTACCCCTACCCCTAAACCTCCCCATGCAGAAAATATTCTGCATTTTAAATTTTTTTATAAAACATTGTTTTTAAAGCCATTTTAAATATGAGGACTCATGAAATGTCCTCCTAAAACATGTTTACGTCGTAATACCAGTGTAATACCCATGTCATTGTACAAATTTGTGTCCTCATAAATCATGAAAACAAGCACACACACACACAGGTTTGTTTTGCTATCAAAGTGAGGACATTCCATAGACGTAATGGTTTTTATATTGTACAAACTGTACATTCTGTCCCCCTACACTACTCCTACCCATCACAGAAAACATTCTGAATTTTTACATTTTTAATAAAACATTGTTTAGTATGTTTTTTAAGCTATTTGATATATGAGGACGCATGAAATGCCCTCATATTTCACGTGTAAGTTGTAATAACAGTGTCATACCCATGTCATTATACAAATTTGTGTCCTCATAAATCACAAAAACGCGCCCACACACACTTCTACTCCATAGAAAAGCTTGTTGTTTTGCTCCCCCTTTCCTCACCTTTTCTTTTCTCCTTTTCCTATTTCTTTTGCAGGATTATGTGGTGGTTCTGTGCTTTCCCGTACAGTCTGCTAATCTTTGTGTATGATGAGATCCGTAAATTAATCCTACGCAGGAATCCGGGAGGTGAGCACAGATGTTTACAAAGAACATTTCTGAGAACTTTCATAATAACCCACATTTAACCCAAATTTGTTCTCAAGCGAATGCGCTATTTCTATACTTTGTCGTCTCCTTAAATGATGTATTCTGTAGGAATACTAGGCAAATGAAAACTCTATTTATGAATAAAACCTTAGTACTTAAACTGATGAATATTACACATGGTGCCTCTAATATTTGCCAATATTACCATTTTAATTCAAGGTTCAAGAAATAATACAGCAGTATTACAGAGAATCTGTTGAGCCTAATTGAATCTGTGTGAATAGAGCTTTACTCTGCATATTACATTATTATTTTTTTAAATTCAGTTAATTAATTTAGCTCTCTCTGTCTTTTATTTGCAGGCTGGGTGGAAAAAGAGACCTACTATTAACAGGAATATGCAATCTTTGTGCATGACTGTTGATGTTTGTGTATCTGTTTGTGTGTAAAATATATAAAGAAAGGTAATGAGACAAATGAAGAATCAGACAATCATATGACATTTATCATGTAAGACTGAGTGTGTGTGTCTGTGTGTGTGCATATGTGGGTATGTGTACATGCACTTGGCATAATCTGTTTACATGATGTATCCTGAATACTGTATCATTAACCTCAATAATTTGATGATTTAATAACCAGCTAAGGTTCAGGATCATTAAATTTCTACAGAATTGATTTTTTTTGCTGTGAATTTATAACTTTTAGGCTGGTTATAAGCTTTCTTTTAGAGTTTCTTTGTTTTCATTTGGGTTTGAAATATAGTTCATACATGATTCAAATACTTCACATTTAATGTATACCAATTTCATGAAAAAAGCTTTTTGTTGGTGCTAATTTAATGCAAATGTAATAGAATTGTACTATAATATTACTTTAATTACACTTCTATGATTCTATTTAAATATTTGTAAGAAATACAAAAAATACAATTCAACAAAAAGTTGTGTGAATATCTGTAGATGTTTGACTTTTGTTTTCTAATAAAATTTACTGTGCAACTCGAACATGAAGATGAAATAAAAATCTAAATGGTTGAATATAACTTTCTTCTCGACTGTTATTATTAAAACCGACTATAAATATAAACGAGAATGCAAATTTACATAACCACCTATACAATGTTATCTCAATGACCTCGCATACGCATTGTAAATCTGACCTTACCAAAATGGCGGTGCCTTGTGATTTCGTTTGCCACATCCGCTGCGTCACGTCCGACCACTCAAGATCAAAAACATGGCGTTGCTTCTAAGGTCAGTACGAACATGTTATGTTATTAAACGTGACAGTTTTGCTCTTTCTTTTGTTTCAAATTAAATAAATCGTTGTTACGGTCTTTTTGCAATTATACGAGCTGGCAGTTTGACAGTCGTCATATTGAGGGTTTGCGGATGTTAATGTATTTGACATGTAACAGCACTGTATAGCGTTACTGCACTTTGCTCTGTTATGATCTTTATGGTCATGTATATGCTACAGCTTTGTGTTTTTTTTATTTTCAGTCAGTTTACTTTTCTTTTAGCGTCAAGTTTCTTTCATAATAATAATAACAGTAATCATTTATTTCGTTGTTTTTGTTCATACTGTCTGCAAGCTCCATTACATCAGAATCCTCTGTACATCAAATCATCAATTATGATATTTAAACATTAACTGAGTAGTATGTTGTCTGCCACATTATTTATGTTCATACCATATTAACCATATTAGATATTAATAATTATGCCCTATTAGATGACTTGTATAACCAAACAGTGAATGTCCAGGTCTGTGTTGTTGTTGTGTTTAAAGTGTTCTGACATGTTACATGAGTTTGGCTATTTCTGAATGCGGCCCCTGGTTTATAATATACAGAATACGCAGCTGCTTTAACTGTATACAAATGTGTGTTTGTACTTAAACTAGTTTTATGCTTGTGCCTGAAATTTATGGGGTTTTTCTGTTTTTAAGGACGGTGGCCCGACAGGGTCTGTATTCGTCACGGTCACAGTTTGGCATACTCTACAGACAGTGAGTGTTTTTGTGTTTTCATAACAAATTTTCAAATGAAGAATTCATATTAAGCCACTAAAGCTCCTTTCTACTTTGTTTTCCAGTGCTGTTCCTATGGGAACCACAGCTAAAGAGGAAATGAACAAGTTTTGGACAAAAAACACACGACTCAACCGACCTGTTTCCCCACATATAAGCATCTACCAGTGAGTGTTACCTGCTTCTTGGATTGTCTTAAGGTTATGAATGGAATTCACTGTCTAGAAAAAGAGGATCAATTAATGTCTTTGGTGTTTACAGGTGGTCTGTCCCCATGTTGATGTCAATCTCACACAGAGGAACCGGCGTAGCACTAAGTTCAGGTAGCTAGAATATATTCTTGGCTTTTGAGGATGCCTCTTTAGGCCTGTTCACACCAAGAATGGTAACAACAATGATAACTACTGTACCGGAAATCTTGAAAATATTCTATTTTGAACAAATGCTGTTCTTTTTAACTTTTTATTCATCAATGAATCCTGAAAAAAAAAAAATAAATTAAAAAAAAAAAAAAAAAAAAAAAAAATATATATATATATATATATATATATATATATTTTTTTTTTTTTTTTTTTTTTTTTTTTTCATTTCATTTTTTTCATGCTGATTTGGTACTCTATTATTATCTATCTATCTATCTATATATATATATATATATATATATATATATATATATATTGATAATAATAGAGTACCAAATCAGCATATTAAAATGACTGGAGTAATGATGCTGAAAATTCAGCTTTGCATGAAATAAAAATTATACAGACACAGAAATAAATTATATTTTAAAGTATTTTAAAATAGAAAAAAATGTATTTTAAATTGTTATAATATTTCACAATATTACTGTTTTTTCTGTATTTTTTATCAAATAAATGCAAGCTTGATCAACATAAGAGACATCTTTCAAAAACATTACAAATAGTTTGTCCAAACCTTTGACCGGTACTGCACTCCACAACAAAGCATGATAACATTATGTTTGATGTTGCCTGATGTTTTAAACGCTTGAACTCTTTAAACTCGGTGGATTTTGCATTGGCTGTCAAAGTTTTTATCTTTCGTCAGCTGGGAAGAATCTTTCTAAAAAGTGCTTCCGACGGTATTGTGTTCCTCTCTCTGTGTCTTTATTGTTATAGCTATGGTGTGGACTTCTCAAAGAATTAGAAAAATTATTAAAACTTGTGTGAACTGCTTTTAATTCAAGGTCCACATCACAGCTATAGTGATAACGACACTTAGGAAAGATATCACTTTCAGAAGCAAGTGAATGAGCCAATCAGAATCCACCTGACGTTAAAGAGCTTGAGGATTTAAAGCGGAAGACGACAAAACCGCAGTGTGTGTTTACAATAGACAGAACGTTATCATGCACCGGTATTGACGGAAATGTAATTATCGCTATTGCTGACTTCTAAAGAATCCTTTTGTGTTCATGACTAAATGGTTGCTTTTTAATATTAAAAAATGTTGATCTTTTTGTCTCAGGAATCTCTGTGTTTGCACTTGCTGCGTTGGTTTTACCGGAGAGTTACCCGTATTACCTTGATCTCATTCACTCCATGTCCTTTGGGCCCCCGTTCCTTGCTTTCAGCAAATTTGCTCTGGCTTTCCCAGTGGCTTATCACACCTACAACGGCATCCGTCATCTGGTACACACACATAAATGAATAAATGAAGTATTATCAGACTCTCTCTGGCTGTAACTAGTTGTATGTGACCAAGTGTGAAATTAAGACTTAGACTCTTCACTCTTTTGGGGTCAGTAAGATTTTTTTTATTGAAGAAGAAGAAATTAATACTTTCATTCAGCAAGGATGCATTAAAGAATCCTGCAAAAAAAGTCACGGTTTTCACAAAAATATTAAGCAGCACAACTGTTTTCAATATTGATAATAAGAATTGTTTTTTTAGCATCAAATCAGCATATTAGAATGATTTCTGAAGGGTCATGTGATACTGAAGGCTGGAGTAATGATGCTGAAAATTCAGCTTTGATCAAAAATAAATGCAGCCTTAGAAACTTTTTTCAAAAAATCTTACCGACCCCAAACTTTTGAAGTTTTGGTAGTGTATATTCAATATTGTTAATGTCTATTCAATGCTTTACTCATTACCAGAATAATGACTTATCCTTTTTAGAAAGTGTTCTCAGCTAATATTAATATTAATTAGACTTATTATTCTGCATATCATGCAGTTCATTCTTTTTTTCAAAAACCACAATATATCGATCATAATTTGTCTCATATCTCTTTTTTTCAGATGTGGGATGTTGGGAAGGGTTTTAAGATTCCTGATGTCTATCGTTCTGGCTACATTGTCATTGCTCTGACTGTTCTCACATCAATTGGTCTTGCTGCCATGTAAATCCATGGACACGAGACGCACAAATGAAGAAGACGCGGAAGTAGAGAAAGTGGTGTTATTTTGTTCATCTGTCCTAAAAGTGTAAAAGTGGTCTGTAAGGACCAAATTCCTTACTATAAAAATAAAAAATATAAATATATATATCTACACGAAAAAAATATCCTCTGTGTTTTTTTTTTCCATGTTAAATGCCTTGCAGCTAAAGGCATGGCACATGGCATTTGCAATGAACTTTACAGCAATATTCAGAAAATATTCAGGGATGGTCTCAGCATTTCCTAAACCATTTGCCCTGTTTTACTGTGTCATTGTAATATTTCCAAAAATATTGACCTGTGCTTGATTTCACTTCCATTTTGGGATAAATAAAATGAAACTTCTAGACTCTGGAGAATAAAAGCTCTTAGCAAATCAGTACTCTGTCCCAACACGGTCAGATTCTTGTGCATTTATGTGATTTCCTCAATTTGGACATAAAGAGGTGTTCATAGCATGAAGCCACATAAAGTTTCTCTGAACTAGGATTTGCATCTATAATGTTGTGTTTTTAGACAATGCATAAATTAAACATTTATATGCGTTGCCTTTGTGTGTCATGATAACGGTAATTATGATGTAATAATAAGAGACCATAATTAAAATTAATTAATAATTTAAATAAACCCAAATGCTGAAGTCTGCCTGCACAGGTTAAATTATTCTCCTCGAATCTTGTTCACCTGAATGATAATGTCAAGGATGGCTGTGGGCTTTTTCATTTAAATGGTAATGTCATAAAATGGATTGGTTTGGATTACAGACTACACGCAATCACTACACTGAATGTTTATTGAAAAACTCCATCCTGGAGTCCTAAAGCACCTGTTCCCATCATTTCCCTTCCCCTTCACTAAAACACTAAATCAGGAGAGAAGTTATTTATCTGTCTGAAAGTAAAAGACATGTCCTTTCACTTGTTGTGGTCAAGAATAAACAATACAGTTTCAGTATTGTATCATTTTGGTTTATATAGTCTTCTCAAACTGAAGTCTAGGGAATATTAGCCAATTTTACAATGTAATTTTAGGGTTGTCAGAGTCAGATAATCATCTTATAGTCTACTGTAAATGGCTCTTTATGAATGAAAATAACTAAATTTTTAGAAAAACTATATTAATATTCTAGCAAGTTGATCATATTTGGTCATCATTGACGAAATAAAGCTTGGAAACCCCCGATAGTCTATAAAGTGACGCGCACGCGATATATTTATTTTTACATTTCGGCTAATTTTGCAACAAACAAATAATTAGCCTGCTAAACAGTGTGATACATAAATAGAGACATGGCACAATGATGACGCTTTTCAGGTAATGTTATTAATTTCCCTCATGAATTGTGTTCAGCCTATTCTGTTGTTCCAGAACGCTGGCACAGAGGATTACTAGAAGTGAAGCTCGTGAAATAATTAGTGTGTTTGAGCTGTGCTAGTAGTCTGAAAGACATTGTGGCGTTACAGTTTCTGAGATTTCTTGTTGTTTTTTTAAGAACTGATAAAAATAAACCATGATAATTTTGGTTTCGGGAGAAGGGCGGATGTCCGCTGTTTCCTCTTGACGTCAAGACTAGAGTGGAGCGCGCGCCCCCTAGCGGGACATGACGCAATTACAGAAGGAGCATTGAACTGGTCCTGATGCTGCAGGATGCCGTATTGATGCAGAATATGACCTCACTTTACGCTGCATCATGTGGCTCAGTCTCTGTGGCGCAATGGAATAGCGCGCTGGACTTCTAATCCAGAGGCTCCGGGTTCGAGTCCCGGCAGAGATGAGTCAAAAATAACGCCATCAAGGGAAGATGGCTTTTTTTTAAATGCATAGATAGGTATTCTAATTCGTTGCATTGCAGAGGATGCAGTGTATGTTACATTTTTGTGAATGAACCTACTCTTTATGTGCGTGACTAAAAGATTTTTGTTTTTATCAACATTCACTATTGCAATTTTAAAAGCTGTCTCTGTTTATATATTTCCACAGTTAAAAAGAAAAACAGCTATACGAAGAGATGCAACGGTTTGGTAACTCGCACTCAGCGTTTATCCTACATTTCTAATTTGATAAAAAATGCAATTTTTCTTTTTTTAATGCATTCTTGTCCCCTTTGCCCTCTCAAATCAGCTCAGCTGTAATATACTTGTCTTTGGTCTTGCCAATAAAGTCTCTCTAACGTGAAGAGAATTATCCTGAATTGCACTGGGGAGAGAAAGAGAGAGAGAATGAGAGCCTGCCAGAGAGATGGAGAGAGACATCAGTGTCCTATTGATTTTCCAACGAACTATGTGATTGGCTCTTCCTGGTCATTATGGGATAGAAATAGAGAGGAATCTCACTTCTGCACTGCCTGATCAAACTCTACAGGAAAACCTCTTCCAGGAAAGCCTCCTTTGCTCAACCATGCATTCATTTGAATTGAAGGTGTGAATGTTCACTAGGTTCTCAGTCACTCATTTATCCACTTTGAGCTCATTTTCATCCTCTCACATGAGGCAATTTCACCAGCATCAACCAGCGCTGAAATTCATTCTGCAATTTTGCAATTCGTATGTGATTTTGGCCCATGCTGCCTTGTTCATCTACCCTTTTACTTTCCTCTCCACAGGCAATCTTATCTGAGAGAGGGAGAGGGAGCGACGAGGGTTCATTTTAATGCAGTATTTGATTTTAGATGTTCAGCAAGTCATTAAACTGATAATTGAGACGTTCTGCTCATATTATCCCTGTCTTCCTGTCTCCCTCGCACTCCCGGGCCGGTCGGAAACTAGGGTGTTGGTTTCTGCGCTTCTGGACAGTCGCACGTCGAAGAAAAAGAATTGCGCAGGTCACGGGCGAGCGCGCTCGACCGCGTGGACTGTCACAGCTCTGCGGATAATGACGTCAGCGTCTCTATAAAATGATGAAATGGGCATGTGCTCTGTTTCCAAACACTAGAAACTGGAGGTATGCGCCGTCCGGCACTTCACAGACTGAAATATTGTTGTGTAAATATCTTCTCAGACCGATAGGCTGAACTATTTTTTGCGGAATGATGTAACCGGGTGCTTTCTGGGAATACCGGAACGCGCGCAGTACAGTCTCCTGACCAGTAGATGTAACTACTGTCTCGTGCGTATCGGTGATGAACACAGTGTTGACGTCCGTGCACGAGCTCGGATGATAACACTACAAACATACCGTATCTTTTATTTACCGCATAAAGAGATTAATTTTCCACTGTCTAATCTGTGTCATGCTTTATTCACTCCATGAAAGGAATAAAAGCTGACAGACTGTGGGCTGGTGACATTAAACACACAAGTATGTAGTTATTTGGGCCGGAAGTGTCCCGCCCCGAGGCTCCGGTTGGCTGCTCGAGCCACCGCCACGGTGACCGAGTCGCTGCTCTCTCGGGGTATCTGCCTCTCGTGCAGTCGTCCATATTTAACCCCGTGCGTCCCCCGCACCGCACAGCAAGTAATCCGCGTGCAGAACTAATCCTTAAATCCTCTCGCGAGCGAGTCGCAACGCCCTCCCCCTCCTCCCATCCTCTCCTCTCGCGCGGGCCGCCCGAGCAGCCGGCGGGGTCTCCAGAGCCCGGCTCGCGCGGGGACTCTTTTCACGAGACCACACCTCGCGCCGCCACCAGCCTGAATGAGGGGGGACCTCACGAAAACATCGTATAACCTCGAAATAAAAAAGTAAAAGAAACTATGTTTTAGAAAAGTATGCCTGTTTTTAGGACCATAACGAGTTATTGTGGCATTATTTACATATAAAGTATAAATCAGATTCTTTTATTTGATTGTGGAGTTAACTATTTGTGACAGCCATTCATTCATTCATTCATTCATTCATTCATTATTTCTACTTGGTTAGGTTTAATAAATTGCACAATTGAGTGTGCTTTCTGGGGATTAGCAGCCAACACTGCTGTTCATACTCAGTGTTTGCAGGGAAAGAAACTTATTTAATGTAGCTATTTTTTGCGTATACACTCGGCAGCAATTCCTTTCTCATATTTCTACATTTTGCAATTACTAAAGATACTAAATATAAAATTACATTTGTGACAGCTCCAACCAGATGTGCAAGAATGATAGGCTAATAGGTAAATTATTATTGAAGTATTAATAAATTATTAATAGGTATATTTTATTTATTTTGCTCTTTGTTGTTTTAGTGTAATTTTTAGGAAAAAAACTATATAAATATAACAATTTATTTATTTAAATTTTCTGACATAAACAATGTTATCAGAAACAGCACTAATAAATAATAATAATAATAATAATAATAATAATTAAAAAAAAAATCAGGCAGTATGGTCCAGCCCTGCTATCCAAATGGTACGGCCAAATCGTATTAAAATACCCACCCCTCCCCCTCCACCCCCCGCGACTCCCTCCTCCCTCTCCCTCCCTCCCTTTCTCCGTGCTTTCAGACAGACTGTTTTGCTGCAGTGAACGGTAGCCGTGGAGAGAGGAAAAAGGCAAGAAAACAAGAAGACAGCGGAGGGCGGAACGAGAACCAAGACAGACAGATCCATTGGGACTTTAGCGTGAGCGCCAGCAGGCATAGACGGGTCCAACACTCCAGAACCAACGGGCATCGCGAGGAGCGCTTATATCGGTGCGTATTGTAATCTGCCCTCCTTTTGAGCTCTCAGACACGCAGGGGTATTATTGTCGCTGGCGTCCTGGCGCTTATACAGATGGGGGGGGGGGGACACCTGTCAGGTTTGTAAATAGGGGCACGCTCGTGTTCTGGAATGCGCCTGCATCCGCGCGCGCCTCTCCTGACGAGCGCACCGGGCAGAAAACCGAGCTCAGAGGTGTTAAACTATGAGCGAAGGGAAGGGGGCTGATGTTAAAGCGTGCTTAGGCTTACTGTTAATGCGCCGATGGTTGCTTTGCCCCCCTCGCGTTTCCCTTACCCTCCCAAGCGCGAGCTTTACTAGCATCCCTGCCGCTCCTTCTGCATTCATCTCGGACTGTGTGCACCTGCTACTGTTTTCCGTGGTTCGGTGGGGCGTCCCGGTTGCGCGGGGGAGAACGGGACTGGTACTCAGCGGGAGAGAAAGATAGTGAGAGGGAGGGAGGGAAATAAAGAGGAGAAGTGCGAGAAAAGAACCGGTGAGTGAGGGAGGCGGCGCGGGTGGCTCCGTTTCGGGTCGCGTGCCATAGAATTGCAGCAGGTACCATCACCTCATGCCGACAGTAGTGATGAGGCGAGGCTTCGCTTTTTGCGCTTAACATCCACACACACACACACACACACTCTCACAGTTTGACAGCCACTGTCCGTCCTTACCTCCCTCTATAGTTGCACAACAATACAGAGCATCTCTGCGCGATCACCCGCCCGCCCCGCAGGCAACGCTATGACTCGCACAGTTCACAGAGCGCACTTAGAGAGAGGAACAGGCAACCAAACGACCTGGACTATTGTGTGAGTACGCGCGCGCGTGGTTGTGGCCAAGGGCTGCGCGCTGAATTCTCAACGGGCGACAGGTGCACCTTCCTCTCGCGCGCGCAGCAGTCAGAGTAGGAGAATAATGAGAGAAGTGTTAAAGGCTACCGCGAGAATTTTCGCGGGCAGCACTCTACAAATCTCAGTTGTTGTCAGGCACGCGCTCGCTTTTGTCGATTCAGAGTCGTTTACTGGGATACTGAGTGACGAAGGGAATGTTTTCGATCACTGCGTCACATCACACACAGCGAGTGACACGAGACGATTAATGGAAGCACTGGGGCAGCGCGTGAGTGAAGTGTGTGTGCTCAGCATCAATGCGACCAATCGGCGCGCTCCGTCTGTTAATGAGTGTGCATGTGTGTGTGTGTCCTTTCTTCCAGTCAGCGCTTCGGTGAGCTTCTACACTTCTCCTGGCCTCGAGAGGACTATTGAGTTTAACGTACTGGACTGATGAGCGGGATGCGCGCGCGTCAGAGTATGACATTCCCGTCATTCCAACGGGCCGCTCTCAGGGCTCTCGCGGCCTTGACGATGCTTCTCGCGACCTCCGTTCGGAGCAACTACGTTTTCGGTAAGAAACCCCCCTCTCTGCACTCACTCTGCTCCTCCCTCATGTTTTCAGTGTTTTCTGTTTTTACAAGGGAATCACAGAGCCGTTAATAAGCTCGTGGGGCACAGAGGAGCCTCCCCCTCCTCTCAGCTCCAACGGAATTTTCTGCTGTGTTTTGTTATTTTGGGAACAATAGCAACACCTACCCTCTATCTATCTATCTATCTATCTATCTATCTATCTATCTATCTATCTATCTATCTATCTATCTATCTATCTACGCAGTCATTTCTCAAGCATGTGTACACTTTTAAAAATAAAGGTTCCAAAACTATAGGTTTTTGCAGTGATGCCATATGGAGAGCCATTTTTGGTTCCTCAAAGAACCTTTCAGTGATTCAGAACAATATTGCTTATATTAAAAACATTTACAAAACTTAAAGAAACTTTTTCCACTGTACAGAATCTATTGTGGTTCCATGGAGATTAAAGGTTCTTCATGGAATGATAGAGGACTTTATTTTTAAGACATATGTAACTGGGTCTACTCGATCTGCTCTGAGCGGGTCTTTGAACCGGGGCTTCAGGCATGGGAGTCTGACATTCTAACAAGGAGGCCAATGGCTGCAACCTTTACTCGCACAGCAACTACTAGCTGGCCTCCGTTACACATACACAGTCTTTTTTTTTTAATAATTTTTTCATTATAAAGTGTTTGGAAGGACTACAGCTTGTAATGTTTGATTCTTGGTTCAGTTACACCACAAATCGAGGACAAATCTATCTATCCTCAAGCACATGTGCATACATTACACAACTTATCGAGTTGGACTGAATCAGTCTTCCGGCTTGTGTAGGTGTGTGGCTATTACATTGGTTTTCAATGGAGTTTAGGACTGAACAGCATCTTTACCAAACCTTTTCATTATAAAATCATTTTTCCTTATAAAGTTTAAATTTTGGTCGGTAAGGAAGGCAGCTTTTGTCTGGCTCATTGTCACTGTTTCAGCAGACTGATGAGTGGAGATCATAACTGCTTTTAATTTTTAGTTGAAGTATAATTGCTACTGCACAAGTGTACATTACACAATCACAATGAGTTGGACCGAATCTGTCTACAGGCTTGTGTAGGTGTATTGTTACTCTCTAGAGTAACTGTGAACAGATCTTTATCAAATGTCCAACATTTTGAGTGAAATGCGGATGATTATTCATGAATGATGATTGTGATAGTTTCCTGTTTCATTAAGAAGTGTGAACCGGAGATTTGTGTTGAGATGTCGGATTTTTTTTGCTATTATTATTTTTGATTACATTCTTTCTTTTTTTCTCTCTATCGATCCTGATCTCATCCTTTCTCTCTCTCTCTCTCACACACACACACACACACAGACAAACACTTAAACTCTGTCAGCTGTTTTTGCTGCTCACTGCATTATTCATTATTGTGCTTTTTTTGTGCTTTTGCATATCCACTAACCCTATGCATCCTTAATGGGAATGTGAGCATGTGTGCGAGTGCGTGCAGGCTTTTTGCATATGTAAGAAACTCATACTTTGGTTTATATGCAGTGGAGCGGATTGTTTGAGACTATAGGTTGTTTGATTGGTGCATATATGTGTATGGGATGTATTTAAAGTGGGAAACAGTATGTTTTGCAGGTTTCTGTGTTCCGTATGGTGACTGTAAGATGTGACTTGTGATGCTGGTTCCACCTGAATTTGAAAACCTTTCCTTCGCTGACAGTGTTGTACAAAGTCGACCACCCACCTTCTATTTCAAATGTCTGTTCTTTTGGACTATAAAGCAGCACAACCGTTTTCTACATAGATAATAAGAAATGTTTCTTGAGCACCAAATCGGCATATTTGAATGATTTCTGAAAGATCATGTGACACTGAAGACTGGAGCAATGATGCTGAAAATTCAGCTTTGCCATCACAAAAGTAAATTTCATTTAAAATAGGCCTATTAAAACAGAAAACATATAATTTGTAATAATATTTAACTGTATTATTGCTTTAACTGGATTTTTGTTACAGTAAAATCTTAGAGAGCCCAAACTTTCGACAGGTGTGTGAGTTGTGCTCACCTGTGTAAGTCAGAACTAATTAAATTACAAAATAACAAATAGAATTTAAAAGTGCTTAAACTGAAATTAATTTAAAACATTTTAATTGGTAGCTCATCTTTTGACATATTCATTAAAAGAACCGTGTCATAGTGGTGGAGGAAGTAGAGCTAAGCAGGCATTTCTAATTCATTCCTAAGCTGAACAACAGGCTCGAACAGGGAATCGTGGGTTTGACAGCGGATCGGAGAACACACAGAGAGTAATCGAGAGCGTCCAAAAGTTGAGAAATGTCAGGTGAAAACACCAGGTGGCAGGCAGCCAATCGCTATGAGTTGCATGTATGAGCTTTGAGTCATATTGTTTACATATTACAATGGCTGGGTTTATAAAAGTGTGTTAAACTGACAACATACCTTTTGGCATTTGTAAACTATTAGCTTTTATCTTTCCAACTGTAATCGTGTTTAGGCTATATATGATGATCAGTAGATCTGTGCGATTCTGGATAAATTGCGAATGATTTTTTTTATGATTTATGTTTGTTTTGTTTCAAATGGAGATTCTGAATAGACAACTAAAAAAAATAACGTAGTTTGTTAGATGTTCTGACAAAATGTTAATTGCTGTATTAAAAAAAAATTAATTAATTTGACTCACTCATAAAGACTTCACTTGTGTCATTACTGAATTAATCAGCGTTTTTTAACGAAACTCTTGAATGAATGATTCAATGACACATTCTAAACAGTCACTTGTCGCCACCTACTAGTATAACTATGTAATTGATTCAATCGTTATTTGAAGCATCAGGTTACTTTTAAAAGGTAATTTACTCTATTTTAATTGCTAATTGTTATGGGAGCATATCTCGGCTGCCCTGTCTTCAAGCTCTGTCAAAAGTCATCTCAATTTAAAGAATCCTTTGAAGGCAGCATTCCTTTTTGTGACCTTCGTTTGAAGGATGCATCAAGTGTATCCTTCGTGTCCTCCAGTCACCTGAAATCCTTTGCACATATTACAATTCACAAAAAAGAAATAGCAGAAAGTTATTAGGCACTGAGCTTATCCAATTTCACTACATAATTTAAGACAAAAACAAAAAAACAAACAAATCTGGAGCTAAAGGCATTATGTTTTGTTTTGATGTAAATTAACCACATTATTCTAAACTGCATAATGTAAACCACGGGGAGACCACAGATGGCTGTCATTAGCCTTCTGCATTATTGGAAAGGAAGTTAGTATAAAGGTTTTTAAAATAAAATATTTTTCAAATTATAATTTTAATAGTATTAGAAACAACAGATACTACTTTTTTAGAGAATACTTTTTGTGTGCAAAAACAGAATATTTGGTATTCTCGTCACTTCATAACATTAAAGGATTAGTTCACTTCAGAATTCAAATTTCCTGATCATTTACTCACCCCTATGTCATCCAAGATGTTTATTTCTTTCTTTCTTCAGTCGAAAAGAAATGATCGTTTTTGATTAAAACATTCCATGATTTTTCTCCATATAGTGGACTTCAACGGCTACCAATGGCTTGAAAGTCCAAATTGCAGTTTCAATGCGGCATCAAAGGGCTCTACGCCATCACAGCCGAGGAATAAGGGTCTTATCTATAGTGAAACGATCAGTAATTTTATAAAAAAAAAAAAAAATGTATATACTTTTTAACCACAAATGCTTGTCTTGCGCTGCTCTGCGACGTGCCATGCATTATGTAATCGCATTGAAAAGGTAACTCCTCCGACTTCAAAATCGTCCGACATCGTAGCTTTTTTTGACTTAGCACATTTGCCTTGTAAACACTTGCTCGGTACTTCCTCCTGCATCATGCGGGACCTTTCCAACGTGATTACATAATGCGTGGCGCACCACAGAGGGCACATTTGTGGTTAAAAAGTTTAGCTTTATGGTGTTTTATATTGCTGTTATTCTTAATAACTATTGCAGTCACATTTGGTAAACTATATTGTAAGTTGAAAGCTCTACTAAAGCGTTAAAAAAGGAAACAAGATCATGTGTAATTGTGTATCAGGATATAAGTTTTTCAGGTCTTCACTCAAAGTGTGTGTGAGAGCGTTCAGATGTTCAGTCATGGTCTCTGATGTGTTGGCTATGTATTTGAATTTGGCTGTGTGTGAGAGAGACAACTTCTCACTTTGGACTCTGAAGTGTGTATTTGTGTGTGAGGGATGTCCAGCTCATTGCCCATGGTCTCTGAAGTGTATGTGTTCATGGAGTTTTCACCTCTGATGTCCGTGTGTGTGCTCATGTGGTCTGATGTGTGTGTGTGACTTGTAGGACAGATCACCCGTAGCCTCCGATATGTGTGCTACATCCTCTGTGACATGTCTGCGAGCAGCTCAACATGTGGTGGAAGCATCTGGATATCCTCCATAACCTGCTTGATAAATTCTGAAAGGTCATTTTAAAGAGGACGGCACAGCTCTGGGGCTCATTTCATAGGGCTTAACAACTGTGCATCACAGATTCATCAAAAGAGGCACTGCAAGGGAAAATGAGCCTTTTTGTTTGTTTGCGGCGTTACGTGGCTGCAGGCGCAGTGTGTCGAAGCATGTTGTTGTGTCCCTCCACTGACCTGAGACACATTTTGATGGTTATTCGTGTTGCTAGTGCACATTTGGGCTGAGTGATTTATGCAGTCTTACTGTGTAAAACCTCAGTGATGCTGACATATGTGCATGTTTGTGAACGCATGTCAGGATTAAAGTGGTATTATGTGTGTGTGAGTGTGTGTGTGTGTGTGTGTGTGTGTGTTGTGTTATCGAATGCCTTTAAGAGATCTTTAGAGTAATGTTCATTATAAAGGGTCCTGAACAGAATGGCTATTTAGCATAAATAATGCAGAGTAATGGATCACTAAAAAACTGATTAGTCAGACGACAGGCCACAAATTATCTGCACACTTTGCACATCTTAACCCCTGATGGCTCTTCTTCCACAAACCAAGAAAACACCAGAGAGTCTCTACATGGGTAGAAAATACCCATAGATCATTTTATAAGTCATAATTATGGATTTTTTTGAAGTGGTTTATAGAAAAAAATGTTTTTAATTACTCAAAAGTGAATTTTGTCTCACTTGATTTACTCGTTTAATTTCAATGAGAGGTATATTGTTCTTTTTTTCAGGCTGAGGCTGTTATTGTTCTCTCGTGTTTCCATTTGTAGAGACAAATATTGTCCTTGTATGGTCCTTGTTCAAGAGGGCTGTCGATACTGCTAGATGTGCCAAAGTGATTATATTCTTAAACAATATTCCATTACAATGAACACACTGTAGTATTAAAACAAAATGCTTTTAGATAAACAGTGTTTTAAATGTCAAGATTATATATCGATTTAAACTATTCTCTAAAGTACTTTGTCTGTTTAAGCTGTGCTCCAAGTTCTTGTAAGCAGTTTTTTTTTCTACTGCCTTTTCAACTGAAAAGAAACAAAGCATTCCTCTCCAAGAAGGATAGAAGGAATGGAGCTATAGAATTTGGCCAAAATCTGGTATCTTAGAAGATCACAGATGTCTTAAAATGTGGTCAAAACACAGCTCACTTGGTTTTGGAACAGCAAAAGCCATTTTATCCAACATATGGACAAACTGCATACCTATAGCTGCTCACTGACCATCTGAAGCATATTGCACACCAAAATGGCATTGAAGACATCAAGCTTCAATCTGACTGGCTTTATGCAATTCCTGGGAGCCCATGTTTTTAATTCCATTGGAAAACAAAGCTACCAGGCAATTACAGCGAGCACTTCTGATTCGCTAGATTTGTTAATGTCTGCAAGGTCCATGGTGTTGAATCTTTGAAAGACATTCCAGGTTTGAGAAAATTGGCAGCCAATAAATCCTTGAGCACAATTCTATACTCCCTTTAGTTCGCAGTCAAAATTATATCATGTTTGTATTGCTTGAAAACATAAAAAAAGTTTTTATTTGAGTTCTTGTAGCTCAAAAAGTAGGGCAACAACAAGATCATGAGTTTGATTCCCAGGGAATGTAGAAACCAATAATGTATGCCTTGAATGCAGTGTACAGTATGTAGCTTTGGATAAAAGCATCTGCCAAATGTGCAAATGTAAATGTAGGTTCATGGGAGAAAATAACTCACATCACACAAATGTGCTTGATTTGAGTGTGTAATGTGTTTTTCAAAAGACTAATGCACAAAAAGTATTTTCTTGTTTTCAATCATGTGGTCATTAGCATTTTTTTGCCACATTCCCCCTGCTGATCGTTTAGTAAGCTGGTGTTAAAGATGAATAGATAATGAGGAGAAGAAAACAAATTCATATGTTCGGATTTGGAGGCTGATTTAATGACTCCAATGTCAAATTAGTTGAGAGGAAGATGATATAATGTTGTTCTAGTCCTATATTTGCAAAGATTCTCAGAACAGAACCACTGAGTGCCTTTAGTCCTTTCGATTCGAAAAAAAAAAACGAATCTAGAGACTCAGCTCTGCTCTGAGGTACGTAATGAATGTGAATTGACTCTCCTGGCCCAGCACCAGAGTTTCTGTCCTGTTTCAATGTAGACTTGGACAAAGATCAGTGTAATCAGTATAAGGCTGTTCAGAATTTTTATAGACATTCGTGAGATCAGTAGGTGGGTTGAGATTGTGTGTGGCTCTGGATGTGAAATACACCTACAAACAGAAGGAGAGAGAGGGAAATGAAAGTCACCCTTGTCTTGGCGTCGTTTGCATGCCGGAACCCCCGAGTGAGACGCGCAAAGTCAGAGAAAGGACATTATTTCCTGTCTACGATCTCTAGAACCCTCCACTGACTCTTGGGAAATGTAGTTTCCCAAAGCTTGAAAAAAAGGTACAAGAGCTTATCTGTTAGAAAGCGATACAATTGAGAGTCTTCTCCAAAAAAACTGAAGTGGTTGCTGAGGGTGTTTTTCTGTCTTTTTTGCTGGCTGCATGAACCTTTTTGTGCACTCTAGAAAGTCATCTCGTGTCAAGGGTTTTGTGCCGAGCTTGTATACAAGCAAGGGAAGCTTGACCTATTAGATTAAGGTTAAGTGCTGAGACTTCTGTAAGTTCTAAATGGTTGTATCTAGAGATGTAAGAGTGGCTATCTGATGGGATTAACTGCGCTCTGTCTTCTCATGTTTCCTGTGTAAGCTGGGATAGATACTGATCTGCTGTCATTAATCGGGACATAAGCGTTTTTCAGGAATATTCAGACATACATATTCATGAGATGATGCAACAAGCTCATGAATATTGCCTTAATTTGAATCTTAAAACAATGTAATTTTAGCTCATAAAAGCCAGGGTTGTGCACCATTCAAAACTGAATTAAGAACGTTTTTTTAAATACTAGTTCATCTCCTAAATTTAAGCTGAATTTGAAAGTCATTTTTAACCAGAAAAGCATCATTTGTAATTTTGAATGACGGATCTTAAATTTTAAAACTTTAAAAATAGTCAGGAAGGCTCAATGTTTTAAAGGCCTTAAGGATGGATAGATAGATATGTTTAAAATATTTATAATGCCACATATAGAAATATGTATGAAGTTCACAAATGTCATTGTATTTAATAAATTTATCTACTTCATTTCCCAGAATGCATCACCTGTGTGGAATTTCTTTGAATTGCAACTTTGTAAATTCCGCTTCCTGTCATTCTAATTCAAATTTTCAATTCACTTCACTGTAGAGAGTGGCCAGTTCCAACTCGTGGATTGAAATCTCTTCGATTTTGTTATTGTGACCTCGTCAAACAAACGATGAAATTGCAAAATTGCTTACTCTCTTTAGTAGTAATTACTTCATGACCTCTAAAAGATGTTCTATATAGGATGAGTGTGAATAATATGAATAATCTAGATGTACTATGTTTATTCAGCTGTATCATTCTCAAAAGTAACACATTTACAAAACAAAGTTCATAAATGCTCTGCACAATTCACATTTACAAAATCCGATTTGTAAATTCAAAACACAATTCATAAATACAGAAGTAAAAGCACAAATATATCCCCAAAGGCTCACACAAATACATCTTACCTAAATAAATGTAAAATGTTTACACAAATATGTATATATCAAGTTCTTGAATTAATTTTCATCACACATTTATGAATGATGTTACGTGTATTTATGGATCATTGAATCTGCATTTGCAAATCGTCACACATGCGTGGACTGCTTTGAATTTGTGTTCGGTATTTGAGACCTTCCTGGCAGATTCATAAATATCTTTTTTTGGAGGATGTTCTGTTTAGCCAATCACGATGAGCTGAACAGACTTAAGCTCAACTCTACGCTTGTACTTTGCATTGTTCCATGATCGGGTCCTTTATGTAAAGACATTTTATTAGGTACTCTTTATTTAGCACCTGATTACAATTTCTACAAAATCACATTACGATTTATATCGTTCGCACAAAATACAGCAGCCTGGTTAGTCTAAATGTTAAATGTCCAGATATTTCATTTAATAACAACAATTGTGTATGTTCTGTTGTTATCAGGTTTGCAATAACTTTTGATTAAAAACAGCTACCACCACCTAAGGGAGATTTTGACCACACATTGGAGAAATTTCAGCATGGAAGATGAAAACCAGACTTAATGAGTAAGTAAAGTCGCTTTTTTATCTGATGACATTTACTTATGATTAAAAGTTGTTTTAGTTAATGAAGTGTGCAGTTTGCAGTGTTATAAAGTTGTCCACACCAGCTTTCATATGTTTTTAGGGACACTTTAGTAATCACAGAATGAATGGGCGATAAACAATCAATAAAACTATGTGTGTGTTCGAAATCTCTCGTAGGTGGTGGTAGCTGTTTTTAATCAAAAGTTATTTCGAAGCTGATACTACTACTAAAAATAACAACAAAAACAAAACACACTACATAATTGTTGTTATTAATTGAAATATCTGGACATTTAACACTTATTTAATAAGATTACAGATTGATCTGAATAAACAGGGTATGTGCAATTTTGGTGTATAAAACAGCAGGCTAACCAGGTTACTGTATTTTGTGCGAACGATATAAATCATAATGTGATTTCATAGAAATTGTAATCAGGTGCTAAATAAAGAGTACCTAATAAAATGTCTTTACATAAAGGACCCGATCATGGAACAATGCACAGTACAAGCGTAGAGTTGAGCTTAAGTCTGTTCAGTAAGTAGCGTTTTGATTGGATTAAAAGCTCACCACGATTGGCTAAACAGAACATCCTCCAAAAAAAGATATTTATGAATCTTAACCTGCCAGGAAAGTCTCAAATACCGAACACAAATTTAAAGCAATCCATGCAGGTGTGACGATTTGCAAATGCAGATGCAATGATCCATAACTACATGTAACATCATTAATAAAGGTGTAATGGAAATTAATTCAAGAAATTAATACATGTAACAGTTCGTAAGTAGGGGAAGAAGGAGATGCGAAATGCAAATGTTAAACGTACTTTAATAAACTCAAAATAACATATTAAAATAGCATAATAAGCTCACACAAACATAATAAAACACAACATAAAATCCAGGCCTGGTCCTCTCTCATCCTTCACTGTCGTCGCTGTCCTTTTATGCTTCCGGAGCTCCTCCGTGAGAGATACGAGACCGGTGCAGCGCGCAGCTGACGCTCATCATCACTCGCGCCGTTCTCTCATGGCTCTCGCCACGTCCTGCTTGTCACAATACATATTTGTGTAAATATTGTGGTAAGATGCATTTATGTGAGCATTTGGGGAAATATTTATGCTTTATGTTTTGAATTCATAAATCAGATTTTGTAAATGTGAATTGTTCTGTGCATTTATGAATTGTGTTTTGTAAATGTATTATTTTTGAGGCTGATCGGACTTGATATATATTCTGTTATTGTGATGTGACCTACCAGAGTCAGTTACGTTGTTTCACTGCCATTTAAAAACTTTTTGCCTTTTATGAGTACTGTGAATTCAGACATACTTCTTTTGTCACATTTCTGTTTTTCACTTATATTTTTCGCATACTATATAGTAGGGAAGTATGTGATTTCAGATGCAGCCAAATTCTTAGTAGTCATATGATTCAGTAAGAAAACATTGTCCATGCATTGTTGCTCTTTTGAATTTGAGGCCCTGGATTTGAAGTTCAATGTATAAGTCAAATTTGAAGTCACAAACACGTGTTCCCCAGAAGGGTTTGAATTGTCTTAGTACATTATATGCATGCACAGTCAGTAGATAATTCCTTATTGCTAATTTGTTATCTTCCATCTAAACTCTAAATAACTGAAGGATGATGCTGCGGAGCCCTAGATTCATCAGCATACAATATGTTTACTCTGACACGACGCTGAGATCCAAAGCTCTTAAAACAGATGCTATCTGCATTACAAGGCTGTAGGATGAGAGCTGATTTCTTGGGAATAGAGTAATGCCAAACCATGAATCGCCCTGTGGCGTATTTGTTTTCCAGAATGCAATAGCCTGTCCTCAACCACCAGTTCATTGCTTCGAAAAACACACATTTGGGAGGGGTGGAGAAGGGGAATGAAATGCATTCCAAGCATTCTATAAACATACATCACATTTCCTTTCTTACTGTTGTTGCCAAATGGGTATGATTGTTTTGGATATACTGCAACAGAGATTCACAACGACTTTAAATGGATTCACATTTTTTGTCTGAGCTTAATTATTTATATAATCTGAAAATATCTAAAAGCAAATCAAGAAGCAGATCAAAGACATGCCAGTGCATCACATTTACAGTTTTCCTTTCGTGCCAAATCAATTTTAAAAGTAAGTGTTGCAGTTGTACCACTATCAGCAATGACGCCTAAAACAAGGTTGACTGTATCCATGCTACTGATGACATCATAGCATTTCCAGATAAACATCACAGTGTTCAACTCAAAGCAGTTTGGCCCAGTTTATGTGGGTATTTTTATCCAGCCGACATCGCCCGTGATATATTTTTCATGAATAAAAACATGGACTTGGTTCTCTCCTGCCTGCGCCGTGTCGTAATTGTGCAGCAAGCTAAAGGGAACCCGTAGCGGGCTTCAAAGATTCTGTGGGACAGTGCTCGGGTCCACAGGAATGAGAACTGTGTCCATTCGAACGGAGGAAAGCATTTCCAATTAGCCAGTTGGCAGTTGGATCACACTTCCTGCTTTCAGGAGTGCCCTGGGGCTGTGTTTACCACTGCAAAGCTCCCTGGGAAATGCGATCTGTTTGAAAGTGCTGGCGTGTTTGCTTCCTTACCTCAGCGTAACATGCGGCTGTGGCTTGATTGAGCGGCTTGGCTCCTCCAGATGTGGCCAATAATGATGAGAGATTAAGCAACGGGCGGTAATGCTGGCCAATCATTAATGTGGATGAGATTTAGAGGCGGGAAAGCTGTGTGTAAGTGCCAGTGGCTCACTTAACTCAGAGGACAGATTTGTTGCTGGCACCTTTTCTAATGCAGTTGATTCTTTCTCGTGCTCTCGCGCTCTCTCATTCTCTCGCTCTCTCACACACCCTCTGGCTATTTGTTGTACATTTCCTCTCTCTCTCTCTCTCGTTCTCTCTCTTTTTGTTGCCAGCATCTTTCTGTCAAAATGTAAGTCTATGAAGCAGAAGGCCTGGGAAGAAACTGAAAGAGAGAGAGAGAGAAAGGAAAAGAGTGGTGTTAAGAAGAAGCAGGGAACCCTGTCAATTCCATAGACTGTTATCTTATGAATCATGTTTTCAGGAAACGCTTACCAGCTTCTCTGACAGTAAGATGCATCACAGGCTCTTAAGCAGAGGTCATTCTCCCCTAGGAAATGATCCACAATCATTGATAATACGATCTGTCCACAAACCACAGATGAGCTGGTAAATTTGTTTATGCCTCCTATGATCCCGTGGCCTGTTGTTCTGGTGCGATGACTATGATTAGTGAAGCTATCATTAGCAAAGGGATCTACTGAGTGTTTGCTGTAACATTCAAAAACAATCAGCCTATTCTCTGCCGCTTCCGTTTTAATTGAATGAACTTCTCATCACTTTAACAAGGACTTCATGCTCAGCTCCTTTTTAAAGTGAAATTTCATTTTTCAAAGAATAGGTGAGGATCTTGTCTCCGCTATATATCCTAATTGTACATGTAGGGAGGGATACCTGTACACAGCTGAGGTTGCACCCGTTCCTCTATTACCAAGGCATGCTTCTGTTGATCTCCAATTATCTCTCATTTAGAAAAGCTATTAGAAGTTCCTTGGATGATTTACGAGCATATATTTAGTAGATTAACCTTTGCTTATGATATGTGTTACTAGAACATTTTAAAAACAACGTTAGTTTAGTTTCAACTGATATTTGATCTAACATTGAGTTACTGCTACTACTACAAGTTCAGCTGGAAGTTTATTATATATTATTATTATTTATGTAATCATAAAAATTCATTCAGTAACAGTCAATACAGACATAAGCAGTAATAATAGTAATAATAGAAATAACTGATTTCTGTCATAATATATTTTATACACTATATTACTTCTGGCCCTCTAGTGATAAAAAACAAAACTGCATGCATTTTGCGGAAGAACTTTGTTTTGGTTGTGCGTGACTGTGCTCCTGTGTGGATAATTATGTGTGGCTTAACAGTAGGGGTGTAACGATACGTCGTTATATTGAGATCACGATATAAAAATGCGACAATATGATTCACAATATAGAGTTGGTGTTATCCAAGACTCAGCTTACCTCATTTATAAGGTATACTTCACCCCCAAATGCAAAATTCTGTCTTCAAGTTCATGTTTAAAAATCCAAAAAAGGTTATAATGACATCGTAAAAATAATCACTCGAGCAGTCTAACCCAAATCCAAGTCTTCTGAAAAGAAACGAGGGCTTTGCATGATGAACAGATTTACAGCGACGCACATACTGTTGTAAACACGAAATGCGTGTGTGACATGTGAGAAGAACGTGAGAGTGAGTAAATGGAGACAGAATTTAATTGGATGAACTAACTTTTAAGTTTGGGAAAAGTCATTTTGAGTAGAACTGTGATGACATTAATCAAATGAAGCATGTACGTGCTGGAGCGGCACTCCTCAAAGTGAAAGCGCAGACGTTTAAATCACCATATTGCATTTAGTTTTAGTAGTTTGATTATTCAATGTGATTTAGATGGTTTGTTCTTATCATTTAAATCCATTAATTGCGGGAGATTTGGGTCATAGCGAGCGCCAATAAAGTTATGGAGTTTCAGTGACAGTACTACACTAAACTACTATATATAACATTGAATATAATGTATAATAATTCACTGGGTGAATTTTTGTGGGTGCTGAAAATTTACCAGTAACAAAAAGGCCTACATTATTTATGGAGTCAGTGACAGAGTGCAAGCATATGTGTCCAACATATTTTCAGCTTCAGAATCAAGAATCATGATTTTATTCATGATTTTATGTCCAACATATTTTCAGCTTCAGAATCAAGAATCATGATTTTATTCTGGTGCCCTGTTCATTGGGGATCAGGACCAAGTTTAAGTCTATTCAAGTCCACCACCCACATCAATACAAAATTTAGCATTTTAATCAACAGTACATTTTTGTAAACTTTTTATGTCTTAGAAGTAATAATAATAATAAAAAAACTCTCCTTTTTTTGACTTAAAGTAATATGAGTGTATCGTTACACCTCTACTTAAAAGATACAACAAGTTTAGATGGAAAGGATCTCAAGATGACTAGCTGATGATGTTACTGATGTTATTGAAAATAAATTTAATATATTATGAATGTCTTTATTGTCAATTTTTATCAATGTAATGCATCCTTGCTGATTAAAATATATTTTTACTAATCCCAAACTTTTGAGTGGTAGTGTATAATAGTACATTATACAAGTACATTTCAATTTGTATTTTTATATTGTTTTATTATTATTACTTTGTTCAGTAACTTAATGAATCAGACCATTGGATGCAATGATAGTTAGGAACTTTAATTTATAAATTTTGTACAAATTTATAATGAATGGAACAGAAAGCACATCTTTTCATCATTTTTGGTAATGTCATATAAATGAGTTGCAAGTTGGAGTTTAATATAAAGTGCTTAGAACATCATCTTGATTAAGCTGTCACAAGCAGTTTCACCTCTTGCTCGAGGTGTACTTTCTGTCTTTTGAGTTCTTCTGGAGGAACTCCGAATTGGCAGCCAGTGTGAGATGGGTTTTGAAGATTCTGTCTGTCTGTCTCTCTGATAGTATCGGCTTCGCTCAGTCTTTAACTGATTGCGTCAGCCGCTCTCAATCTGTCCCAAGTCTAAATCAATGAAACATTTCACCTAAGACCAAGGACACAGAAAAAAAAATAGGCTACCCAAACAATGGAATAACTGCCAACCTCAGACTCGGTAAAAACAACAATTTTCAACATAGCCTTGTGTGTGTACCCTTCTTAATTGATATATTGCTTTTTGCATGTTCTGTTGCAGAGAATTACAACAATTTTGGCCACAAGGATTGATTGCACCAATCACAGACCGAGCCAAACATTTAATTTCACTTCAGTCCGAGCAGAAGCAGCATTTTGGCTTTCCATGGCTTCCTTTCCAAATTGTAAGTGGTTAGAAGGAAATAAAAGTATGTTTAATACCATTCATAGTATGAAGAACTGAAATGGTTGATTTGGTTCCTGTTTTCTATTACATTCAGCAAAAAAATGAAAAAATCAGTTCTTTCGGTTCCAGCATACCCAACCAGCTGCTCTCAGAAACTCTCTCAGACAATTCCAACAGCAAATTAACCACATCCAGAAACACTCGCTTCTGATTCCACTGATCTCCTAACTATAGCCAGTCACATTTCGCAGCCCTTTCTGTGATCTTAACTGGACGGCAGAGCTCTTACGAAGTGCTCTGTGTTTGATTAAACCGTCTATAAGTGGGGAGAGGCAAGATCACGCGGGATCAGCGTGAGTCTGTTGAACAGCAGCTATCGGCCAAAGAGAGCCACGCGTGTGTGCGTTTTTATAATGATGAATGTTGTTAACCTTTTGCCCGGTTTGGTTCGTTCTCAGTCTCACTTCTGCTAGATTGTTCAGATCCAATTATGGAACATGTAGAGTTCTTTCAAGTGTGCGCGTGAAAGAGAAAAAGAGAAAGTATGTATAAAAGAGAGAGAGCAGTCTGTCTGCGGGTTAAAATTATCAGTGTTGTGGAGAATCAGCTGTGTGTGTGTGCATATACGTGTATGTGTGTGCTCCTCAGATGTCCACACGCAACGTGCTTGTGATGAAAGCAGCACATTGTGGAGTCACCCATCAGTTTGGCTGAGGATGAAAGAACCGTGTTGTTTTATTCAGCAATTTCGCTCTGAAAGCTCCGCTGTGTGGCTCATCTCAGCTGCTCAACAGTGTGGTTTTATTCACCGGGTTTGTCAGCGGTGAGAAGTGCGCTGTGTTGTTTAATTCACCGTAGAGTCATAAACGCCAACTGTGGCTTTTTTCGCCTTGAGATAAAATCTGCAGTCGTTGCATGATACGAGCTAGAAAATAACACGGGAACCTGTCTATGAACCCGCATGTGCGTTTGTCTGTGTTTGTGTGTATACGTGTGCGTGTGAGTCTGAATCAGTCGCGTCTCCGTGGGCTGAGACAAAAGAGCGGTAATAAGCGTTTCTAATCTGAAGAGAGAATGAATGAAACACAAAAAGGGACCACAGATGTACAGAATAAACAGACTGGAGAGAAAGAGAGAGGAAATAAGGCAAGCAGAGGTGGCACTAGAGCGAACAAGGGATGGATGGAAGAGAGAAAGATGAATGGAAACCAACAAAGTACAAAGTAAAAGACAAGAAGAGGATAGACAAGAGCGATAAAGGGTTTTCACGCACTGTCATATCGTATCATACAGCATAATCACACACACACACACACACATTCACACTCTTCTCTCTACTGCTTTAAACCAATCACATGACATAAGCTTTGGACGGTTCGCATTACATTCCTTTAACGTTTGGGCACCATACCAACGATTACTGGAAGCACACACACAGACAACACACATAAAATCTTTTTCGCTCTTTCTTGCCTAAGCAGGTGAGAGATCTATTTATATACTCGTTAGAATTAATTAGCAAGCTCTGAAATTAAGTACAACCTGTCAGTAAGTTTCTTGTCATGAAGTACCTCACATACCCAACACATGTTTCTGTCATAGCGCGGCTATCTTTCTGAACTTTAACACTTCAGAGTAGGGGCTCTGTCCTCACGTCACACGCTTCACATGTATATTTGTGCATGAAATCGCTGAATTGACCGTGGTAAATGCTTGTTTGCTTGTGAATGATGCGCTAGCACTCACGGCTCAGTGAATGTAGCAAATCTCATGCAGACTATAGGATCAGTATGTCACATTCAGTCTTATTTTACGGGTATCATAATAACATACTATTTCTTTTATGTATACACAGTATGTGTGCACGGTATTCAAATTGCATGGAATTTCTGACCTATTTGCCAAAATATGGAGAATACAACAGAGAACAGAATACTGTGAAGAGCTCTACACTTTGAATTTTCTGGAGCATTTGTGCTCCTAATTTAAATAATTTAGGAGCACAGTCAAAAATTTAGGAGGTTTTTTTTTGAGAGATGTGCTTGTTATATTTTGGTACATTAATGTTATAAGTAGACATGAGAAAACTGATCTAATGACAGATTATGACAGAAGAAAGAAACATTATTAAGACACATATTGTGAGTCATGACAATAGAGCTTCCCTTCCAATAAACCAAATTTAATATTTTAAAGGCACAGTATGTAAATTTCACCACTAGAGGTCACTTATTCAAAACAATAACAATGAGCATGGAATCATGGGAATTTTCGTCTACTCTGCCATGAGACACTTGTTGCACACTACAGTAAGCTAGATCGATAATAGATTATCATATTAATAAAAGCTGGATGACTTGTCTTGCTAAATGGCATGCAATTAATTTTAAAATAAATTGTAAGGTGGAGAAAATGCTGTATTACTGTTACTACACTTAAAGCTCTTTCTGATAATGCTATGTTAGCCACTTAGTGTTCTCTTCTTTACTGTTTAGGTACAGACATGTTACTCATGGACACGGTAAATCAAGAAGACAAGAAAATCAAACAATAAGACTGACCTTGTTGAGCAATATAATAATGATTATCTGTCGATAAAGGTATCCAAACAATTGGTCACATGTCTAATAAAACATATAATAGGAAATAGGGGGTAACATTTACAGGCAACGCAGTGACACGGGCCTTTACCTTCATCGCTATGTTCAGTTTTAATTTCACGGACTCTTAGTATGTATTCATTATTTCTGTTGTCCTCTGTTCTAAGTCCCTGCCATTATTTAGTTGTCATGGTTACTTTAATAAGTAGTTACTTTGGTTCAGCTGTGTTCTCCTCATTATCTTTAGTATATAATTTCATGTGTGTTCCCATTGAATTTGTCTGGTCAAACTTGCCCCTATTTGGGTGTGAGCAAAAACACGTCATTTTTGTGTGTGTCCCTTTAAATGCTAATAAGCTGCTGCTCCCGGTCCCCTTTCCAGAAAAGGGTGAAGCTATAACAGCTCACAGTTTGGCTTCTTAACAACAACAAAGCTAGAGAATCTCACGCAGCTAAAATGACTATTGTCAGTAACTGTGTTCAGCCTTACATTGTTCAAACTGGAGTCGGGCACTGATGGAGAGACTCAAGAAGAAGTTACAACTTTTACAATGCATCTGGCCCTTTCTGAATGGTTAGTGGATAAATTTATGTAGTTGATGTGGAATTGATTCAGCTCATTGACTAGCATGTACCGTCATGTTAATCTTTTGTGCAAATCCACCGTTGAATTGACCCTCGTTTGTGAAGCAGTCCATGTAACAACACTCTACTACAACAACTCTTCCTCTTCTCTAAAAGTAGCCCAACATGGCCTGACCCCCTTTGTTGTGTGTTACTGGGGGCAAGGTTTATGTAAGCGATTTCTGTAAAAGCAAATTGAGCATCGTAACTTTGAAGATGTTGTTTATGCTCTAACAGTAACATTACACACTAACTAAAGTTAAAAAAGTGAAATCATAATTGTAAGGCCCGCCCAAATGGCCCAATGATGGTTTCTGATAAGCGGGTGAAGGAATATTGCGTTCGGTCTTTTCAGCGTGGCAAAGTAGTTTAATTGCAATTAAAGTATAATCTGACTCCGTTTTATTATGACCTCGAATTTAGGTAAGAATGGCAATTGATTATTGGTGATTTGTATAATAGTTAGATACACATTTGATTATTCTATTTTACTCTTTAATGAAATTATACTCCTTCATTTGGATTATGTTTAGCACTGGCCGAGAATACGATCTCTTAATGACCAACTCGTCAGTCTTGGTCATTAGACAGAGGCAATTGACTGATGCTTTTAGATGCTGCTCCATGCTTGGTTATTTCTAAAAGTATGTTATTCAGCCCCCATAGATACTTAATTAAAGTAAGACTAAATCTAACCAGAGGTCATGACCATTACCATAGAACCAAGCTGACTAATTTAACTGCCGTGATTTCCCCGGTAGTTAGAATAATATTACAATAATCAGAGGTTGAGGCTGACCCTATTCAGATTAGTCTAACAACACTCTGTTTTTCTGAATGGAAAAACCCATTATTAGCCTCTACAGTCTAAGTACACATGACTAATGCCAATGTGTTAGTCGGAGTTCTAAAACTTCAGTTGTCATGCCCCGATGCTCCACATAATGAGGTTTAAACCATTACTAACCTGAGCGAAGATTTGTGGTGTTATGGACATAGAAATATGTGTTCGCAATTGTAATTTGCATTAATCATAATCTCAGACTGGGTAGCTTACACCTTTTTGGGGACAGAAACCATTAGCATGAAACACCCTGTGAAAGGGGTCACACCCACAACAGTAAGCAAAATATCTCTAAACTCTTAAAACCTTTATAACCTTCTGCTTTATATCTGTGGGAATGAAACCATATAGATTTTGGTTGAATTTCAGGTCATCTCCACATGTAGAGAGAAGAGATGGCGGAAGAGGGGGTGAGGGAAAGGGAATGTAGATTAAGGCAATGCTGAGGTGTGATTGCTAATTTTGCAAGAGAGAGTTCATATGTTAATTTTCTTTGTTTTCTCAAAGAGTAGTCCTGTCTTGGTCCAGACAGTTCGGCATCAGTCTTACATAATCAAGGACTCCTTTAACAGTTTTGTGTGTGAAGACTCCTGCCTGTTTGGACTATTATTAGTAAACTTTGTGTTGGAAATTTATTCATCTGTGTCTTCTTCTGTCTGCCTGCGCACACGTCTTACAGATGACCGGACCACAAAGTGGCTATGCAGCCAAGTTTGATTTTCTGAGATACACAGAAAACTTCTGTCGTCTTGCCATCACCAGCCCCTCCGACGATGAGACCCTGAAGTCTTTGTGTTGGATTGGGGCTAATTACAACCACCTAGTAGACCTCCCAGACATTACAGGACTTGACTGCGAAGAATTTGTGTGAACAGAAGGGGAGCTAACGCCCGCCGTAAGGGGTGACCCAGAGCCTGAAGAGAAGAGAACAGTGCTTACTATAGCCCCAGAAGAGGAGCCCCCAGAGTGAGCCTGACCAGGGGTGTGAGCCCACAACACCAGCAGATCTGGCTAACAGATCTCAGGATCACCTCTTTGGAGGTATTGACTCCCACCCTATCCCACCTGGTATTATCTGTCTTTTCTAAGTCATAGCCATTTCAAAACAGCACTGACTGTTTTTTTGACCTGTTGGGATTTAGAATTACCTTTATTGATCACATCAAGCTTACCTCTAGCACATCGCAGAGCTCACCCAGTCCTCCATCCCTGCCTGCCAAGCAGCGCCTGAGCGAGAGGATCCTGTGGATCCTGTGGCTGTTCCCACATTCGGCTCCACCAGAGACCCTCAGCCTTGGGGCTCCACTGGATTCCCTCGTCCCATCGGCTCCCCCTTGGTCAGTCGTCACTCTTCTTCCATCATGGACTTACAAGCTGTCCACTGTGCTCCTTCTCTCCGCTCCTGGACCTCCAGTGTCAGTGATGTCGCTCTGTAACATTGGCTCTCCATTTGCTCCCTTGGAGCCGTCGGCCTTGTTTCTGTCAATCGTCCACCACATATCGTCAGCCACAACAACACCTTGGCTCCTCCGTCCTTTGACTCCGCCGTGCGTTGTCATCAGGGCTGGGCTCTGGGTCTGTGCCATCGACCAGCTACCATCTTCGCCACCAGGAGATTGTCACCACTCATCACCAATCTTCAGTCATCACCTCCCATAATCATCATCCCTTCGTCACTCCACCATCCACCTCCATAGTCCCCTCTGTCTCTCCCTCTTCTCCTCCACTGTTACAGTCCTAGGTCGCACCTTCATGGCAGGGGGTGTACTGTCTCTTTCACAGTTTCACAGACTCTTAGTTTGCATTCCTTAGATTCTGTTGTCCTTTTTTCTAAGTTCCCGCCAGTATTCAGTTGTCATGGTTACCTTAATTATTAATCAGCTGTGTTCTCCTCATTATCTTTAGTATATAAATTCATGTGTGTTCTGTGTTCATTTATTCATCTTATTGCATAATGTATACTGTTTCATATACTATTTAAAAGCAAAAATGCCTTACTCAGACTGCAGATTGCTACTCTCTCATATCTGTCATGGGGAGGGACTTATGCTCATTAGCGTCGTCAAGATAACATGACAAGCTAAGCTCTTTACCAGGGTTTAATTGTAAACTCTTTTCCTGGGATTAATTTCAAACTTCACCTTGAACGAGGCTTGCAGTCAAGCCATATTGAAGAAGACGCAGCAGCGCTGTTGGATGGAAAAATGAGTCAAATGCAGAAAGAGTTGTCCGACTGCTCCTTCCGACCTACAGAACATAAGCTAAACGTTTTCCAACTGTAGCTGTTAAGAGAATATCTCCATCCCCCCCCCCCCTTTTCTCTGATTTGTATATTTCATTTTCTCTTTGTCTACATGGATATGGTTTCAACTAATCATCAAAATGTAGAATTTATCACTGAACATGATATGTCTTCATTCTTTCTCTCATGTCAATGTAAATGTAATTCCTAACATCTCTCCTCTTCAGGTCTCTGCATGTTTCCGTCTCAGTAACTATGAAATACACATTTTGTCTCCACTGCTTTTCATTTTGCTCAGTCAAGTGTACCTCTCATTACTCTAAACCAGATCAGGGGATTAATTTATAATATTCTGCTTAACATCATCAGGGGATTCATATTTTTATTATATTAAACCCGATCAGGGGATTAATTATAACAATGATTCTAAACAGAATTGCTGGATTAATGTAAACCTAGTCATGATTGAAGTGTTCATTTCTTTTGTTACGCGAAACCTGATAATAACGTTATTTTTTAATGGTGTATCTTGAAATGGAAAAGCTCGGTGCATTCCGTCTTCATGCTCAATGTGTAATTTAGATGGAAAGTTTTATAGTTTCAGGGTTTAATTTAATACTTTTGGACTCAATACTCTCTAAGGAAGATGTTTTGAAGAGACCTCCACCCACACTTTAGTTCAGTCCACATTTATTTCTTGAGGTTTGTTGAACACCAGCAGTAAAGACACTGATCATCTTATGTTGTTGTGATTATTTCATATCCAGAACTTGTAACGCATGCCCTCTGAAATACACTCATGCATATTCATGATGACCGAGCACACTATACTAAGAATATCATAGATGTACACTGAATATTGACTATTATATTATATATTAAAAGATTATGTGCAACATTGCATGTTATAAAACAATACATTTTTAAACAGTATATTGTTTCTTGCGACATGACCTTGTTGCATTTTATTCATGCCATCTTTATGCGCATGGTTAATTCTGTGAGCAGCGATATCTTGAAAATAAAATGCCTATTTTACATTTGAATTGAATTTTGGGTAAAAAAAAATGTTAACAAAATGTAACAAAATAATTAAACTATACTTTTAACTGTAAAGACTACAACTGCCTCATTGAGCATTATTTGTATTTGTATTTGTATTAATTATTAATTGAGTGGTATTTGTTTTTTATGGCCTTACAAGAATATGAGGAAAATATTTTACATTTTTTTTCACAATATTTTAAATGTGAAGGAAAGGTATAAGGAAACTTGGTCAAGGTATTTATCCGACATATTTATTTGGCAAAAAAAGGCAAACTACAACTTCAAGTTTTATTTTATTTTATTAAACACCCTCTGCTATGATTGGGTAACAGTTTTGCATATTAAAATCATTTTCAACGTCCCCTCCATTATACATGGAATTGTTTTGAAAACTTCTGATGTTGAAAAATGCATCCCCTGAAAGAAGACAAAGAACCTACACATCAAAGGATACTCCAGTCTGTGACAGCTTGGTATTTATCTTTATTTATATTTATTCCTCATGTATTTGTGAAATAATATTTAATTTTACATTATATTAATATCGCCATGAATAGACTACAGAAAGGTGTTTATATCGTTACATAGTTGAAACCAACAGTGAAACATTTATGCACATTACATATGCTTTATAAATGCTTTTGGTTGTGGCAAGTATTTGGAGTTACCACAGTAATAGTTGACAGGATAACTTACAGTGTTTTATGTTAACGAATTATGAATGAATATACCATTGTTTGTTGTTGTCATTCTTATATTCATTGTTCATCATTTTCAGTAAAATGAGTATATATAACATATTGTAAAACATATGAAACGTTCTGTAACAGACAAAGCAATAGTTACACATGGTAAAAACCATGCTCACACTTGTGTGTTGCAACATTACTGTCAGATACAATATTGGCAGTATATCATCTTATGTTTTCACCCACAAAATTCTGCCTCAAACCGAGTCTTGGTTAAAAACAAATCCGCAGTAAAAACAAAGCGAACACAAACCGTGTCTTACTGCCGTGATCTGAAACAACGTAAAAAATAGTTTATCCACACTTTCTTGATGTGTAGGATCACAAACAATTGAAAATTGTATTTTTACACAACCGTCTTGTAATCCTCAGAGGCATCTCTGTTTTAATTGCTTGAGTAATCCTCTGTTTGCGTCTCTCTTGTATTTACTACTACATGACGTGCATAAATCGGTGGGTGGGGCTAAAGAAGCAATGATGTAGTGGTAAGTGTTGGTCTTTTGCCGCACTATGACATCTTACAGAGACAAAATCTGAGATGAGTCATTTTGGGTGCTTGGTTTCAATAAACGCCAATAGCTGTTTTTGGACTATCAAGGAGTTCTAAAACTGAAAGGATATTCTTATAGTATGGTCACCATGATTTTGCTAAATAAGACATGTTTTGATGATCCTGGAGCAACATTCCAAACATTCTGAAATAGTCCTAGTTCTAACCCTACCCCTAAACCTAACCCGGGCCATAAACTTTCCCTAAAATCAGAAGGAAATGATAGGTGAATAACACTGATGTAGAGGCACCTAACCCTGGTTGGAAGCCAAAACTTAACATAAACTGTAAACTTGTCCCTCAAATTTGATTGGTTGATTGATTGAAATGTTGTTCCAGGATCAATAAAGATGTTGATCCAGGAACATGTTGGACTTGGTGAATTGACAATCACCTTATAGTACAATCACCTCTTATATGTTTAAAGATCAAGGAAAGATTTCTCAATTCATGACTCCTTTAAACAGTTTTTGAAGCTAATTTAATTTATTTCATGTTTTTATTTTCAAAAGGTTTAAAAACTATTAAAATAGTTAGCCTACTATTTTTAGTATGTTTACTGAAAATGGTACATGAGAACTGTGAAATTTTACTGGTATTAGTACTGACTGCTGAAATTTTGTTATCATGACAACATTAACGTCTTCTATTTCCTATAGAAGTAATATGAATAGTACGCTATTCAGAGCTCTTGACATTATCCACTAAACTGTTCTCTCTCTCTCTCTCTTTAATAATATCTAGCTGTCCAATATTCTTTAGTCCCAATTTGTGGTGCGCTTCAGTAGATTGGCGTGACCTGACTGTGCAGCAGATTGCTCACTTTGCTCCACAACACTTTTCTCAGGTCTAATTTGTGGTGCTCCACTGTAGGTTGTTCAGGTCTGTTTTTGTGGTATTCCATTCTTGATTGCTGTGTTCTGTTTTGGACATTGAATAACGTCTCCCAGGTTTGCATGAATCGATTTCTCTTGGCTTTTACTGCAGTATCGGGCACTGGAGAGACTAATTCAAAAAGGTTTCTTCTGGAGTTTAATCTTGTTTTGCAAGTCCTGTTTTATTTGGAAAGTTCACAAGGCCTTAAAAGTTGTTATTTATTCTCTTTTTGTTGTGTTGCATACTGCTCTCATATTGTGCTGAGATGTCCTGTGAACCGCTGTGCAGCTTTTTGTTGTTTTATGCTGTTTTATGCTTGTTTGCTTTTGCGTCATCGTGTTTATTTGCCTCAATTAGGCCTCTTTAATACATCAGTTGTTTTGCCAAGACATCCATCCACATTTTTTTTTCTGCAAATTTTGGGATATGCCATAAAGAAGAGAAGATGGGAATGCCAAGATGCGCATAAATTCTAAAAATGTGCATAAAAATTATGTATTATAAGAAAACATACGCATAAACTGCACTTGAAACATGTTTCCTGAAAAAATCCCTCGATGTGGAACAAATAACATGATGTGATTGGACTAACCAGTGGACCAATTTCATTGCACAGCATCTCAAATGTTGGTTTGGTCATTCTGAAATGCTTTTGTTTTCTTGAATACATGGGATGGAAACTCAACTGAGCTATGAAAGGTTATATTTAGCATTAATTAAATTAAATTAACTGTTTAATTATTTCTTGACACATTGACTTTTTTGTAGTTAATAAATGTCTGTGTTGTTTTCTATTTGAATACATTTTAAAATGAAATTTATTCCTGAATTTTCAGCATCATTACTCCAGTCTTCAGTCAGTGTCACATGATCTTTCAGAAATCGTTCTAAATCGTTCGCTGATTTGCTGCTCAATTATTATCAATTATCATTGGTGCTCAATTAATAATAATGGTTCAATGTTGAAAACTGCCAAATATTTTTGTATAAAGTGCTATCTATGATATATTTTTTTATGATCTTTAGTTCAAGTTGAACGGCAGGATAATAATAACAATAATAAATGTTTTTGAGGACCAAATCAGCATTTTAGAAAGATTTCTGAAGGAACATGTGACACTGAAGACTGGATGCTGAAAATTCAGCTTTGCCATCATAGTAATAAATTATATTTCAAGACAAAATATTTTCAAATATTAAACCGTAATAATTGTGATATGTTGGGACCCTCTTGAAGAGGCTCATCCAAATAAATGCATTTTTCCAAAAGAGTAACCACTGAGCGCTCCGTCTCCTTCAGAGCGTTTGTTTGCGCTGTTATGTTGCTCAGACATCTAATCTGTTGTGACGTTCCTGTTCGCTCCGTTTTGCTTTTGTTTTTTCATGTTTGTTTGCTCTGATGTGTTGTTTGTTTGCTCACATGTATTGTTTTGTACTTGTTTGCTCCAGTCATTTGTGCCGTGATTGTTTGCTTCGTTGTGTTGTGTTGTTGATGGCTCTGATCTGTTGTGTTGGTCTTGATTGCTCCGGTGCAGCGTGGTGTGTTTGCTCTGGTGTATTGTGCTGTGTTTTTCATTCTGCAGTTTATGTCAGTTCTCTCTCTCTTTCTCTCTCAAGGAGTGTCCTATAGATACCAATTACATCCACTCAGGAAAAGACATAGCGAAAAAGAAGGAGGGATGGAGCAGAATGAGTGGGAGGGAATAGGACAGCGAATGCACAGGAGGAAGAACGAGTGAGAGAGAGGGAAGACGGCAGACAGACAGAGAGAAATTGGAGGAGAGAGATTCCGTCTGTGAGTGTAATAGTCTCCTGCTGTCAGACTCTGGGGAATGAAAGAGAGAAAGAATGAAGGAGAGAAATGGGAGGGAGATCGTGGAGAAGAAAGGATGTATAGTGACAGAACTGAGGGAAAGAGAGAGCTAGAGAGGCCGAGTTGCATGCACAGTGCATAAAAGACTAAAGTGAAGAACTGAAGGCGAGAAACAGTAGAGAGCTGTTTGAAAAGAAGGGGATGAGAGAGAGAGAGAGCGAGAGAGAGAAGTGTATCTCTCCATTTAAAGTCTGATCACAGTGAAGTGTGGTCTTCACAATGCAGTGCACTCAATATTTAATACTAGCCTGAGTGTAGGTTCCTGTTCTATATGTGTGTTTAGTGATGTGTGTGTGTGTAAATGCTATCATTTATGAATGAATATTAGGAACCTACTGTCTAATAACGTAGTGTGTGTTTGTGCGAGTGTGCTGTTGTGTGGCTTGGGACAGTCTGTGTTGTTGTGCACCCTACATTTGAGTCTTTTCTGTATGTGGAGTGTGTGTGTGTGGCAATTATGAGAGAGGGGATGCTTACTGTGAATGCTGCTGTGGTCTATTGTGTGTGTGTGTGTGTTCGGTTGAGAGCAGAGGGAGTCTTTGTGCTGCCGTCCGAAATAATTCCCATCATACTTCAGTTCTCAGAGAACAAAATAACTCTGATTCTAACTGAAAAGAGAGAGAGAGAGAGAGAGAGTACATTGATGTTACTTCTCATCTTTCAACTTTTCTGTCATCAGCAAACTTTGAAACACACACACACACACACACACTCACTCACACAGGTTTGTTTTGCTATCTTAGTTAGGACATTCATGTATACTGTACAAACTGTACATTCTATCCCATTCCATCCCCTAAAACATTCTGCATTTTTACATTTTTAATAAAACATTGGATGTTTTTAAAGATATTTTAATTACGAGGACTCATGAAATGTCCTTATACTTCATGTTTACGTTTTAATACCAGTGTAATACCCATGTCATTATATAAATTCTTCTTCATAAATCACAAAAAGACGCACACACACACACACACACACACACACACACAATTATCAAGATAAATGAGGACATACTGTAAACTTGTGTTGTTTTTATTTAATACTGATTGGTGTAGGCGGCATGCAATCTAATATCGACATGAGTAATTTTACAGTAATAGTATATATCACAATCTAGTTGTTTTTGCTGGAAATTCAATTACAAAAGGTTTTATATATTACACAATGCAGTAATGTCTTTTTTTAATAAGCTAGTGACTTAAATGCTTTAAAAATGAAAGGGACTGTTTTTTTTATAACTTCTGGCATCAGTACAGAAACAGCTTTGCGTTATGTAACAGAGTTAAAAACAAAAGACTCAAAATAGTATTACATTATAAATACTGTATGTATGGATGAGCCACTTTGCCATAGAAACTTTAGTATGTATACATTTATATATACACTATTGGTTTTTTTAATTAAGTAGAAATAAAAATATATAATAATAATAAAATAATGATATACATATTATTATATATATTCATTTTATTTATTCCTTTTTGTATGCAAATATATATTTACATATATATTGCATTATAAAGTAAAACAAATATTGTTTATTATTTTTTCTCACCTTTCAGGACATCTCCGGGAGGTTCTGTCAGGTTTAGCAAGCTTTTGTAGGTAATTTTGTCCCTGAAATAAACACACACATTTATACACAAAGCATATGTACATTAGAATCTTCCACTGATGCTTTTTTAATGTTGATGTGCTGTTTTCTAGTTTCCTCATTTCTGTCTTTTCCTTAAAACTAAGGGAAGCAAAACAAACAAAGGGAAAACGGTTGTTTTGGGTATATGTGGGTTGAGGTCTCTTCGTCTTGAGGGTCAAGCTTCAGGTCATAGCGGTTGCCCCTGGTAACCTCCCCGTCTGGTTGCATAGCAACCTTTCTCCTTTGTTCTAAAATGATTTAATTTATGGTTTATCTTCCTCACCCCCCTTCTTTCTTCTTTCACCTCTCACTGTCACTCCCTCTATCTGTCTCTATATCTCTCTTTCTCCCTCAGGACCCTGTTCTCTCCTCTCTTTGCTTCTATCCATCACAAGACTCTCCGAGGCTCCTGGCGTCTGTCGGTGTGTGTGTGAGAGTGAAAGATGGACCGATAGTGAGCGAGAAAGTGCTCGAATTTGAGTCTATACTGCTGTATTTGTTAGTCGTGCTAGTATGTTTTTGGTGGCATTGTGGTGGCTGAGGTCACCATGTGTCTGTTTGCTTGATAAAGAGATCTCATATCTCCACCTCCTTGTAATTGACCTCTTATTTCTCAAAGTGCTTTATTGGCTGCAATTCGCTCAATACCTGCCAAAGCACTAAGTGCTCTTTTTCATTGGCTGCATCTCAAAAGTTAGTGAGCTGCCTAGACAGCGTTTTTGGGAATCGTGGGCGTGTTCAAATGTTGAGCATCATAGTCGTGTCTGAATGTTTGACGTTAACCAATGAGCTTCCTATCTAGACAGCACATTGCGCATCATATTGAACTTATAAATATAAACGCATAGTGAGTTACCTACCTATATTGCATTTTTGGGCATTATACTAGTGTACGTATGTCTAAATGTCCTGTGTTGTCACGATATACTGGAATTTCTAACTTTGATACAATACCTTGAAAAGTATCGATATTCGATACCCTTTTCGATACCACTGGGGGGAAAAATGCTGGACATACTGTCCTATAGATATTTGTAATATTATTATTTTTTTGTCCATCCATTGAAAGTCTCTAGGCATTAAAATTGAAAATTTCTTCTGAAGAGATCCCTTTATATGATAAAGCTTTTAAGCTTTTTCATGTGTACATTTTGATAAATCCCCATTACAATTACCTCACAAATATTTGCTAATATTGTTTTTTTTTTACATTTTAATGGAACCTAGTTGTGGGCATTGTATATGGTCAAATTTAAAATAAATAAATAAATAAAAATCTATTTAGTCTTTCTAGCCAGACTTTTTATGAATCATAATCTATGTTTCCAACCACATATTTTTATGCTCATTTTGTTATATCGCATTAAAAAAACTGCTGGAAATGCCAAGGTGCGCAGAAATTCTAAAAATTCTCGACTGAGTCCGATACATTTTTTTTTTTATCTGATAAGAAAGCGTGCATAAACTATGATGGAAACACATTTTTGTAAAAAAAAATCATGTGACTTTGCAATGGGACAGCATAACTGTACAAACCAATGGACCGATCTTTTTGGAAACTGTTTTGGTTGTTCTGAAATGCCTGAGAAAATTTTTTGTCTTACACGACTGCGTTGGCATCCGTCCCCTAAAGCAAGATTACGTGTTTAGTGCATTTCGTCAGCGCCCTCTGAGACGCAAGTAATGTATTATTTACGAAAATTATTATATACATTGGCTTCTCCTACTTTCTTAGTTATATTTAGTGCCAGTTTATCAAGAAGTGATGATTTTGTTCTTTTCAACTCACTGGATGGGAATGCATCAAATGTTTTATGCAATATTCCAATTTTGCGCACAAGTTAAATTCGCAACTTTGAATGTAAACAGAATAGTAGTGAGAATACTGAGCATTACTTGAGCATTATATGCATGTTTTTGGACCTTAAATTTTAATGGAGCCTAGTGAGCTGTCTACAAAGACAGCATTTTTGGGCATTGAAGGCCTATCTTCACTGTAAAACTTTCAAAGTGTGTGTGTGTTTTCAAAGATTTATGTAAAACAGGTAGTTGGAGTAAGAGTAGTTCAGAGAAAATACTATTTTAGTATTTATACTTCAAAATTTCGCATTTAATTCAATAGGTGACTTGTCGTTTCTTTGTAATTATTTACTAGCAATAAGTGAAAATCATTTCGAAGGAAAAACTACACCAATTGTTTTTCAGTGTAGGCAGAATTTTTGGGCATCGAATGCATGTTTGCACTTTTGGGTGGCAAGTCGTGTTCAAACGCTTGAAACAGATCTATTGAGCTGCCTTCCTAGACAACACTTCTGGCCATCATTGGCAAGTTCAAACGATTGAATAGAACATAGTGAGTGGGTTACCTAGACAATATTTTTTGGCATCATAGACCTATAGAATCAGCTCACCAGGTTTTGAGACTTAGCCATTCTCTGTCTCTCTCTGTCTCTCTCTCTTCCTCTGGGTCATTCTGTCCCTTCTTGCCCCCTGCTCAGTCTCTCTCTCTGGGGGGTGAGACAGTGCACTAACAATGTTTGACAGGCAGAGAGAGGAGGGCATGCAACATAACCAACAACAACTGTGAAAAAGAGCGGGAAAGAGCAAGAAAAGAGATTGAAAGAATAAATCTTTCAAAAAATGATGTTTTGCAGTCATTTAATGTTGACTTTCTCTGCTGTAGAGTGTTTGAATGAATTTAATGTCCTCTAACACTGAGTATTTATGTAAATATTTACATTGGATCATATTTTCTACTAGGATAATTTCTAGTTTCTTAATGAGCACTTTTCATTTCAACGTGATCCTCAAGCAAGCAAGGAACAATCTGTGTGTGTGTTCTGTGTGCTCAATATAAAAATGATGACACTGTAACAATAGTTCCAACATCATTAATATTAAATCTGTTCTTGAAATGTGGTTGTCAGAACTGTGTGTTTTGAAATGAAATTACATTTCATATTTATATGGATCTTCTCCTCAAAGTGAGTCACAAATTGTGTGAAAATAGAAAAAGAAGAGAGAAGGATGAAAAAGAGGGCGAATGACATAAGGATAAGGGCGTACACACCCAAGGGGGCAGTTATCGGGCAGAAAAGCGTTTGTGTGAGTGTGAGTGTGTGTGAGTGTGTATGTTTGTGTGTGAGTGTGTGTGTTTGTGTGTGTGTGTGTGTGTGGTTGGGGTGGGGCAGTTATAGGGCAACAGCTGGCATTGAGTGGGGGGTTGGAAAGGGTCATGTCGACAAACCCTCCGAATGACCTACTAATGTACTGCATACGGCTTTACACAAGTGTTTACTTGAGTATGTGAATGACAACTACAAATATTTTAAAATGTAATTTATTTTTGTAATGGCAAGCCATTACTGCAGTCTTCATTTAGAAATCATTCTAATATGCTGATTTGCTGCTCAAGAAACATTATCAATATGGAAAACAGCCGTGGTACATTTTTTTCAGGATTATTTGATGAATAGAAAGTTTAAAAGAAAGAAGAGCATAGAACCCTTTTGTAACAGAAATGCCTTTAATGACACTTTTGATCAGTTTAGTGTGTCCTTCCTTTTAGAATAAATGTATTCATTGGCCCCAAACATGTGAACAATATTGTTCAAATATATATATATAATATATATATAATCTTACATTTTAATAATACATTTTTGTAAAATTTAAAGCAAAAAGGTACACTGCCTTGTTTTTCAGTAAAGATATCTTAACTTCCATAATAGATTTACTTGAGAAAACCTCATAAGATACAATAATAAACCAAGCCTTTTCAGAGAATATATCTTAAAAGTTTATTTTTCGGAAAAAGTGCTGATGATTTTGTTGTGTAAAATGCATCTAAAATAAAAATGTTTTGTCATACATTCATATAAAATGTAATCAAAAATTTTTACAATGAAAAGGTTATTGTCCATTATATTTATCAACAGGGCCGTCACAAATAATTCTGGGCCCTGTGACTGTATGTTTACCCTTTACCTTTAATGGATCTCTTGTCAAACCGGGTAGGGGGGAGGTAGTGCTGTGTTGTATCCATAGATCTTCGTCAGAGCTGAATGGGTTCTTGCAATCTTGCAATCGCCATTAAGGTTCATAAACCATTATCCCCCCCTCCCCACCCCCCAGATTATGATTAAGCAAATATGTTCCCGCAGTTCAAATCAAATCTTGATCAAATTTCATAAATGCATGGAGTCTGACCAATTAATAAGGCAACAAGAACTTCATCTAGTCCAGCTGCTTACACACACACTCACACACACACACACACACACACGCACGTCTGGTTTACTATCTTTGTTGGGAACTCTCTATAGACATAATGGTTTTTATTCTGTATAAACTGTATGTTTTATCCCATTACACTAATCAAAACTACATCACAGAAAACTTTCTACATTTTCAAAAAAAAAAACTCATTCTTTTTGATTTATAAGCTTGTTTCCTCTTGGGGACCTCAATTTAGGTCCCCACGATGACATGAGTCCCCATGAGTCTTTGTGCATTCAGGTTGAACTCCCCACCAGGGAAAAATATGTACACACACACACACACACACACACACACACAAACACAAATAGCTGGACATCAGAGAGGAACCAAAAAGAAAGTTGAGTGCCAATCGAACAGTAATCAGACTGAAAAATTGACATCTACATATGCAGTGGAGGAAATAAGAGCGACCGTAACAGAGGCAGAGGGATAGAGGAGAGGGTGTAGAGGTGAGAGAATACCAGAGGGAAAATATGGAGAGACAGAAAGAGACAGATGGAAGGAGGAGGAAAAGGAAAGAAGAAGTGAAGCACAGATGGAGAGAGATGAGAAAGGAGGAAGAGGGAAATGGAGAGATGAAGGGGTTATTTTTCACTGTCTGTTTTTGGACTGTATTTATTACACTTCAACCTGTGTTATCTCTCACATACAAACACTCATCTTCTCCCTCCCTCTCTCTCATTTATTTCTCTCTGTCTCTCCTTTTGGCTTTCTTCGTCAGTCTTTTTCTGTATTCATCTGTTTATCTGTAATCTTTCGCTTTTGTCTCTTTCAGCAGCCGTCCTCTCTGCTCTCTCTCGTCTATGTGAGGAGGGTGTAAACGATGTTGCTTTAAATATAGGCTGTGTGCTTTCTACACCCTCACACATTTGTGTGTGTGAGCGAGAGACACCTAGAGAAAGGCAGAGAGAGAGAGAGAGATGCGATGCAGAATGACACTGTCTGGGTGTTTTTAAATCAACTGTGTGTGTGTGTGTCTCTCTGTGTGAATATTCTAAAGCAGTGCTTCTCATCTGCTGGGTCGTGACCCAAAAATGGATCGCAGGGCTGTAGACGGCAAGAGGAACAATGCTAAATGTAAATAAATACATTTCTAACTATCCATATGATCGCGCATAAATAAATAGGCTTATCTGCTCCACAGAGGAAGGAGAAAGTGCATTCCATGTCTTTTGTTGTTGACATCAAAAGCAGTTTGTCCAGCAAACTCTACTTTATTTTGGCACAAATTCATCTGTCGCTTTGTAGAAGATTAAACATGGTAAATGTAAATATGACCTAGACTACATTAATTGTGGATTCAGTTGCAATTGAGGATAAACATGGTTTGAGCCGAAATGCAATAATGCAGAAAAATGAATCATTAATCGAATAGAATCAAATTGAATTCAAAATGAAACATTCTCAGTTCACAAATCAATTCAATTCAAAATAGTTTTTGAATTTAATCGAAAAACTGTAAGTCGTGAATCGAATCAATTCACTGTACCCAGAGATTCACAACCTTAATGCAAAGAGCATTAAAAATCGAGCATGAAATGGAAATTGCAGTAATCTTTTCTTCTCTGTCGTGACATATATGCAAGTGAAATGGCTTCTTGAATGAGACAAAAAAAATGGATTTGGACTTTTTTCTATTGGGAATTGATTGGATTGCTGTTGTTTGTGATCTCAAGTGAGTGACAGGTTGCTGGATTGTTGTCAAGCCTTCATGCTGGTGGACGTCATCAAAGAGTGACTGTTGCAAGAGGAGGGAAAGTTAATGTTTTTAATTAAAGATAGAGGGCACATGAATTAAAAAAATAGTGGTGAATGGATAAATCACTCATAAATAAGAATTGTCAAGTTTAATTTCTTGGTGGCAATAACAATCTTTCATTTCAATCTCTTCACACTAACTTTATAATTTGTTTCACAACCCACATCCTCCTGATTTCACTCCTCTGGCTCCCAGTTGCGGCCAGAATCAAATTGAAAGGGGTACTATTATGCCTTTTCACTTTTTCAACTTTAGTTAGTGTGTAATATTGCAGTTTGAATATAAAAAAGGCATGCAAGGTTAAAAAGCTCAAAGTCCACTCCAAAGGGAGATGTTCTTTAATAGAAAACACTTTTTAAGAACTACAGCAAACGGCTTGTTGGGACTACAACACACTTCTTCCGGATCTTGTGAAGTCACAATGTCACTCATTTAAATAATCCCCCCCCAAAAAACTGGGTGAGGCCTGGTTGAGCCGCGCTAGAGAAGATTTTAAGTCGTTGCCATGTTGAAGAGGCGCTTTTTTTCCCACCCCTGTTCCAAAACCCCTTCTTTTGGCCTTCCTAAGGCAAACAAACTTAGAAAACAGCAGTTAAAATTTATTTTTAACATTGTTCCCGAACATTATAACCCCAACATTATCTGTGTGCTGCATGTTTTATGGAGGACAGCTACAAAAGCTTCTCCTGAAACAGCGGTTCCCACTTAGTCAGGACAAACAGTTGTTTATGGATTAAACCTGTAAGTATGATTTTTTTTGATGTTGTGTTTTCTATTAACAGTTCCAATTATAAGTTTTATGTTGTCGCTACGATGTAAAAAAGGGCAAATAGCCGTTTGGCTCTGCTAGCCTGCTAGCTAAAATTACAGTGTTGATGTAGTGTTTAGCTACAGGACTCTCGCTTTTGTAAGCTCTGTTTTGTCAGACTGTTCATCAATCCTTATGAATTTACCACTCTGAAATGTCCTGTAAAATCCGTTCTGTATTATCCTCTTGTACATAAACATTATTAGGGTCTGAATCGGGCTCGAATTGGTATAGCAAAAATGTACCAATTCGATGCTAAAACGATATATCTTGCAGCCATAATTTCCAGAACACATTCTGAGCGGATCAGCAATCACAACACTCTTGGTCAGCTAACCTATCAGAGCACATTTCGGAAAGAGGGGTTTCATCGAAACAGGAACTAAACAGAGCGTTTGAGACAGACTGGGAAGAGAGGTACTGCAATAAAGTAAAACAAGTGACGCCTTGTCTTTTCTTCACAACGAGGCAAAATATCACTCTCAAAAACCCTCTCAGCTCCTCTCTGGTGAAATGACCTCCACCCGAACTGCTGAGAACATTGTATCCTTCAAGAACTAGCTAAAGACACACCACTTGCGCAAGCACTTAACCGACCCGCACCCTTAAACCAATGCACACACACACGTGTTTCACTATATTTGTGAGGACATTGCATATATTTCCATTGATTTTATATGAGGTTAATGACATTTCACCTAACCCAACCCCTTCCCCCAATCCTACCCATCACAAAAACATGTGCAAAACACTAGATTTACATAAATACATGCTTTGGTCGATTTACAAGCCTTTTACACACACAAAACAATTATATTTCTTCTGCATTTCCCCTCTAGCTTGCTTCCTAATGCACTTGTCTAATAAAACTGACATTATATATTGCGAATATATTGGCTTTTTGACTTATTGCTTTTGTTCCTGTTTTGTAAGTCGTTTTGGATAAAAGCATCTGCTAAATGTATAATGGAAAAATATTTTAAAGACATTTTTGTTAACTCTTCAAGAAGCACTACTTGTTGTCCATCTGTTGTTCCAAACTTGTATGACCCATGTTTTATTTTGTGAAAAAATAAATATCTGGGTTTTTTCGTTTGTTTGTTTGTTTGTTTGACCATATATTATGAAAGTGTGTGGGGGTCCAGTGTTGTTTTGGACACCAATGACTTGGACAAAAGCAGCTGAAAAGTTCTTCGAAATGTCTTATTCTGTGTCCTGGGCAGGTTTGAAACGACAAATAACGTAAATAATGGCAGAATTAACATTTTCCATGAATTTTACTGTGTATGTTATCAGGCTAAAGTTGCGATTCAAACTAAAGTGGCAGTGACATATATTTGTGTAGTGTGTTCCAATCATGCACATATGAGACAGTAACGCCCTGCACCCTTCAGAGTACTCAATTGAAGTGCTCTGCCCTTTGGAGTGAGTAGGACTTAGTGGTGTTCTCTTTGAAATTGAATTCACCCAGATTCTCTCTCTCCCCATTTCCACTTCACTCCATCCACTCAGTGATTAGAGTCGAGTCAGTGTCCTGACATAACCAGTTAAATGGATCAGATGCCATTTTGAGAGTCTCTGTAAGTGCCCCCTGCAGCAGTTGTCCACTGCACAGAGAGCGTGCATGTGACCCACTAATCGCTTATTAACTGCTAACACCGCTCTAATTGGTTGCCGATAAGTAGCCCGCACTGTGTGCGCTAAAGCTAAAGGCTAATTTTAGCCTATTATCTGTTGGCATAGGTTCATTGGGTTTAGAGAGCTAACTCTAATTCTACCACTGTGTCGTTTTTGAACGCACATGAGATTTTAACATGGACGCACATACATAGCCAGATGTTCTGTGATGTAGATGCTGAGACTTAGTCTTTTCTCATCCCTTCTGCTCTAGCTCTATTTTTAAAGCAGTGTCTCGTTAAAGCCTTTTAGGCTAATCAGGCTGAGTTCGACCCAGCTTCACACTCGCCTAGCGCACCTGCATTTGTCCCACATATTTGCCCGTGGAAAACCGGCATTTGGCCTGCGGCTGAGTAGGTTAATCCCAGCTCTAGCAAAACATCAGGCTAGAATTAAGCCAGCGTTTAGCCTGAATCAATCCAAGATTGAGATCGACAAAAGCAGTTTCAGAAGGCCAGTGTGAAATCAGAATATGGGCAAGATTAAGCCAGCATTCAGCCAATGTTAGCCTTGCAATTAGCAATATTTGCCCCGTCATTCAGCCAGCATACGCCCAACATTCAGCCAAGTTTTGCCCCCTGTTTAATCTCTTTGAGTCCAGAGTTTGGCCAGCATCAAGCCAGCATTTGCCCAGCATTCGCTAAACATTAATGCTCCATTCAAGCTGCCATTAGCCTAACATTCAGACAGCGCTTCGCCCAGAGTTGATCCAGCAGCGGTCAGCATTAAAAAGGTCATCGATTATAACCTAAGTGGTAATTATTGGGTAAAGTGGAGCATGGGCCGCCCAGGGCGGAATTATCATACAGCTCGACTCACATTGCCATTACATTTGGCCTTTATACTCTCAAATTTGAGTAAAGTTATCATCTGTTAGATGCCTAAAGGACTTTACATGTGTCAGCCTCAAAATCCCTACAAACATTAAGCAACCAATATAAAATCACAAAAACTAAGTTTTTTTATTTTTTTCAGAAAATGTAAGTGGTACTTACCTGTACAAAACTCTTCTTCTTCTTCTTAATATTCTAGCATTACATAATAATATTCTCACTGGTTGCTGTGCAGTTGCTAGAATGTTCTAGATGTTTGAAAGGGTATTGCTACACAGCTGCTATGTTTTTTTGGGTGGCAGCTACGGTTTTCCTGGTCCTCTTAAAGAATATCTCTATGATATTCTGGTCCTATGGTAAAATATAAGATTGGTCCCTTCTTAAATCTAAGGGTTTTTCACCAGGTAAGAACCACAATTCAGATCACTGAATTGTATAATAACAATGATTTGCTATTTGGACATGATTTGATGTCCCGTATCATAAATGGTGCTAGTACATGTTGAAATTTAATTTTTTTTTTTTTAAATAAATACCTGCAAATGTGATCAAATATCAGATATGAGCCTTAGCAAACATGGATATTTACATATTTATATTCTTAAGATATGTTGTTTTTCTTGGGAATCTCGGAGACTTCAGTCAGTGCTTTAATTAGTATCATACCTGTTCAATTTCCTTCCTATCTCTTTTCATGCAAATCGTAGTCTTCAGCTTTCTTTTCTCTGGCGACCCCCACAGCGTGAGGTGCGGGCAACTTTAACGATGCCATTTTCTTTTCTTTCTTCTTTTTTTTTTTAGCAAGAAATACACAGCACTGCACTCAAAGATCATGATGATGGGGACGAAGCATCTAATTTTCACCTTAGTCTCACTCTCATTTTCTCACTGTCTCTCTCGGTCTCTAACTATACCTCATTTCATGATACAATCTTGGTTTTCTCTCTTTTTTTGACACTAATAACTTCTCATTTATCTCTGTGCTGTTGTCCAGATGAAGACCCCTTCCAGCCAGTGACCCAAGATGAGACGGTGGCAGTAGGCGGGGTGGTGACCCTGACCTGCAGCGTAAAGGAAAACGATAACTCTTCCCTCCAGTGGTCCAACACGGCCCAGCAGACCTTGTACTTTGGAGAGAAGAGAGGTGAGCACCACCTATTTTATGAGGAAAATGGTGATTCTCATGTTCTTCCAAACCTGTATGACTTTCTCTCTTCTGTGGAGCACAAAAGCAGATGTTATGTCTTGACTGCTGTTTTCCATATAATAAAATGAATGGGGATCAAAGTTGCCAAAAATGACAAAAAAGTACTACAAAAGTGGTCCATATGATTTAGGCTTTATATTTGAAGTCTTCGGAAGCAGATGTGTGAAAAGGTTGCTCATTAAAAATTATTTGTCGAATCACTTCCCGTCTGCCATAATGGTCAGATCTCATTCTCATCACTTAGGTATTATTGTATTTAGGCAAACTTTGATTGTTCTAGAAAACTTTCATTCGGTCTGGCTGCACTATGTTTAGTAACTCTCTCTTATCACAATCCAATCATTTCCTGACTAATAAAATGAAATCTCTTTGTACATTTTTAGTTGTTGAGTATTTTTACATTTACTTACTTATTCAGTAGAATATCATATTTCCCAGAAAAAGTGTCAAATTACAGATAAACTGGTTGTAAACGACCATTCATATTGACTTTAACAAACGGACATTTCATGACCTCTCTTTTGCTCAATCGCTTTTAAGACTGTGGTCTGTGATTGCAATTACTCGCCATTTTGGTCTGAACAGGAAATTGATTTTCGTTGGACCCTTCCTTAGAGATTTCCACAGAGCTCTTAGTCCCCCAACACCGAAGACAAAAAGAATGCGTGAGACTCCTTCCTAAAACATTAATATCACCCCAAAAACAAACAGGTGGCTCTGTGATAACGAAAAGCGAGGTGATGGAGAGAGAATGACAGAGAGAGAATAGAGGGGTGACCTGATTAAAGAGGAAAACAAAAGAAGGCGACAAGAGAGCACCATGAAAAAGCAGAAATAGAAACAGTCTATTGAACGAGAAGGAAGGAGGGAGTGTTAAAAGTACTGAGAAGAGAAATACAGTCACAGAGGTGGACTTTAAAAAAATCATTTTGTTTTCACAAAAAAATATCTAAAACTATATAAACTTATTTTTTTAATTATTTTTTAAAGTTAGGGTATGCATTTTAGCAAAATTGTGCAAGAGTTTCCAAATTCCAGTTAGGTTTTTTTTCTTACCCTGTTGCTTTAAATATAAATCCGACTAAATTTAAAGTGGTTTACGCTTAAAACAAGAAAGAAATAAACTTGATATTTTCTCTGAAAACAAATCTCATTATCTTACACACTGTTGCTTCTCAGGGTGAGTTTATCTTAATTGAAGGATGTTTAGATATTTGGAAAGCAAGACTGATTAAAAAAAGATTTTTTTGCAGTATAGAAAATAAAGAGAGCACAGTAAATGGAGAACAGGAGACGCACATATACGCGCAAGTGTGAAGAGATGAACAGATTAGTGTGGAGGAAAGATGGATGGGTGGATGAGCAAAGAGAGATAAAGGTAGAATGACAAAGGAGGAGTGTGTGCATGAAAGAGCAGGATGGAGGACAGAGGAACGTCAGCTGATGAAGACAAATTAAGTGCCCTTCACTTACTGATAAACCATGAAGCGCACACACACATTTACTGTAAATCTGCGTTAGACGCAGGTTCTCCTTTTGTTTAAAGGTGAAGTGTGTAATTTCTGCACCATTAGCAAAAATAATAACTTCTCAAACAGGTTTTCTCGATCATTGCCAGCCTGTTTGATCAGACCAAACAGTGGTGGGAGGGGGTGACTTTCTCATCCTACAGAACACTTGATCTGTGTAGTCCAGGATGAGTCATAAATATTATTATAACTTTAATAGCATGCAAGAGAAAGACTGTTTATTTAAAAGTGTTATTTGTTAAAAGTAAACTTGTAGGATTGCATTAGCATAGAGATTACCTTAAACCTTATAAACATGCTTTACTTTTTATTTTATTCTTAACCCTCATGTTGTGTGCTGGTCATTTTGACCCGGAGAGGACAATTTTGTCAGCCCCCACCTTATTATGCTTCTGGTTTTCCCAGTCAAAAATTATTGGTGTACAATTTCTCATTACTTGATATTATCAACAATTCGATCTTTTTGTCAACTTGTTTTCTTTCAATTAGCACAGGTTTTGAATTTATTTCTGGATCTGATTGATAGTACACTTCCTTTATCTGAGCTTATGTACCTACATTTTTCACCAAAAAAGCATTATTTGTGTCTAATTTTGGCAATATTGAAAAAAAATGTGTGTGCTTTAATGTTTAACCAGGAAGTTTGTTTTGAAATGCTTTTATCTTGTGCAAAATGCCACAAAGTCTCACTTGTCGTGTTCCCTTTCAAAAATGACCAGCCTTAAAAAAATACTTTATAAATTTCTTTTTATATTATTACCAAATAATTGGTTTAATCCTTTTGTCGACTTGTTTTCTTTCAATTAGGACAGGTTTTGTATTTATTTTTTAAATTTATTTTTTGTCAGCCTCATTGATCTGAGCTTACATGAGTCAAACATGACTGAAATGAATGAAAATTGATGAAAATGAATGGAGGAGATGGAAAATAAAAGAAACATTCAGTGTTCTGGAGCATGCTCATCATGTTCATGTTCACATATTTACATGTGTGCTTGCAAAGATAAATGCCTAGGACCTGTGCTTACATGGATACATGCACACTCGCACTGCTACACACACACACACACACGTTGTGTTTTCATTTTTTATGTGGACATTCCATAGGCGTAATGGATTTAATACTGTAAAAATTGTACGTTCTTTCCCCCAACACTACCCCTACCCCTAAACCTACCCATCACAGAAAATGTTCTGCTATTTTAGATTTTCAAAAAAGATAATTCTGTATGATTTATAAGCTTGTTTCCTCATGGGGACATTTGGTCCCCATAACGTAGGGAATACCCACCCACCCACACACACACACACACATTCATGTACACAAAACAAACTATTTTGAGTATTACAGGCTTTATTTTTCAGAGAGATAAACTTTATCCTCAGATCAATGAGGTCTACGATCAATCAGTTTCAAAAATAAATACAAAACCTGTCTAATTGAAAGAAAAAAGTTGACAAAAAGATTGAATCATATTAAAATAATAAAAGCATTTCAAAACAAACTTCCTAGTTAAACATTAAAGCACACTATTGTGATAAACAGTGCAATTTTTTCCATATTTTGTTGAATATTGACAAATGTAACCACAAATAAAGCTTTTGTTCACTCAAACACTGAGGTGCATAAGCTTAGATCAGTGAGGCCTACGAACAATCAGTTCCAAAAAGAAATATAAAACCTGTCCTAATTGAGAGAAAACTATTTGACAAAAAGATTGAATCCAATATTTGCTGGTAATATAGCACAAAAATTGTTAGAGGGTTTTAAACAAACAAGGGTTAAATGGAAATTAGATTTTTTTTTTCTCCTTTGGAAATTAAAGTGTTATATGTACTATGCAGACATACTTTAACTTTTCAAATTTGTCCAGTCCAAAAAGACACTGAAAATCACGATTATGACATCGCAACATGACCACACATAAATATTTATTCAGTATTCAGCCACTGGGCTGATGAACAACTAGCCAATTAGAACAGAGGTCATTTACATATAGAAGTCCTAAATGTACAACTTGTTTATTTTCTCGACTTGGTTGCACACAAATCTAATCTGAGGACTGACTGTCTACGCTGTCATTTTGCATGGTGAAATCTGTCTATTCAATATCCAGTGTATCTACATGGGTTGCTATAGTAATAATGTCAGCATCAGCATGATGCCAAGAGACTTTCTCATGTAACAACTGAGCGTAGCTGTCAGTGGAAAGAGAGCACAGAAAACTGGAAACTTTGCCTGTACTCTTGTCTGTCATCTCGCTGTGGTGCTGAACTCACAAGATCTTTATAAGAACAGAGGCATTTTATGCATTCATGCATACAGTATACTGTGTACAAAACTGCTGACTTTCACTATTCACTACATAGTGAACGTCACACGGTTCGCTAGATGAGGAAAGAGTAAGCGAAAATGAGTGTATTCAGATCAGACAATATTGCGCACTCAGTATGATACTGACATACACATCTCATTCCGAATAATGAACAAAATTTTGTTTCGAAATCTGATCTAACCTTTCAGACTAAGACTTATACTAAAAAATCTTGTTATAAATGGACTTCAAAGTCATATGAACGCAGTGTGGATCAGGATTGTACACAGTTACAAAAAAATGTAACAAGTTCAAGTCTGATAAAGGAGAAAATGGAAGAGTTGGGACATGGTGGAAAGAAATCACATAAATCTAAATCACCATGGTTTTGGTGCCAGACATCTTGACTAACGTTATCAGCGGACTTCAGGGGGGGAAATAAAATGCTAAAAATTCTAGTATATGGCACCTATGTAGTCCATGTTTCTCTTATCTGCTCTGTCTTTTTCAGCACTGAGAGATAACCGTATCCAGTTGGTAAAGTCCACGGCTACAGAGCTGATAATCACCATCGCGGACGTTCAGCTGTCAGATGATGGAGAGTACACCTGTTCCATTTTCACCATGCCTGTACGGACCGCACGAGCTACAGTTACTGTACTTGGTATGTATGTGTGTGCGTGCATTTTTCAGTCAGGGTGGTATGAATCAGAATTAAATATTAATATACTCATATATAGCACTTTCCTCATTCCTCTTCTTGTATTTCACTGAAAGTCTGAGACTATCATGGGTGTCTTTAGGGTGAAAAGAAATATCTGTTTGTTTAATGGCCAATGGCCTTTCAATTAATATATGTTTGTCCCATCTGAAAGCATGGCTTTGCTATTAGATGATTATGAGAGCTCTCAAAGTGATCTTAGCCACAAATGGCCAGTCATTGAAATGGTGATGCAGCTGACGCCATTAGAAAATTAAAACATCGCTGTCATTCAAACACAGACACATCTCTCTATCTGTATATCTAGAAACATAAATCAGTAGAGGCAATTGAAAGGTCAGTAAGTGTGCCAGATGTCAATTCAATAACTGCAGTAACTGGCAGGTTCGTTGAGTTCATATAGTAAAAGATTTGTCAGCATAATTAAGAGGAATTTCTTGAAAGATTCATGAAAATAAGAGTCTTTAGTCTACACAGGTCATGGTGTATGTTTGTTTTTGCGTGCAGCCCATGAGACAACTAGGGCTGCAACTAACGATTATTTTAATAATCGATTAGTTGGCCGATTATTCTTTCGATTAATCGGATAAAAACCCGATGATTGATTTTCTTTCTTTCTTTTTTTATTTTATTGACAAAAAACACATTATTGCACATCCTACTCAATGTCCTTCAAATAAATGTGCCAACTGAATATTATGAAAACATGCAGTGCTTAATTTCTAAGACCACCTATTACAGAAAAGAGAACACAAATATTTTAGGGATCTGACAAAAAGTCATTATTCACACATAATGTTCAAAACACTTTATATTTTGTTTGGCCTCCTTTGGCTTGCATTCTTGCTGGCATTGATTTATATGTACTTTTCCACAGTCTCTGTTGTTATTTACTGTAATTGGACATCTGAAAAAAAGTGCTTTACTATTTTTTCTGTCTTTCTTGTGAAACAGTAAATTCGAAAATTCATGACAACAATATTTATATTTTAGCGTTAGAAATACTACTGTGACTAAACTGCTTACACATACTGGTGGATTAACCATTACAGAAACATAAAAATGATTTTGGTAATCATAAAAAAGTAGCGTTAGTTTAGGGCAGCTGTGGCACAAACCTTAAGTGGCGGTGGTATAATAAATTTAAGCACTGTATATAGTAAATATAGTTTAAATCTCTGCTAAATCTCTACTCTCTTTTAATCTCTATTAAAGGTGACAATAAAGAGAATCAAAAATACAAAGTCAGTGTTAACCAACTGGCAAGAGAAATGTTCAGCAGGGACACACACACAACCTCTTACTGTAATTTCTTTATCCTGTGTAATTAATAGCTAAACGTCTTACTTATTCAATTACATGCTGTTACTACCATTAAATACTTGAATGACATACTGACTTTTAAACCTAAATTGAACTTTCAACAACAGATATTTCAACAAAATGAATATTTTTGCACTGAATATGAATTGTCTCCCTCTCTACCGCGTTCTGTCTATCTGACGCGGGTGCGCGCACTGGCGCTCATTCAGTTACGTAAGGTTTGAAGTTTAACGCAGACTGTCAGGATAAACCTTTATGCAAAATGGAAATGCTTGCATGAATTTTAAACATTTACTGATAAGGATATAGCCATAGAATGAACGTTTTACGCTGAGGATGTGTGCGGATCTGTCAAGCGCCTGATAGATCAAGCCATGTTAAACACGGAGCTAATGCATTAGCTTGAAGCTTCAAATAAAGAGTTCTCATGTTTTGGGCAGTTTGGTTTACACACCTTTGTTTCCTTCATTGTTTTTAAATGCATTTTGTCCATAGAAATACGTTATTCATTGCTGTAATTTGATAAGACTGGCGGAAGTTTTGCATGCACGGTGGGCAGACCCGACTAATCGATAATGACAATAGTTGTCGATGATTTTCATTATCGATTATTATCGATTATTTGTTGCAGCCCTAGAGACAACTCAATGTTTTTTTAGCCAAAATGTTGAAGGCTTGATCAAATTTTTTATTCACGTTCAATTAAGATTGAAAGGTCACACAAGTAGACACACAAGTAGTAGAAGTTTGATATTTGCTAGCAACTGATTTTGGGAGCTATGTTGCACACCCAAATCATTAAATATCCAGATATACATGTTGTCATTGATAACTGACATCTGTGCTTCACCTCTTTTGAAAAGCACCAGCTGCTCCTGGTAAGCATGTTTGATGTGACCAGGCCCACGCGGAACCTGCACTCTTCTCCACGTTTTCTGCACTGGTTTGGGAGGGGAAATCTGCATAATTGATTTAAGTATGGTAAAATGTGTTAAAAGGAGCTAAGAGTACTGTACTCTTTTTGGCAGCTAAAAACATTATAAAATTTGCCAAGTTTTTATATAAAAGAACATGCAGTGGGAGGGGGTGAATGATGGACATTTGAATCTTCAGAGCAGATTTCATTTGGTGCAAATTCCATGCTGGCCTAATAACAAGTAGCTAGTTGTTGTTGGTAGTGAGCCGCTACTTAGGAAGAAGAATTGTTGTCATGTTATTTACATTTTATCTAGCCGGAATTTAGCTCCTCATGTAGCCAAAACGTAGCCCCTTATTTCCTTGAAATTGCACCTGAAAATGTTTCGTTTTTCATTTTACATGTCTGTTTCTCTCTCACAGGTGTTCCAGGTAAGCCGGTGATAACAGGTTTTGAAGATGCTGTTCAGGAGGGTGGCAAGGTTACTCTCACCTGCACGAGTTCAGGCAGCAAACCTCCTGCTAAACTACACTGGTACCGTGATGAAGAGGAGCTACCGGGTACAAACACACACACACACACGCACAGTCAGGTCATAAATCCACTTTGAACTCAAACTGTTGATGTTCAGTAATTACGATGTTTATTTTGTGTTCTTGTGTGTGTGTAGGGCGTCCTGATGTTGTGGAGTCCAACCCTGATGAACCAACCTACACAGTAACCAGCGAGCTCACCCTCACTGTCACAAGGAATGATAACAACGCTCTGATCGCCTGTGCGGTGGATCACCCCTCCATCGCCAATGGAGACAAGAAGACAGAACAGCCACTCAGCGTCTTGTGTAAGACACACATACAAAAGCCAGAAAGCGTATTTTGCACAGCTGTTGTGTAGAGCTGAACGGTATGACGCTATATTACTGTGTGATTTTAGAAATGTCAATTAGCAGAAGTTCTGCTAAAGTTTATACCAGAGATGATGTATCCTATCAGACACGTGCTTTCAGCATAGACAGCTTTATTTTAACTGGAGCGTTTGGGTTTTGATGCATACATTCTGAATACTGTGTAATTGTGGATTGTTTACAGATGGGATGTAATGTCACAATGTGCCGCCTTTACATAGAACTGATGTGCTATCACCTATTCATCACCTATTTTACAATGGCATCAAACTTCAAATCATGCATTCCTAGTTATTGACATTGACATTGCATTCAAAGTAATACATTTGATCAGTTCATGCATTCCCTGAAAATCAAACCCTTGACCTTGGCATTGCTGGCACCATTTACTTGTTTGAGCTTTAGCAGGAACGTGTTATAATATATCACTGTTTTTATTATGTTTTTAACACAAGTGCTAAAAAAATCTGAAACAGCTGTTTTGGTGTTGATGTCTGGCTTACCATACAGTTGTTATGAATAATCTGCTCTTTTTGTTTGCATGCATTAAGTTCCAAATAAAAGTACAAAAATAAAAAGTGCCTTACATTTCTAAAGTATTTAATTCACTGGATTGTTCAAACATATGCATTATAAATAACATATTAACATATATTTAGGAATTATATATATATATATATATATATATATATATATATATATATAATTATAATTTTTTATTCTGTTTATAAAATTATAATATTTGCCATGCTATGATATAATATGGTCATACCACCCACCACCTAATAGATTAACATAAAGAGAAAGGCACCACAAACAGAAACAAAAATGTGTTTGTGTTTTTTTTTCAGTTTCTCCCAGCGTGTCAATTCACCCTGAGAATGACCTGCCCAGAGAAGGAGAGAAGTTTTACCTGCTGTGTGTGGGGAACGGAAATCCAGAGTAAGACACACACACACGCGCACACTCTCTCATTTCCATCCTTGACATTCATGTTTTATGTATGAAGCTAAAAATGGTCAGCCTATTGATCTCCTTTCTCTCTTTTGCACACTCACACAAACACACAAAGTTCTGTTTGACAGTATTACAGAGATACTTGCCTTGATGTTACATGAGATACAGATAGAGAAACAAAAGGAGGGATCAGAGACATCCTTACATATGGTTGTCTTAAACACAGACCTCTATGATCTCAGTGAGTTCCTTTCGGTAGCTAAAAGACGAAACATTATTATCTCAGATATATTTATTACATTTTTAGCTACTTAAGCCTGGTTATATCACATAAATATTTCTCCCTGGAAATTGAAGTTAATGTAATTGAATATCACCCTCTACTGGTGCAGGATCGCATTACAGCTCATTATGGTTCCTGACATCCATTAGTACCACACTGAGAGCTATTCAACCCCTTTTAGACATCCCATAGTGTCTTTCTGTCGCATTTTCTCATTTGTGTTTACTGTCTATCTCTTCCTTACTGGAATGGGAGCACAAATAGGGGGCTGTATCTGAAGAAGATACTTGTAGTATCAGAGGTGGCATTTACAGTCCGTAATGATCTTTTGATCTTTTTGCTGCACAGACACACACATTCACACACACACACCCACACACAAGATGTTTTATGGGGCCTCTCCATAGACTAAATGATTTTTACACTGTACAAACTGTATATACGCAAACATTTGGAATTTTATTAAAGAAATTAAGGGCCAGATTTACTAACGCCTTGGTCTAGCTCAAACCCTCTTTTGGCATTAAAAAACTACTGTTAGGATTTACTAAAGACACACTTTTTTTGCACTGAAAAGGCATGGACAGGGTTATTTTTGCGGCTGACCTTATTGTTCATGCATTTGTAGGAGTTCCCTTTCAGATGCAAAATTTGTGGCAGGAGACTATTTAAATGAATCATGCAAAGTGATTTACTAAGGTTTGTGCTAGTCAATTTACTGGTATTTGCCCCATTATTTACCACCCCTCTAAAAAGCATGTCTTAAACCAAACACTAATTTGTGCTGCTCTTCCTAGATTGCGTTGGCCATTATGGAAATGATCGGGTTGCGTCTGTTTTCTTTGATTTACATGTCGTCAGTAGATCATGTGCAGAACTTTTCACTCCCATTGGCTCTTTTTTGGAATTGTACTCTCATGCTAATTAGCCTTGTTTAGTAAATCTGGCCCTAATGCTTTTATTCAGCAAGGATTTATTAAATTGATCAAAAGTGACAGTAAAGACATTTTCAATTTCACAAAGAATTTCAATTTCAAATAAATGCTGTTCTTTTTAACTCCAAAATAATCATTGATCAGTGAATCCTAAAAAAAAGTATCACGGTTTCTACAAAATATTTAGCAGCGCAACAGTTTTCAGCACTGATAATAATAAGAAATGTTTCTTGGGCACCAAATCAGCATATTAGAATGATTTCTGAAGGACCATGTGACACTGAAGACCGGAGTAATAATGTTGAAAATTCAGCTTTGCCATCAGAATATTAAATTACATTTTAAATGTTTTAAAATAGAAAACAGTTCATTTAAATGGTAATGAGGTTTGCACAATAATACTGTTGTTAATGTATTTTAGTACAAATGAATGAAGCTTTGGTGAGCATAAGAAAGTTCTTTTAAAAACATTTTACATGTGTGTGTCATATCATGTATTATCCAGTTTCTGTGAAAAACACTACCTCTCATACGACATCTCCTTGCCTGTTTTGTTGTCTTGCTGTGTTGCAACATATCTCATGACAGAGCTAGAGAGAGTGTAGACTAATATATTAGTTTAGTCATAACAACACCATTCTATCAACATCAGTAAAAATTATATTATTTGGTTTAGTCATGCACTCAAATAATGATTCGCCTGTGTCCTCACCGTAATTCTCTAAATCCCTATAACACACACAGACACGCTGATTTGGACTCAGAGAAAAAAAAAGCCACAGTTAGTTTGGCATATGAGGGGATTTTAGAGGTGAAGCGTGTAATTTTTTGATGCTAAAATACTTTCTTTTATCCCAGCAGTAGGTTGAATTCCTCTGGAAGTGTGAACAGTGAGGCTGTGTGGTGCAATCAGAACATTTCTCTGTTCACTTGAGTATCAGACCAGCACAACACAGCAACATTGGCTCGACCAATCGTGGGACTTTGGGGCAGAGCTATCTGTTCGGTTAACAAATGGAAAACAGGGCGAGTTCAGGAAACTTGTTTGAATACAAATATTGGCCCTGTCCCAAATCCCACCACGCTTGTAGTAGTCCACACAGAAAGTCACTTTTAATCCAGATTGAGTTAAATGATAGCAGCTGTTTCTGGCCGTTGACTTCTGTTGTGTCAAGTGACCTTCCAGGTCAGGTGGGTCACAACATTGGTGGTTTGGCTACATGGTTTTCTTTCCCTTCTGATTAACTCGAGTCTGGTTCATTTCACTTGACATGTGACCGAGCTTCGCCGTGTTTGGGACTCTCTCCAGTGCATCCCTCTGTGCTCCTCAGCTCGTTTGATAGTGCGCCAAATTGCAAAACCCTTCAATCTGCTCAATTAAACGACTCTTTCTGCTTTTCTTTTGATGTGAAATTTCAAAACACTGTATATGTGGTCTGATTTGTAATGTAATCTCTCTCTCTCTCACTCTCTCTCTCTTTCAGACCGACTGCATTTGTGTGGCGGAGGAAAGACGGAGGGCTCCCCCCGCTGGCGAAGGAGGATGGTGCGTACCTGCGCTTCGAATCACTCAACAAGTCGGATAATGGCGTTTATGAGTGCCAGGCTGATAACGGGATCGGCGTGGGAGATGTATCGCACACTCTCCTGGTCCAAGGTAATTAATGAGATAGACGGACAACGAGGAGGGTGGAATGGAATGAAGAGGTGTTTTCGTCATCATTTATTTCTTCTGCTGTTTTAAGTTTACGTTCACGTCTCTTTTTTCTGAATTTTCCTTTCCTTTCTTTTGTTTCTCTTTTTGCATGACGCTCTTTATTTCCTCTTCCATTTTTCCTCTCATTTATCATCCCTTTCTCCATCCATCATTTTCTGATGTCACTTTTTTCTTCTTTTCCTTCATCTTCCAAGACCAGGGAGATTCAGTCCTCCTTATTCCCACCTTTACTCTCCCTTCATCCTCTGTTTCTCCCACATCTCCTCCTCAAACCTCCCTTTCACCCTCTACTGAAGGCGAAACTCTTCCTCCTCTCTCCTCTTTGTCGTCTTCGACTACCGTCCCCACATCCACTCTTCCCATCTCCTCGACTCTCCCTCCTTCCAGTTCTGCTCCTCCCACTCTCCCTCCTTCTCCTGAAGTTCCCACCACCTCTCTTTCCAACGCTCTCTTCCCAGATCTCACTCTTCCTTCTTCCTCCGTTCCTCCTCATACCCCTCCCTCACCTCCCTCCCCCCCTGCCACTCCATCATCTGTTCCTCGGCTGAATGGAGTGTACACGTTTACAGGTAATCCATTGTGCACACACACAAACCTAACCATGTTTTAACATTCCACTGCAGTGTCACTGATCACAGCTACCGGTTTCTCTGTGTGTGTGTGTGTGTGTGTGTGTGTGTGTGGGAGGGGATAAGGATGAGCATGATTACCTGAGTGCTTTGAGAAGAGACAGCAATGATCGATCATGACAACACAATAATGGCCCTGACTTTTAAACTTCAAAACCTTTTACACCATTAAAAATGGATACACAGATGAAATTAAGGGGGCTATTGTTTACCATATATTTAATTTAGTAATAATATTTAATATAATTAAAATAATTACTATAATTAAAACCCTATTGTTCAAACGTTTGGGGTCAGTAAATAGTCCGCAATAAATTGATCAAAAGTGACTGTGAAGACTTTTTGTCTTTTCATCAACACAATCCTGAAAAAATGGATTCACAAAGATATCAAGCAGCACAACTGTTTTCAACTTGATAATAATAATAAATATTGCTTGAGCAGCAAATCAGCATATTAGAATGATTTCTGAAGGATCATGTGACACTAAAGATGAGTAATGATGCTGAAAATTATGAATAAATTATGTTTTAAAATATATTAAAATAGAAAACAGTTGTTTTAAATTGGAATAATATTTCACAATGTTACTGTATTTACTGTATTTTTGATCAAATAAATGCTTCTTTAAAAAACATTTTAAAAAATCACACCGACCCCAAACTTTTTTTTATTTTTTGTTTTACACTAACATTATATAGAAAATGGTTATTGCTTTAATTTTAATTATAATTTTAAATGCGTGCTCAGTTAAAGGGATAGTTCACCCAAAAATGAAACTTCATGTTGATCCAAACTCATATGACTGACTTCTTTAATGGAACAGAAAAGGCAAACGTTAAGGTGAATATAATAAATGTGAATGAGAACTCAAGCTTCATTAATGACAAAAACACCATGAAAGAAGTTCCTTTCTAAATGATTTGTTCATGACTTGTACTGATTCGTTTCTCATGTTCATCGACTTGTAATGGTTGGACTGGAGGGGAAGATTATTAATAGATAACTAGTAGGTCTGTTCCTGAAGCACATAAGACATATCGATCACTTTTATGATGCTTTTTGTGTTTTTCAAAGCTTGACAGCCCCAGATCTCATTAACATACTGAATATTCTTCATGTACGTTTTGTTGTTCCACAAAAGAAAGTCTTACAGGTTTAGAAACTGGGTGAGGAAATGATGACAGCATTTCCATTATTAGGTAAACCGTTCCTTCTAATGCATTTAAAGTAATTAACGTGTTGTCAATAATTAAAACCCCCCCCAAATAAAAATCACTTGAATACTCGCTTGATTCATCTTTCACATACCTGTGTAGACAAAACGACCAAAATGGCCCTTCCTAGCTGTGTGGGTGGAACAGCTTGAATGTGTCACTTCATAATCATGCAGGTTGTGTTTGTGCGTGTGAAAAAGATAGAGATGTATATTGAGATCTCCTGTGCAGTATCACAGAAGCATGTTGAGCAGCATCTGCTGTCGGCTTTGACTGTAATTCAGGATTTAACCAGGCACATCTCACGGCAAAGCCTCTGATTATCCAGAAACACAATCTGACACCACACCTTCCCTCCAGCAAACATTCGCTTCAGTTATTTCATTATTTCGCTATGTGAAATCCTCCTTAATACTCTTCCGAGATACTTATTTTTTGGTAGTGTTCAGTGAGCGTACACAGACGCACACGCACGCACGCTCGCGCACATTTTTTTGATCGTTTCTCTTTGTTCCCTTCTCTTGCTTCACATCTCGTGCTTCCACTCATGTGGGCTTCATCCATCCATCCATCCATCCACTCATCCATCCACCCATCCATTCATCCCTTCATCCTCTTGAGAAGAAGCCGGAGCTGCAGGTATTGTCACCTCTCTCTCTCTCTAACTTTCTCTCTTTTCTTTCTTTTCCTCCTTTTTTCTTTCAGTATTGCCCTGTCTTTCTTCTGTGGATCTTTGAATGAATCTCTGTATCTCTTTTACTCCTCTATCTCTCTTTCATCAGCCCGTTTGTCAAAATTTATGATGGATCTGGGTGTTTTTTTAGCTACAACTCTCTGTTGAATTGCTCTATCATTATGAACATAGTTAATGGTGCAGGAACGTTGTTCATGAAGGCAAAACATTTGATATTACATGGAAAACTATTAATATCAGTTCAAATTTGTTGGTTCATTGAAAGCTTAGGACTGAATTAGGCTGACGCTAAAAGCTGCATTTTCAGCCAATTTGAAAACCATCTCGCTTAGAAGAATGAATGAGATTTATTATTGACGCAGCTTAGTTTTTGGTAGGTCCAGCTATCTGTAGCCTGGTGGAAGAAGAAAAACTCATTCAAAGCATCAGCAGTGAATCAGTTGAACCTGCATGCATCTTCCTATGTCATCAATCTGGACATTTTCAGACCCTGACTGATAGGGAATGCCGATTTATGTCACTTTGTGTGCTGCAAGTTCGATTCTGCCCCACTTTGTGCTAATTTAAACCGTAATACATTTCATCATCAACATCAGTGCATCACGCAGAGGCCCTCCTCCAGGGGGGACTACAATCTCTATTCAAAAATGCGCAACACCGTGGGAACCCAACGGGGGGCCAGAGGCTGATCTATTTGTATGGATATCAAAGGAGATGCCTTAATGCCCTGAATAAACTGTTTTTGTGTCAAATAAAACTGTTTATCACATAATAAATCGATTGCCGTGCTGCTAATCTTCAACATGTGTGCCATAACAGTTTAGAGAAAGCCATATTTGGAGTTTGCCATGAAAAATTAGCAATTTATAAGAGGTTTCAGTTGCAGCATTATATATTAATTTTGCCAACATAAAAGACCTAAATTCTCACTGCCGTGATTACTAACAACATTATAGCTTGCTAACGACTTGGGATGAGGAGGCGCCACATATTGAAAAATGTAGTTGCAAAGTGTAGTTACTTATAGTCATCAGAATGTCTGTAGAAGGAGCATCAAAATAAAGTATCAGCAGAAATTAAAGGTGAAGTGTGTAAATTTTAGCAGGCATCTTGCGGTGAGGTTGCGAATTCACCACTCACCCCTGCCTGATGTCCTGTGTCCTTCTTCTTTGTGCATATTAAATGTAGTGATGATGCAAGCTGTCTCTAAAACACCAACGAAGAAGAAGAAGAACAACAACATAGTGATGAAACGTGATCTGTAGGGCAGTTTGTCTGTTGAGGGCCACTGTAGAAACCGGGACAAAATGGCGACTTAACATGTGAGGGGACCTGCTGTGTATGTAGATAGAAATGGCTTGTTCTAAGGTAATAAAAACATAATGGTTCATTATGTAAGGTCATTATACACCACTGAAAACATAGTTATGTAAATTATATTGCATTTCTGTCAATAGATCCTCTTAAAATTTACACACTGCACCTTTAAGTAGACAGTCTTCTAATACTTTAATGAGTGTTAGTGGACATAGTTGCAAAGTTACTTTAGTTTGCAGAATGTCTAAAGTGGACCATTGAAATAAAGTGTTAACCAATTTTTATTAACATTTTACTGCCCAAGTAAGTAATTAATGTAATGCAAAAGATGCTAAGAATGCGAGATGCTCGCCAAAGTTAATTTCTTTAAAACAGCAATGAGCAATAAATTAGATAAAAATCATCAGCAGCAGCAGATCAGTGTGTCCGCAGGAACCGTACCGGGACAGCCATTTTCAAGGGGACTTGAGTATCTTTGGTGTACACTTGTGTAGAGAAAACACTAATGAAATAAACTAAAATCTGATATCGAAGAGCTTGAAGATGATCCCCACCAAAAGCTCTAGTATGAAAATGCCTTTAAATAGCTATTAAAGGGATAGTTCACCCCAACATAAAAAATTACCCCATAATTTACTCACCCTCAAGCCATGCCATGACTTTCTTCTTTCAGAAAAACACAATCAGAGTTATATTAAAAAGTATCCTGGCTCTTTAATCATTACAATGAGAGGGATTAGAGCTCAAAAAAGTGCATTCATCGATCATAAAACATACTCCACGCGGCTCCGGGGGGTTAATTAAGAACTTTAAAAAAATAACCAGCTTCCGGCTCGACAGCCATAGGCATTCGACTTACGTCTAAAAAGAGTTAACTTCCGTGATGTATACACAATGCCATGATGTTCTATGTTACGCCATGACTTACTACGCTATGTCCGTTATAACGCATAGTACGTCATGTCTTAAGGATATTTGCACAAACACATCGATTCAGTTCGTTAGGCCTTTATTACCCCAGAGCCATGTAGAGTATGTTTTATGATCGATGGATGCACATTTTTGGGCTTCAAAATATCATTCTCCACTCCAGTTGTGTTTGGCTGAAAGAAGAAAGTCATGTACACACAGGTGATTAAATTATGGGGTAATTTTCATTTTATTTTTTCCTTTAAGACCTGAAAAAAAAAAAAGTGACTTGTGATATTTGTAAGTGTGTTTGGACATGCAAATATAAGCCACCTTGTAATGATTTTATTAGTGCATCAATGTCCTGTATTTTTACATTTAGATTACATTTGCCATCATCTAACGTTCACTTAAAATGTCACTGTTGAATGAAATCTTGACCAAATCTCCAAATGAATATCCATTTTTTTACTGAACATTATAATATTGTGATGCCTAAATTCGCTTGTGGCTTTGAAAATTATTGATTTTAGTTTTTAATGTGTTATTTTTAATATATTAATATCAGTCAATAATCTTAATTGTATTTTCATTTATCAGTGGATCCCTAATTCATAATATAAAGCACTCCTATTTAACTCCAGTGGTGACCCCTGTAAAAGACATTATCTCTTAAGTGTTTTCTGTCTTTTCCTGTACTCGTTCTGTTTTTTCCCTATTATTTCTTTCTCTCTTCCTCATCTGTTCTTTTTTTCTCTCTCTGTCGCTCTCAGGGCATCTTGTTGTGTCACTCAGAACTCACTCTGTTCGTCCTCCTTCATCCTCTCTGCTCTCATCTATCGCCCTCATTTTTTTTCTTCTTCTCCTAAAGCGTGCAAGCGTCAGGGTGACTGTTAACTTGTCTTGTTTTGATGGAGTATTGTTTGAGATGGAGACAGAGATCGTGCAGTGGGTGGAGTGATGGATGTCGTTCACGCTCTCTGAGTCCAGGCAAAGTCACTGAAGCTTATGATAGACTCTTTGCTGAAATCTTGCTTTTGATTATTCATGTGTTTCCTTTCAAACAGAGAGGTCAGTGGCTCTTGGGGCTTCACGGTAGATGGAAAATGACACTGTAGTAACTTGCCAGCCCATTACTAATTCTCTAAGCATTATATTGCACATTTTTTCCATAAATTACCATTTAAAAGTTTGGTGTCAGTAAATTTACTAATACTATTTAGCAAGGATGAATTAAATTGATCAAAAGTAACCATTAATGTTACCATTAAGATGTCCATTTCAAATAAATTCTGTTCTTTTGAACTTACTATTCATGAATGAATCCTGAAAAAAAAAAAAAAATCACAGTTTCCACAAAAATGTGAAACAGCACAAGTTTTTTAACATTGATTATAATTGATTGACGCTGAAAATTCAGCTTTGCCATCACAGGAATATATTTTATGTTTTAAAATGGATTAAAATAGACAACAGTTATTTTAAATTGTAATACTAAATTTTTGATCAAATCAACGCAGCCTTGCCAAGACTTATTTAAAGTCTTCACCAAACTTTTGCAAGATAGTGTACATAATGTGAAATAACAGGAAAATGGACTTGTGCTTCATTTCTCTATATTTGAATGGGGAAAATCTGTAAATGATTGTCATCTTGTCTGAGATATTTTAGTTCAGCTTGCTTGAAAATGTCAAGCGATGTGTTAAAAAGGAGAAATCGCTTGAAATTGTTTCTTAAGATAAGCGTTATTGTGCATTAGAGCTGGTAAAAAAAGATTCACAGATGCACTGTGACTCTTTCTCAAGAGAATTTGCATTTGAAAAAAAATTGTAGTAATATAATTTCAAAGGGCATGTGCAGTATTATCAGCGGGGTTGTATTTTTGTCAGTGGGGTTGTTGTGAATAATCAAGCTTCACTTTCATTCAAGTATGCAAACTTTTCTCAAAACCAGATGAAAATTTGCATTAACCTGAATAGTTTTAGCACAAATTTCCACCAGTAATTCAAGTCATTTTGTTGCATTTAAATTGAAGTATTCTTAGAACAAATTTTCAAATTCCTATTGCACATTTCCATCCGTTGTACAGCCTCTATATACTCTAAGTCAATCACTAGGTCTTTTGTTGTATAATTCAAAATATGTGCAGCTTTATACCATTGCTTCGGGTCCGTTGTGTTCCTGAATCAAAATTCCATTGTGAAGATTCCCAACGTAACCGTATATGCATGACCTCTGCTGTGTTTGTAAAGATGAGGTAGGGACAGCTAAGTATTTATGTTTTTCAGTCTTTTGAGTCTCTCACAAAGTCTTCTCTGATTTTGCCTGGTCTGTTTTGTTAAGACGTCTGATTCTGATTGTCCTCTCTGCACTGCTTTGACTATCTACCTGTCTCTGTTCCTTTTTCTCAGATCCCACAATGATGTCCAACCCTTCAGGAGTTGACCATGCTGTGATTGGTGGAGTGGTTGCTGTCATTGTCTTCATCATGCTTTGTCTCCTCATCGTCCTCGGCAGATACCTCATCAGACACAAAGGTACGGCACACTCACACACCACCCTAATCAGACAAAGAAATCCCTCGCTCTCTTTCACACACACGCACAGATCTAATCAGACACAAAGAGATCGCACACGCACACACATACCTTGAGCGTCTGAAGGGATTATAACCTTCAGAGACTGTGGTCAAATTCCTGACGGAGGGCCTGGCAGCATCCTGCCCCATCAGCAGCTTTTTTTTTCTTTTTTTTTTAAAAGATTTTGTCTTGAATTTAAGCATCTAGGCACTTCACCAAAGATCTCATTGTTGACTGGGACATTATACTTGTAAATGAACCATGTGTCTCACTGACACAATGGTTTTAAAAAAAATTTAAAAATGAAAATGAATAAACAGCTTCTGAGTGTATAAACACAGAGCAAGCGAAAAAAGTATGGGCACATACTTGGTTGCATCTGCTTGCTATTATAAATGCATATCAGTTGCTCAATATCAATATATATATATTCAATATCAATATCTATCAGCAATTAAAAAAGGTTTTTTTCATATTTAAGAAATCATGACACTTCACTTTTGTATTTTTTCCTTAAAGGTAAACTTTGTTTTGGTTGTGCTTTAGCTCGCCGTGACCTTGCGAATGAATATGACCCTTCACAATAGATAATGCTTTACCATGAACACTTAGAGAGCTACAGTTCATCAAAAACACCATCTCTGCGTCGCTTTTACATTTCAAATCCCTCAGTTTTCGCCATCTCCGAAAAGCCAAGCCAGTGTTGATTCTTGTTTTATTACAAGCTCTGTCACGTTGTTTTGTTGCAAGCAGAATCTCCTCTTTTTTTTAAATGGGTGATTCCCCAGAGGTTTGAAATTTAGCGTGCTCCATATCAACCTTTCTCGCTCACTGTGACTAAGGGCAAGCGATGTATGTACGCAATTTCCAGCGAAAACCATCCCATGAGGTCTAAAATATAAACGCTTATAATAGTCTTAACATAGTGAATAAAACACACACACACAAAAAAAGTTTTGGCAGGATTGATGTATTGACTCATTTAAATGTTAATTTTGAACAAAAAAGTTACATAGAGTACTTTTAAAGTATTACTTATTATCTAGGTGTAAGGTTTCTTGCAGAAAATAACCATTTTCCTCTCTCTGACCTTTAAAATTGTATTTGACCTTTATTTTAATGACCTTTATTATGTCTAGCTGTGTGGGTGGAAGTATGTTAATGTGCTGATATAGTGTTGATGAATGTTACTTTTAAAGTAACATTTACATTATTGTGTTACCACTAATTAAATGTAACGTTTTATGTTGCATCATTACTTTTTATGGTACGTAAAACACATTACTGTTAGTACTTTTGCATTGGAAATTGTGTGAGTACATCCCTTACTCATCTTTTACTATTCAATGTGGCTTAAATGTATTTACACAGGAATTACATTCACAGGTATAAAAGTATTGCATGTTAAAATGTTACATTGTTGACAAAATGTGGCCTTTTATGTTTATTCTTGTTCCCAGCCAACAAAAAAAACAAGACAGGTGCTGATTTTCATTGTAACAGCAAAGTTGAATGCATTTATTTTAATTTAAAAAAAATATATACTAAAATGTGATTGTAACACACATTACTTTTATGTTACAATCTAATTCTGCATTTACACTTTGTCGCTTCATGTCGACAGTGGCTGGCAGTGAGGTCACTAGTGGGCATTACTACTGGTTGCCTAGTAACATTTATGAATGACATGTTATTCCATGTTGGTGCTCCACTGACTTCACTCCTATTGGTTGTCACTCTGACAAAAGTAGCTCCTCATTTGCATAAGGTTAAAGGGTTACTTCACCCAAAAATGAAAATTCTGTCATTAATTACTCACCCTCATGTCTTTCCAAATCTGTAAGACCTTAGTTCATCTTCAAAACACATTAAGATATTTATCTGACTCCTCCATAGACAGCAATTTAATTACCACCGTCAAGGGCGAGAAAGACACTGAAGGCATCGTTAAAATAGTCCACGTGACTACAGTGGATCAACCTTAATTTTGTGAAGCGGTGAGAATACTTTTTGTGCGCAAAAACAAAACAATAATGATTTTACTCAACAATCTCTTCTCTTCCATATCAGTCTCCTAGGTAGTTGACGTAGTGAACGCAGTTCAGCGCTTCCAGGTTCAACGTCAGAATGCTGGCTCATTATTGGCTGGCTCCTGCGTCAGCATCATACGCATGCATCGTGGTGCTCATGTGAACAGCGTCGAAAATTTTGAATAAAGTCGTTTTGATTTTGCACACAAAAAGTATTCTCGTCACTTCATATAATTAAAGCTGAACCACTAGTCACGTGGACTATTTTAACACCATCTTTACTACCTTTCTAGGCCTTGACAGTGATAATTAAATTGCTGTCTATGGGCGAATCAGAGAGCTCTCAGATTTCATCAAATATATCTTAATTTGTGTTTCGAAGATGAATGAAGGTCTAAATAACGAAATAAGGGTGAATAATTATTAATGACAGAATTATCATTTTTGAACTAACCCTTGTCAACCACAGTCATGATGCTGGACACACCTACATCCTGTCGCTTGTGTCACTGGAAATCGCCAGCTCTCCATTGAAATGAATTGGATTGTGTCACTTTGTCGCTGGTAATGTGAATGCAGCTTAACTCTAGTTCTGGTAGCTCTGACATCAAAACTGTGACTGGTTTAGATGGACTTGGGAAAGAGTTCTGAAAGTTTGATGTCTGCATAGTAGCATACATTGGTTTCTTTTATTTCAAAAGACCAAGAACAATTCTGTCCCATTTTATGTCTTTAAAAAAATGTGCATAGTGCAAGAAGCAACTCACAAAGACTGACAGACTGTGTGACTGTGTGCGCACTGTAAACAGATCATCACAGCTGTGCTGCAGCTCTCTCTCTGTATCTATCTATGACTTACAGCGTACATCTCTAGAAAAGCTGTCAGAAACTATGCCTCTGGGAAAAACAGACTGGTTTCAGAGCCAGGAAAAAATGCTGAACAAGGATTAAATGCAGCCGTGCATTGAAAAATCATATGTACACTTTGATACGGTATTAATGTAAACACATTCGGTTATGCGTTAAGTGAATGTAAATGGATGAGACAAAAAAATAAGATATATACAGTACAGTAGTTGCTAAAAGTGATGTCCAGAGGGGATCTTTTTTTAATGACCCTACAAGTTCGATTAAACCAACAAAATACAGCTTTTTTTGTTTTTTGTTTTTTTTGCAGAGGAACAACAAAACAAACAAAAAAAGCTCACAGCACAAAGAAAAGCATATATTGACTACAAGATAATCAGTTCTCTGTTTTGCATGAGTTCACAATTTTATTGAATGACCGCCTGGCCAAATATTTTGTCCCTATAATTTGGCATGTTTCATTGCATTATCACAAATAAAACAATTGACTCCACAACTATGCAATATGCTTACAAAATCTTAAAAATAATAATAATATTCTAATAAGGGCCACATCATTTTTCGCCACAACTGTAAAATATCAAAATATTGGATCTTGACGGGTCAATGCGGTGTGTAAATCTCAAAATTCAAAATTTCTTCCTTTCTTACTGTTTACTAAAATAAATTTTAATATAATAAAATCAGTAAAAATAAAATAAATTACATATTTAATATAAAATGTAACTTTTAGTTAAAAGTTATGTTTATTTAATCAGGAAATACTTCCTTGTTTTATTGTTATATTTAATTTTATTTTTATTTAGCCACAAACCTTTAAACAGTAGTGTGTATAATCATATTCAACTTATAAAAACCATCAATATACACAACAAAAACTGACAAAATTATAATATATATTATTATATAATGAATAATATAATAATTTAAAATAATGTACAGTAAAATAAAATAAGAATTTGACCAACTATTGAATGTATACAATTGTTGATGATATACAAACAAAGAAAAGAGTTACAGCTGTGATCTCTCTCTCTGTCTCTCAGGTACGTACCTGACCCATGAAGCGAAAGGTTCTGACGACGCTCCTGATGCAGACACGGCCATCATTAACGCTGAGGGGGGCCACTCTGGAGTGGATGACAAGAAAGAGTACTTCATCTAGAGACCCATCCCTCCGTATCCTCTTCCTTCACACGCTTCAGTTCACTCAGCCTGATCGAGAAAACGGCGACGGCAGAAGAGAGAGGAAATATGTGAGGAAAAAAAACAAACAAAACAAAACAAAAAGTGTTGACCTGTTGGAACTGAAGGACCTCAAATAAGCTTCGACACACAGGACAGGGAAGGGAGAGTTATGCACTGGCGCGTGGGCTCATTTTCACACACACATACACACACACACACACACACACACTTTCTTCATTTTCATAATATGACACATGAGCAAACACACATAACAAGACGTAAACAATAAAAAGAGATACACAAAGGCAATATGACAGTGACCACACTTCCCTCGTCTCCCATGATTGCTTTCAAACGGTCCAGATATGTTGCACAGTGACTTGTGCATGCATGAACTTTCAGGACACACGGTCTGCTCCCTAAACAATTGAAGACACAGACTCATAACTGGCACGCATGCAAAAACACATCAAACAACAAGGTCTTAAACTGAAGACAAAATTGAAGCAAACCATGCAACCCTGCAATATCACTGACAGACACACACTCATATTCATAACCCTAACATTACGCTACATCATGCACACACACACACACACACACACACACACAGGTAGAATAACCAGGCAAAAACAGCAGCCCCAGCAATCATTGTGTGGGACCCCTGATATAAATTTATAAATACATATATATATGATTATATAGCATCATTTTTACTCAGTGTGCTGTAAATATATCCTCCATCTCTCTCTGTCTCTCTCTCTCTCTCTGTCTCTCTCTCTCTCTAACCTCACTGTCTGATATTGCAGTATATACTCTCTGAGCCTGCCTGGTTTTCTTACATGCGTGGAAATGCAGAGTTGATAAAAAATATCTGGACTATAGGAAAAAAAAAACATGGTGTTATGAAAACTTCAGTAATATTTGTATGAATTACGTTCTCTTTAAGTTTGATTTCTGGTGTTTACTGTTGGTGCAACAGTCTAGTGTCATTTCATCAATCTGGGAAGATTATTATTATTATTATTATTATCATGATGTCTTCAATCTAAATGCATTACATTGATTATGCACTGATGTGTCATTGTACCAGGCCCAGTGATTAGCTCACTCACGCCACCTTCAGGAATGAATCTCCTCTGTTCTTCAGAAAAAGCAGGGTAACAAAAACTACTGCTCTCTTTCTTTCTCTCTTTCTCTCTGAATGATCATATTCCCACTCTCTTCCGATCCACAACTTTTATTTTGTCTGTTCTGGCCTTTGTCTTCCCTCCTGTTACAGTCATAGAGCTAGATTATTTCTAGAAATATTCCATCATTGTGACTTTCGAAGGGAGTTTAGGGGTTTTGTCAGTTCCATCATGCAATAAACTGAGGAAATTCTATTTAATAGTAAAAAAAAATGACTAATTGTTTAATTAAAATTGGCTAATTAAAGGTGATGTGTGTAATTTTTAGCATGTTAAATCCTTTATCCTATCCAATCTGAATGCGAGTAGACTGCAAGTAAGCCATCCGTAGGTTGATTCCCTGTGACTCTATCAAAACATTGCTCTGTTTTTTTGAGCATCCCGACCGCCGACATATAACTCTGGCTCAACCAATGGCATGCAGTCTGATTCCGTTTGGTGGCGCAGAAATTACACACTTTACTTTTAAATGTATCGTGCTTAAATTTGTGAATGAGTTCTGCTTCACTATATATCCTGCTAATTTTTCCCCAGTCAGTGCTGATCTAGGAACAGTTTTGATTACAGAAAGTGGCCAGTTGTCATTTCTGTGTCAGACTTATTTCTTTTCAATAGGTATTTACATAAAGGAGAAGGTCAGAGCTTTGACTTAGGAGTCGAACATTTTTCAATTCCGTTCCCCTATTCTTCACATAATTGTCTAAACATGGCAAATGGTCGAAAATACAGTAATATTTAGCTTGAGAACACGATTTTCTCTGGAGAAACCGGGACCAAGAGACAGATGAGGTTATTTACTAGAAAAACCTGAGGGAAAAACATCACTATTCAGAATAAAACATACTTCTGTTTAATTTTAACTTCACCTTTATTTGTATGGCACTTCTCACAGTACAAATCGTTGTAATGGAGCTTTAAAGAATATGCACGTTTCAATGATACAATGTAATTTGGCTCCAATGAACAGGGAATCTTGCATTAAATATGAGAAAGTTCTGAAGTTTAGGCATGTTTTTGTTCACGTGGGATGACAGGGTCATTCATTTAACACATATGATGTAGGTCACATAAGTGGCAACTGACCAATTAAAACCAAAACCCGTCCTCCGCTTTCTAATTCCCTCATATACCTCATTCATGACTGCAGACAATGAGTTTCTGAGATAAGCAGTTACAATCGACCGCCGCAAGATGGCGATAATGCATTTCGTTCCCCCACACATCTTTATCTCTCTCTCTTTCTCTCTGTCCTGTACAAGCAGTAGAATGTCCAGTTAGCGATCAATCAACTCAGTGCTTATTTTTAAATTATGTTGTTTACTTTTATTCTGCTGTAGATGTGCATATTGTTGTTTGTAATTTTATGTTCTATTTTTTTTATGATGACTAAATGTCTTAGACTTGAGGGTGTAGATGAACATGTAGTTTCCATGACTTTTGTTTTGTTTGATAATCTGCCGTTTTTTATGATTTCATGTGATTAGTGTTGCCTTGAACAGCGAGCACAGACAGCGGCACGCGGTTATCGCGCGTGCCTGTGTTTATGCGCGCGGAGGATTTTCACACCGGCCCAACAAACAAATGCAGGAAACACTGAAAGTATTATTACAGTACATTCTGTTAGATTCATTTTTTGTTTTTAATGATAAGTCTTCCTTTTGAATAAATATTCATATCACGTGGAGCTATTCTGTCATGTATGTTGATTTGTATTCTGGCCGATGATGTCATCTGATCGGGACTCTGAGATCATCATCATTGTGGGTTTGTTTGATGGTCTGTTTAGACAGTATTTGCTTTTTGTTACAAAAAGAGATCCCTTGTTAACTTCAAAATAAATATACATTTGGGTTAACCTATAATTTCAGTGGTTATTATTGTTATTGAATTTTTATTATTTTTTTATTATTATTTTAACACTCATGAATGATTAAAATAATGTTTTTGTTATTATTTAATATAATTTACATGACAAGTGAATATAAGCAGCTGTTAGGATTTCTATAGTGTGAGAAAACATGCAAAAATTGTGGGTACGGCAGCTTGTCATTGGGGCAGCTACCTTAAAGGGACAATTTGTTGTACTTATTGTACCTTATATCATTTTTTAAAGTGTCATTTATATATGTGTGTATATATATATATATATATATATATATATATATATATATCAGCATATAATATGTATTTAAAATCCTTGGCTGTAAAAAAAAAAAACGTTCACTGTTACTATAGGCATGTTGTCACACCATATCTCGTAAGTCGTCACAAAAACAACCTGCTGTTTATCGACAATAACTCGGTGCCTGAAAGATTAAATATAGGCTATTCGAAATAAAACACACACAAGCTGTCTGTATTTAAAACTAACCGAAAAACAATTCTCATATCTGAATGTATGAATGTTGTGAACCATGTGTTTGAAAACTGCACGCTAGAGCATGATTATAGGCCTACTTTTGCAATTGGACTGTAGCCCTTGTGACAACTTGCCCCGGTCTCCCCTATACTGTATGAACTACAACAGGGTCTCATCCGGACTAACTGCTCCTTACTGAACAATCTTGGTCGTCTGATTGAACAGCTGGCAGATTTTAAAAGGATGAAAAATGTGAAATTTTATGTGCGTATGGTTTTATATGATCTGCCGAGCTATGACATTGAGCAGCGTGTAAGGACGACACGCGCAATGAGAGAGAGAGAGAGAGAGAGAGAGAGAGAGAGAGAGAGAAAGAGAGAGAGAGAGAGAGAGAGAGAGAGAGAGAGAGAGAGAGCAGTACCGAACGAGTCCTCCGGTGATCTCAGAGCGCTGCGTCTCTCCTCAACAATCAAAAACTGAGATTTGCTGAAAGAAAGAGATTTTCCAGCGCGCTCATCCACACATCTCGACCGCTCCTGCTGAGGGAAAAAGACTCACGCGCTGAATGAACGCGGACCGTCTGCACGCGAGTGACATTGTCAGCGCCGGTTCGCGGGATTTCAGAGTCCACTGTGAGGAAGATGAATTGATGGTGTGTTTTCTGAGTGACAGAGGCGCAGATGGACTTCAGCATGACTTGCCTCTGGATTTTAACTTTGGCCATCAGTGTTCACAGAGGTAAGACACGAGATGCCTTCACAAGGAGCCAAATGAGAATCTCAATGTCTCTGTCGCACGCTCGCGCACAGCTGAAGGTGTTTTAACTTTGTTACTATGGTTACGCTATAGGTTAAATAGCGCTTTGTTGTATGGTCTCGTGTCATGGTTTTTAAATAGTGGATTTTAATCAGTTTCACCCAACTAGTAACCTTATGTGTGTGTAAAATGAGTAGCCTATAATTTTGAATTAGAAAAAAAAATGTTTTTATTTTGTAGAGAAATCTCAATTTTATAGACTGTATATTTCCCTTTTTATGACTGTTATTAATGGCAGCTCGCATGATCATGTTCGTCCGCTGCCGTGCGTCTCGCGCTATGTAGTTCATGGTCTCGTGCCTCTCGTCTTGCTCGCGTGCGCGTGACTGTGCAGTGGAAAACCGTGGGACGCATCACCGGTGACGGCGATATTAGACTGGGAAGAAACCGCGGCGTGTGCGTGAATTTCCGTGGCTAGCTATATGAGGTCCGCGGACGAACGTGACTGTTGTGTAAAGTGTAGCAGTGACTGTGAAGTAAAGTCAGTGTGAATGAAAGGTGGGCTTCGTTTTGCCGCCAAGAGTGAAGGAGAACAAAAAACCGTGTTGCTGCAGTTTTTGTTATATATATATATATATATATATATATATATATATATATATATATATATATATATATATATATATATATATATATATATATATCCTAGTGAAAATAAGAAAATAATTATTTTAATAAATACATCTAAATATGTAAGACATGTTACATATAGGTCTAATGTAAGCGTGCATGCAATGTTATTAGAAGTAAAAATGATTAATTACCTTACAATTTATTTAGAAAATTAGTCAACAGTAAAATATTGTTGAAATGATATCAAGAATATACGTTATTATTAAAACGTATGAATAGCTTTTTATAGTTTATGGAGAAAGGGACATTCCCAGAATTCCCTTCATGGACTCTGTTTTGTTTGGATTTTATTGAAAAAATAATAATGACAATAAAAATTAATTTACATGAAATTATTAGTCAACACTTTTTAGTACGGTCCTATTATTATTTTTATTAACTAACAATGGGCAATACATTTGTTACATATTTGTTAAGGGTAATAAAAATACACCTTTTCATTGTTAGTTCAGGTTAGCTATAGGGGTCCATTAAATAACATTACCAGATATAATATTTAATAAATGCTTCGTACGTATTTTTCACATTTACTAAAGAAATTAATGTTACTAAATGGAACCTTATTGTAAAGTTTATTTATTTAAAATCTATGTTTTTTTGCCAATGTCTATCGCACTATTTCAGTGTCGTTCGTTATCCTCTTGTCTTTGTGCGAGTAATACTGTGCTTTCTCTGTATTTCATTATTTATTGCAGTTGATGGAGACACCAATTTTGATCAACTTGAAGTCATCATGTGGCCTTTGATTATCAGAAGAATAGAAGATAATTTGAAGGGAAACTGCTATTAGACACAGATCATTGGGGTCCCAGAGCCCCAAATGTAAAGACAGCAAATTCAACCTCAATAGAGCATTAGAGATAATAACACAGACATTCTGTGCTTCTTCTTTCAACCGGTGTGTCTGCAAATAACTGTAGGTGTGTAGGTGAAGATCAGAGAGTGTGTTCTCTCAGATCTGATACTTGTTAGCAGATTTTCATGTGAAGATGGTGGTATAGAGAGAGACAGAGAGGTGATGAAAGAAAGAGATTGAGGGAGGTGAGACCTGTTTGCAGGAAGTGTCAGCAACTTTCTCTGATGGAGGGATTCGGAGAAGATAAGAGAGAGAGAATGATGGATTGATTTTGAGTGAGAGCACCAAGTGACACAGACATGTTGTGATGGAGGGATAGTGTGATGGAGAGATAAGGAGACAGGCCCGACTCAATCTGTCAGGGGAAGGAATGCGAAGGGAGGGAAAGAAAAGACGGCGGGAGGACAGAAGAGAAAATGATGTTATTTTTTAATTAGTCTGCAGTATTATCATTTAACATTCCTGGTGTGATCTCAAGAGCCCTTGTGTAAACGTACCGGGATCACGTGACCACACTGTACAGAAGAAAAACGCTGACCTTTTTAGATCTTTGGCATCATTTGTTGTTTTTGATGTTCTTTCCAGTTTGCCTTAATGTCAACGCATTCAAGAAAAACATTCAAACAAATAAGTCGGTTGTGAACACGTTTACATAAACTTCCTCTTTGAATTGAATACAATCAATGCCATAAGAATAATTTTACAAACAAATTGGGTTTTCATGTTTTAAGGAGACTTTCAATATGATGATTTTTATACTGTACAAACTATATATTCTATATACTAAACCTAAACATCACAGAAAACGTTCTCTTACATTTTTTAAAAAAATCACACGGGATGATTTATAAGCTGTTTTTCTCATGGGGACCAAATAATGTCCCGACAAGGACTATATAGAGACACACACAGACTCCTTTTTGTATTCATTCACTATGGCAGAATCTGAGTGTATTTGGACCCATTCATGATTTATATAAATAATATAATTATAATAATTTAGATTTATTTTTTAGATTTTTTAGAAGTAATGTTTGCAAGCCAAGAAATATCTAAATTCCCGTTCATCTGGGGTGAACTAACTCCTTCAAAGAACTCCCTTCAGTTCATTCACACCAGCATTACTTTCATTTACGGATGTGCGTTTTAGAAATGTGCAATAAGATGCTGCAGTATTTGTCACAAGTGTGTGTTTGTGGAAAGTGAGAGGTTTGCTTATTTGATTATCACAATTAGAGCTGACAGATTTCTGTCACTCAGCTCAATCATACAGAGAGTAAAGAGAAGAGAAAGGAAGTTAAGAGTCGAAGAGCCTGATCATGACAGCGATTCAGAGCTGATCAAGATAAAGAAAGACAAAAAGCTGTAGCTTTTTCTTCAGGTTAAACCTTTTTTGGGGGGGAGATCACAATATGAGGTACTATAAGTTTGGACTAACTCGGCTATTTTGTGTACAAAATGAGTTTCAGGGACTGTTTATAGTTGAGTGTAGTGAAATTTGCTGTTACAGTAAATAGAGTGCAACATTCGGGTTCCGGAAGTAAAAACTCCATTCATTTTTTCCAACGATTTTTAACGATAACTTATAAACCTTTAAAGACAGCCACACTGTGAGCTACAAGGTTGTTAATCGCTAGTATTTACTTCTGTTGAAGCCATCAGCCTGCATTATTTCAACTTAGTTTTAAAATAATCATGTTTAATGGTGGAATTTATGGTAAAAATCTACATTACATGCGCAGTACAGAAAATCCCACCAATCAGAGAGTTGAAACAAGCAAAATGCGGCAAAATATCTGTTTAGCTCCGCCCACTCACATGTAGCACTGCAAATGATATAAACAAGTCGCTCTCCCTATGCTCTCAAAATACATACATTTTTGAATACATAAGCGTATATCGCAATACATTTTAAATATATTGTTTATATATATATATAATGAGTAGTTTTATATTTCTCCATCGTTTTTAATTCGATCATGCTGTTCACAGTGCTTCATGGGATTGTAGTTCTTTCCAAATTTTCAAATACTTTTTTGCTTCAAATCAAAATTTGTAATGTTGTATTTCACTTCGTAACTGGTCGGCTTGGTTCAGGGCTTATAACGCTTTAACGAAGACTTTTTGGAAATCCCTGGCTGGGAGAAATGAATGGAAAAAATAATTAAGGAACCAACACCGCTGAAAAAGTGGGTGGGCACTAGTGTACTCTATTGCGTGTTTGTATGTGTGTTACCATTATGGAACTTTAATTTTAAAAGAGGGATAATGTATAGAACACTAATACCTTTTTGTTACCTTGCTCTTATATGCACTGTGCGATTTGTGGTGATACATTAATGTTTAATGTGACTGATGTACATTTTAAAGAATATGAAAAAGGTTCATTAACATTTAGAAGTTGTATAAAGTTTGCTCAGATGGTTATTTCAGTCATAATTTATTTGTTTCATTCATGCACCAGTGGCATTCCAGTCTATTTCCCTGGACTTTGTAATAAAGCCATAAATGAATATTTATTCTGGATGGCACTTACACCAATGTGAGACAGTAAGAGAAACATTGATGCATTGCAGCTGATATTTTTAGCTATGCAAGTCTGTTTAATTACTTGCGAAACTATGAGCATTACATTTAGTTGGCAGGTGGACGAAACAGCATTAGCTGTGTTTTATTAACTACAGTGATGGAATGTCGGCTCCAAATGCTTGGAATTCTATTTATAAAGAGCTGATTGCTTTGCATAGAATATTATTATTAGTGCACCATGTTGCTTGACACACTTGCAATAGTTGTTTTATATATATATAAATATATATATATATATACTATATATAAATATATATATATAGTAATTTGTGCATGGACTGGTATACACATGCATGTGTCTTATACAAGACCAGAGAGTCGTTAATTTCAGTGTAGAGATGATCATAAGGAAACATCTCATTTAAATGAGAAGCCCGATGCTTGTGTAGAAGAAATATCAGTCCCAGATCTGTCTGGGCTGGAGATCTCTCCAGTGGGTTACTGGTAGGCAGCAGTAATTTTGTTAGATGAATAACTGGGGCACAGGTGTGAAAACATACGTGCACGTTTGGGCAAAAATGAGACTTTGTGGATACAAGAGGAGACTGTGAATACAGGTGTACATGCATACATACTCAAAGGCACACATGAACACATTTGTCCACCTATTTTTCAACTGTGACCATGTGAACATCTAGTAACGGTATTATTCGATGAGGTTTTGTGATAGCTTTGTCACAAGTAACTATGAGGTTTTGTGTCAAACACCTAGTTTAAAGCTGGTCTGTTTCTGTTTTACAATTTCAATTAGATTTTTGTGAATAATTAGTTAGTGATTAACCTTAACTAAAACCATTAAAAAAAAATTGTGACTTGAAATGACATAAATATTAACTGAAATAAAATATTTAAAACAAATCATTTTTTTCTCATTTTCATTTTACTTGATGTACTAAAATAAACCAAAATTGAAATAAAAATAAATAACTATATGGAAATATTAAAATACAAACAGAAAATACAAAAATAAAAACTAATTAAAAATATTTTAAAATATTTTATGAAAAAAACTAATATAATATAATATAATATAATAAAAACTGTAATGTGATAATGCTAAAATAAGACTAAAATACTGAATAATACTAAATAATACTAAAATAATATATTTCAGTATAGGACAAAAAAATGTGTAATATATCAATTAATTTTGATATTCTATGTGTGCAGTTTCATGAAAATAATTTTTTTATTCGTCAATTGTTTAATGGGTGGGCAATATGACCAAAATCTTAGATCACGATGAATAATTTTATTTCTCGATAACGATATACAGGTGCTATTTTATATATATTTACGATATACAGGTGCTAATTAGAATAGCATCAAAAAGTTGATTTATTTCACTAATTCCATTCAAAAAGTGAAACTTGTATATTATATTCATTCATTACACACAGGCTGATATATTTCAAATGTTTATTTCTTTTAATTTTGATGATTATAACTGACAACTAAGGAAAATCCCAAATTCAGTATTTCAGAAAATTAGAATATTGTGAAAAGGTTCAATAGTGAAAACACCTGGTGCCACACTCTAATCAGCTAATTAACTCAAAACACCTGCAAAGGCCTTTAAATGGTCTCTCAGTCTAGTTCTGTAGGCTACACAATCATGGGGAAGACTGCTGACTTGACAGTTGTCCAAAAGACAACCATTGACACCTTGCACAAGGAAGGCAAGACACAAAAGGTCATTGCAAAAGAGGCTGGCTGTTCACAGAGCTCTGTGTCCAAGCACATTAATAGAGAGGCGATGGGAAGGAAAAGATGTGGTAGAAAAAGTGTACAAGCAATAGGGATAACTGCACCCTGGAAAGGATTGTGAAACAAAACCCATTCAAAAATGGGGGGGGGGGCGATTCATAAAGAGTGGACTACAGCTGGAGTCAGTGCTTCAAGAACCACTACGCACAGATGTATGCAAGTTGCAACACATGGGTTTCAGCTGTCGCATTCCTTGTGTCAAGCCACTCTTGAACAACAGACAGCGTCAGAAGTGTCTCGCCTGGGCTAAAGACAAAAAAGTCTGGACTGCTGCTGAGTGGTCCAAAGTTATGTTCTCTGATGAAAGTAAATTTTGCATTTCTTTTGGAAATCAGGGTCCCAGAGTCTGGAGGAAGAGAGGAGAGGCACACAATCCACGTTGCTTGAGGTCCAGCGCAAAGTTTCCACAGTCAGTGATGGTTTGGGGTGCCATGTCATCTGCTAGTGTTGGTCCACTGTGTTTTCTAAGGTCCAAGGTCAGCACAGCCGTATACCAGGAAGTTTTAGAGCACTTCATGCTTCCTGCTGCTGACCAACTTTATGGAGATGCAGATTTCATTTTCCAACAGGACTTGGCACCTGCACATAGTGCCAAAGCAACCAATAACTGGTTTAAGGACCATGGTGTCCCTGTTCTTAATTGGCAAGCAAACTCGCCTGACCTTAGATTTTCTATGGGGTATTGTGAAGAGGAAGATGTGATATGCCAGACCCAACAATGCAGAAGAGCTGAAGGCCACTATCAGAGCAACCTGGGCTCTCATACTTATTCATACTTTTCATGTTCATACTTTTCAGTTGGCCAAGATTTCTACAAATTTCTACTTTTCAGATTTCTAAAAAGTTTCACTTTTTGAATGGAATTAGTGAAATAAATCAAATTTTTGATGGTATTCTAATTATATGACCACCACCTGTATATTACAATATAGTTATTTTTGCTTTAAATATTTATACCATTTGAAATTTCATAATTCTTGTTACCAAATTCAATATCACAAAAAAACTAATACCAAAAAAAAAACTGTCAAGGCAAGTAAACAGTGATAAACAAAGAAATGAATTACAAACATATAGGAAAACAAGCTGCAATAGAACAGACACAATGAAATAGACCTACCTGAAAAACTTAAACTGAAATATAAAATACTACAAATTGTATAAAGATGAAATAATTAAAAAAAAATTAGTCTTCACATAGTCTTCACTGTGTAAATTAAATATAGGGCAACATTTATTCATATTAAAGTTGCAAAAGTGATTCAGTCAAGAGAGAATTTCTCTCTTTTGTTGTTTGCTTAATGACAGACGATAGAAGGTACATTAGGCTGCTGTCACTTTAAGACACGAATCCAATATACTGATTCACATGTGTTTTTTTCTCTCAAGTCTTTATGTTCACTGAATACATAAATTACTGTGTTTACGAGGATACTTCTAAAAAGTGTGGGCGCGCATGGGACGGGAACTTGGGGGGGGGGGCGTGGGAGGTCAGCAGAAAAAAAAACAAAACAAACAAAAAAAAAACAGCTGTTGCAATGAATTTCAAGTGTGTGAATAGCAGTTGGCGCTCTGCCACACGGCACCGAACACCAATTGCACTCTTCTTCAGATTCTTTACTTGTCACTGTCTGAACAAGCCTGACATTTAAGTAGCTCGTCATAGAAAAGCACCGATTCAGTGGACAGAATCACAAGCTGCTATTGTGAACGTGCCGCTCCGCTGTTGTTCGTGTTCAGCTGAGAAGACATACAAGAAGCTGAGCTCGTGAGTCGCTGCAAAAACCAAATTGGCGCTGTCATCTATTTTTCATCCAAAGCATCCCTGAAATTTACTTTTTTTTATGATTATTTAACTTAAAAGTTCTAATCTAATCTATATTTTTTAATGATTCAATAACATTACAAAGTGAAACTATTGCAGGTTTTTTTCATTGAACGTTTTTCAATTTAAAAAATCGTTCCATTTTTATACATTTTAGTGAATTTGTGTAGTCAGAGGTGTGTGTGTGTGCATTTTTGTGATTTATGAGGACACAAATTTGTATAATGACATGGGTATTACACTGGTATTATGACATATACATGCTTTATGAGGACATTTCACGAGTCCTCATATTTAAAATATCTTTAAAAACATACTAAACAATGTTTTATTAAAAATGCAGAATGTTTTCTGTGATGGGTAGGTTTAGGAGTAGGGTTAATGTAGGGAGATAGAATGTACAGTTTGTACAATATAAAAACCATTACGCCTATGGAATGTCCTCACAAAGATAGCAAAACAAACCTGTGTGTGTGTTTTAAGGTTTAAAGGGGGGCGTGACCAAAAAAGTTTGACTGATTTATAGTAACAAGCCCATAAAGAACTCAGTTCAGTATGCGTTGAGCAGCGGCTTCGTGTGTGCGCGTCTCTCAAATACAAAAATGAGCTCTCTTTTGCTGCTTATTGTGCTTCAATAATTTAAAATCACTTGTTTTTAAACCGCAAAGCTTAAAAACACATGCAAATGATAAGCTTTCGTGACCCCACAGCACAGCAACGTCACATGAGAGTAACCGCGATAGAGACGATACTCCCAATTTCCATATTTAAATTAGTGTAGATAAATAGAAGGTTCCCATTGTGACAACACTGGTCACAAAAGGTAAACGTGTTTTTATGAGACTTTGAAAACCAAATTTATTCAAGAAATATTCACTGGAGTGACAACTTGCCCCGGTTTCCCTTATATGAAAAACATTACCCCAATAAAAGCAAGAGATACCATAACTATGAGTTTGATTTTGAGAACATGTGCTCTCAGTGTGTGTCTTCATGATCCAGAGTCCCAACAGTGCGTGGCCTCTAACAGCTAATTGGCCTTAATTGATATAATAGATGTGAATGAACAGTGAATGAAACAATGTTTGCGTTAGATCTGAGAGAGCTGGAATCAATATTCATTAGTTTCTATGAATATTCATTGTATTCTTTTGTCTACGATGTGCTCTATGTAATATATTGATGATGTCATTACTTGTTAGTATATGTGAATGTATGTGTGAGAGCACTGCGGTTATCACTGAGGAAGAGCGGGAGGCATGAAGGGGGAATTTTTTTTTTTTGTGCTGTCTCTTTTTTAAATAAATCTGTTGCTATAGCAACCCTAGAAGCAGAGGCAGAGAGGGAGGGAGAAGGGGTGAACTGGGGGAGTGCGAGAGACCTGGTAACCATAGCAACTCACAAAGGGAATGGCAGAAACTTACAGAAATATATGAGATGTTATAGGTTGGGAGAGAGAGGAAGAGAAAAAAGAGAGCAAACGAGGTAAGAACGTTCTCAGGGAGGGACAAGAGCTAAATGGACGGAACAAAGTACCTCAGCCAATCAGAAACTCACCCTCGTCACCATTGCCCAATCACGTAGCCGCTTTGAACACAAAGCACCTTTCATGCACAAGACTGTGGACCGTAGTAAAACATGACAAACGGAGAATGAATGTACATTGGAAATTGCAGAAACAGCAATGCTCACCAAAAATGAATGAAGTAGTAGAAACGCTATAAATGTGCACATGCACTAACATTATAAAAAGATTCAATTATTCGACATAAAGAAATCCGGGAAGAAATATATGAAAGATATTTTGATGATCAGGTGAAACTAATATTTACATAGGAATTTCACAGCAGGCGAGTGTTTATAAAGCTCCGGGTATTTTTTGTTTGTTTGTTTGTTTGTTTGTTTGTTTGTATGTTTTTTTCCTTCCAGTGTGTTTACCGCTCGCCCTGAGGTGATCTTTGACATGGTTTCATGCATTTGACATTTGGCACTGACAGGTTTAAATGGAGCCTGGCAATTCAGTTCCCCCTAAAAACAAACAACTATAATATATATATATATATACATACATATATATATATATATATATATATATATATATATATATATGTGTGTGTGTGTGTATGTGTGTGTGTGCTTCCTTTGTTCTGCTCATTGTTCTTTTAAATGTATGGTAATGCTGAAGTTTACAATCTCTCCCCGTGGAACCATGTTGAAGCCAAATGTAGGCTTTTATGAAACGCCTTTAAAAATCGGTGCTTTTTACATCATTATCATCATCATGAGTACCATAATGAAATTAAAGAAGAAAAAAATCCAAAACAGTCTAAGACTCAGTTACAGCAACCAAAAACTAAGTATTCCGATGAGCCATGACCCACTTCCAAAATTTCATAGAAATAAGATTTTTAGCAGTAGCATCATTCTTTATTTTCACTTATTCAGTTTTATACTGTTATCTAGGTAACACTTTACAATAAGGTTCATTAGTTAACATGAACTAATAATGCACTGCACTTCTACAGCATTTATTTATGTTAATGCTAATTTCAACATTATTAAAATCTTGTTAACATTAGTTAACAAAAAAATACATTAGTTAATAAAAAAAAATACAGTAAGAAATGTATTGCTCATGGTTAGTTAATAATACATTAACTAATGAACCTTATTTGAAAGTGTTACCGTCATCTAGAGCTGTGGCTACTGTTTTTATTAGTGCTTAACACAAATTTCTTGATTTCAATTCATAAGCTTGTGATTTGATTCCGATTTTGATTCAGTAAATATCAGGTAGGCCTACAGTAGCTACATGTTCATTTTTCTCAAGGAAAAAACCCTCAACTACTGCTGTAAACTTACAAGCTGCCCTATCATCTGGTTTTATTATTAATGATTAAAATTAACTCAAATTAATATAATGCGCTTTGTATAATAATAACATTATATTTTTTTAATAATATGAGTAAAAATATGCCAACATACCTTCTAATATTCATTCATGTTTATTTACTATTAACTAGTTGTGAAGAGGAATATCGTCAGTTCAGTCCGATTGAACTGAGGCGGTACAGCGTTCTGTCACATCACATTTAAGCGGTAATTATTTTTATGGTATAATTAAATACCAAAACGGTATTTATTATTTGAATTTGGTAATAAAATTCACAGAATTTAAAAGAAGACATCTGTTTCATATCATAGCAACCTGCCCTGAGTCAAGAAACAGTTCACAAACAGTCATTTCTATGGAGAGCTCAAAGCGCTGCAAATAATAAAACACATGAAAATTAAAAAAAGCACATGCAAATTTAAAAAAACACATGCAAATAAAAAAAAACGTGATCATCAGTTTGACAACACATATGTGCTGCAAATCCTCACAACACATGCAAACTCAAAAATGCGCTACATTTACAAAAAGCGCTGCAAAGAGCACAAACCACAACAAAAATGTTTCAAGGGGGACCCCAAAAAGTGACGGACCCTACTAGGAAGACCGTCCAAAACCAGTTCAACTCACCCTTCACTTATTCACTAATCCCTATATAGTGTACGGCATTTGAGTGCACAAAGTGTTCACAATCATTAAATACCATAAAAACTGCAAACAAAAATAAACTGTACATTATTTAATGTATTTATTATTTTTAATAAAGTGTTTTTAAATTAGCTAGAAACTCACGCTCACAGATGACGTGGTCGTCGAGCGCCCACAGGCGGCCGCTACGATTACGTCACATTAGTATAATACAGATGATTAACGAATATTTTTAAATCATCCACTAAATTATCATCTCTTAAAGTTGAATGAGTTAACAACAATGCCACATATTACACTTTTCTGTTAGTGAAACACATTACATTGAGTTAATGCCTACATAATAAATTTTAATATTTTTTAGTTTGTGCTGTTGTCAAGTAGGGTCCGTCACTTTTTGGGGTCCCCCTTGAAACATTTCCGTTGTGGTTTGTGCTCTTTGCAGCGCTTTTTGTAAATGTAGCGCGTTTTTGTATATGCAGCGCGTTTTTGAGTTTGCATGTGTTGTGAGGATTTGCAGCACATGTGTTGTCAAACTGATGATCACGTTTTTTTTATTTGCATGTGCTTTTTTTAATTTGCATGTGTTTTATTATTTGCAGCGCTTTGAGCTCTCTCGGCCACCGTACATTTCAACCAAAAATAGTATTGTTATTTCTATAATAATACTTCTATAACATTCTATAACATTATTATTGTGGAGAATCGGCCGCTAAAGCTTGAACCATTCATTCAAGAGATTCGTTCAAAAACACTGATTCATCCAGTAATGAAATGAGTCATTGAATCATTCATTTAAATCAGTTAAACGAAAATCTGATTAATTAAACATTTTAAATAGACAGCAGCAATTAACATTTTGTCAAAACCACTAATAAATTACATGTTATTTTGTTTAGTTGTCTGTTAAGAATCGTGGGAGAATCGTGATCTCTGTTTGAAAACATCGTGATTCACAATTTATCTATTGGATGGCATTTGTTTTTGCTTCTAGAAGAAAGTCTATTGGTTAGTTAGTCATCTAAAGTGATTTGCAGAAAATGTATTGTAGGGACAGTTCCTCCCACAGCAGCTCGGGGTTAAGTTTGTAGCTCAAGGGCAGAATAGATAGAGCAGGATTAATCACTGTAATCGTGTCTCGGTGTTTGGGTCATCTCTATTTGTAACTGAACTTGCAACCTTTAGGGCAGCGGTCCAGATCCATTGGCATTAGGCTGAAAGATTCCCAGAATTCTTCAAATGACAATGAAGGATTACGCTGCCCAAACTTTAACTTATAACATCAGTACATTGTTCTCACAACAGTCTGGCAATTATGGGAAGCTGAAGATTTTGTGCTTACAAAGTCAACAGTTGTTTTTGGGAGTGATTGCTGGTGGTGCTTCAATCTCCTGCATGTATCTCCTTCTGACTGGCATTGTTAATAAACTTACATGTGTTTGGCAGACACTTTTATCTCTTTTATCCAAAGCTAATTATATCACATTCAAGGTTTATCAGTTTATGCCTTCCCTAGGAATCAAACCCCTGACCTTGCTCTACAAAGGAACACCAATGAGTCAAGATGTTGTAACTTAAAGCTACACTACGACTAGTTTCAGCAGAATGTTTTTCAGAGTATTGCGTAGTTGTGCTTGAAGTCAATTGTTTTATTATCAAAATTATACAGAGAAAAAAATGTGCCAAAATGAAAAAAAATCTTTGGAAGATATTTGGAAGATATCGCTGAACATTTATTTAGCTATAGCAAAAGTAAATTAAAGTTATTTTTTCATCTCGGTTTTTAGTGTTCATTTAAAACGAGACAAATCTACTATTATTTTAATATCCAATCTGTTTTTTAGCCGTTTAGATAGCTCTTTAATGCTCACCTAACTAGCAGAAGACACTAGCCGGGTTTAAATCCCAGTTGCGCAGATGTTCCGCGTTCTAACGCCGTGTTACAATGTGCCCTAGAACTACGCTGGGGGGCAGGGAGTGTGTTTATGCATCAGTTCACCCACATTGTTTTAAACTTTGCCGTATATCTGTGTTTTGTGTGAGTGCTAACTGTCAAACTCCAAAATTATTGTATAATTATATTAACTATATAATTTTAATTATTTAATATTAATTATATAATAATAATTATATGTTTCTTTATTAAAAACATTTTTTTAAATGTGAAAAAGGTAATATATTTATATTGCCAAACTTTGTTACTTTGTCTTGCATATTTTTTTCATTAGATCAGATAGATTTTAAGCTGTCATATGGTCATGTTATAACGTGCCTCTGAAATGCCCCATCTACGGGGCATGTTGTCACATTTCATTTCCATTCTTTCGACTTACATTTTTAAAAAAAAAATATATGCTTTAGTAAATGAAACAAAACCACATTTTTGTACTAGATGTGGGAAATTATTGTGGAAAAAAATGAAATCTCTGAACCCCAAGTGGATTTACACAAAATGAGAAAGGAACAATCAAATGTACTTAAGAACAGTATATCTTTAGTTGGACCTCAGCACTACTTCCGGATAAATAAAGTGCATTATAGGGTTGCTTCACCCAAAATGAAAATTCTGTCTTAATTTTCTCTCCCTCATGTTGTTCCAAACCTGTAAGACTTTCATTCATTTTCAGAACACAAATGAAGATATTTTTATTGAAATCTGAGAGATTTCGGTTCCTCCATTGATATCCTAAGCAATTACCACTTTTATGCTTCAAAAAGTTAATAAATAGATCGTAAAACTAATCCATATAAATTGTGGGATTTAGTCCAAAGTTGCTTGAAGAGACATGATTGCTTTATATGATGAGCAGATTTAATTTAGGCTTTTATTCACATATAAACTTTGATCAGCGAACATAAACAGAAGTTCGACCAAACATGCTTGACACGTGAGAACCTCAGTGGGTCTTGCGGAAGCTCAAACGTGCAGCGTAACACGAGAGAACGAACCCCATTGGTTCTCTCACGTCAAGCAACCATGGTTGAGCTTCCGTTTACCACAGCTGATGTATGAGTTGATTAATGTTTGTATGTGAATAAAAGCTTAAATTAAATCTGTTCTAAAAGCGATCAAGTCTCTTCAGAAAATTTGGACTAAACGGCTCAATTCATATTGATTAGTTTTACAAGCTCTTGAACTTTTTGAAGCGTCAAAGTGGTAGTTGCGTGGAGGGACAGAAATCGCTCAGATTTCATTCAAATATCTGCATTTGTGTTCCGAAGATGAACAAAAGTCTTACAGGTGTGGAACAACATGAGGGTGAGTAATTAATGACAGAATTTTCATTTTTGGGTGAACTAGCCGTTTAATTGCAAAATTAGTTGTTCCAATTCAAGCATATCAAATTAGTATACCAAAAGTACAATTGCAGGCTATTTATATGAAGTACATAAATATGTAAATATATTTGTAGTATACTTAAAATAAATGTATTTCAAATACATTTTGGTATTTTTCACTAGAGCCGATATTAGATTTGATCTAATGTATTGTCCTTTTTTTCAGATACACACACGTTCTGTCCCTCTGCAGTTCCACATGTTCACATGCAGCGCACACACATGCACATGCATTCAATCACTGCTCTTTTTTATGCGCACACATACACATACGCATTAGGTTTGCAAATGGAAGCAGCTCTGCTTGAATGAGTGGGTGCACTGGAGAACCGAGAGGAAGGGAACGAGAGAAAGAGAGAGAAGATAACGAGAGATGTGATTTCCCTCTTCCTTAATGTGTCTTTTGTGTTTTTAGCCTGTCTGTCTCTCTCAGGATACCCTCCTCTTTAGTTGCCATGGGGACAGCATGCTCCCCCCCCCCCTTCTGTCTGTCTACCTCCTTACCCCGCTTTCGCACTCACTCGTTTCTCTGTTACTATGGCGATGGCTCTCCCCATCATGATACCTGTTCATTCTTTCTTTGCGTTCAGAATCTCTTTGTATTTTCTGCTTGATTCTGAGTGGATGCAGCCGTCTGTCTGTGTGTTGCTATACTTTTAATGGCTTATCGTTTATCTGTTCATCTGTCTGTGTCTTTGAATTCATTTGCTGATTCTCAATATCGCTGATTCTCCCTAAACACCATCACTGGAGACAGTCTGCAGAGGGTGGGCAGCAACCAGCACGCATATAAAGAGAGCATTTTTGGGGGTAATTTTTGCAGACGACAGTTGTTGCTATGGCGACAGAACTTTAGGATTTGGATGGAAGCGGTAGAGGGAAGAATGTGGGAGAATGGATGGAAACAGTGTAAGAGATAACTGGATGTATGGAGAGAGAAAGAGAGAGAGAGAGAGGAGGGTGTGCTGGATTTTCACGACCCTCTGCATGTTCTAGTTTTTCGGTGGTGCGCTGGCGAATATGTCGAATATGTCACACTGCTTTCTGCAGCTGCTCTCTTTGTCATTCGAATATGTCCATTTGAATTTAAATTTGTGGGGGGAGGGGAAAAAAATCTTGACTTGGACTTTGTCCAAATATACATAAAACTAGATTTTTAAATATTCTTGAGAAAACATTAGCAGTCATTGCCTGTATTGGATTGGCCGCCATGGTGCTATGGTATTGTGGGTGGTTGCCAGGGTGTTGCTATCTTGTTGGTAAGAGTGATTTTATGGTTAATTACTGGCCCAAGTCAAAAAGGCTATTCCCAAATTGGGGTTTGTAAATAAAAATAACTCAAATAAAGCACCTATTTATTTCACCTACATGCCACATGACCATTAATTTATATATTTAGTAAATATTTTAGGTCAAAGGGGTTCAGCTGGCAAGTAAGTTTGTGAATCTTTGCTCTATCATATTCTGTTCTTGGCTTGGGTCTCTCCTTATTTATAATTCTATGTGAGTTTCATCACTTTATTTAGTTTTATTGTCCACCAGGTAAAATTCATAATCTTTGATAATAGCACAGCTTGAATGTATGTAAGATTTTTCGGTCCCTTTTTATATTAGGTGGCCTTAACTACTCTGTACTTACATCAAAAAATAGGTACAATGTACTTATTGTGCTCATGCTATATTGAAAGACAATTTTGCCACCATTGATGTGGGATATGGGTAATGCAAGTTGAAGGTTTGGTGGTATGGGTAGGTTTAAGGGTGGGTTAAGGTGTAAGGAATGGGTCAACAGTATAATTATAAATGTAATTACAAAAATTAATTACAGATGTAATTGAATGCAGGTATTTTTTAAAATATAAGTAAAATGTAAAAACATGTATGTACACAATAAATATATTGTATCAAATGATTAATTTAAATGTAAGTAGATAGTAGGCACCTAATAAATATAAAGTTTTTCTCTATTGACACCATCAACATTACGCTCTAAAAAATGCTGGGTTGATGTTTGGGCTAAATATGGACAAACCCAACCGTTGTTTTTTATATACACATTTTAAACCCAATGGTGGGTTTGTCCATATTTGACGCAAACATGGGTTGAAACAATCCAGCAGTGTTTTAGAGTGTTGAGAGCGGTCAGCTCATATCCATCAATCTCTTTACAGTTTAACCAATAGTGTGAGATTGGGGCATGACTACTGTAGCAGGAAAATCCAGAGAGTGTTTAGCTGATGTGGGACAGTGCCTGACATGTTAAATGGGAGAAGAAATTCAGCTTCGGATACAGAAGTGTTGGACCTTTTATTTAAAGTAGTTTTACCTGTTGAGACCATAATCTGTAAAAAGGATGGACAACGCACCTTCACTCTCTTCCATTGTAGTAAGTGAAGCCGCCTGTGTGCCAATATGGCGCTGACATCTTGAGTCTCGAGTCTGCGCATAGTGAACTTGGAGCCCGAATCTGCGTAGTAGTGAGCGTGAATTGGAGCCGCAATATCCTGGTCCTGCCCACACTCCCTCAGAATCGGTTAATACTACAGAACAACTCATTATGTCTGTGTGAAATAAACAGTTCTGGAAATGTAGAAATTAAAGTTAAAGCTCCAATCTCCTCCTGAAGATCCAGAAAAAGATCCATTGGATCCACCACTTCGCTCAGAGAGATGCTGTCAATCTCAGCTGTCAATCACGGCGTCAAAACCTGCATTTTTATAGCATCAAATAACTAACTAAAAACAAACTTATTTAAAGAATGAAGACTTTAACTAACATTAGCATAATAAAAAAAACTGCTTAAAATGACAGAAACCATCTTTGGAAAAAAAAGTCTCAGGTCCCATTACATTACATGGAGAGGACGGGGTTTATGACCTATACTGCATCCAGCCACCTGGGGGCGATCGAGACGCTTCACTTTTCTAGGACTCGTGTGATGCGTTGAGACATGCCTTCACCAGCACCCATAAGAGTTGCATTTGTGATTGTGATGTTTGAGTTGGGGAAAATATTCTTTATTTTTGTGATTCCGCTATGTGCCACTAGTGTCGCTGAAACTACAAATATCCCCTTTAACAAGCCAGATGATTTAAGGTGTCGTTATGTTCAAAGCACAAATCCCCCTAAATGAACATGATGATGAAAAAAAAATAAATATCAGGAAAGATTATATGTTAATGCTTTTGCGATCTCTTTTGAATTTTTGCATTCGCTCGCAAAATGTTTGCGTTGCCCCGAGAATCTTTGTGTTCACTCACAAAGCTTGCAAAGCAAAGTTTCTCATGGGAACGCAAAACTTTTGTGAGAGAACGCAAAAGCATTGAATATTTTTTCTCCCATCCCATATTTTTTGCCCCTTTAGGGGCAAGTGGTGTTGTCTTATTTTTTTTTAAGAAAGGAAATTATTTAAGATTCTTTATATATTGAACTATGGAAGGTAAAAATTTTAAAATCTATACTTAGCTTCAAGTTCTAATGACATCCTTAGAACTGTCCAGTCCTGTGACATTTTCAACATCAAACCTTAAGGCGACCCAGCAAAGATTCCCTTTCATCTTGAAAAAATCAGAGAATGTTAGGCAGAAAAAAATGAATGAACGAATTAGAGTCTAAATGAGAAACGACATGACAGTACAGTGCATAAATTATTCATTTTCTGTGTTTTTGTGTGGTTGCTGAAAGCAAACATTTTCTCAAATTTCTAATTAAGAGACCAAAACAGAAAAAAAGAGGGGAGGAGAAAGAGTTGAGATAGAAACTGAGCAAGAGAAGGAAAGAAGAGAGAGAAAGGAGGTAAAAGAAATGCTTTTCATTCTTTCAGTGCAGAGAAAGAGAAAGTGTGTGTGTGAGTGAGATGATCAAATGGAAAAAGGAAACGGACAGTTGGAGAGATAAATAAAGAAAGAAAGTTCACATACCAGAAAGAAAGATCCCTGCGGAAAATAGGAGCAGAGGAACCATACAGGAAAGGAAAAGAAAGGAAAGAAAATATAATAGACGGGGTGCCCTCATGTGTCCTGCACACTATGGAGATGACCTTTGACCTTTCTAACAGTCTGTTGACACAAAGAGGCCAGTGGGTCGAGGACTCGAGAAACCAAACAAACAAACATTATGACCGCTGTAGTCACAGCACAGTCTCTTACTTCTCTCTTGCTTCTCGGCGCTCATTATCCTCCTCCCGATCGCTCTTCTGCACTGCAACAGCTCAAAGTGGAGTAACAGCATAATTTCATCATAATTTTAGTTTTTAAATGGCTGGCTTCATTAGTGGTATGTACACACGCATATCTGAGAGGAGATGTAGATGTTTCAGCAGCATTTCTCTGGGGTTAAATCTCTCTCTCATCCGCTCCTCTGAGCATCAGTTTACTTGGGATTCCTAAGACGGGAGGGATGTGTGAAATGAAATATTAATGAAATGAAGGCCGTTTGGCGAATCTTTTACGCCGTCTTGTTTCTGTGCCACTGCTAATGTCGAGGGTCACCAGGTCCCCCTGAGGCCCCGTAGTAGGCTGAGTGACATTTGAGTGGTTTTGCAGAATGTCCCGAAGCATGTTACCCCTGTACAAAACATGCTGCTGTTTACAGAAGAACATTTTGTGGTGTGTGTGTGTGTGTACTGGGGGAGGTTGTTTTTGGTGAATAGTTCAGTACAGTATATACAGCTTGTCATACATACATGATTGCATATCTCTATTTTTTAATATTTACTACATTCTGGAAGATAAAAAATGCAGCCTACATGCCTGCGGGGGATTCTGTCCCGCTCCTGTCCGCTTCTGCAAAATGTTACCTTCTCCAGCTCCCACCCACAATTTTCATGTTTCCCCACTTCCTCACACAGTTAAAGGTTTACATAGATTTTTCAGTTAATTTTCAATGAAATAGTTTCAAGTTAGGCCACCTAGCAACATCCTACACATCCCAGCATAAAAGCTCCTAATAAATTATTTGTTGTTAAAGCATCTACAACCACTGTAAATTTTAACAGAAAAGCAATATGTTACTGCCAGGGTTGGGGAGTAACGAAATACAAGTAACTTAGTTACGTATTTAAAATACAAAATTTGAGTAACTGTATTTCATTACAGTTACATTTTAAATGGGTGGTAATCAGATTACAGTTACATCTGAAAAGTATTTTAAATTACCAAAGTGATTACTGTGAATTTTAATGTCATTTAAACAGCAATTGGTGATTCTCTGACTCTGATAGTCTGAAAAAGCGGAGTTAAGTTTCATCAATATTTTAATACTTTTAAGAGGGATCATAAAAAATGTTATTTTTATTTAGTACTGTCCTGAACAAGACAAAATGACTGAATTTATAAAAAAAATTGCCCAACTGTCAACTTAACAGTCCTGTCATGACCTGGATGATCCACAACTGTTTTGTGATAGTTGTTTGAGTCATTTTATAATTGTAAAAAAGGTCTTTTCTCACAATTTGTTTTTTTTTTTCACTCACAATTGTGAGTTTGCATTTCACAATTTTGACTTTTTCTCAGAATTTCGAGATTTAAACTCACAATTGCAAGTTATAAAGTTATAAGTTATAATTCGGACTTTTCTCAATATTGTGAGTTTATATCTCATAATTCTGTTTTTTCTCAATATTGCGAGTTTATATCTCATAATTCAGACTTTTCTCAATATTGTGAGTTTATATCTCATATTTTTGACTTTATAATTCGTAATTCTAAGGGAAAAAGTCAGAATTGTGAGATAAAAAATTGCAATTACATTTTTTGTGTTTGTTCCACACTTATTAGTATTCCAAAGTATTCTAAAGTATTTAGATTAAGTTACTAAACTTGAGTAATGTAACGAAATACGTTACAAATTACTTTTTAAAGCATGTATTTTGTAATCTGTAGTGAAATACATTTTGTAAGTAACCTACCCAGCCCTGGCTACTGAGTAATTTGGCATGGCAGAAAGCACATGAACAGCATTACCTTTATAATCACTAAAAAGCTGTCGCTCATTTAAATTAATCTAATCTAAAGTTAGATCTTTAGATTAGATTAATCAATGAAGCTGACTGCATAATGAATTTCTCACTTTGTTATAATGAGAGGATTTGCGAGCATACAAAAACTGTGGCATTTTGAGTGGTGAGTGAATTCTAAGTTAAACACATCTGATTGGCCATTGAAATCAAGAAATCAACAGATTGGGATTGGTTACATTCAGGGTTGCCACCCAATTGATCCTCGCTGGGAGTTTGATTGACAGGCGATCTAACCAATCATAACCCCGAATCCGCCATTTTGTCCGATAAAGCAGTCAGGGGAGTTATTAGATTAACGTTGTTGAACTTGAACTTGAAAAATTGTGTACTCACGTCTTTCCGTGCTTGAAACAACATTCCTTCTGATGTTCATTCATGTTTATTTGATGCTATAAAAGAACTAGTATGAAGAGATTCCTCCAGTAAAAATTGCATTCTGGCAGGTAAAAGTTTTTGGCAGGGTTCCCCTGGTAAAATTCGCATTCCAAGGGCTAAATATAATGTTACTTGGAGTCACTTCAACCCACGAACATGAAAAATTAAAGTAGCCCAATTCCGTGGGAAAACTACAGACTTGGCAACACTGGCTACATTGTTAAACACTGCAAAAAACCTGTGCTAAATAGAAACCTTTGCCAAATCTGTTTTGTCCAAATCTGTTCTGAGAAAACTGATCCTAGACAAGCAGTTATGGGCAGCTTTTCCCTCTAAAAGTAATCAGGAGCATCATCAGGCAGGGGATGGCTAAGCCTTGCCCAGCCTTAGATAGATGAATAATTTGTTTGTTTTTGGATATTTCATTTTTAGATACTTCTATTTTGCAGGAGTCTCGCAAATCATTTTATTCTACTGCCCGCACCCGCGCTCGCCCATTAAATCTTGTCACGTGCCGCACTCTGTTGCGTCAGGTCCCGCAGTATAGTCCCATGGGAGTGCATGCCTCTAATGCAGCCCATAGAAACAGACACTAATGAGGCATCTATATATATATATATATATATATATATATGCTGCCATTCACAAATCCTCTCCTGTGGCCTCGTGGGATAGAAGTGTCCATTTTATGCACACTTCAGAATCGCCAGAAGTAGCAAGTCATCCGCGTACTTTTTTGCCTACTCTTTTTTGAGTACTATGAATTCAGACATACTATTGTCACATAAGCTACTGTTTTTTGTCTGCTCTATGATAGGGACGTATGTGGTTGTGAATGCAGCCTATGTTTATTTGACATGTGTCAAAGCTTTTGTTGTCTAAAGATACCTTTTTTACTTTAGCGCCAAGTTTTGAGAACACAAGACGCTGAAAAGTCAAACACGTCAATCTAGAATATTTACTAAAAATAATGGATAAGTAGCATATCCACACATCCGCCATGTTTGTAGTTTTTTTAACACTTTTTATTTGTGTTTGTAGTTAATTGAATCCTCATGCAATTCGCAATGGGTTGTGGGCAATATTAGCCATTAGAGTGTACACGGATCTATCCTAAATACTATACTATAAGCAACGCTTAATTCAGACCCGCATTCTAGTACTACGTTTACCATATCTTTATATGGCATAAATAGTAAGAGTAGTCTCTTTCGTTTCTGGATGAATCTGAGTTTTGAACGAATCGTTCAAACGGTTGATCGGGATGTGTGGAACTATTTCAAGTAGGCCTAAATTAAAATGATTCTTCCTTTTCAAAGAGAGTAAGAACAAAGAATGAAGCATATGGCGGAAAAATAGAGATGTAGGGAAGGTGGAAAAATGTAGTCTGGGATTTAGAAGGAAAAACATATGAATGGACTGAGTGAATGAAGGAGATAAAGGAGGAGGTGGTGGAGGAGTAATGAAAATAAATGCAAAAGTACAAGAAAAGAAAATACTGAGCAAACGAGGAGGAGTAAGGTGAAAGATTAGGATATTTGAAGAGTGGGATGAAATCAGTGGGGAGAAGGATTGAAAGTAGGCCTACTGTGAAAAACAAAAATTGAAATTTTATCTGTTTGTTTTTCTCCTTTGTTCCACTTACATTTCCCTCAGGAATAAGTGGGATCGAGAGAAAAGAGAGACATTTATTAATATGTTTCCTAAAGAGATAATAAAAAAACAAAACAAAAAATGACACCAGGAAATGAAATATGCCTACACATGTACAGGTACACACATACTGTAAAACAAGAGCATAAGGAGAAAGCCAAACAGTGAGAGTAGTGAGTTAATGTGTGTGGAGAGGTTAGCATATTTACTACTCTAAAAAAGCAATTAGTGACACCAAGAAATAAAAAGAAAGAGTGACTAAAATATGACTGGGAATAGATGGAAGGGAAATGAGAGTATTTTTGAAAATGGGTTGAAATAAATCACGGGCAAGTGAAGTGGCGTTTAATATGCTATATTTTATAAAATGGAAATAGGATACCTGTGCCTATATAGTGGGAGTATTCAGATTTTGTTGCAATTTTGTTTTTGTCAAAATCTCTCAAACTCAAGTAAATATGTATTTTAAATAAAGGTGTAACTTTAAACAGTTTACAGATTGTTTTCATCTTAAATACAAATGCAAACACTTTATGATTTATTGGTATTTAAAGTTTATTTCAGCTTTTGGTTGCAAAGTTGAAGGACACCACATCATCGCAAATGAAGAATGACTCTATAAAGACACTGAACTTCAGGCAGCAAACATGGTCCGACTGTTTTTATCTGTGGGGAAGAGAGTAAAGAAACTGATTGAGTATCAGAAATTAGATTGGGAGTAAATTCCGAAATATAATCAATTCTTTGATTCATTGAAAAAATAGAGTCGACTCCAAAACTGTGCTCCAAAATGTTGATTCCACTCACAGAAGACCCTGATATGTCCTTGTCTACTACTTCAAGATCTGTAACATCTAGTTATGAAGATTTTGATTCACCCCAGTGAATCAAATCTTGAGATTCTGTTCACAAAAAGACTTGTTTAGAATCTCTGCTTCCTGGCTTCAGCAACTCTTTCTGTAGGTCACCTCATTACACCAGCAGGTGGCGAAAAGTGAGTCTTTGAATCATTCACTCAGCAGCAGAGGTTGCTCAAAAAACATCCTTTAAAGTCCCCATGAATCAAAATGGGAGTTTTTTTGGCTTTTAGTATGAATATTTTAGCCTTAATGTTATCTATAAGTTACTGTTCCCCAAAACAATGACATTTAGAAGATATAAGCATTTAAAACTTACAGTCTCTCACTTCCGCCAATATGGATCGTTATGATGACATCACCCTGCATTTCAGCTTCTCATTATATTTTCTGTCCAATCAAATGCTCCCTAAGATCTGAAGTGTCCCGCCCCCTACATAATAAATAGAAGCTAAAGCTGAGCCATAAAATCGTTCATTTGTTCACACATTTAACTATTTTCTACACGGTGAATCTACATGGTGAATTCACTTCAGGGGATAGGAATTCAGAGAGTGTAAATATGCTTTCCACTGGGGCGAATGAAGTCTGGTTTCTCGTTAGTGTCATGCAAACTGCCACAGCGTGCACACAGTGTATTCCAGTACAGAGGCACAACATGCAGCACAGAGCAGCATCCTATACCACAGAACTTGTTGGACCTATTTGAACTCTGCACAGAATGTTATATTTTAAAGCGATATGGAGACGATTAGGAGGAAACTGCGGGTTTCCTTAGCTCAACGGCTCTGGTCAAGCTGCGATATAAACGAAATGCTATTGGCTATTTATAAAAAAAGTGGGAGGAGCTATTTGATATGTCCCGCCCTGTCGTCCTGTTTCAGTGGAAATTACATCAACACATTGAATAATGCTTAATGTTCCAAGGCACTTCAGTGGGCCTTTAAACAGTTAGTTCACCCAAAAATGAAAATTGTGTCATTAATTACTCACCCTCATGTCGTTCCAAGCCAGTAAGACTTTCATTCATCTTTGGAACACAAATGAAGATATTTTTGATGAAATCTGAGAGATTTTTGTCCCTCCATAGACAGCTATGCATTTACCAATTTGACGCTTTAAGAAGTTCATAAAGAGATCGTAAAACTAATCCATATGAATTGAGCGGTTTAGTCCAAATTTTCTAAAGAGACACGATCGCTTTATATGATGAACAGATTTGATTTAGGGTTTTATTCACATGTAAACATTCATCAACTCACACATCAGTTGTGGTAAACGGAAGCTCAAGCATATCCGGTTGATGTGCGAGAAAAAAAGGTCCATTTTCATGTGTTACACAGTATGTTTGAGCTTCCACAAGAGGTTTCATCTCGCACGTCAAGCATTCGGTTGAGCTTCTGTTTATGTTCGCTGATCAATGTTTATGTGTGAATAAAAGCATATAAAGCCATCAAGTCTCTTCAAAGACTAAACCGCTCAATTCATATGGATTAGTTTTAAAAGTGGTAGTTCGCTGTCAATGGAGGGACAGAAAGCTCTCAGATTTCAGAAAGATCAAAAAGATCTTGAACGGAAGTCTTGCGGGTCCGGAACAACATGAGGGTGAGTAATTAATGACAGAATTTTCATTTTGAGGTGAACTAGCCCTTTAAGATCACAACAACACAACAGCACTAGCTGGCTAACGATCTTAATTGCATGACTGGACTTGACCGAAAGCAACTCGTGTCTTTGAAAGAAGTGTTAACACGAGCACCATTAAAGGTAATGAAAGAGGTTAAGACAGTTTATTATCCATTTTAAACAGAGACGTCCACCTCAGCTGGCAGTGGCTATTCAGACTTCTCGAAGATAAGTATTTATTTTATTTAATTAAACAAAAACAGGAAAGGCTATATTGTCAGTAATAATAGTGTAATTTATACTGCATTGTTTATAAGATCTCACTTACCCTGCTGTAAAATTGAGAAAATGAGCCTGGAATCCGGTTTTGGAATCGATTCCGAAGCTTGAATCAAAGTCGGTAATGGTAACTTAGATTGATGTAAATGTTGTAGTACCCGAGTCAGACTTGGACGTTTTAGTACTCGCACACAAATGCTCATGGACAACACACAACACACACCCACACAAAATACAGTTTTTGTTTGTCTGTAAAATTAGAGCAAGACTTGCCCCGAGGAAAGATGTGGACAGATGAATGTTCCGTCTGAGACCATTTGACTAAAAGTCATGTATTCTTGCTTACCTCTCTCGGCACATAATTAAAAGGCTGTTTCTGTGTCTGTGAGTGTGCTACAGGGTACATTATTGTCATTCTCTGTTTATCTCCCTCTCTCTGCGTGACGTTTTGCATTTGGCTATGCTTTTGTAAATGCTTAAAATTTGGCAGCACCACTTCAGGGATGTTTTTTTTTATACTGTAGCATCTGGAAATACTTCAGAGTTTTCAAAGATTCACACATTCACACACACACACACACGGATGAATCAGTCTATGAATCAGACATCAGATGTTGTGTCTTTGTTCTGATGGCACTTTTGAATCGCTAATGACTAGTTAACCCAGTGAAGCTGCTTCCAGGATTCTGATACACAGGCCAGTGTCATTAAGCGCTGTCATAAGCAGCTGTGCCGCAAAGACATGACGTCATGTCTCCTGCAGTCCAATCACAATGCACAGACAGTTGCAAAGAAGGAAGGCTGGCTTTATGACAGAAATTCAACGTCCAGAGTCCTTGACTTTCCGTATGACTTTCGTTCACCAAAGTCAGCTTGACAGTCTCCCTTACATTTCATTATTGGTCCTATTATGTTCCACAGAAGAAAGTCAGTCTTACAGGGTTGGAGCAACATCATGATGAGTAAATGATGACAGAATTTCCATTTTGGTGTGACCTGTTCCTTTATGCGGGATGAAGAGTTTTGTTTTACGGCTGTGAATGTAATCCTCTGGAGGTGCACCCTTTCTTTCCCCCCCTCCCTTTATTAACGAGGTTTGCCTTAATTAGCAAATTGGACTGTTACCAATAATCCTGGAGGAGTGGCGTGCGCCTGAGGAGAAAAAGGAAGAGAGAGAGAGTGACGGAATTTTTCTGAAATATCTCTTTGCGATGATGTAATGGTGAAACATTTTGAGATGTGGTTATAAGAGTCTGTGTACCATGTTTTGTGAAATTGATAGTTCTTTTAGTCAATCTGCATTTTGAAATATTACAAAAAGACATTAATTAATGCAATATATTAGTCAGAAATCAGAAATTAAACAGGGCTTGGGGGTAAAATGTCCCTGGTATTTAATATTTAGTGGGAAATGCCCTTGTGATAAACTCGTATCCGTTTAATATATGCTAGCTTTCAAAAGTTTGGAGTCAGTATGTTTCTTTTCTGTTTCTATTCATCAAATTCTATTCTTTCTATTAATCAAAGAATCCTGAAATAAATCTATAAAGGTTTCCACAAAAATATTAAGCCACACAACTGTTTTCAACATTGATAATAAATGTTCTTGAGCTGCAAATCGATATATTAGAATAATTTCTGAAGGATCATGTGACAGTGAAGACTGGAGTAATGATGCTGAAAATTCTGCTTTGATCATAGAAATAAATTACATTGGACAATATATTACAATAGAAAACATATTTAAAAAAATATTTCACAATATTGGTGTTTTGAATGATAATGTATTTTTGCCAAATGTTTATGCATGCCAAATGTTCTCTAGGCTTGTCAGTAGTATGGACTGTTTAACAATGTATGGCATACCAAAAATATATATACAGTGCCTCAAATATATATATATATATATATATGTATATATATATATATATATATATAACCTTTTTGACAGGGCAATATATGCTCAGTATCATAGAACCATTTTCCGTGTCTCTCTTTTTCCGTCAGTGTTCAGCGGGCCGCGGTTTTCTCAGGAGCCAGCAGATCAGTCTGTGGTGGTCGGGGAGAGAGTGGTTCTGTCCTGCGTGGTGTTTAACTACACCGGCATTGTACAGTGGACAAAAGACGGGCTCGCTCTTGGCATCGGAGAAGATCTGAGGGGTGAGAACACACACACACACACACACACCAGATCACACTAACCAAGGGTGTCATGCACCTTTTCGGGGGGGGGGGGGGGGCAAGTGGCAGTATGGGCTCTAGCTGAGATAAGATGAAGGGGGAAAAAAGTTACCTTCAAGTTTGAGATGGGATAGTTTAGTGATATGGTTTTGGTTGCGCAGGTGGTCATGGGTTCAAATTAATAAAGCAAGCTATCTGACAGCTATTGATCGCCATGCATTTTAGTTATATGTAAAAGAGGTTCCACAAAAAAAGGTCATACTAGTTTGGAGCGAGACAAGGGTGGGTATGATGACTAGATTTTCAGTATGAAGCAAATGACTGATCAGATTTTGAAACAGAGGAGGCACACACACAAATTGTATAGTGGCCTTTTTACTACTTTAAAAGGTTTTTGGTCACTTTTAGACATAAAATGTAAAAAAAGAAAAAGAAAATGACATATATGAGAAAAAAAAATCCATCCTTCTGTCCTTTTAAATGTCCTTGTTAAAGGAGCACGGTCGGGCATTTAGTGAAGCCGATACCTATATGTCCAACTTAGGGTCTTTTTAAATGTTTACTTTGTAGCTGATGCTCTCAAATGGTACCTTGGCAAGTTTGTTGGTGATCAAATATTCAATATCTATTATCCCTAATTAAGATAGTTTATAATTAAGGTAGATTATCAGCAGTTCAAACTCCGTCTCTGCGATGATTGGTTGATGAAAGTCAAATACTCGATGGTGATTGGCTAATTGTTTTACTAACGGATGGAAAAAAGTCTCTGGCAATGGATTTTCCTCCCCCTCCCCTTCTCTATCCCCTCAGACTCGCCTTAGCACAGTTTTCCGAACGGCAGATTCGGGAAAGAGCAGCGGTTGTTCCGACTTCAGTGATATTTTATGGTGTTACAGTGGTGAAATTACAAACAAGAAAAATTTACGCTCTCAGACATGAAATGAAATGAATAACAGGGAATTTTATTCAAATCAAATCGTCCTTCTCCATTTTTCCACCTCAAAATTTTGAGTAGGTTGTCCCTCCCTTGCCTCCCCTAAGCAGCCGCCATATTCCAGCTGCAGTGTTTTAGACAAACACCCTTTTTATATACACAACGTGTGCAACCTAATCTTTAATAATGGAAATAATTTTTGGAAATTACTTTTAAAATCCACTTGACACTGTCAAGGCTCCCTCAGTTTGAATGGATGTGCTTCTGACACCATGTCCATACAACATATATGCAACATACAGGACAGCCCAAGTATTTGATAAAAGAAAGAGACATGATCTTTTCCTTTTATTGTCCAGACATTGCCATTTTGTTTCTTTGTCCTCTGTCTCGCTTGCTCTCTTTCCCTTTTTTTGGACACGTTGATCTTTTGTCCGCACTCTAATCACAGACACATACACATATAGATGTGCAAACACGCGCACAGGTTAAGTGTCTGCTTGCTGATTGGTTGAGCTAAAGGATGATGTAATCGTTGCCAATACTTTTGTCCTCCTGGTATCCAGATCGATGATGTCATAATGTGTGTGCCAGAGAGAGTGTGCAGTCAGAATGCCAATGTGTTGGAGTGCTGCCCTCTGGTGACAAACACATGTCCTACAAGCCAACACATAATCACACCGATTGGCTAAACTGGCTGTGTAAAATATGGTTTGTGTTTTAAAATTACAAGATCGCTGGCGCTTTTAATAGATTTACAAAAATATGTATAGCTGTATAGCTATGTTTGAGATTTATTTTGTAATTATCAGATGAAATACACGACATAGGGACATTTATGCTTTCAAGACAAAATAAATATGAATTTGACTGTATATACAAGGCTATGCTGGGACATTTACAGCACAGTTTTATCAAAAATGATAAATACATGAAACAAATACATGGCAGTTTATGTGTTAAAGTGTAATGGCGTGTGTGCGTTTCAGCATGGCCGCGGTACCGTGTTTTGCGTATCCTGGATGTCGGGCAGTATAATCTGGAGATCACGTCAGCAGACCTGACCGATGACTCGCTGTACGAGTGTCAGGCCACTGAAGCCGCTCTGAGGTCCAGAAGAGCTAAACTCACCGTTCTGAGTGAGTACATATGGAAAATATGCATTTTTGCTTGAAGTTCCTGTGAATTTCAGTACACAACAGCACACTTTGTGTAATAAAACTGTGTATCCCACAATGCATGCACTCAACATGACTTTCCCTTTTCAGCGTGATGAATGAAGCTAAACAATTTTGTCAATCATTATTTGGTCAAAATGTCCTTTTATACAAAAGTGGACACGAAAGTCAAGGTAATTTTTATTCATGAGATTTCTGGTGAATTTTAATGAGATCATGTGACAATGTTATAATACTGTTTACTCTGCTACTGTTTTATTTATATATTTTTTACACATATGCAATTTTTATTTAAAAAAAAGTATGCAGTATACACTATGCACAGTACACTAGCATTCAAGTCCGAGCCACCGATACACGAGAAGCCGCTTTCTAAAGAATACATTCGGTTTTCTTTATTTAAATTGTTTTGTAGGGACACTAATAGCTGCTCCAGAGATGCTGCTGTACTGCCTCGGAGCAATTTAATTATCTACATTCCCTCTCTCTGTCTCTTTTTATTTATGTGTAGCTTTTCTGCCATGATATACAATAGGAGTACATTGCCATTACACAGACATTATTGAAAAATCAAATCACTTTAGTCACATTACTGCATACACAAGTGAAACAATGCAGTAATAAACATTCCACTCATGCAGTACCATTCAAAAGTTCGGGGTCGGGGTTTCTTATACTGATTATTATTATTAATAAAAAAAAATTGTTTGGTGCTCAAGAAACATTTCTTATTATCAATTTTAAAAACAGTTGTGCTGCTTAAAGGGTTAGTTCAACCAAAAATTACAATTTTGTCATTAATTACTCACCCTCATGTCGTTCTACACCCGTAAGACCATTCATCTTCAGAACACAAATTAAGATATTTTTGATGAAATCCACCAGTGCCAGCAAGACAATTAACACTATCAGATGCCCAGAGAGGTACTAAAAACATATTTAAAACAGTTCATGTGAGTACAGTGGTTCAATCTTAAAATTATAAAGCGATGAGAATACTTTTTGTGCACCAAAAAAACTAAATAACGACTTTTCAACAATATCTAGTGATGGCCGATTTCAAAACACCGCTTCGAAGCTTTACAAATCTTTTGTTTCGATTCAGTGGTTCGGAGAGCCAAAGTCACGTGATTTCAATAAACGATGATGCGTTACGTCAAGCGATTCGCAATTTCAATAGTTCACGTGACTTGCGAACCGAACCACTGATTCAAAACAATAGATTCGTAACGCTTCGAAGCAGTGTTTTGAAATTGGTCATCACTAGATTGTTGAAAAGTCGTTATTTTGTTCTTTTGGCGCACAAAAAGTATTCTCGTCGCTTAATAATATTAAATTTGAATCACATGAACTGTTTTAAATATGTTTTAGTACTTCTTTCGGGATCTGAAAGTGTTAATTACCTTACTGGCAATAGAGATCTTAATTTGTGTTCTGAAGATGAATGAAGGTCTTACAGGTTTGGAATGACATGAGAGTGAGTAATTAATGACAGAAATTTTCATTTTTGGGTGAACTAACCTTTTAATATTTTTGCGGAAATCATGATTATCATTATTTACATTATTCTATTACTTTTGATTATTTTAATGCATCCTTGCTGAATAAAAAAAATAATTTCTTTGTTTTTTTAATTCTTATTGATCCCAAATTTTTAGACTGCTGTGTATAAAACAATCTTTCATATCATATACATCAGTATTCATAAATGTTATCTGTGTGCACAGTGTGTAAGTCAATTTCAGTGTATTATCTGTGTGTCTGTGTAGTTCCCCCTGAAGGTCCTGTTATCGAGGGCTCTCCAGAGATCCTGTTGACGGCAGGAAGCTCATATAACCTCACCTGTGTGTCTCGAGGAGCAAAGCCACTGTCAACGATAGAATGGTACAAAGATGGGATCATAGTGGAGGGAGCCCTTACCAGCACTGTGAGTGAAGACACAAGCAAATGTGGCATGATGATCACATACATATGAGAACATATCTTATCAGTCATTATTAATAACTATCTATATCTGTATCTATCTATCTACCAGGAGGTGTTAGCTGACAGGAAGAGAGTGACCACAAAGAGTTTTCTGGAGATCCAGCCAGTGGACACAGACACAGGACGAAATTTCACCTGTGTGGCCTCAAATCTGGCCGCCCCTCTGGGGAAGAGGGCCACTATCACTCTCAACGTCCACCGTAAGTGTTTGTGTGTGCATATATCTACTTTGCTGTACTAGCATATTGTATAACCACAAAAAGAATCCTGATGACCTCTCACTATCTCTTTAGATCCTCCTACAGTCATTCTGTCCATAGAGCCTCGATCGGTTCTAGAAGGAGAGCGAGTTACATTTACTTGCCAGGCCACTGCCAACCCTCCCATTATGGGCTATAGGTTAGTGTGTGTAGTGTGGGAGGATGTGCTGATCTCATCGTTGTGCTCTACTTGTTTTACATATATGTGTGTTATTTTAGTATCATTGAGATACTACAGTTTTATAAATGTTTAATTTTTTTAATTTTAATTTTTAGTTTAAATGTAGTTTAGTAAGTTTGTTGTGCATTTTTATCATTTTTTTTTTAAATTTGTGTATATAGTTGTTATTTATTAGTTATTTTACTGCATCAAGTTAAACTAAATGAAAATAAGAAGTGTTGTCTTCGCAACTAGCTGAAATGTATAATTTTTTAAATAATATTTATTTTATTTCAAATAATGAAAATGTTTTCATTTTAGTTTTAGTTCATTACAATAACCCTGGTGTGTTGTAGGTGGGCTAAAGGGGGCGTGATTCTGGACGGAGCTAGAGAAAGTGTGTTTGAGACGACAGCAGATCACTCGTTCTTCACTGAGCCCGTGTCCTGCCTGGTCTTTAATGCAGTGGGCAGCACTAACGTCAGTATATTGGTGGACGTTCACTGTGAGTATTTCAGTCTGTCAGTTTGATGATCTACCATACATGCCCATTTATGGGTGTATGTTATATATGTATGTTCTATATATGTTTGCCAGTGCTAAGCAGTGTAAATTATGTTTTTATTTCAGCCCCAAATTTAAATACAATTTAATATAATTTAAAAAGCAAAACGTAAAGTTTTATTTTTTAGTGTGCTCTGCTTTGGCAATTCCTTATTTAGAAAACACCATTTCCACATCCACATATTGGGAAATTGCACAGATTGAACATATTCTGATGCTATTGTGCATAATTTCGATCAGGGATATTATATTTAACTTTTATTTTATGTTTTTTTTTTTTTCAGTTTAAGATTGATTTTACCTTATTTTAGTGGTGCATTCGTCATATATATATTGTAATTTTTGTAACCTGTTTTTTTTCTTTGTAAATTTTTTTTTTTTATTATTTAATCAATTTACTATTTATTTTTAAGCAATTGTAGTTAATGACTTCTTCTTCTCTCTCTTGTAGTTGGTCCGATTTTGGTGGTGGAGCCGAGGCCCGTAACAGTGGATGTCGACTCTGATGTCACACTCAACTGCAAATGGTCAGGAAATCCTCCACTCACCCTCACATGGACCAAGAAGGGCTCCAGTATGGTTAGTACACACTAAATAATGGATCCTACACCCTACAGAGTGCACTCACCTCTAACAAATACAATAATACTACTAATACTAACACTAATACTCCTAAGCCATCACTTGTGAATGAGCACAAACGACAAAAATTCTGTATAGACCATTTTTAACATTGTCTATCTTTCTTTATTCCACTCTTTGTTGTTTAGGTTCTCAGTAATAGTAATCAGTTATTTCTGAAGTCTGTGAGTCAGGCGGACGCAGGACAGTATGTGTGTAAAGCCATCGTCCCCAGAATCGGCGTTGGCGAGACAGAGGTCACTCTTACAGTTAATGGTCAGTAACATACACTTAACTCCACAAAAATACATCATAGCAAATTATATATACATGGGTGAACCTGCAATTCAATAATATTTCTCCTTCCTATGGACTTTGTTTATGATTCTAGATGACATAAAGAATCTCTTTGAATGCTCGCACAAGGCTGCTAAAATATGAAAAGCATGATATGATGTTATGATGTGATTGGCTATCCAGGTCCTCCAATCATCTCGAGTGAGCCAATCCAGTATGCCGTGAGAGGAGAGAAGGGGGAAATCAAGTGCTATATAGCCAGCACCCCTCCGCCAGACAAAATCGTGAGTAGAAATTCCACTCTATGTATGCAGCTTTTATTACAGGTTATTCACGACTGTCTAGAGACAGCACATATGGCATGCTGTGAAATAAATCAAAGAATTTTTTACTATAGAAAGTTTAAAAGTTCATCCCATTGAGGTGGAGCTAATTTTTTTTTTGGTGTAGGAAATTCTGCTTTTGCACTAACGTAATTTTTCTGGGCTTTCAATGCTTTCAATTGCACAGAAATGACATAAAGCAGCTTTAAGTATATATACTGTCCCTAGAATGTATTCTCTTAATGTGTCTCTTACTCCACTTGTTTTATTCGTCCTTCTTTTATCATCTTTACACTATACTTGATTGAATACTGAAAGAGAGATAGAGCAATGCCAAAGGAAGCGTGAAAAATAGAGGTCAAGAAGATATCAAATGAGACATGAAAGATGAGGTGGGTTGATGGGGAGGGGGGAGAAAAAGAGTGACGGCGCAGAACAAAGTCCTGTACCTTTCAGTGTCGATTATCACCGGCAGACGACGCGACATGACAGACAAATGAGTGAGCTTTTAACAATCTCAGCACTTTACTCAACGCTCTGCCTCTTTTCCTCTTTCCTCTCTCTCTCTCTCGCTCTTTCCCTTACACCTGTCCTCTAGTCACCCTCCTCCTCTTTTTCATTCTCCTTCATCCACCTTTTTAGTCACTCTTTTGCCTTTCTCTATTTTAGCGTGCTTCATTGGCACAATAAATACTGCCGTGCCAAATAGGTAAATTAAAAGTTTTCTAAAAACAGTGTAAATGCAGTAAACGAGTTGTATTAACAGATAAAATAAAATGATTCTATTTAAGAAATAAAATAAAAAGAAATAAATAAAGCAAAAAATAGCAGTATTAAAAAGGTAACCAAATAAAGCAAATATTAACAAATAATATTAGTTAAAAATGTTTTTTTTGTGCTAATGATAAAATAAATAACTGCAAAAATGTAAAGTATAGTGATAAAAGAGGAAACAAATTGTAGTATTAACAAATAAAAAAGGAAAGCTTTATAAAGTAAAATAAAATTAAACAAATCCACAAATATCGCAAATTTATTAGGATAATATTTAAGTTATTAAAGGGGATAACAATGAAATTAAAATACAGTATATATTTGCCCATAATAGTGCTATACTGTGCGTAAGTTTAGTGACCGAGACTCATTCTGAAGTCATCTACCGCTAACTCACTCTCTGAACGCTCTCTGGATAATGAGACATGGCACACCAGGTCTGGCCTTAATGTGAAGATGGTACTTATGAAATAATGAATAATGGAATGAATGAGAAAAAAAGGTGGAGGAAAGGAAAGGAGAGCAGGCCATATGCTTTTGTTCCTCATCCTCTTGTCCTTCCTGTTGCGTCCCCCGCTCTCGCTCCCTCTGTTGTCGGTTTGAGAGGGACATTAGCGCTGTGAATATTTGATGGAGTGTTGTTCATTTTGAATGAAATATCTGCTCTCCCACAATTCAGAGCTAAATCCTAAAAGATCTGCCTGCGTATTTTATATATTTTCAAAAATGTATGACCCCATGTATTCCCATGTCGCTGTTTACTAATGTGTATATGTGTGTGTGAATGCATGAATGTTTTTCTGCAGGTTTGGGCCTGGAAGGAGAATGTGTGGGAAAAAGAGAGAGGGACGCTGTTGGAGAGGTACACAGTGGAGCAGAGCAGACCTGCACAAGGGGGCGCCGTTCTGTCCACGCTCACCATCAATAATGTCATGGAGTCAGACTTCCAGTCAACTTACAACTGTACGGCATGGAACGCCTTTGGACCAGGAACCATGATCATCACCCTGGAGGAGACAGGTCAGAAAAAAGCACTTTGGCAGATGCAGTATAATGTCTAATGACATGTCTCATTCTCCCTCTCTGTCAGATATAGTGTCTATTCAGATATAGTGTATTTAGGGGTCTTTCTTTCACCATATGTGTCTTTTAGTTCAGTTATATAAGGCCTGTAGTATACCTGATCTTTCTCAGATATAGCTTCTGTAGGTTTCTTTCTCTCAAATACATAATGGCCACAGATATCTCTGTCAGAGAAAGTGACTGTAGATGTCTTTCAGATATATAATGCCTATATATATATAATACCTGTCTCTTTCTCTCTCAAATATAGTATCTGTAGGTGTGATTCTCTCAAATATATAATAGCTGTAGATATAATACCTGTCTCTCTCAGTCAGATATAATGTCTATAGGTGTCTTTTTCTCAAATATATAACACCTGCAGATATAATACCTTTCTCTCTCTATCAGATATAATGTCTATAGGTGTCTTTTTCTCAAATATATAACACCTGTAGATATAATACCTGTCTCTCTCTATCAGATATAATGTCTATAGGTGTCTTTCTCTCAAATATATAACACCTGCAGATATAATACCTTTCTCTCTCTATCAAATATAATGTCTATAGGTGTCTTTCTCTCAAATATATAACACCTGTAGATATAATACCTGTCTCTCTCTATCAGATATAATGTCTTTAGGTGTCTTTCTCTCAAATATATTACACCTGTAGATATAATACCTGTCTCTCTCTATCAGATATAATGTCTATAGGTGTCTTTCTCTCAAATATATTACACCTGTAGATATAATACCTGTCTCTCTCTATCAGATATAATGTCTATAGGTGTCTTTCTCTCAAATATATAACACCTGTAGATATAATACCTGTCTCTCTCTATCAGATATAATGTCTATAGGTGTCTTTCTCTCAAATATATAACACCTGTAGATATAATACCTGTCTCTCTCTATCAGATATAATGTCTTTAGGTGTCTTTCTCTCAGATATATTACACCTGTAGATATAATACCTGTGTCTCTCTATCAGATATACTGTATATAGGTGTCTTTATCACAAATATATAACACATGTAGAAATAATATCTGTCTCTCTCTATCAGATATAATGTCTATAGGTGTCTTTCTCTCAAATATATAACACCTGTGGATATAAATCAGATATACTATCTGTAGGTGTCTTTATCTCAGATATAGAGCAGCTCTAGATATAATACCTCTCTCTCTCAGATATGGTGTCTGTAGATGTCTTTCTTTCAGGTATATAAGGTATATAGTACCTCTCTCTCTCTCTCTCTCTCTCTCTCTCTCTCTCTCCCTGATATAGATATAATACCTGTCTCTTTTCTTTCAGATATAGCATCTGTACATATTATACCTGTCTCTCTCTCTCTCTCTCATATAGCATCTGTAGGTATTTTCCTGTCTTTTTGTCTCTGCATGTTTTGGTCTTTCTCTCAGACAGTGTCTGTAGGTATTATGCCTGTCTCTCTCATTTGTATAGCATCTGTTGGTAAGGTATAGAGACAGGCATTAAACACAGTGTCTGTGTTTAATACCTATCTCTCTCTCTCGCAGGTAGAGTGTCTGTATGTTTTATACCTGTCTCTCTCTCTCAGATATAGTGCCTGTAGGTGTGATAGCAGGTGGATCTGTTGGATCTTCCATTTTGCTTCTGCTCCTCCTGTTTGCTCTGATATTCTATCTGTATCGACAACGCAAAGGCAGTGAGTAAACTGTGTATATGTATGTGGCTCTGTGTGTGCATCTGTGTTTCATGTTCATTTGTTTGTGATGAACTTTTCCAATTTATCACTGGGCTTCAGATTCCAAAAAAATATATCTACATGTGTATTAAAAGGCAAGGCTCAGGAAGTCAAATTAGATTATGCTTGATTGTAGTTTGGTGCCCCCGTGTGGCTAGAAGATGAACATGTCTAGGTATTTCACCCTGAAATCAAAGGGAAAATATGACAAATTATATTTTCTTAAATTATATGATAATATATATATGTATATTTATTTATTACTTCCAAAAATAAGTTTTTATTGTGCCATTTTTTTGCATTATAAATTATGGTCATGGCAATTAACACACTTCCACCAATTATGTGAAATGAAAAAGTGAGATATTTGAATTTGTATTTAAATTCAAGTATTTAAATTCATGAGCATTTATATTTATGAACTTAGATTATATACTTCTTCTAATTTATTCTGATTTAACCTAAAAGTCAAACATCCAGAAAACATTTCAGTATTGAACATTTAACAAAAGTGACTGAAGAAAATTATCGACAGGCTTTGATAAATTCACACAAAAAACTTTTACTCAAAAAATATTTCTCTTATTCTTATTCTTTTTGTTTTTCATTGAAATCTTTATGTCAGCTAATATCAAATTCAAAATAACTATTTTAATGAGACTTTATAATGATTTATGTGTCCTACCTTTTATGGAACGGCCTGGTAACACTAAGGTTGTAGGTTCAGTCTGAGGCAACAATAAAATGACTGAGATCATAATCTTGCTTTCAGACCCGTGCCTATTAACTGCTGTGATTTTATGGAAGCCTTAAATCATTTCATTGATGAAACATGATGCAAGGCATTGTGTCAGTGATCTATTCTATTTCCAGGTCGTCGTGGAGTGACGCTGAAGCCAGACATTAAAGTGGAAACGGTCAACAAGGAGACTCACAGTCTTGAGGAAGAGGCCGCCAGCGCTTCCACAGCCACGCGAATGGTAAAGGCTATGTATTCTGTGAGTATCTATAGCATAAACTAGACTGTCAGGCTGTGATTTAGCAACATTTAGACTAAGTCTGACATATGGCAAGCCGTTTTGTCTTTTATTCATTTTCAGGATATGAACTTGTGATATCAACAATTACATTTTCAGTAGTTAAAATGTTAATTCCTGATATCAGGAATTAGATTTCCACTAGTAACAATGGCATTTTTTGATATCAAGAATTACATTTCCACTAGTAACAATGTTACTGAACAATTCAGTTTCCACTAGTATTAAACTATAATTGTTGATATCAAGAATTGTATTTTCACTAGTAAAATCTCGCCATAGGCTGCCATTCAAATTTAATTGTCGATATCAAGAATTCATTTCTTACTAGTTGAAATTCCAGTTTCACATTTCAGGAATACAATTCTTACTAGTAAAAATGCACATTTCTGATATCAACAATTACATTTTACTAGTGCAAATTTCTATTCTTGATATCAACAATTGAATTGCTACTAGTAAAAATGTTAATTTCTGATATCATGAATGTGATTGTTAGTAGTAAGAAAGCCGTTTTAGATATCAGAAATTATATTGATATCAGGAATTCATTTTCAGATATCAGAAATGAATATTTTACTAGTAGCAATTCAATTGTTGATATCAAGAATAGACATTTCAGATAGTGACAACTGAATTCTTGATATCAGACATTAGCATTTTTACTAGTAAAAATGTAATTATTGCTGTCAAAAATTATGATTTTTACTAGTAAGAATTGTATTTCTGATATGTGAAATTGGAATTTCAACTAATAAGAAATCAATTCTTGATATCAACAATTGAATTTGAATGGCAGCCTATGACGAGATTTCACCAGTAAAAATACAATTACAGATATCAAGAATTATAGTTTTTACTCGTGGAGATGTAATTGTTGATATCTAGAATTTAATTATTGATATCAAGAATTGAATTGTTGATGTCAGGAATTAACACTGTTAGTGGAAATCTAATTCCTGATATCAAGAATTAGCATTTTAACTAGTGAAAATTGATTTGTTGAAATCAAGAATTCATATCCTGAGAATGAATAAAAGTCAAAATGGCTTGCCATAGACATACTATTCTGTGGCTATAAAATATAACCAAATAAAGACTACTAAAACACTTATTAAAAAAAATTGATTCACTTGGTTAGTTTGGATAGTTCACATCGATTTTGTATGCACTTGTATGGTTAGCCCCGCCCACATTTAAATTTAATCGGCCTGAAATCCTGCTTCATGTACACAACTGTTCAAAAGTTTGGGGTTGGCAGTATTTTTGTTTGTTTTTTAAAGAAGTCTTATTTCACCAAGGCTGCATTTATTTGATAAAATAAGTATTATCAAATAAAGAAAAAAAATATTATGTAATAATACTGTATTGTAAAAATGTGAAATTTTATACAATTTAAAATAACTGCTTTCTATTTGAATATATTTTAAAATGCAATTTAATCCTGTGATGGCAATGCTGAATTTTCAGTATTATTACTCCATTCTAATATGCTGATTTAACATTTATTATTATTATCAATGTTGAAAACATAGCTTAATATTGCTCAATATTTTTGTGGAAACTGATACATTTTGTCAGGATTCTTTGATGAATAGTGTTCAAAAGAACAGAATTTATTTGAAATATAAATATTTTGTAACATAAATGTTTTTATAATAAATCGATCAATTTAATGCATTCTTGCTGAATTAAAATATTCATTTTTACTCAATAAAAAACATCTTACTGACCTCAAACTTTTGATCTGTAGCAGTACATGAAATCTCAAATATGTTGTAATTGTTGTGATTATATTCCTTGAAGCATTTTTGCTTTCAGTGTGGACAGAAAAATTACACAGAATAAATCCAGTTACTGGAAGCTTCCAGTGTTTATTAGAATATGGTGTAAAATTTCTACAATCACATTTTCTAGTCAGGCTTTGGCAAAACTGGACTGGTACAATTTCAGCTGAACTAAAGTGTTTACATGACCTTTTAGTCTGACTGAAATCACTATTAAAGTGCATGTAATTGTATATAGTGAGTTTAGGAGGTACTATAGAAAGAATCCCTATAGAGCAGCCACATTTAGATCTCTGTAAAGTGTCAGGTCTGCTGGGCCATTTCTACTTAATTTGATCCACAACTGTAAAAGAGATAAAATAAAAAGAATGACTGATGGAGAAAGACTTTCTTGCCACCTCAAACTAAAGAACATCTGTTCTTCACCAATTCAGATAAAGCTGATATCCTGTTTTCCTCCCTCTCTCTCTCCTTCTCTTCCTCCCTCTCTCCGTGTGTGTGTTTTGTCGTTTGATGGTTTAGTTTCTTCCCTCTGTCTCCCTCTCTCCCTCCACCCAGCCCTTCAAAGATGACATGGACCTGAAGCAAGACCTCCAGAGCGACACGCTGGAAGCCAAGGTGGAGGAATATGAGCCCAAGGTGAGAAACAGAGCAGATGGACATAAATGCTTCACTTAAAGTTAAAGTGTGCAATTCCAGTTTACTATTTATTGTGCAGTTAATTATGCATAGACAATGTGAAGTAGGTTGATTGCCTCTAAAACAGTAAATACTGTGATGCTATCAAAGCATTTCATTGGTTAAGCAGCCCAATCAGCCCAACACAGCAATATTGGCCCAACCAATGCTGTGAGTTCAAGGCAGGGATATCCCTTTCCCTGACCAACAAATGAAGCAAGTTTTCTTGAAAGGTGTTATTATTTTTCCAATTCCATTTACTGATTCTAGTGGTGCAAAAATAAAACACTTCACCTTTAATATTAAATGTTAAAAAAGATGTCTATTTCAAATAAATGTTGTTGTTTTGAACTTTTTATTCATCAAACAATCCCGGAAAAATGTATCATGGGTTTCACAAAAATATTAAGTATCACAAGTGGTTTCAACATTGATAACAATCAAAAATGTTTCTTGAGCAGCAAATCATCATATTAGAATGATTTCTGAAGGATCATGTGACACTGAAGACTTTAATTACTGTATTTTTGATCAAATAAATGCAGCCTTGGTGAGCAGAACAGACTTCTTTCAAAAACATTTTTAAAAATCTTACTGATCCCAAGCTTTTGAATGATAGTGTCTATACACAGAGGTTTAAACACATCTACAGCGGTTACGGAAAGTAATCAGACCCCCTTAAATTTTTCACTCTTTGTTATATTGCAGCCATTTGCTAAAATCATTTAAGTTCATTTTTTCCCTAAATAATGTACACACAGCACCCCATATTGACAGAAAAACACAGAATTCTTGACATTTTTCAGATTTATTAAAAAAGAAAAACTGAAATATCACATGGTCCTAAGTATTCAGACCCTTTGCTGTGACACTCATATATTTAACTCGGGTGCTGTCCATTTCTTCTGATCATCCTTGAGATGGTTCTACACCTTCATTTGAGTCCAGCTGTGTTTGATTATACTGATTGGACTTGCTTAGGAAAGCCACACACCTGTCTATATAAGACCTTACAGCTCACAGTGCATGTCAGAGCAAATGAGAATCATGAGGTCAAGAGGAACTGCTTGAAGAGCTCAGAGACAGAAGTGGCAAGGCACAGATCTGGCAAAGGTTACAAAAAAAGTTCTGCTGCACTTAAGGTTCCTAAGAGCACAGTGGCCTCCATAATCCTTAAATGGAAGACGTTTGGGACGACCAGAACCCTTCCTAGAGCTGGCCGTCCGGCCAAATTGAGCTATTGGGGGAGAAGAGCCTTGGTGAGAGAGGTAAAGAAGAACCCAAAGATCACTGTGGCTGAGCTCCAGAGATACAGTCGGGAGATGGGAGAAAGTTGTAGAAAGTCAACCATCACTGCAGCCCTCCACCAGTCGGGGCTTTATGGCCCGACGGAAGCCTCTCCTCAGTGCAAGACACATGAAAGCCCACATGGAGTTTGCTAAAAAACACCTGAAGGACTCCAAGATGGTGAGAAATAAGATTCTCTGGTCTGATGAGACCAAGATGGAACTTTTTGGCCTCAGTTCTAAGCGGTATGTGTGGAGAAAACCAGGCACTACTCATCACCTGTCCAATACAGTCCCAACAGTGAAGCATGGTGATGGCAGCATCATGCTGTGGGGGGGTTTTTCAGCTGCAGGGACAGGACGACTGGTTGCAATCGAGGGAAAGTTGAATGCGGCCAAGTACAGGGATATCCTGGACGAAAACCTTCTCCAGAGTGCTCAGAACCTCAGACTGGGCCGAAGGTTTACCTTCCAACAAAACAATGACCCTAAGCACACAGCTAAAATAACGAAGGAGTGGCTTCACAACAACTCTGTGACTGTTCTTGAATGGCCCAGCCAGAGCCCTGACTTAAACCCAATTGAGCATCTCTGGAGAGACCTAAAAATGGCTTTCCACCAACGTTTACCATCCAACCTGACAGAACTGGACAGGATCTGCGAGTAGTAATGGCAGAGGATCCCCAAATCTAGGTGTGAAAATCTTGTTGCATCTTTCCCAAAAGACTCATGGCTGTATTAGATCAAAAGGGTGCTTCTACTAAATACTGAGCAAAGGGTCTGAATACTTAGGACCATGTGATATTTCAGTTTTTTCTTTTTTAATAAATCTGCAAAAATGTCAAGAATTCTGTGTTTTCCTGTCAATATGGGGTGCTGTGTGTACATTAATGAGGAAAAAAATGAACTTAAATGATTTTAGCAAATGGCTGCAATATAACAAAGAGTGAAAAATTTAAGGGGGTTTGAATACTTTCCATACCCACTGTATACCGTGTAAATAACACATACACTAAATAGTGCATCACAGTGAAATATTATGTTTTTCATCTCAGGATCCCACCAATGGCTACTACAACGTTCGAGCTACGACACATGATGAGGTCCGTGCCTCTTCCCGCTCCCTGCTGTACCAGGAATTCCGGCCACCAAATCCTGCTTCAGTTTCAGCATCAGCCGGCGGTCCAGTGGCCAACATTCACCCCGCACCTACAGGCCGTTACGAGCCCCGCCCTGCTTCCAGAATGGCTCACAACACATACGCCCATTTTAACACCATTGCCAGGGCGTCACAAATCCAAGCCCCATCCAACCCTGTCTCCAAGACCACAGACTTTTCAGGAGACCGTGGCCTGCTGGAATCAACCAATCCCCTGGCTTTTGACAGCTACGCTTATTCAACAACACCTCAATACAGATTAGGCTTTGCTCCGCCTTTGGAGGCAGGACCAGCCTATGAAATGTATCCTACGGGACAAGGGGTGGGGAGTCAGGAGGCTAATGTGGGAAAATATCCCAGCTCTGCCCAATTTCCATATTCGACCCCACCTACAGAATACTCTCAGAGACACACGCAGAGAATGCAGACTCATGTGTGAGACGAACACACTTCCTCACAGAAAAGCACTTCCGTGGACGCAAATATATATCATTATTACACATTCTGAAACACTCTTTCCAACATAACTATATGCAAACACACACAAATACTGCATTTTCTACCTTTACAACAACGTAACTGAAAGAAAAAAAGTGCCAAAATACTAAATGACTGCAGCAGAAGAGGAAAACACAAGAGGTCACAGCGAAGAAAGGAGAGAAAGCAAACCAGTGCCATTGGTCGAATCATCTTTCCCTCTTCTTTCCAAATTTTTCTTTCAAGAAAAGGGGTTGATGTGGCAAATAGTCCTCTAGAATCTCTACTAGTGACCACACCAAAATGAGACACTGCAAAGCAGTTATTTGACGTTTTGTCCAAGTGAATCAATATTGGCTGTTTTTTTTTTTAAAGAATGGTTAATAAAAGGCTGGAGGGCACCAGAAGCCGTCAACTACTGGGTGTAAAGCCCAGTGAAAGCCTGATCGCTATGTACTGGAGTTTACACTGGACCTGTCCCATCACTCAACCTAATAAAATATGGTTTTAAATTATTGGAATTATGGGTGGGCTCACACTGATTGTAGAATCTGCAATGCGATATCGCAGAACAAGTCAATCAGTTGAAGAATACTGCAGGTGTCGACAATCGCTTGTGAAATGACCCGCTCACCACTGCTCACACTGCCCGAGCTCCTCGTAGGAATAGCTGTCCGCTGCCAGTTTGAACTCTTCTGATAGGACGGAGATGTGAGTATCTGGGTAAACGCCACCAGTGCTTTTAACTCTGAAAGCTGGAGTTTATGTATCATTTTAGGATTTTTTAAACAAATGGATGCTACTCAGAGTGTCAAAGTGAGCTTACAGACTCTTCTCTGAACACACGCTCTGCCTCCTTCCAAGAAAACCTCACGAGTATTTGACGCTTTGTGTTTCTATGTGTGTGAGAGAGAGTGTGTTTGCTCATGTGATGTGAAGGAAAAAACTGAATGTGATTAATCTCTTTCTCTGAAGTGTCCACGTGTTTGTCCTTCACACTTTCAAAGTAGACTAGAGTGCTTTTCCATATTTGTATCTGAACTAAATTGCATTTGAAAGCGCTTTTATAGTATTTTTCTAAGATGATGGTAAGGGGTCAGAGTTTGAATGGTTTTTGGTATAAGCAATGTAAAGGAGAAAATTGTTTTAAAAACATTTTTTATGTTCATGATTTGTACGTTTGTCTAAATTCTGGAAAGGGATTTTAAATCTGATCATAACAGCAAAGTTTAAAATAATATTAAAATTTAAGCAATTTAGTCATTCAAATCCTGAGTTTCTGTAAAATTTCTTTAATGCAAAATAAATATGGGCTTTTATTACGAGCTCAAATTCGTTGGAAACCTTTGCTCTGCAGAAAAGCTCAGTTTGTGCAGAAAATGTTTCTGCTGTTGAGTTTAATTCTTGATTTAGGCTTAGTTTAATGAAATTTACAGGACTTGTCCCTTGGTCTATATTAAACAATTCTGAAAGTTCAAAATATGCAATGATCAAAGTTTTGTTCAACAAATTAGCAACTCTAATTGGTTTTTCAATTAATAAATCAGTTTTTTTTTTTTTTTTCGCAGTGAATTGGTTTACAGGAGCTGCACCATTTAAAATAAGTTTGCAGGTGCAGTTATGAGATTGGTTTTCTTTCACCGTGTTAGGTCTCTTGATGATTTTGAGAGTTATTTGGCACCTTTACGTATGAAGTGAAGATGAATTTGTCAATGATCAAATTCACATATCAGAGTTGGAAAGATAAGTGAATGAATGTGCAATACTGTGTTTATAATGTGTGACTATGAGAGCATGTTTCAGTGTGACTCTTGAAATTCATTCCCTCATGCTCCTGTTAAAAAAGACCTGTACTTCATATTATTAACTCTATTTTTCATTTATATGTTTTATTCATCTTTTAAAAATGTAAAATAAAAAAGAAAAATATGACCCAATGACAGCAACTTTTACACAATGTTTTTTTTAATTGAATGTGGTTATTTTTCCACAGTAATATCAAATAAAAACATTTCATAGTAACTCATGTTGTCATACAGTAACAGCATCATACATCCCTCAATAAAATGAAGGCTTGCACAGAGTAAATCTAGCACATTACACCGACACAAATTTAATGGGGACAAAAAAAGTGGGATTACAATCTGTCAGGGATTACGGTGAACAGAGAGTTGGTGAGAACAGAGTTTATTCATACAGCGTCACAGCAGCAAACACAGGTAACGCACAGATGAAAGATAGAACAGTATCAAGAACACAAGACAAAGCACGTATGATCATGAAAAATACTATAGTATTTATTATAGTGAACTATAAAATGTAATATACTGCATATATTATAGTATTTACAACACTTTGTTAATGAATGCGACAGCATACTGCAATATTAACTATAGTGAACGGATAAACTGTAATAATTCTGTAGTATACTTTAGTTTTTACTACAGTAAACTGTAATGTTTTGTAGTCAATTTTTTGTCCCACCTGAAAACAGAAAATTACAACATGTACATATATAAACATGTACGGTATAATAACGGCGGAGCTGCTCATTATGCCTCAAACTCAATCTCAGCATTACTGTGGTGACGGTCTACTGGATCCAGACTCCAGTTCATCTACTAGATAAGGTTCCTTGTCCTTCAGCAGTTTGTAGAATTCTGCTTTTACAGAAGCTCCTCCAGAGTCAAGAGCTTCCAACAAGTGTCTCATTTTCTCTTGTGGTTCTGCAGCTTTAATCTTTCTCCATATTTCATTATTAATCTTCCTTTTACTCTTCAAACTGTCAGCAATTGCCATCACTGATGTAACTCTCTGAATGAGTTTATCTCCATGTGTGTCCACAAATTCAGCTTCTAATTGAAACAAAAGATGATTTAAGTTAGTCTTCAGAAGAGTGTACAATATGTGTGAGACAATTACAGGAATAAACATAGCTGAAATGTTCAGCATTAAAATCAGACCTGGGATCCTCCCGAGTCCAGCAGGTTTTACATCTTTACTTGGTGCTATTGATAAATAATAAAACAATTAAGACATTTGAGATCATGGAGAAATCTGTCATCACAATCTTGAGGTGTCGATCCTTGCAGGGAATAAACCACTATCCTTCTGAGTACCATCCTTAAAGGGTCAGTTCACCCAAAAATGAAAAATCGTTCATCATTTAGTCACCCTCATGCCGTTTTTAAACACACAAGACTTGCATTCATCTTTGAAACACAAATGAAGATACTTTTAATGAAATCTGAGTGATTTCTCACCCTCAATTGACTGCTGCACTAGATCAGTAAAATTAATCCATGTGAATTGAGCGGTTTAGTTTAAGTTTTCTGAAGAAACACAATCACTTTTTATGATGAATAGATTCAATTTAGGCTAAAATGTCTTTATTTGTGTTTCAAAGATGAACAAAAGTCTCATGGGTTTGGAACAACATGAGGCGACAAAGGGAAACGCTTTAGCCCCTTCAGACCTGATTTTTTTCTGCGGAGTAAAAAAAAAATTTTCCCAGTTGATTTTACTCCCTTCCAGCATAGAAATAAAGGGGAAAAAACATTTTTGATAACCCTTGTTTTAATTGGTATTTTTTCATGTCCATTACAATGGACGCCATGACTAAATGAAAGTAAAATGCCATGAAATCTTAGATTAAAAAAGGCCATGTTTTTAACATAGAATGTTGGCGGTGTAACGCTGGGTGTACAGATAAACACGAAGACGAAGATGACGTAAATAACAGGTAAACTTTATATAATCCAAACAGGCAACAGGAAATCCGACAGAGATACATCCAACGCATACACATACAATACCAGACAATGAGGGAAGAACTGAACTGAACTTAAATACACTGAGCACAGGGGATAACGAGATGAGTGATTGTGATCAGCTGTGGTGATTAGATTAGTGTCCATGGAAACAGATTGTGGCGGGAACTACAAACAAAGGAACATGTGACAATGAAAATGACAACAAACTGAAAGTCCATGAGGTGATCAGGTGAGACGAGGTGTGACAGGCGGATTGAATGGGTTGGGTAATTGTGGGCAATATAACACCAAGAAATCAGTTTTGCATATCAGTTATCAACTTCCAAACACATTACTAACTTTTAACATTGTAAACTAATAAAAGATCACACAATTACTAACACAAATAGAAAATACATCTACTTGATATTCCCATATATTCTCTCATTTGCGATGAGCAGCCTTGAAGCAGTTTCTGTGTGGCACAAAGCAAAGGTGGATGTTGCATTTGTCACAGAATACATGTGTTTTCCCTATGCAGTATGGCCTCTTGCATCTGGTGGCCTCTGTCTTCTCATCATAATTCGGCATGTGGTCAACCATATCATACTGCACTTCAGGTAGAGGCCTTGCATCCTGAGCTTGTGGTCTGTGGGTATGCGGTTGTGGTTCTCGAGACGTACTGGGTCTTCCACGTTTTGCTGCCACTGGTTTATGGACACTCACCAGACACTGGGCCACATTCATCTTGAAATGGAGAAGATCCAGGGTGTCTTTTGTCTGGAGATTGACCCTCTTGGCATCCAGCCTGTACTCTAACCAACTGTTGACCACAGCTAGATCGAAAGCATGTGTAATCATTCTCAGGGTCCACTTTCTTGACCGAATTTCTGTGCGGTACAGACTAACAAGTTGATCGAGCATGTCAACTCCTCCCATTGCTTCATTGTACAGCTTGACCACCTCCGGATGGGACACATTCAAAAATCTTCCCTGCTTTTTATCCCACCGCTGCACTTCATCCATTGTGCCGACACCAGCAAAGTTGGAGGCCATGACAATTGATCTGCTTTCAAACCATTTGACCAGTGCGACCTAACCATCACGGCTTACAGCTTCATCGCCGCTTCCTCGCGGCATTTTTGCCATCACTTTGTCAGACTGTAGAGGAGGGTTGACAAAGCGACAGACCCTTGCTGTTCCAGCGGCATTTCTTCTCAGCCAACAGCTCCAGAAGACTGTACGTTGTGAAATAATTGTCAAAATACAACTTGTGGTTGGCCTCTGTAATGCGCTAGCTGAGATGGTACACCACTCCAGCTCCAAGTCCTAGCTGCGTCTTAAACTGCTCTGACAATTCCATTGTAGCTCCTTGGTGCAGCAGGAAATCATAGGCCATGCCACTTTTCCCACACAGGAAGTATATTTTCAAACCCCAAGGGTGTGGCTTGCCTTTTACGTATTGTTTGACAGAGAGAGATCCATGAAATGGCACCATTTATTCATCAACACAAAGGTTTTCCTCTAGTGGAAGCTCCAAGCATCTTCTGCGTATGGCATCATAGAGAGGACGTACCTTATAAAACACATCATTGTTCTCTGCCAGCCTCTCCAAATTGTTGATCAAATGCAAATGTGACCGAAGCTGGAAGAATTTGTCACGGCACATGGTGTTTCGAAAAATACCAATGTCCATCCCGGCTTCCCAGTACATGGAGACTCTTGCATTTTCATCATGCCCATAACAAGGTGGAGACCAATGAGGGTTCTGATTTCCCCTGAACTGGTGGGTCTGAAACCTAGTGTGCCACTTTGCATGGCATAGATGTTGGTGCTGTCAAACATCAGATCGAAGAGCGCATCTTGTACATACTGTTTGAAGTATTCGTATCGATGATTTTGGTGAATGGCCTATGGCGCCACTTAATCTGATGCTTCCTGGTTATTGTCATCAGCTCATGATCATCTTCCTCTCTGTTCACTGTAATCTCCACCTGATCCTCTGTCACTACACTTTCTTCTGCCTCAACCTCAGCTGCCACCTCAAGTTCTTCATTGATGCATGCATCTCCACTGTCCCTTATCTCTGTCCCTCGTTCTATCCAATAGCAAAACAATTGAACCTTCGCAAAACCCGCCCCCTGTTGCAATGGCCGACAACCCATGCTCTCTCACACCACACATCATGTTCTCCCACAGTGAAAAATACATTGCGGAGCAAAGAGGACACTGACAACATATGAAACAGTTTCATATTTAAAATATTGTCATTTTTAAAGCAGTTTAAACACTACCGTACAGTGGCTCCTTAATGTGTCGTGACAGATCCTTCAAGCGGCTCGCGAACCGATCTTCTCTTCATACTAGTTCATTTATAGCATCAAATAAACATGAATGAACATCAGAAGGAATGCTGTTTCAACCACGGAAAGACGCGAGTACACACAATATTTCAAGTTAACCAACGTTAATCTACTATAGGCTACTCCCTGACTGCTTTGTCGGATAAGATGGCGGATTCGGCGTTATCATTGGTTAGATCGCCTGTCAATCAAACTGTTTGTGAAGGGTCAATTACATTTATAACTCTTTTCCATGTTCTCACTCGTGACCTCATATGCATTTTCTGCAATTTACATATTATAAACCTTTGTACTATACTCTCAACATCTACACTTACTCTCGTTTTCATCTGCCACATTTCCTGAATCCAAGCAGTCAAGATCGGATAACTCTCCTTTTACAAGATGTTCAAGGAAATCTATGACTTTATACTCTAAAGGAAGATTGTGTGAAAAACAGGTTATATACATAAAACAAATCAATTGTGAAGTCATAGCTTAGCTATGAAATTCTTATAGGTATTTTGTTTCTTTGCATGAATGAACTGAGTGCTGGCTAATATCTCTTGACTCCTGATGTCCATTGGGAGGACATTAAACTTTGAAAAAATCCTATAACTTAATGAAATGAAATATTTTCAAAATAACTTGAAATATTAACACTTGAAAATGTTAAAATTATGCTGAGAGAAGATGTATTAGGCTAGCATGAACATAAATTAAAATTTTTAATGAAAATTAGGCACTTACTTCAGAGCTTCAGAGCCATGCTTGTCTTGTCTGATATCTGAAGCACTCTCAGATAAAGCTAAAAAGTCATTTCTCTATTGTGATTGGATAATCAGGAACAAATCAATAATAAGAATTATTCATATAATGAAATCAGAGTTTTTTTATTGGTTTAGAGCCAGAACTATATAATGTCCATTCCAATGGACGCCAGGTCTGAAGGGGTTTTAATATATTACAAATTTTATTAGACAAGGGAACAACTGTATTGATACATTTACGGACAGAAAAATAATCATTGTTATATAGCTCAATGCGTTTAATCTTATTGTTTATATCTAATTAAACACTATTTTGTCAAGTAAAGTTAGCTAACATAGCTTAATCAGATGCAGCTTTATTTTTAGTAACAGTAATACAGAATTTTCTCCATCATACAATACGTTTTAAAAGTAACTGCTTGCCATTTATCAACACAAGCCATCCAGCATTTAATATGATATTCTAATATCGATCTCTCTTACTGCAGTGTGCAACAAGTGTCTCACAGCAGCCGCTGAGTGAACGCACAGAGTAACGTTATAACATCATTTTCAACACACTCAAATGTATCTAATATGATAAACAGAGCTGCGTTACCTCATACTCATGACGGGAAATGCGGAAGTGGCGCCGGCGACTGTGGCATAATAAAAGTCCTGGTGCTCATGAGACGTGTGTTGTGTTCGTCTCATTATCAATCGCTCCAGCACTTCGTTCAGCTCCACAACACTCGGTCCTGCTTCGCTTCTTACTACAGTAATGTTAATAATCGCATCCATGAATATGATTTCTGCCTGAGTCCCATCCCTATTCTTTTTCACCGGCTGTGAGTTGAAGACCACATGTCCCAAGATTCTTCGCTCAAACTTGGCGTCATCAAGCTACGCCTTTTTTTTGAATAGGCGACCTCTAGCGGACGAAACACTACCTATTGCACCTTTAAAATCTCTCCCAAACTTCCCAAACTTTCTCAAATGACTTACTCCTTAAGATTTTAACAACAGAATTTCATGACAACTACCTGTTAGAAAGATTCGCCGTCTGTTCCACACTTCCTTCCCACCTTTAGTTTTGATAATCAGTCCGACCTCCTCAATGTTGACATCCAGAAACACTTCAAATGTGGGATGATAGTTTGGGCCAAAATTACTAAGCTCAAACATCTCCCTCTGAAAACAAGAACACCAATATGAAGACGACATTATAAGGTGGTTACTTCTGACTCTGAATTCTGATTGGATGAGCTACATTTCAAGTGCTTAAAATGAAATTGTTAACAGGTGAGTGTTTGTCATTTTACACATTTAACATTAATGGACCAAATTGCTGCACAACCATTAATAATCCTCAGTTAGGATCATGAACTGACAATATGGATGAATTGTATATTCTGATAACTATAATTAACATTTAAGTTTTTATTTAATACTGATGCAAGACTATCTTTAAATAAGAGAAGGTTGATTAAAAATGCTGAAAAACTGTGATGACTAGTTTCAGCACTATATACATACTTTGCCTTATTCATATAATGGAATTCATACAGTTTTAGCTTAAAATACTGATTACAAAAAAGTAATTGGACATGTTTTACATCAACAACCCAAATACACTGAAATTCAGTTGAAATTCAAATTTTATACAATAAATATTGTTACCTCTGGTTGCACTTCACATTCCTCTGGCTCACAACACAGACTGTATTCTTTGTTAGGAAACAAGTGACATTTTGAACTTGTCTCGATGTATTTTTTATCCTGGTGCCAGTGCTGGACCTTGAGGAAAAGGCGGCAGGTGTGGGAGAGACAAAACAAAAAAGGGGGTGAATTCACTTCAACATTTCTGCTACTTTCACACAGTATTTCAGCACAAACCTGCGTCATATAATCACCAAATGCATTTCAGTTCAACAGGTGCTAAATATACATATACTGTACAATAAATTAACATCAACACAGAAAGCAATAATAATAATAATGTCAATATACAAAAGCAGTAATAATGAATGCAGATACACAAATATGCTCCATGAGTGTTTTTGTTTTATAATACTATGTTAAACAGAAAGCACAGAGAATAAACAAAGGACAGCAGTACCTCTGATACCGGAACATTCCCTGGAAGCAAGTGGACACTAATTTTTTTCCTTTCAGGGGTCAGTGTTCCAAGGAAGAGCAAAACCTGGCCACTCTTGAGGAAGCCAAATCTCTTTTTTATCCAGACAAGGATAAAAGAGCAGAGGTCTCTGATGTCAATGATCACATAAGTTTCTGTCACTTTGAGTGGCTGTATTATTTCTACATTACCACCAGTGAAATGTGCCACAGCCAAACCGTCCTTATTTTCCTCTGCAAAATACATTTAAGAATTGTGTTATTTGGTAAAATAAAAGCAGCTACTTCTTTTAACACTAAGTGACAATAGCAACATTTTCTTAGGGATATGCTATTTACACGGTGAAAATAGGGATAGATTCTATTTACACCATGTAAAAGTATGAGTTCTTTGCAATAAGAGTAAACAGTAATTAGATGCTATCAATACTTTATATTAGCAGATACTATTTTGTATTTTGTACATTAACAGGTTGCAATAATATCATAGAGCGTAAATGATTATATTCATTACAATTATTAAATGGATGTTGCCTTATTGGGAGAATAAAAAACCTCGCTACACCTTCCTCTAACCCTACAATAAACACTTTTAATAGTATTAAACACTCGTTCGTAGTTTGTTTCCAGAATATTATTTTCATTTTGTATGAGAAAATGCGTCGATTGCGTTAAATGCCAGGTTTGAGAGCCTTCTCACTGCTGCTGCTTTAAGACGTTAAAACCGCCGGCGTGTCTTTTTGCGGGTGAAGCTAGTGTAAATAGCGTTTGCCAACAAGGGACGATATTTGCACTCAGTGTAAATTGACATTTCATAAAAGAAAGGTAGCGTTTTCTAATTATTCAGTGACCAGCATTTTAGATGAAGTGCTTTTTGTAATCATTAAGATCTCTCATCTCTCAGTTTCTAATTTGATGTGTAAATTATCAGTCAATGTTCCATAAATTCTATACAGTTGTCTAAGACAACTCTGAAACATAAATATTTATGATATACCAGCATATCTAATAAATAATAAGGATGTAGATACCAACATACCACAAGAGAATATTTCACAATGTGGAAAGTGCAGTTGTGAGACTGAACCTCCAGAACAGTCAATGTTGTACAAGGGTCCTGCAGGCTGCATCTGACCCAAACCATCTAACTCATGAGGATCCCATGAGACAATGTTATACAGCACTTCTCCTTCACCCTCCATCACAAACACAAGGTTGGTCAGACTGCACCGAAACTGACCAGCATGTGGACACACAAACCTGGAGGACGTAATATTAATTTACACTTTATTAAATGATAACAGTCTGCTTACATTCTGACAATGTCCACAAATAAAGTATTCAATACCTGTATGTATTCTTGTGTTTGTCCACATCACCTCTCTGAAGTAGTTCTGGTGTGAAAGCTTCTGCGTCTTCTGAGGACTGCTGTAAAGAAAAAAAAATAAAGAGAATATTTTATTCTTCAAAATGTTGTTTTTAAAAGATTAAATGTTAAATTCCTGTAAACATTTTGAACAATGGGATTTTATTCATTTTGCTAGTAGCCATATCACCCTGTATCCCAAGACTGGATACCTACTGAAGCTAAGCAGGGTTGAGCCTGTTCAGTACCTGGATGGGAGACCTTCAGCTAAAACAAGGTTGCTGCTGGAAGAGGTGTTAAAGAGGCAAGCAGGGGGTGCTCACATTGTGATCTGTGTGGGTCTTAACACCCCTGCATTGTTGTTACATGAATTTCTGTTCTGGACTCTGTTTGTTCTGTCTTTGGTCACATGTCATCCTTGGTTCAGTTTTTCCCTCCACTCCTTAGTTACTATGGTTACTGTCATTATTAGTTCATTCATGTTAGGTGTGTGTAATTAATTAGTATCATTTGCTCCTCCGTTCTCTGTGTATTTAATGTTTCCTTAAATCCTTGTCTTGCGTTGATGTTGGTGATATTGGTTAAGTGGTTTTTTTGGCATTCTGTTCCTGTTCATTTCTCCTCTTAGTAAAGGTTATTGTATTAAACGTTTCCTTTGAGTAATTCCTTCGTCGTGCGCTCCTTGAACCAGCAAGCCCATAACAATTGTGATGGGGACACTATATTGTCAAAAAGCACCGTTCTTCAGATGAGAAGTTAAACTGAGGTCCTGACTCCCTGTGGTCATTGAAAATTCCATGGCACTTCTCGTAAAGGGTAGGGGTGTAACCCCAGTGTCCTGGCCAAATTCCCTGCATTGGCTCTTATCAATCCCCATCAACTGAATTAAGACTCTATCCCTCTCTCTCCTCTACACCTATAGCTGGTGTGTGGTCAGTGCACTGGTGCCGTTGTACTGTGGCTGCTGTCGCTTCATCCAAGTGACAGCAATTCACAGTAAAAGCACTATATAAACGCCTCATTCATTCATTTATTAATTAATTAATTCATTCATTTATTCAACTTACACTGAAACGTCAATATGGGTTATATAAAGTGATTACAAAATATTGTTATTAGATGCAATACTCTACTACTGTTTTTAGTGGAATGTTTTATAGCTTCAAAACCATTTCCAGATTCACAATAATTCATCACACAGAAATATCACAGACAAAAAAAAATATATAATTTTTATAACAAGAAAACCTTAAGAATCCTCTTCATGACAGAAGCTACTTACTGATTGTGCTGAAGATGATTCAGTTTTTAATGATGAACCAGACCCAGAACCAGAACTCTCTCCTTCTGTCAGAGAAAACACAATTCAAACACTTTAAGACCCTTAAGAACATGTGAAACCATTTAGAATTGGTCAGAAATAACGGGGATTATTCAAAAATGTTATGCACACACTAAAAGATTTGTCTTTCAGATGCAGGCATTTATAAGTACACTCAAATGTTACATAAAACATTTAAAAGCAAAGAAAACCAGATCAGATCTTCTGACATGACTGTTTGGAACGTTACTGCAGTCCAAAGAGAGAAATAAAGATAATCTTAAACACAGTCATTAAGCTGATATATATGTCCAAAAAATGTGTGAAATGTGTCTGAAATCACTTAAAACAAAGCCATTGAAAATTAAACTGAAAATCAAAACGGTAACACTTTACAATAAGGTTCATTAGTTAAACATTAGTTAATGTATTAACTAACATGAACTAATCATGAGCAATACATTAGTTACTGTTTTTACTAATCTTCGTTAACGTTAGTTAATGAAAACACATTGTTCATTGTTTGTTGTTCATTGTTTGTTCATGTTAGTTCACAGTGCATTAACTAATGTTAACAAGATTTTAATAATGTATTAGTAAATGTTGAAATTAACATTAACAAAGATTAAAAAATGTTGTATAAGTGCAGTTCATTATTAGTTCATGTTAACTAATGTTGTTAACTAATGTTAACTAATGAACCTTATTGTAAAGTGTTACCAGCAAAACATTATCAGTCTTCATCAATTCCATGCCTAGTCTTAAAAACTCAAAACTACACATTATATTGTGATTATATTCTGTTTTCTGGCTTTCATATCACACAGCACCAAGTGTGAAAGTGGGATTTAATTGTTAAATAAAATAAATAAATAAAAAATGAATAAATAAAATGGAACTGTAAGAACAGTCAGACTCAAATAAAATCTACTAAAGAAATCATTTGTCATTATTTGTGGGTCTTCTATTGTTTATCACAGTGAACGCTTTACTATCAGATGCTTTTGACTGTTGTCAGTTCTCTAGATTATTTGGTTTATTCTCAGGAATATGAGTTTTATTGAGGTACATAATAAAGTCATGAATCCAGATCTATGGCAGGAGTCTTGATTATTAAAAAAAAAAAAAAAAAAAACTGTTTGCTTACTTCTGCTCCAACTCTTTACTTTCTTCATCCTCAGCTTCTCCACTGTGAAACTCTTCCAATCTGACTTGATCAACACTGAATTTCCCCAGCTAATGAGCAAAACATTCAACACTCATGATGACTGAGAAATCATTATTTTCTGTATTTCTGCAGAACATAATCTTCATAATGAACTTAAAAGAAATATAACTGTAATATATATAACTATAAGAAATATATAACTGTTACACAGTCAGAATCCAACCCATCTGCTCCAACGATTCTTTCAGGGACTCCACCAACATGAATTCATAGATGAAATTTATCCTGAAAAAGATTTTAAAAATGAACTACATTCATTCTAAAACCATATGTACTTCTGGTTTACTGTGTTCAATGGCTGCTGGAGAAAACCTAAAGTTATTATGATCATTAGTATGAGAAATCAAGTTGAAAACAAACGATTAAGATATTTTGTAAGATATTTTTTGTCATTTTCAATATAGTAATAAGAAAATGACATAAAACCCATGTAAATGCTCAGGTATTGCTGTTACCTGAGTTCAGTCAGGCTGGGACTGGCCCGAATGAGGGACACGATTTCAGAGGAAAATGTGCCAGTCAGATCTGAAACCTGCAGACAGACTTTCTTCAAATCAGACAGTGATTTCAGGAACATCAACAGACCATGTTCCCTTTCCTCAAGACCACTAAACAACACAAAACCCACATGTAGTAAATTTACACATTTAAATGTATAAATATGACATGCTGGTTCTCAGGCACAAAGCGAAAAGATATATATGCTTTAATTTTTTAAGAATAAAATAAATAAGAAAATAAGTACTTTTCTGTAATTTAAACCTAATATATCTGCCCACTGATCATTATGTAAAATCCTTAAAAGTATAGTTTCCTCAAAAATCTCAACCTTATTTCGATGCAAACCCATAAGACTTCCGTCCGTTCATCTTCAAAACACAAATTTGAGTTTCAAAGAAGAACGAAAGTCTTATAGGTTTGGAACAACATGAGAATGAGTAAATAATTTCTGGGTTTATTAATACTTTCAAGATATTTTTGATAGCAAATGGCAGCAATTCCTAAGGGAGTATCTGAAAAAAAAGAAAAAGAAAGAAATAAGTTTCCACTCACAAATGAGGATTACTGTACAACTGTATCTTGTCTGATTTGATCCAGTTGATGGTGGAAACCACTGAGCTTGGACAGGTTAGAGTTAATGATGTGATCACTGATCTGCTAAAAGACACCCTGAAGCATTCACAGATATAAACATCAGTATAGGCTTATAATAAGCATCAGGTGTTGCGATGAGACTGCAATTTTATATGTGACAAGTGATAGAGTTTCATACGTGATGTCTTCATCTCTGACTGACACAGTAGTGATCTCTGAGCGAAATCCACTTTCATTACTTTCAGGCGTCTTTATACTAGCAATTAAAATAAAGTTATAGTATTTAAGTGCATTTCATTATTAGATATTACATTGATTGAATATGCTGAATATGGCAAGGAGTACATTTTTATTCTAAAATGAATTATACATTACTTGAGTTTATTCAGAATCTTTCCTTTACCAGCCACTGAAATCAAATCAACAACCTCATCAGAAATGTGATCCATCATCAACCTTTGAAAGTAAAAGAACACAGTAAATCAGATCTGATCTTCATTATACAAACAGTAAATTCTGGGCATCTGTGTGTTTGCAGTGTTTCAGACTAAAGTTTGGGAGCAGTTTTAAATAGAGATGTGCAATTTTGCCTGGAGACTTTTTTTTCTAATTTTAGAAGTTTTTTGACAGCATTTTCTCTCACTCCATTACAGTTCAGAAAAGTGATTCTCAGTGAATGTGGAGTAAGCAGTGTGTGGAAAAAATCTAATCAAGATAATGACTGTATAATTGTAGTACTGAATATCAGATACCCTTGGGTAATATTCAGTACTAACAGCCAGGGTTGGGCAAAGATACATCAAAATGTATTTTAAAATAAAATACCAAATACCTTAATTTTAAGAGTATCAAAATAAACTACAAAATACAGCAGCTACACCATGTATCAAAATCAACTACTGTATTTTTTTATTTTAAAAATACTAAAAAATTCTTTTACAAGGTAGCATGAAATTTACTCACAAACCTTCCATCAATTTGGCCTATTTGATCTATCCCTTCACCATTACACTGACTCTGGCAGAGTTCACCCAAAAATGAGTAAAAATGATTCCTCCCCCCGAGCCATCCTAGGTGTATATGACTATCTTCTTTCAGACGAACACAATTGGAGATATATTTCAAAATATCCTTAGTTCTCCAAGGTTTATAATGGTTGTGAATAACTGCCCAAATTTTGAAGACAAAAAAAATGCATCTATCCATAAAAAAATGAATCCATATGACTCCAGGATTTAATAAAGGCCTGCTAAAGTGAATTGATGCGTTTGTGTAAGACAAGTATCCTAATTTAAAACTTTATAAAGTTAAATAACTGTCACCATTATGTTCAGTTCAGCTTTAGTTTTGTAGGACTGAAAATATCCAAAGATATTTTCAAATAAACAAAGGCATTTGCTGTTTCAAACCCCTCCCTGAGGCAAAGAGTTGTTGATAGTGATCAAGGTATGTAGGCCAAGATGAGTGTACATCGGGGGTCTATGAATTGTCACACCTTCAGTACAGTGGGGGAAGTTTTAATCTTCTGATTGGGCAGTTTGAATGTCTTCATGGGCGTCAGAACCATTGTGTGTGAGTGGGACAAGACCCACCCACTTTTTAAAACCAATGATATTGGACCCACTCACTTTTACGTCTCTTATTCAGCGTACCCACCATTGAGGTCCGGACCTCTGTATTTTTCCGGTGTATATAAGAAATGTTGTGAAATAATTGCCTAATATTAACTCTACTTTGGTGCTGTACGAATATATTGCACAAAGCCAAGATTACCGACCTTCTCATCTGAGCTGTCAGCAGTCAAACACCGCTCATTAATGTCAAAATGTTTGAAACGACCAATCAACTCAAAGTAGGCGGGCTAAACGCTTCGGTCATAAAGTGCGAGATAAACTCAACATTTTCTCAGCTGTTTTACAATAGAAGCGTTAAACGTCCAACAGAAATATTTAGGAATGCGAACTAATAAACTTTTGCTTAATTTCGCAATTTTTGGTTGAAATAGGCTACGTGATTCATTGTAATTCGCAACTGTCAGTGTGACGAGATAAGAAATATTAACGAAGCCGTTCTGTATAAAATAATTGGTGTAACACATTTACACCAGGGGAATCAAAATTTTCTCGGGGGGACATGCCCCCGAACCCCGCTAACTAACTATATTTCATGTCCTTGCGTGTTCAACTAGCGTCTTCTGTGATACCGTGATATAGCAAAGCATCTTAGCATCCCTCTGCTCAGGTGAGTCTAGATTTCAGTTCTATATTTAATGCCCCCGACCAATTAATAAAAAAAAAATCGTGTTTTGTCTCGTATTTCATCCTTCCTAAAATGTATTTATGAAATTCTGGTTATTACTCTATCACGCGAGAACAGCCAAATCAAAGGTAGCCAAGCACATCGTAGAACAAAATTATCATCCAGTCACATTTGTTAGTGATGTATATATCATCTACCCCAGTAAAAAAATTTGGGGGGAGGACCCACCGACATTTTTTTTTGCTTCCGACGCCCATGAATTTCTTACATTTGGGTTACAGTCACATGAAGGGAGAAAAGAGGATTGTAACTGTTACTCTGGCTATTTTTATTCTCTGCTCTTTTCCTTGGGCACTCTGTCCCTTTGACTCTCTCTCTCTAACTATCTCTCAGGTAACTTTTTAAATACATGCTGGGTATGATTAATGGTATATTATTTTATCATCTCATAAATCTATTCTCTAACCATTTTAAGTGTAACCATAACCAGATATTGTCATTAAAACTCTTTCATTACAAATGATGTGCAAACTAGTTCGGATTTGGTTTCAACTTTTAAGTAGTACCTATTGCAATACAATATCGTCACACTATAGCAACACTCTCCCACATATTTTGCTATTGTAACTGCGCTTATTTCCATTGTTGGCATAAGTAGCAGTGGGTGGTTATAGACAAGAAATGTAGAGTTTTCTACCATCTTGCTGATAATGTTTCTTTAGTCATTCAGCAACCCTGCAGCCTGAACCCCTGTAGGTGAACCACCTTTACAGTTTCATTATCATGGACTCATATTATGATTTCTCTTTCTTGCTATGTGCCTTTGTTCCTGTTTGCATGTTGTTTATCAGTTGTCATGGTGATTCATTATGTTCCTAATTAGAACACACCTGTTTGTATTTGAGTTCGTCACCTTCAGTATTTAAGTTCCTCTGTTTCTTTCAGTCATTGTCCGGTTATAGATTCTTTTTTTTAATGGATGGATGCATTTTTATCCCTTCAAAATCTGGGCAGCCATTCGCAACCATTATAAACCTTGGAGGACTAAGGATATTTTTAAACATATCTCCAATTGTGTTCATCTGAAAGAAGATAGTCATTTAAACCTAGGATGGCTTGAGGCTGAGCAAATCATGGAATAATTTTCATTTTTGGGTGAACTATCCCTTTAAGTAAACAATGTTTCATAGCACCAGCTTTTCTCTGCCCGAGTCATGCAATAAATCTGACATATTCAACCAGTTAACAGTCATCAGCAACACTGACTCAATGAAAAACAAGTCATTTATAAGAAGACAACTGATGGCACCTATATTCATAGCAACTAGTTTCTAACTAATTAATCATTTGATTGTTAATCATAAATATAGGGTATAATAGTTTTCAAGAACATCATGTAAATTGGTAAACTATTTAGCTTAGGCTACTAAAACAAACACCAAAGCATAACATGAACTGTTAAAAATTATAGCAATTTATGCAAAAAAAATTATTTTGAACCTTGACCACCTTCTTCCATATAGATCAATTTTCTGTTCTGATCTCAACTAGTCTGGATGAACTACTGAGTAGGCACCAATCAAAGTATTTTACAGTATTTTAAAACTACAAAAATACACTAAAAACACTAAACACTAAAATATTTTGATAAAAAAAATATGAAGCCATTTTCATCAACCCTATCAAATACAAATGACAAAATACTATTTTATATTTGAAATACGTATTTGAAATACATGTATGATAAATATTGCCCAACCCTGACTACAGCACTCTTGCTAGTGTGATATAAGAATTGAAAAGGATCAATTTGTAAATACAAATGTGTACGTAGTAATAATTGTGGTAATGTATAACATTGTGTCAGAAAGGGCACAAAGTCTAAATTTCACTCACCACACCTCTTTACAGTGGTACAATTCAGACTGAAGCATCTTCAGATTTTCAGATGTTACATGGAGTTTCAGGTTTCTGATGTGTTCACAGCACTGTAAACAGTACTTCAACACCCAACAGTCTGTCCTTTTCAGTGGTATATTAGACAGATCTATGAAATTCAAACATTCCAAGACTTTCTCAACAAAGCTCTTCTCATGGAGCTCATAGAGACAATGGAGAATGAACAACATGTATTCATTTTGATATTTCTGTGAACACTGATCGAGCCATTCCTCAAGCTGGGTTTCTATCTTGATGATGGAGACGGCAATGTTGTGCTTTTCAAAGAATGAGGGGATCCATTCTTTCTGACAGAGACCACAGAGGAACAGAATCACAGGCTGCAGAAACTTTGAATGTCTTATTTCTACATCTGTCATTGAAAAGTCTCTATCAGACCAACAGGACAAAGCCCATCCTCTCTCTACAGTGTGAAGCAGCGCTCTCACTTTCCTCTGGGACTCTTCTTCATCCAGAAGGACATAGTACAGAGCAGTGAAGAACTCCTGAAAACTAAGATGCATGAAACTGAACATCGTCTCCTGACGGATTCTTCTCCTAGAGATAATCTTGTACAGGAATGGACTGCCAGCAGGGTCTGAAACTAATTCATTTACACTTTTCTCATCAAACAAGACCTGCTGTTCCAGAATCCCTCTCTCTGCCAGCTGACCCAGACTCCTCAGCAGGGTCGGGATGGACTGACTCAAACTCTGGCAGTGATGGTCCAGTAGAGTGGACACAAAGTCAACATAAATGGAAGTGGTGGTTTCCAGTCCACTTGTTACATTTGCACCAACCCTGAACATCTCACTGATGATCTGGCAGATAACAGGGATGGAACAGGCAGTGAAGAGGGTTTCATTTGTTCTCACACAGTCATACTCTTTCCTGAAGAACTTCTGGAAGTACCTCTCCACCTGACTTGCAGAAAAGCCCATGATCTCAGTGACTCTCTGTTGTCCTTTCAGCAGCTTGTTCACTGTGTTCTTAGTTCTGGTGGTGACCAGCAGGTTGGACTTAGGTATGAGGTACCTCCTCAAAAGGCCACAAAGAATGACCTCAGGTGGGGCTTTCTGAAGCGGATCAGTGTGGACCGACATGTCGTAAATGTCCTGTGTGAGTCTCAGCTCATCAAATCCATCAATGATGAAAAGCACCTTCCCTAGTGACTGCTGTAACATCTGTGAGATCTGATCTGATGTTAAACTGCAGCTGTAACTCAAGAGCTCAAATAAGTTCATCTCTTCAGAAACACACATCAGCTCTTCACACCTCAGATAGAAAACTACAGTAAAAGGTCTAGAAAATAACCGTTCAGATGCCCAGTCCAACATGATCTTCTGTGCTATGAAGGATTTCCCACTGCCAGAGTCACCTTGGAGAACATTCACTGAATAATGTTCATCCTGCAAACAACCTTCAAGCTCATCCACACTGATGTTCGTAAAGCTGCCATTTTCCTTTTTCTGAATGATCAGTGGTTCAGTGTACAGGACTGACAATGACTCTTTCTCACCAGACAGGAAGCTCCACTCACTTTCATACTTCTGTATGATTGACAGCTTATATTGACGTTCATTCTCCTGAGATCCTAAAGGAAAACCAGTAACTAACATGATACAAGAGCAAATACACTCAATCAACAGATAACAACTTACTATTGTATTATACCCGTTTTTCAAAAGTATTGTAAAATCATTAAAATACAATTATTAAAAATAAACAAAAAAATTGTAAACTATATAATCTTGTGTTTTAGTGAGATTCTGTAAATTCTGAAGAACACTGTCAGTAATGTAGCTCACCAAGCTCTATATGCTATATGAGTTCAGCGTCACTGTATAAACTGACAATTTATGATCCAAATTATACCAGCAACAAGTAAAAGTGAAAATGGGATTTGATAAATAAAATAAATTATTTAAATTGAATGAATAAATCAAGGTAAATAAAAGTTACTCACCGCCTGGCCAATAATTTTATTAGAAACTACAATATTAATTGCTTAAAACAGAACTGTAAGAACAGTAAGATTCAAATAAAATCTACTAAAGAAATCATCTGTCATCCTTTGTGTGTCTTCTAATGTATACAACAGTGAACGCTTTACTATCAGATGCTTTTGTCTGTTGTCAGTTCTCTAGATTATTTGGTTTGTTCTCAGGAATATGAGTTTTCAGCAGCTTGTTCACTGTGTTCTTAGTTCTGGTGGTGACCAGCAGGTTGGTATGAGGTACCTCCTCAAAAGGCCACAAAGAATGACCTCAGGTGGGGCTTTCTGAAGCGGATCAGTGTGGACCGACATGTCATAAAAGTCCTGTGTGAGTCTCAGCTCATCAAATCCATCAATGATGAAAAGCACCTTCACTAGTGACTGCTGTAACATCTGTGAGATCTGATCTGATGTTAAACTGCAGTTGTAACTCAAGAGCTCAAATAAGTTCATCTCCTCAGTAATACACATCAGCTCTTCACACCTCAGATGTGACTACAGTAAAACTACAGTAAAACGTCTAAAAAATAACGATTCAGATGCCCAGTCCAATATGATCTTCTGTGCTATGAAGGATTTTCCACTGCCATAGTCACCTTGGAGGATATTTATTGAATCATGTGACTGAAAGAACGTATCCACACTGATGTTCTTGAAGCTGCTATTTACATTTTTCTGAACAATCAGTGGTTCAGTATACGGGTCAGACAAACTCCACTTCTGTTTGATTGAAAGCTTATACTGTTGTACAGTCTCTTCATATAAAATGTAAGAGCATATACAGTAACAAAACAACTTAGTATTGCATTATACCTACAGTTTTTCAAAAATATTGTAATATCATTAAAATATCATTATTAAAAATAAACAAGAAACTATAAACTATATAATGGTGTGTTTTAGTGAGATTCTCTAAACTCTAAAGAATGCTGTCAATAACGTAGATCAACAAGCTCTATATGCTATATGGGTTCAGTGTCACTGTAAACTGACAACTCATGATCCAAATTATTACTACCTGTTAACATACTCAAGCAAATTCTCTCCCAATACACAACAGTCACTAATGTGAACAAAGCATTTTGATGTTCAGCGTTCTTCAACTGGTGATCCACTAGTACTATTTTTGTTTTACTATTTTTTGGCAATCAGAGTAGAGTTCTAATTTTTTAATCGACACATGGGCATACCTGTCATCCTATAAGGGCTGCGCCTTGAGAAGCTTTTTAGTTGGGAAAACATCGGGACAGAGGGCATATCCTATAGAAAAACCAGTTGATTAAATGAGAAAATATAAAATCTAATCAAACAGAATCAACACAGAAAATAACAAAATATTTCATTATACTTATTGCAAAAAATATTGTAAATAAATGAAATATTAATATTAAACTATATTTCCATTTATAGAGTATAAACTGAAATCCGTTTCTTTTTCAAATATAAATGATATCACTTTTGGTGTTTTGGTAAGATTTTTTTAAACTCTAAAAAATGTTGTCAGTATGCAGCTCACCAGAGCTATTTGCGTAATTTGAATATGGAAGGTGGTCTGGTCGAAGCTAGATATTTTACTTCATAACCTGTTAAATATGGATATTTTTTTTACATAAGCACCCCCGGAGCCATGTGGAATATGTTTATGATGGATGGATGTGGATGAAGACGCTTTCTTCAGCTCATACTTGTTGAGCCTCGCTCACTGACATTATAAAGCTGGGATGCATCAGGATATTTATTAATATTTCTCAGATTGTGTTCATCAGAAGAAAGTATACATCTAGGATGGCTTGAGGGCGAGTAAAGCTTGGGCTAGTTTTCCATTTGAAAGTGAACTGATCCTTTAAGGATGAAGCCTACATGAGAAAAATATTCTACATGCTTTAGATGCATTTTCAATGTGTTTAGAGCTGAAGTTTGACATGGAATATATGACTAGAACAACTTGTGGAGCGCCCATGAGAGTGGCTTCTTTGCAGAATGATTCGATGAGTTTAACAACACTTGTAACACGGACCACAGATCCTACAGACTGCAGCGATCTATCTTTAGCATCTACCTTTGTTCCAGCAGAATTAAAAGGCTGTGGTGACCCCCATTCTTTAGAAACCAGGCCCTGAACAATTACAGGCCAATCTCAAAATCTCAATCTCAAAAATTCTTAAGTAAAACCCTTGAAAAAGTTCTTTGAGATCTAATTGAGATCTTGCTAATGGCCTTTTTGAACCTTTTCAGTCAGGGTTTCGCTCATCATTGAAACTGCTCTTCTTCATAAGGTTAATGACATTCTTCTGCCCATGGATTCAGGGTTAATAAATATCTTGATTCTTCTCGATCTAAGCTCTTTATTTGACACAGTCTGCAACGAAATACTTACCTTTCGCTTTTGTGATAGCCGTATCATTGGTTCAGCTCTTTCTGGGCTCATTTCCTACATCAGCGACAGAGAATATTGGATCACCATACAATGAAAACCAAAACCATCTGCCACTGCTCCGCTTTCACAGGGTGTTCCTCAAGGTTCAGTTCTTGGTTCAATTTTGTTTATCATATATATACACACACACACACACACACACACACACACACACACATGGTAACAGCATACGCATACAGTCACTTCAACTTCATTGTTATACTGATGACATTCAAATTTACCTTACCACCGGCTCAGGGATAGGCCATCCCTGACTGACTCACTGCATGGATCAGGGATATCAAGCATTCAATGTCCTTGAATTTTCTTAAACAAAATATTAACAAAACTGAAATAATGATGATTCCCTCTGCCACCTCAGTCAAAAGATGGACCTGTCCATCTGTCCATGATAAGCCTTCTTTATCTGTCCATAATCTTGGACTCAACTCTATCTGCCTCTCATATTTCTTCTGTTGTTAAAAACTCTTTTTTCCATCGTAGTAATATTGCACGTCTTCGATCTTCTCACTCTAGTTGTTGCACTGTAGGTGGTAGGTTATTTAGTGTTAATGTTCCTAAATTATGGAATTCACTTCGTAATATATCATCTTTGTCTGCCTTCAAGACTTAGCTAAAAACATATCTATTTAATATGTATTTAGGATAATGTGGTTATATGTGGCCTTGTGTGTTTGTATTGTCTATGTGGGTGCACAAATGTATTGTATACAGTTGTGTTCAAAATTATTCAACCCCCCAATGCTGTAAATGGTTTTAGAGAATTTAGAGTACATTTGTAATTGAATTCAGAATGAAATCCTACAAGGACTTCTTAAAGAAGCATATGCAACTAAAATGACATCAATTGGTTTTGTAATACAGTAGTAAATGTTTCTTTTGTGAATTCTTCATTGACACAATTATTCAACCCCTTAAAGACTACCACTCTGAAGAACAGAGGTCCATTGAAGTGTTTTCAATCAGGTATTGAAAGCACCTGTGGATGTCAGGGAGCAGCAATAAAGCCTAATAAGCACCAATTAGGCAGCTTTAAAATGACTGTGATACTCAGCTCCTTCTAGACATTTACTGGTGTGGTTACAAACATGGTGAAGTCAAGAGAATGGTCCAGGAAGACAAGAGAAGAGGTGATTACTCTTCACAGGAAGGGCAATGGCTATAAGAAGATTGCAAAGATGTTAAACATACCAAGAGACACCATAGGAAGCATCATTCGCAAATTCAAGGCAAAGGGCACTGTTGAAACGCTACCTGGTCGTGGCAGAAAGAAGATGCTGACTTCGACTGCTGTGCGCTACCTGAAGCGTAGAGTGGAGAAAAGTCCCCGTGTGACCGCTGAGGAACTGAGAAAAGATTTGTCAGATGTAGGTACTGAAGTTTCTGCTCAGACAATACGGCGCACCCTGCGTAATGAAGGCCTCCATGCCAGAACTCCCAGGCGCACCCCCTTGCTGTCTCCAAAGAATAAGAAGAATCGACTGCAGTATGCCAAAAGTCATGTGGACAAACCACAGAAGTTTTGGGATAGTGTTCTGTGGACTGATGAAACAAAATTAGAACTGTTTGGGCCCATGGATCAACGCTATGTTTGGAGGAGGAAGAACAAGGCCTATGAAGAAAAGAACACCTTGCCTACTGTGAAGCATGGCGGGGGGTCAATCATGCTTTGGGGCTGTTTTGCTTCTGCAGGTACTGGGAAGCTTCAGCGTGTGCAAGGTACCATGAATTCTCTTCAGTACCAGGAGATATTGGAGGACAATGTGATGCAGTCCGTCACAAACCTGAGGCTTGGGAGACGTTGGACCTTTCAACAGGACAATGATCCCAAGCATACCTCCAAGTCCACTAGAGCATGGTTGCAGATTAAAGGCTGGAACATTTTGAAATGGCCATCGCAGTCACCAGACTTAAATCCGATTGAGAACCTCTGGTGGGACTTAAAGAAAGCAGTTGCAGTGCGCAAGCCTAAGAATGTGACTGAACTGGAGGCTTTTGCCCATGATGAATGGGCGAAGTTACCCGTAGCTCGCTGCAAGACACTTGTGTCAAGCTATGCTTCACGTTTAAAAGCTGTTATAACTGTAAAAGGATGTTGTACTAAGTATTAAGATTGAATGTCACTTGGGGGTTGAATAAAACTGATAATGATGTGAGCAGAGAAAAGACATTTGTGGTTATTTCATTATAAATGTTATGTTATATTTGTCTGACCTACACGTGCCTCTTTGATTTAATTGTAAGCAGGATGACTGAATGATCAAAATCAATGTCAAACCGGCCAAAACAATCAATTTCAGTGGGGGTTGAATAATTTTGAACACAACTGTAGCACAATGTAAAGCAACCTTGAGCTTTGGAAAGGCGCTAAATAAATAAAACTACTTCTACTACATACCCTTACATGTTAAGTCGCCATTTTGTGCAGGCATGTTTCTACAATAGCCCTAAACTGACAAACCACTCTACAGAGTGCATTTCATTACTATGTTGTTCTTCTTTTAAATCGTTTATGATTTTAGATGCAGCTTGCATAGTCACCATGTAAAATACACACAAAGTAGTAGTAGTAGTAGTCGTCGTCGTCGTCTGGTTTATTAGAAGCAGAAATCGTTTTTTGTTAGAAATAAGAAGAAACCTCATTGCTTGACAGGCTCTGGTGTCTCAGACAACGACATCTTTGTCTTGTGTCGCCAGATGGCCACCGTAGTTTCTCTATGTGCTTCGAAAGGGAGGGGTGAGGACCACTGGCTGCAGTTCGCAAGGTCACCGCTATATGCTGCTGAAATTTACACACTGCAACTTTAAGTAGACTTTTCAACAAAACCCAAAACTTGCAAGGAATGGTTCCAAATAAAATAAACAGGTTCTTGAAACCAAGTCTCCAAGTCAAAGTCCAGAACTCAATCCAACTGAAATGCTGTGAAAGGGCTTCAAGTGGGCCATACATTTAAGAAACTCTCCAATATCACAGTTAAAAAGATTCTGTATGAAAGAAGGGGCAAAACAACTTTTTCCCATCAGCACTATCCAAATAGTCAAATACCATATCCAGTATTGATATGCTCCCAATGACCGTTGTCATTTCAAAAGACACATATACACACAAAACACAGGTTAAAAATGACGACACCTTAGGGCCTTAGTGTCATTACACCAAACACACAACAGAAAATAAATTCCTTTTTACTTACATCAGAGGGGTCCTGATACCTTTCTGGTCCCATGCTGGCTCTCCGTTCTTGAAAAGAATTAGAGTTCATGTCAAATGGACTGAGGATGAATTATAAAGCAGTATGAAGACAAACTAATATGGTTTTAGAAGAATGTCTAAAATTGGTTTAAAGGGACAGTTTACATAATTTACTCTATTACCATGTGATATGTCTTATTGTTACATATATATTATGATATAATATGTATATTATGGTCAATTAACTTTCTGAAACAGAAGCACATGCTTTCTTCAACAGAATATTATCATATTTACATTTTTAATAAATTACATACATTTATGTGTATTGTCTTATTGTGTCTTAAAACTGATTAGTCTAAAACACTTGTTCTTAATCCTAGTTCCGGTGAAAGAGTGACCTCTGAAGCAAAACACCGGTCATGAATTAAAAGTCTAAAATGATCATTTTTAAAGAGAAATATCAGAGGATTTTGATATAAGAGAAGAGTTTGTTGCTCAGCACTATCTGTTTGAACTGCAAGAGGCGTCTACTCTCACCTAAGCTTACGCTACTCCTACATCTACGTCATGCATCAGGTCAGAGTTGACTCTTCCACCGGAACTCAACTCGTGTCACTTGCTCTGGAACAGCAGTGCCAATTATGCTCCTAGGTGACCCAGCTTACCCAATGCCAAATTGGATTTTGATTAAGCTGAGACAGGCAACATAACTGAGCTCATAACCAGAGCAGAACTAGATTGACTGTGTAGTGTTCGTTTGAGAGACTGAAGCGGTTGTCTGAATAACAGACTAGATATGGACATCGTGAAAGTTCCCTACAAATGTGTCAACAGTGAAAATATTTTGTGTGACGTCAACATTGAATGATTACAATTCTAGGTTTCATTTCAATGTATATACTGCCAACTCATGATCATATCTGAAAACATACTGGAGCAAATTCTCTCAGTCAAAAGGTGTGTTTTTGCTTTTAAATGTTTAACTCTAAAATTTGAAATAAAAATAAATAAAAAAACACACAGGCAGCTAAAAATCCAAAATCTGGCATTGAGAAAAACACAAAATCATATTTTTATAAACCAGATTCCAAACCACATGCATATGTAGTTTAAAATATGATTATTTTATTGCAATGAATTTTACTATGAATGTTCACAACGGATTTTCAAGTAGTTTCTTTCATCATTCAGTACACATGTACGTATATAACACAGAGTGTTTGTCTAGAGCTGTTTTAAAGTGAACTATATGACTTTCAGTGGTAAATAGTGAACAGGTTTCAGACAGTATATGAATGAATGTTTAAAAGACCTCTGCTCATGTTCTATCATGGGTCAGTAGATATCATAAACAGAAGCAGCAAAATTGACAGATTCTGTGATGTCTGTCCACACTGAAGATTACTTGCAGTTATTGTATTGTGTGTCTTTTCATCAAGTGGTGTTTATATCATTACTATGATGTAACTACACCTGATATTAACTACACTGTCTGAACAAATGAATCCAATTTCATCACTTACATAATCACAGTGCGAACAGTCAGTCCTAAAGATCAGCTTTATCTAAACAAAGCCTTTGTGTTCGGTGTTCTTCAATTGGTGATCCACTATTAATATTTTTGTTTTGGCAATCAGAGCAGAGTTCTCATTTTTAATGCAAAAATATGGACCTACCTGACATATAAAAAAGGCCATGTCGAGTCCTTTCATATTCTGACCCAAATAAAATCTGGGGAAAAAGTTGAGAGCGTTAAGCAGAACAAACATAAGAAGTAGACAGTGTAATAACCTCCTTTAAGCTCTCAAACATGCTAGAGTGTTATATGTTCCCTATGTCATGCCAGGACTCTTATGTACTGCATAGTAACCATAGCAACAGACACAAACCGCGGCACAATGTCTAGCGGTGCGCTGTTGTTGTTTCGTTCAAACATTATGGACCATGCCATGCAAACTTTGGGACAAAGGGAGAAATAAAACAAGGATCAATATCGGCGTGGCGTTTCCGAGATGGCAAGAGCTTTGCGACAAACTTTGATTTGACAGAGACGGCGCTCTTGCACGTTATTAAGGTAAGCAAATGTAGGCTACATAGACTAACTAAACACGGTGAAGTGTTAGAATATCATCAGTATGATATTCTATTGTCAATCTAGCTTACTGTTAAGTCTCATACAGCCAACAAACTAATACACAGAATAACACTGCAACTTTCAACACACTCAAACACAGTTTAGTATGATAGTGTAACGTTAGATCAAGTGAAACAGCGCTGCGTTACCTCACAGTATTAATTTACCAAATAAACTGACCTGTATGAGTAGTATTTCAGCATTCATGAGTAGTTCGGTAGAATAAAATGTCCTAATTTCTTTATATCCCCTGGGACTCGCCCATGACACTGATATCTGTCTCTCATTTGAAATTGCGCCCGCGATTCTCGCCACACCCTGCTTCATACCACAGTCATGTTAAAAACATGCATTTACTCATCCATAAACATTATTTCCCCATAAACATTATTAGATCCATCAGCATGATGTCCATGATTCCATACTCTTCTTATTGTTTTGAAGAGTTTAGTGACCCCTAGCGGCGTAAAATACGGACTGTGCCTTTAAGCAGAACAAACATAAGAAGTAGACAGTGTAATAACCTCCTTTAAGCTCTCAAACATGCAGGAATGTTATATGTTCCCTGTGTCATCCCTGGACTCTTATATTAAATTTGTTCTTATTATCTGGGCCTTGTTTTGTAGTTCTCCTGTAGTTTTCCTACTGATTAGTCCTTGATTGTTCCTAGGTGTGTCTTGTTAGTTTCATTATCCCTTGTGTATGTAAAACCCTTGTGTTTGCCCTGTTTCTGTCTGTTGTTTTGCGCATATTATTGTGGTTGTTTGCTTGTGTATCTGTTTACTATGCTTCTCGTGTTCCTGCTTATTGTTTTGTTCTTTTCATTAAACTTGCCTGCACTTATATCCTCATCTCTGTCTGCCATCTCTCGTTCCACACATTATAGCTAGTTAGTAGAGTGAGAATAAAACCTGATTCTCTCTTCAGTCATTACACACACAAAACACTAGATGAAAATGAAGACATCTCAAACCTTCAGTGTATCACTGTCGTTATACCAAACACACATGACAGAACATCACTTTTCAACTTTCATTTCACTTACATCACTTTCAGACCTAGACGTTTTGATGGTGGGTGTAGGTGTCGTCCCTTGGGCTTGTTGTGCTGGAAAAGAATTGAGAAAAAGAGTTCATACAGATGAACTGTGAAAGTGTGAAGCAGTATGAACACAATCTAATACTGATTTAGCAGCAGATTGGAAATTAGCTTAAGGATCCAATCTAATGTGAAAAAAGCTGAACTGATAAAGAAATGTAAAGTTTCAATATAATGATTATGACAGTGCACTAAGAAAATGTTATTTTGACCACAAAATAGGAATTACAAGACAGACTGGTTTTAGATTTTTCCTGCCTTTTTTGACTGCTGACATTTGACATTTTTTATTGATTAATGGAATTTCTCAGTTTTGATGAGCTGAAAGACAGAAAGAGGGTAGAAAAAGTAAAGAAGGCACAGAAAATATTCTGTAATTACTATTCATAAAATCTGAGAGTCCATACTCAAGCGTTGTGTCCTAGGTAGGAAGCTTGACATTTTCTTCTTCCATTTTGGTGTTGAATCGTCAATGGGCTTCACACCTGCGACTGATGCCTTTATGATGCTCTCTGAGGAAAAAAAAAAAGCAGAATTGAGAGCAGCAGCGCAAAACGTCAATCCACAGTATAACCAGCTTAATGACGGTGATATTTTCAAGTTGAGCAGGATATCAAGTGTGATATAATACTTTTATATAAATTGTCAAAACTTACACAATTAACTTATCCACCTGCAAACTGGTGGTGTCATTTTTCAATGTTAAAATACCATCATCTATGCATTTGATTTTGCAAAGTTTCTCAGCCACTATGTGACATCATGATTTTGCCTGGGGTGGTTTAGCCAGAAAGAGAGTAAATTTTTAATTCGAGGAAAGAAAATTGTTTAGAAGTAAACTAGTTTAAAGATAACCTTAAAGTGACTAAAAACAGCAAAACTGCAGTTTTCATTTTTCTGAATGATCACTGGTTCAGTATACAGGACAATTTAGATCTCCTTTTTTTTTTTTTTTTTAAATCATTTTGAACAAAAAGCTAAGAAAATCACGTTTTGTCAGAGACAAATCATCTGGATCGTATTCAGAATGATGATCAAAACATAGCTGGAGTAGATCGCTTCCATCAACACCCCCAAAGCTTGCTTGGGTCGACATTTCATTCAGTAATGAGGCCACTGGATTTGGCCATTCATGTAATCCATTAAGAAGCAACTTGTTTACAATGTGTTTTTGCAGTGTTAAGCAATGTAGCCAGTCACAGACGTATATGTTGATTTCTTGAACGCAATGACCAATCACAGATGTTTAAGTTAGCATTGAACAAAAACTCTGCTGTTTTGAGTTTTGCACGGTTGTAAATTCTGTATGTTATGGGGACGGCCTTGACCTGAAGTGGACTCCCTTGTCAAAAAGACCAAACAGAAAGAGTCATTGAATCTGTGTCCTCTGCACTTCTATAACTGTCTGGTTCAGCTCAGCTACCAAATCAGACCTCAGAAGACTACAGCGGATATTCTGGACTGCTGAGAAAAACACTGGCCTCCCCACTCTCCAAAACTCTCCAAAGTAATGTTTTTTTACTTCACAGTCTCTATTAGGGATGGCTGACGCGAAACTAACGTTTCGACACAGTGTTGAGATTCCGAAGCGTAGATGTTTCGAAACACTGCTCCGAACTGTGATTCAAAACATCATGTCACGTGACTATGGCTAAACGAAGCTTCTGCGCGTTTCGACAGGAGGCATGCTTGCGGAGTCTGTATTTGATTGACAGGGGCGGGAACAAACCACACAATCGCACATCTGTCTCAACTCCCACAAAGTTTAAAAGAGGAGTTAATGCACCTTCACCCCGTGGGTTTTTGTGAGAGGAGAAAGCAATTCATATTTTTGAATAAAAATCTGTAAAAAACAAAAACAAAAATGAGACCATTGTGGATTGAAAAAAAACTCATCACATTAGCAAAAAAATATACAACATTTTTATTTTTTTAAAGGGCTTGTTGTCAAAGTTGTTTCAGATAACATGTGTAATTGACCACTACGTGTCATCGTGAACACAATACATCACATTTGCTTCAACTGTTTCAGTGTTTCATGAAGCCTTGCTCTGCCCACCACTAGTCTCTATTTACACTAAGTGCAAATAGTGACCCCTGTTGGCAAACGCTATTTACAATAGCTCCGCCCACCAGTGTCTGGATGGACCACTCAAGTTTTAAAAAGAAACATAGAACTTAATGTCTTCAGTAACACAGCAGCGGGTTACCCTCTTAATGCTGGCCTTTAACACGATCGACGTGGGATCAAATCCACTTTTTGCCAAGCCTGAATTTATTTTCAATAAAAATGTAAATAATGTTCTAAAAGTGGAAATAAACTGCGAACGACTGTTTAATACAATTAAAAGTGTTTATTGGGTAGGGTTAGAGGAAGATGTAGGAAGGATCTGTGTCCTCTCATTGCCATTCTGTTTGTGCTGTGGAAGCTTCTGTCACCAAAACAAATTCTTCGAATGTGTAAACATAACTGGCAATAAAGCTCTTTCTGATTCTGATTTTGACAATTAAAAATGTTGTTCCCTACCTCAACGGATCAACATAGACCATGACTTCACATTGCTTGACGACGAGATTTGTAGGCTAAGTTACCGCGACAAAATGATCACTTTTGTAAGAAACCAAACAAATTAATTAAAACATCAAACTCAAATAACTTTACAAACAAACAAACAAAACATTCCGAATTTCATTATAGGCCGTATAGGTTCAGTGAAACTGAAAATGTATTTCGCGATTTAATTAAATAAATAGTTCACTCACCATGAGGATCCGCCATCGTGAAGAATCGATATACAGACTAATAGAGTAGAACTTTTATTTGAAGAGCATTCCGAGGTTCATAGTAAAACGCACAAAGACCTTCCTGACTCAAGAAACGGGAAGTAACACTGGTGATCCGACACGCCCAGGGAATACTATAGAAATCGAAACTGAAACGTACACTTTTACTGCCAGCCCTGTAAGATGCTTTAACATTCCATCTTAATATTTTTAATTTCTTATTTGTAACAATTACAAACATTAAATATTTGATTATGAAATACAAAATAGGCCAAGTAGTTTTACACTTTTTGCTGTACTATACAAATATACTGTCCAGAATACATATGGTATTTGTTTCCTACCGTTGTCAAAAATCTATATATAATTCCTATTTTCCACAATTAATGGTTGAAGACAAGGAATGACTATTTCTGTCCCCATGCCAGGTATTGTAACACTTTATATATATATATATATATATATATATATATATATATATATATATATACTGTAGGCCTACATTGAAATATAGTATTTGTGAAATATACTGACACATTTTATATTGTTTCAATTAAACAGTGTTAGTAATGTTTGATGTGAGGCATTGTGTCAGTGATCTATTCTATTTCCAGGTCGTCGTGGAGTGACGCTGAAGCCAGACATTAAAGTGGAAACGGTCAACAAGGAGACTCACAGTCTTGAGGAAGAGGCCGCCAGCGCTTCCACAGCCACGCGAATGGTAAAGGCCATGTATTCTGTGAGTATCTATAGCATAAACTAGACTGTCAGGCTGTGATTTAACATCATTTTGGTCTGAATGAAGTAGGTTGTGATGCTATCAAAGTATTTCACTGGTTAAGCAGCCCAACACAGCAATATTGGCCCAACCAATGCTGTGAGTTTAAGACGGAATATCCTTTTCCCTGACCAATAAATCAGGCACGTTTTCTTGAAAGGTGTTATTATTTTTCCAATTACATTTCCTGATGCTAGTGGTGCAAAAATAAAACACTTTACCTTTAATGTTAAATGTTTAAAAAGATGTCTATTTCAAATAAATGCTGTTGTTTTGAACTTTTTATTCATCAAAGAATCCTGGAAAAATGTATCATGGGTTTCACAAAAAATATTAAGTAGCACAAGCGATTTAAACATTGATAATAATAAGAAATGTTTCTTGAGCAGCAAATCAGCATATTAGAATGATTTCTGAAGGATCATGTGACACTGAAGACTTTTTTTACTGTATTTTTGATCAAATAAATGCAGCCTTGAACATTTAAAAAAAATCAAAAACATTTTAAAAAATCTTACTGACCCCAAACTTTTGAATGATAGTGTCTATACACAGAGGTTTCCACACATCTACAGTGTATATTAACCTGACATCAACATCAACCTGTTTTTCATTTCAGGATCGCACCAATGGCTACTACGTTCGAGCTACGACATGATGTGGTCCATGCCTCTTCCCGCTCCCTGCGCTCCACATGCGCCCATTTTAACACCATTGCCAGGGCGTCACAAATCCAAGCCCCATCCAACCCTGTCTCCAAGACCACAGACTTTTCAGGAGACCGTGGCCTGCTGGAATCAACCAATCCCCTGGCTTTTGACAGCTACGCTTATTCAACAACACCTCAATACAGATTAGGCTTTGCTCCGCCTTTGGAGGCAGGACCAGCCTATGAAATGTATCCTACGGGACAAGGGGTGGGGAGTCAGGAGGCTAATGTGGGAAAATATCCCAGCTCTGCCCAATTTCCATATTCGACCCCACCTACAGAATACTCTCAGAGACACACGCAGAGAATGCAGACTCATGTGTGAGACGAACACACTTCCTCACAGAAAAGCACTTCCGTGGACGCAAATATATATCATTATTACACATTCTGAAACACTCTTTCCAACATAACTATATGCAAACACACACAAATACTGCATTTTCTACCTTTACAACAACGTAACTGAAAGAAAAAAAGTGCCAAAATACTAAATGACTGCAGCAGAAGTGGAAAACACAAGAGGTCACAGCGAAGAAAGCAAACCAGTGCCATTGGTCGAATCATCTTTCCCTCTTCTTTCCAAATTTTTCTTTCAAGAAAAGGGGTTGATGTGGCAAATAGTCCTCTAGAATCTCTACTAGTGACCACACCAAAATGAGACACTGCAAAGCAGTTATTTGACGTTTTGTCCAAGTGAATCAATATTGGCTGTTTTTTTTTTTAAAGAATGGTTAATAAAAGGCTGGAGGGCACCAGAAGCCGTCAACTACTGGGTGTAAAGCCCAGTGAAAGCCTGATCGCTATGTACTGGAGTTTACACTGGACCTGTCCCATCACTCAACCTAATAAAATATGGTTTTAAATTATTGGAATTGTGGGTGGGCTCACACTGATTGTAGAATCTGCAATGCGATATCGCAGAACAAGTCAATCAGTTGAAGAATACTGCAGGTGTCGACAATCGCTTGTGAAATGACCCGCTCACCACTGCTCACACTGCCCGAGCTCCTCGTAGGAATAGCTGTCCGCTGCCAGTTTGAACTCTTCTGATAGGACGGAGATGTGAGTATCTGGGTAAACGCCACCAGTGCTTTTAACTCTGAAAGCTGGAGTTTATGTATCATTTTAGGATTTTTTAAACAAATGGATGCTACTCAGAGTGTCAAAGTGAGCTTACAGACTCTTCTCTGAACACACGCTCTGCCTCCTTCCAAGAAAACCTCACGAGTATTTGACGCTTTGTGTTTCTATGTGTGTGAGAGAGAGTGTGTTTGCTCATGTGATGTGAAGGAAAAGACTGAATGTGATTAATCTCTTTCTCTGAAGTGTCCACGTGTTTGTCCTTCACACTTTCAAAGTAGACTAGAGTGCTTTTCCATATTTGTATCTGAACTAAATTGCATTTGAAAGCGCTTTTATAGTATTTTTCTAAGATGATGGTAAGGGGTCAGAGTTTGAATGGTTTTTGGTATAAGCAATGTAAAGGAGAAAATTGTTTTAAAAACATTTTTTATGTTCATGATTTGTACATTTGTCTAAATTCTGGAAAGGGATTTTGAATCCGATCATAACAGCAAAGTTTAAAATAATATTAAAATTTAAGCAATTTAGTCATTCAAATCCTGAGTTTCTGTAAAATTTCTTTAATGCAAAATAAATATGGGCTTTTATTACGAGCTCAAATACGATGGAAACCTTTGCTCTGCAGAAAAGCTCAGTTTGTGCAGAAAATGTTTCTGCTGTTGAGTTTAATTCTTGATTTAGGCTTAGTTTAATGAAATTTACAGGACTTGTCCCTTGGTCTATATTAAACAATTCTGAAAGTTCAAAATATGCAATGATCAAAGTTTTGTTCAACAAATTAGCAACTCTAATTGGTTTTGTCATTAAAAAAGCAGATTTTTTTTCTTTTCTTTTTTGCAGTGAATTGGTTTACAGGAGCTGCACCGTTTAAAATAAGTTTGCAGGTGCAGTTATGAGACTGGTTTTCTTTCACCGTGTTAGGTCTCTTGATGATTTTGAGAGTTATTTGGCACCTTTACGTATGAAGTGAAGATGAATTTGTCAATGATCAAATTCACATATCAGAGTTGGAAAGATAAGTGAATGAATGTGCAATACTGTGTTTATAATGTGTGACTATGAGAGCATGTTTCAGTGTGACTCTTGAAATTCATTCCCTCATGCTCCTGTTAAAAAAGACCTGTACTTCATATTATTAACTCTATTTTTCATTTATATGTTTTATTCATCTTTTAAAAATGTAAAATAAAAAAGAAAAATATGACCCAATGACAGCAACTTTTACACAATGTTTTTTTTTAATTGAATGTGGTTATTTTTCCACAGTAATATCAAATAAAAACATTTCATAGTAACTCATGTTGTCATACAGTAACAGCATCATACATCCCTCAATAAAATGAAGGCTTGCACAGAGTAAATCTAGCGCATTACATCAACACGCATAAATACAATGGGGACAAAAAAAAGTGGGATTACAAACTGTCAGGCATTACGGTGAACAGAGAGTTGGTGAGAAGAGAGTTTATTCGTACAGCGTCACAGCAGCAAACACAGGTAATGCACAGATGAAAGATAGAACAGTATCAAGAACACAAGACGAAGCACGTATGATCATGAAAAATACTATAGTATTTATTATAGTGAACTATAAAATGAAATATACTGCATATATTATAGTATTTACAACACTTTGTTAATGAATGCTACAGCATACTGTACTACTAACTATAGTGAACGGATAAACTGCAATAATTCTGTGGTATACTTTAGTTTTTACTACAGTAAACTGTAATGTTTTGTAGGAAAAAAAATTTCCCACCTGAAAACAGAAAATTACAACAAGTACATATATAAACATGTACGGTATAATAACGGCGGAGCTGCTCATTATGCCTCAAACTCAATCTCAGCATTACTGTGGTGACGGTCTACTGGATCCAGACTCCAGTTCATCTACTAGATAAGGTTCGTTGTCCTTCAGCAGTTTGTAGAATTCTGCTTTTACAGAAGCTCCTCCAGAGTCAAGAGCTTCCAACAAGTGTCTCATTTTCTCTTGTGGTTCTACAGCTTTAATTTTTCTCCACATTTCACTAGTAATCATGTTTTTACTCTTCAAACTGTCAGCAATTGCCATCACTGATGTAACTCTCTGAATGAGTTTATCTCCATGTGTGTCCACAAATTCAGTTTCTGATTGAAACAAAAGATGATTTAAGTTAGTCTTCAGAAGAGTGTACAATATGTGTGAGACAATTACAGGAATAAACATAATTGAAATGTTCAGCATTAAAATCAGACCTGGGATCCTCCCGAGTCCAGCAGGTTCTACATCTTTACTTGGTGCTATTGATAAACAATAAAACAATTAAGACATTTGAGATCATGGAGAAATCTGTCATCACAATCTTGAGGTGTCGATCCTTGCAGGAAATAAACCACTATCCTTCTGAGTACCATCCTTAAAGGGTCAGTTCACCCAAAAATGAAAAATCGTTCATCATTTAGTCACCCTCATGCCGTTTTTAAACCTACAAGACTTACATTCACCTTTGAAACACAAATGAAGATACTTTTAATGAAATCTGAGTGATTTGTGTCCCTCCACTGACAGCTGCACTAGATCAGTAAAATTAATCCATGTGAATTGAGCGGTTTAGTTTAAGTTTCTGAAGAAACACAATCACTTTTTATGATGAATAGATTCAATTAAGGCTAAAATGTCTTTGTGTTTCGAAGATGAACAAAAGTTTTACGGCTTTGGAATGACATGAGGTGACAAAGGTTTATAACTATTTGCAAATCGTGAGAAAATGGCTATTTTAACCAAGGATCCGGGACGTCAAGTCACCTTTACTTATATAGCGCTTTTTACAATGCAAATTGTGGCAACTTTACATTAAAGCCGGCGTGAGAGTGAGTCGCCTGTCAATGGCGTCATATCCACATTACCCATGGAAACACCAAAGACGCTTTTAATATATTACATCTGTTTTGATACATTTATAGACACAAAACAAATCATTGTTATATAGCTCAATGCGTTTAGTCTTATTGTTTAAGTCTAATTAAATCTAATTAAAGACTTTTGTCAAGTAACGTTAGCTAACATAGCATAATCAGATGCAGCTTTATTTTTAGTAACAGTAATACAGAATTTTCTCAATCATACAATACGTTTTAAAATGAATTGCATGCCATTTGACAACACAAGCCATCCAGCATTTAATATGATATTCTAATATCGATCTCTCTTACTGCAGTGTGCAACAAGTGTCTCACAGCAGCCGCTGAGTGAACACAGAGTAACGTTATAATATCATTTTCAACACACTCAAATGTATCTAATATGATAAACAGAGCTGCGTTATCTCATACGCTTTAACGGAAAAGTGGCGCTGGACACTGTGGCATAATAAAAGTCCCCCTGCTCGCGAGGAGTGTGTCGCGTTTGTCTCTCATTATCAATCGCTCCAGCACCTCGTTCAGCTCCACAACACTCGGTCCTGCTCTGCTTCATACTACAGTAATGTTAATAATCGCATCCATGATTATTATTTCTGCCTGAGTCCCATCCCGATTCTTTTTCACCAGCTGCGAGTTGAAGACCACATGTTCACAAGACCACAAGATTCCTTACTCAAACTTGGTGTCATCAAGCTACGCTTTTTTTTGAATAGGCGACCTCTAGTGGACGAAAAACTACCTATTGCACCTTTAAAATCTCTCCCAAACTTTCTCAAATGACTTACTCCTTAAAATTTTAACAACAGAATTTCATGACTACCTGTTAGAAAGATTCGCCGTCTGTTCCACACTTCCTTCCCACCTTCAGTTTTGACACCCAGTCTGACCTCCTCAATGTTGACATCCAGAAACACTTCAAATGTGGGATGATAGTTTGGGCCAAAATTACTAAGCTCAAACATCTCCCTCTGAAAACAAGAACACCAATATGAAGACGACATTATAAGGTGGTTACTTCTGACTCTGAATTCTGATTGGATGAGCTACATTTCAAGTGCTTAAAATGAAATTGTAACAGGTGAGTGTTTGTCATTTTACACATTTAACATTAATGGACCAAATTGCTACACAACCATTAATAATCCACAGTTAGGATCATGAACTGACAATATGGATGAATTGTTTATTCTAATAACTATAATTAACATATTTAACACTGATGCAAGACTATCTTTAAATAACAGAAGGTAAAAGATTGATTAAAGATGCTGAAAAACTGATGACTAGTTTCAGCACTATATACATACTTTCCCTTATTCATATAATGGAATTCATACAGTTTTAGCTTAAAATACTGATTAGAAAAAAAATAATTGGACATGTTATACATCAACAACCCAAATACACTGAAATTCAGTTGAAATTCAAATGTTATTCAATAAATATTGTTACCTTTGGTTGCACTTCACATTCCTCTGGCTCACAACACAGACTGTATTCTTGGTAAGGAAGCAAATTACATTTTGAACTTGTCTCGATGTATTTTTTATCCTGGTGCCAGTGCTGGACCTTGAGGAAAAGGCGGTAGGTGGGGGGAGAGACAAAACAAAAAAAGGAGGTGAATTCACTTCAACATTTCTGTTAATTTCATACAGTATTTCAATATAATCACCAAATGCACTCCAGTTCAACCAGGTGCTAAATATACATATACTGTACAATAAATTAACATCAGCACAGAAAGCAATAATAATAATAATAATAATGTCAATATAAAAAAGCAGTAATAATGTATATACACAAATATGCTCCATGAGAGTTTTTGTTTTATAATACTATGTTAAACAGAAAGCACAGAGAAAAAACAAAGAACAGCAGTACCTCTGATACCGGAACATTCCCTGGAAGCAAGTGGACATTAAGTTTTTTCCTTTCAGGAGTCAGTGTTCCAAGGAAGAGCAAAACCTGGCCACTAATGGGGATGCCAAATATTGTTTTTATCCAGACAAGGCCAAAAAGGCTGAGGTCTCTGATGTCAATGATCACATGAGTTTCTGTCACTTTGAGTGCCTGTATTATTTCTACATTACCACCAGTGAAATGTGCCACAGCCAAACCGCCCTTATTTTCCTCTGCAAAATACATTGAAGAATTGTGTTATTTGTAAAATTATGGAGCCCCTAAAGGAACATGGTGGTGGAAAAAAATTGCGATGGGAGGAAAAAAAAGAGAAATCTTTTGCGTTCCCACACGAATATATTATCATTCCCTTGCAAAACCTTCCTGTTTAAACCCTCGCTACACCTTCCTCTAACCCTACCCAATAAACACTGTTATATTATTAAACACTCGTTCACAGTTTGTTTCCACTTTTAGAATATTATTTTCATTTTGTATGAGAAAATGCGTCGATTGCGTTAAATGCCAGGTTTGAGAGCCTTCTCACTACTGCTGCTTTAAGACGTTAAAACCGCCGGCGTGTCTTTTTGTGGGTGAAGCTAGTGTAAATAGCGTTTGCCAACAAGGGACGCTATTTGCACTCAGTGTAAATTGACATTTCATAAAAGAAAGGTAGCGTTTTCTAATTATTCAGTGACCAGCATTTTACATGAAGTGCTTTTTTGTAATCATTAAGATCTCTCATCTCACTCCTTGTTAAATATTTACATACATATCCTCAAAAGATGCAGTTTCTAATTTGATGTGTAAATTATCAGTCAATGTTCCATAACTTCTATACAGTTGTCTAAGACAACTCTGAAACATAAATATTTAGGATGTAGATACCAGCATATCTAATAAATAATAAGGATGTAGATACCAACATACCACCAGAGAATATTTCACAATGTGGAAGGTGCAGTTGTGAGACTGAACCTCCAGAACAGTCAATGTTGTACAAGGGTCCTGCAGGCTGCATCTGACCCAAACCATCTAACACATGGGGATCCCATGAGACAATGTTATACAGCACTTCTCCTTTACCCTTCATTGCAAACACAAGGTTGGTCAGACTGCACCGAAACTGACCAGCATGTGGACACACAAACCTGGAGGACGTAATATTAATTTACACTTTATTAAATGATAACAGTCTGCTTACATTCTGGCAATGTCCACAAATAAAACAAAGTATTCAATACCTGTATGTATTCTTGTGTTTGTCCACATCACCTCTCTGAAGTAGTTCTGGTGTGAAAGCTTCTGCGTCTTCTGAGGACTGCTGTAAAGAAAAAAAATAAAGAGAATATTTTATCCTTCAAAATGTTACATTTCTGTAAACATTTTGAATTATGGGATTTTATTAATTTTTGCCCGCAGCCATATCACCCTGTATCCCAAGACTGGTTACCCACTGAAGCTAAGCAGGGTTGAGCCTGGTCAGGACCTGGAAGGGAGATGTGTTAGTGAGTCCAGCAGGGGGTGCTCATGCTGTGGACTGTGAGGGTCTTAACACCCCTGTATTGTGATGGGGACATTATATTGTCAAAAAGAACCGTCCTTCAAATGAGAAGTTAAACTGAGGTCCTGACTCCCTGTGGTCATTAAAAATTCCATGGCACTTCTCGTAAAGGGTAGGGGTGTAACCCCAGTGTCCTGGCCAAATTCCCTGCATTGGCCCTTATCAATCCCCATCAACTGAATTGAGACTCTATCACTAGCTGGTGTGTGGTAAGCGCACTGGTGCCTTTTATTCATTCATTCACTTAACACTGAACCCTCAATATGGGTTATATAATGTGATTACAAAATATTGTTATTAGATGCAATACTCTACTACTGTTTTTAGTGGAATGTTTTATAGCTTCAAAACCATTTCCAGATTCACAGTAATTCATCACACAGAAATATCAAAAATAATAATAATTTTTATAACAAGAAAACCTTAAGAATCCTCTTCATGACAGCTGCTGATTGTGCTGAAGATGATTCAGTTTTTAATGATGAACTAGACCCAGAACCAGAACTCTCTCCTTCTGTCAGAGAAAACACAGTTCAAACACTTTAAGACCCTTAAGAACATGTGAAACCATTTAGAATTGGTCAGAAATAACAGGGATTATTCAAAAATGTTTTGCACACACTAAAAGATTTGTTTTTCAGATGCAGGCATTTATAAGTACATTCAAATGTTACAAAAAACATTTAAAAGCAAAGAAAACCAGATCAGATCTTCTGACATGGCTGTTTGGAACATTACTGCAGTCCAAAGAGAGAAATAAAGATAATCTTAAACACAGTCATTAAGCTGATATATATGTCCAAAAATGTGTGTATGAAATCACTGAAAACAAAGCCACTGAAAATGAAAATCAAAACATTATCCATCTTCATCAATTCTATGTCTAGACTTAAAACAACTTAAACTCAAAACAACACATTACATTGAGATTATAATCTGTTTGCTGGCTTTTATATCACAAAGCACCAAATAAGAGTGAAAGTGGGATTTAATTGCTATATAAAATAAATTAATTAAAAATGAATAAATAAATGAATAACACATCTCGGTCACGTATGTAACCCTCGTTCCCTGAAGGAGGGAATGGAGACGTACGTCAGAACTGAACCGACAAATTGGGATATCGCATGAGAACCTTTGAGTGTAAACTAAACGAGTCAATGCATATTGGCGTGCGAGCTTTGCGTGACGCGCCCCACCCTCGCAAGTGGATATAAATACGGAAGTGGGGAGCACTCGCACTTTGTTTTTTGCTGAGAAGACGAGCAGTGGTCCGCGCTCAGCGGGATAAAGGAACTGTGGCAACGGGACGTACGTCTCCGTTCCCTTTCAGTCAGTCACGTTCGACGTATGTCAGAACTGAACCGACGAATTGGGATCCCTAATAAAACGCCACAGTTACTGCCCCCCTCCAGCGCCCAGCGTAAGCCACAGCATCCCGGCGCGCACTTGGGACAGAGAAGGGAGTGGACTTATGCTAGGGAAGTCTACTGCTGTTCCACATGACCCGTTCAGTAAGATATGGATAACACTGGCAAAGCGTGCCCATTGGGGACGCTGCGGAGACCACAACCTACCCGTAGGGAGGAATTACGAGGGAATGCACATATGGACTGACCGTGGGCAGTGGACATATGAAGTCCCTGGGATGGCTCCAGCCTAAGTAGGGGGAGACACATCTGGCAGGGACGGCAGAGCAGGCTCTGCTGAGGGGAAGACACGGGCTTACTGTAGGAAGGCTACCGTGGACATTACACATATGGGACCGCCGTAGGGGCCACAACATATGGTACGCAGCCTAGCACAAGCAAGTTAACGAGTGCTAAGCCTAGCAACGGACACTCCACGATGTCCGAAGCTGCAAGGGGTGGCGGAGGACTCAACAGGGTTCGCCAACCGGGAAACTCTACTGGAGCAATAGACGCACGTATCCGGCCCAGCGGGCGGGAGTGGTGTATGAAAGCGGACACTAGAAAGGGTTCTTCGCGCTACCAACCAGTAGGGGCGAGTACACGGGAAGATACCGATTCTACACGAAGGCTATAGAATCTAGCGAACATGTTGGGTTCAGCGAGGTGCCGTGTGTCAGCGCCCAGGAAGAAGCTACTCCTTTAGTGGAGTGAGCTCTCAACCCGAGCGGGCAAGGCACACCTTGGGACTGATAAGCCAAGGCGATGGCGAACACTACCCAGAGTAGTGGGCGAGGCCCCCCTCAGGAACCTGACGATCAGGTCATGCCTTCCCAGCGACTTACCTTCAACTGCATCGTGATGTGCGGCAATAGCGGCAACATACTCTTTGAGGGTGGAAGGGGACAGCCTTCGCTCCAACCCTTCTTGCAGGAAGGAAAGCACTGACCTGATCGAGCAAGATCGGGGGTTCTCCTGGTGAGAAGAACACCATTCAACGAACAGGTTCCACTTCAACGCATGGAGGTGCCTCGTAGAAGCAGCTCTAGCGGAAGTGATGGTGTCTACCACCGACTGGGGGAGGGCACCTAGAACCTCCGCGTCCCGTCCAGGGACCAGACATGGAGATTTCAGAGGTCCGGACGCGGGTGCCAGAGGGTGCCCCGTCTCTGAGTCAGAAGGTCCTTCCTCAGAGGAATGGGCCAAGGAGGTGATGTCGCAAGGAGCATGAGTTCTGAAAACCAAGTCCAGTTGAACTAATACGGCGCAACCAGTAAGATCTGCTCCTCGTCCTCCCTGACCTTGCACAACATCTGTGCAAGAGGGCTCACTGGGGGAAATTCATACTTGCGAAGGCCCTGGGGCCAGCTGTGTGCCAGAGCGTCCGTGCCGAGGGTGCCCTCGGACAGGGAGTAAAACAACTGGCAATGGGCCGTGTCCGGTGCGGCAAACAGATCTACCTGTGCGGTCCCAAAGCGACGTCATATCAGTTAGACCGCCTGGAGTCTCAATTCTCCTGGAAGCGGAGGCTGCGGTGAGAGCTCGTCGGCTGCATGGCTGAGCACGCCTGGGATATGAATGGCACAAAGCGACCTTAGATGCTTCTGACTCCATAAGAGGAGATGGCGGGCGATCCATGGAGACCATAGCATGCCTGGACACCTGTTCCAGGGGAACTCCATCCCGCAGGAACGATTCCTTGGAAGGAACAATGCCTGCCTCCGCAATCTTGGTAAAGACACGGAGCGACAGGGCCAGCCCGAAGGCTAGGACCTTGTACTGATATGCCCGACTCTCGAACGCAACCCATAAAAAGGGTCTGTGTCGAGGAACAATTGAGACATGATAGTACACGTCCTTCAGGTCAATCGCTGCAAACCAATCTTGGGGACGGATGCATTCGAAATTGCGTTTCTGCGTCAACATCTTGAACGGCAGCCTGTGAGGGGACCAATTCAGGATTCGCAGATCCAAGATTGGCCGTAACCCACCGCCTTTCTTGGGTAAAATGAAGTAGGAGCTGTAGAACCCTGACTTTATATTGGCTGGAGAGACCGGCTCTATTGCGTCCTGTGCCAGGAGGACCGCAATCTCCGCCCGAAGCACAGGAGCATCATTTCGAGTGAAATGGATGCCCCTAAACACTGTGGGACGCCGAGAAAACTGAATCGCATAACTAAGTCTGATCGTGCGGATGAGCCAGCGGAAAGGCTGGGAAGCGCTAGCCAGGCTCCCAGACTCTGAACCAGCGGGACCAATGGCACAACAGACGTACCCACGGTGGGGCAGCGAGGTGGAGCCAAGGGGCCTGACTCGGACGGCGCGCGGCCCGAAGTGAGGTCTGGCTCCGCAGAGTGACAGTGCACATGGGAGACGGTCAACAGTGGCGGCCTCGACCAGCACACTGCCCTCTGCTGGCGAAATGAGAGGGGGCTGAAGGTGGCCAGGCATAGCATGACACACCGCCAGACGTGCCCTCTTGTGACCCAGAGGATGAGGAAACTGCTCTTTTTCTTTGATAATGTGAGTACCGCTGGACTCAGAGGAGCCAGCAGCGGAACAGAAGGAAAACGCAACAAAGGATTCTCCACCCAGCCCTCCTCCGGGGGAGGGAGGAGACAGCCACCGGCGGCTAAGCTCTCAACCGCGTCACCGAATAGCCCAACCTGAGACACGGGGGAGTCCAGGAACCGATACTTATCGGCCTCCCTCATGTCAGCCATCACTTGACCAACCGAGTGCGCTGCCACCTTAGTCGCCGAAGGGCGAGGTCAGTGGCGGCGTGCAGCACAAGCTGTTGATCAAGACCGCCCTGGTGCATGTCACGGCTTGGCCGCTCCGCCACCCAGGTCGATGAAGGCGGAGGAGGGAGGAGAGATCAGACCAGTTTCAGACAGAAAAAGGTGTCCTCTACGATTTAGTCACCTCCTCATGCACTTCCGGAAAGAAAGGAACCAGGGCAGAGTGCCGAGAACCAGCGCAGGCTGCCTCAAGAAACCAATCGTCCGACCAAGAGGGCTCGGGACACGGTGGAGGTTTCCAGTTGAGCCCGACACTCCCGGCGGCCTGGGAAAGCATGGCAGTCAACTCCGGATCGGGCTCGGACCATGTCACTCTCCCAGAAGGAGGCAGCGCATCCAAACCTTCCTCTCCAGAGGACTCAAACCCACCTTCCGATGCTGCGATCGACATCTGTTCATCAGCCGGTGCACTCTTCTGGCAATACCATGGGTTGGGGTTGCGATGTGTGAGAGGGGGTTAGGGGCCCACGGACACTGACTCGGTGGGGAAGCCCTGGCCGTAATCCTCAGGTCTCCCAGCTTATTCGCCGAAGGACCGCTAGATCAGGGCATAGGGACGGAGGCCAGGCCTTGAGAACCAAGGTACGCAAGCCTTGACCTCAACACCGTGATAGTCACGTTCCCACAATGAGAACACGAACTATCCACAAATGCTGCTTCACTGTGCTGAACGCCCAAACTTGTGATGCAGCGATTGTGGCCGTCAGATGGTGTCAGGGAACGACAGCACCCAGCAGCACACGAGCGTAATGACATCTTGAAAAAGACGCACTACACGCTCATATGGAGAAAAGGAAAATTGTAAATACAAAATACATAATTGTAAAGGAAAATATACACACATCTATATATATGTAGTGCTGAAGCACACAGCGAACAACCGCAGTACTGCTACAGGAATAAGTGCAGCCTGCAGAGCGCGCTCACTTGCAACCGGCCCAAATCACAGCCCAACCACACTGGCAGGAAGTTTTGCTGTGAAAACAGCAGTTTAGGCCTTGTGAGACCACGGTCGCCGTTGTTGCACCGTCACACCAGCACAGCAAGAGAATTTCCTTGAGAAAAGGCTCTCCTAGTCTTCTCTCTCTCAGGTAAATTGCAGGAACAAACACTGCACGGCTCCGAAGCAAAAGACAAAGTGCGAACACTCCCGCTTCCATATTTATACCCGCTCGCGAGGGTGGGGCGCGTCATGGAAAGCTTGCACACCAATATGCATTGGCTTGTTTAGTTTACACTCGAAGATGATAGGGCTCTCATGCGATATCCCAATTCGTCAGTTCAGTTCTGACGTACGTCGAACATGACCGACTGAAAGGGAACTGAGTTACTCGCCACTTGGCCAATAACTTTATTAGGAACTACAATAAAAACAGAACTGTAAAAACAGTCAGACTCAAATTATAATGTTTATCACAGTGAACGCTTTACTATCAGATGCTTTTGACTGTTGTCAGTTCTTTAGATTATTTGGTTTATTCTCAGGAATATGAGTTATAACGAGGTACATAAAGTCAGGAATCCAGATCTATAGCAGGAGTTTTGATTATTTAAAAAAAAAAAAAAACAATGTTTGCTTACTTCTGCTCCATCTCCTTTTTTTCCTAAACCTCTGCTTCATTGTGAAACTCTTCCCATCTGACTTGATCAACACTGAATCTCCCCAGCTAATGAGAAAATCATTCAACACTCATGATGACTGAGAAATCATTATTTTCTGTATGTCTACAGAATATAATCTTCATAATGAACTTAAAAGAAATGTCTAATATATAACTCTTACCTAGTCAGAATCCAACCCATCTGCTTCAATGATTTCTTCAGGGACTTCTCCAACATGAATTTACAGATGGAATTTACCCTGAAAAAGATTTTAAAAATGAACTACATTCATTCTAAAACCATATGTACTTCTGGTTTACTGTGCTCAATGGCTGCTGGAGAAAACCTAAAGTTATTATGATCATTAGTATGAGAAATCAAATTGAAAACAAACGATTAAGATATTTTGTAAGATATTTTTTGTCATTTTCAATATAGTAATAAGAAAATGACATAAAACCCCTGTAAATGCTCAGGTATTGCTATTACCTGAGTTCAGTCAGGCTGGGACAGGCCTGAATGAGGGACACGATTTCAGAGGAAAATGTGTCAGTCAGATGTGAAACCTGCAGACAGACTTTCTTCAAATCAGACAGTGATTTCAGGAACATCAACAGACCATGTTCCCTTTCCTCAAGACGACTAAACAACACAAAACCGACATGTAGTAAATTTACACATTTAAATGTATAGATATGACATGCTGGTTCTCAGGCACAAAGCGAAAAGATATATATGCTTTAATTTTTTAAGAATAAAAATAAATAAGAAAATAACACATTTATTGTAATAAATACCTAATATATCTGCCCACTGATCATTATGTAAAATCCTTAAAAGTACAGTTTCCTCAAAAATTAAAATTTTGTCATGATTTATTCACCCTTATTTCGCTGCAAACCCATAAAACTTATGTCCATTCATCTTCAAAACACAAATTTGAGTTTCAAAGAAGAACGAAAGTCTTATAGGTTTGGACCAACATGAGAATGAGTAAATAATTTCTGGGTTTACTAATACTTTCATGATATTTTTGATAGCAAATGGCAGCAATTCCTAAGGGAGTATCTGAAAAAAAGAAAAAAAAAGAAATAAGTTTCCACTCACAAATGAGGATAACTGTACAACTGTATCTTGTCTGAGTTGATGGTGGAAACCACTGAGCTTGGACAGGTTAGAGTTAATGATGTGATCACTGATCTGCTAAAAGACAACCTGAAGCATTCACAGATATAAACATCAGTACAGACTTATAATAAGCATCAGGTGTTGCGATGAGACTGCAATTTTGTATGTAACAAGTGATAGAGTTTCATACGTGATGTCTTCATCTCTGACTGACACAGTAGTGATCTCTGGGCGAAATCCACTTTCATGATTTTCAGGCGTCTTTATACTAGCAATTAAAATAAAGTTATAGTATTTAAGTGCATTTCATTATTAGATATTACATTGCTTGAATATGCTGAATATGGAAAGGAGTACATTTTTATTCTAAAGTGAATTATACATTACTTGAGTTTATTCAGAATCTTTCCTTGACCAGAGATGAAATCAACAACCTCATCAGAAATGTGATCCATCATCAACCTTTGAAAGTAAAAGAACACAGTAAATCAGATTTGATCGTCATTATACAAACAGTAACTTCTGGGCATCTGTGTGTTTGCAGTTTGTCAGACTAAAGTTTGTGAGCAGTTTTAAACAGAGATGTGCAATTTTGCCTGGAAACTTTTTTTTTTTTAATTTTAGTTCACAAGTTCCATATAATGCTGATATAATCTTAGTGTAAGTGGTAAACATATTTAGCTTCCTGTCTGCTGTAGAGGGTCTCAGAGAGGATATTCTAAAAGTTTAGATTGCACAAAAAGGAGGTGAAGGGGAGGAGGAGGGATGCCAAAAGAACTAACAACAGGAAGAGGTAAAGATGCTGGTTTTATACTTTGGTATTAATTGGAAGATTAGATGGGCATACTCCCCCCGAAATTACGTTTAATAACTTAACTATTTCTTTGGCTCAGCATTTTCTCTCACTGCATTATGGTCCAGAAACCGATTCTCAGTGAATGTAAAGTAAGCAGTGAGTGGAAAAAAATCTAATGATAATGACTGTTGTAGTGCTGAATATCAGATTACCCTTGAGGCTGAATCACAGCTGTGCTCATATTCAGTACTACAGCACTCTTGCTTGTGTGACATTGCATAAGTATTGAAACAGATCAAATCTACATTTATAGCTCCAAGAGAAGTGAATGCATTATAATTTCCGTAAACACAAATGTGTACGTAGTAATAACTGTGGTAATGTAAAACATTGTGTCAAAAAAGGCATAAAGTCTAAATTTCACTCACCACAGCTCTTTACAGCGGTACAGTTCAGGCTGAAGCATCTTCAGATTTTCAGATGTTACATGGAGTTTCAGGTTTCTGATGTGTTCACAGCACTGTAAACAGTACTTCAACACCCAACAGTCTGTCCTTTTCAGTGGAATATTAGACAGATCTATCAAAATCAAACCTTCCAAGACTTTCCCAACAAAGCTCTTCTCATGGAGCTCATAGAGACAATGGAGAATGAACAACATGTGTTCATTTTGATATCTCTGTGAGCTCTGATTGAGCCATTCCTCAAGCTGGGTTTCTATCTTGATGATAGAGATGGCAATGTTGTGCTTTTCAAAGAATGAGGGGATCCATTCTTTCTGACAGAGACCACAGAGGAACAGAATCACAGGCTGCAGAAACTTTGAATGTCTTATTTCTACATCAGTCATTGAAAAGTCTCTATCAGACCAACAGGACAAAGCCCATCCTCTCTCTACAGTGTGAAGCAGCGCTCTCACTTTCCTCTGGGATTCTTCTTCATCCAGAAGGACATAGTACAGAGCAGTGAAGAACTCCTGAAAACTAAGATGCATGAAACTGAACATCGTCTCCTGACGGATTCTTCTCCTAGAGATAATCTTGTACAGGAATGGACTGCCAGCAGGGTCTGAAACTAATTCATTTACACTTTTCTCATCAAACAAGACCTGCTGTTCCAGAATCCCTCTCTCTGCCAGCTGACCCAGACTCCTCAGCAGGGTCGGGATGGACTGACTCAAACTCTGGCAGTGATGGTCCAGTAGAGTGGACACAAAGTCAACATAAATGGAAGTGGTGGTTTCCAGTCCACTTGTTATATTTGCACCAACCCTGAACATCTCACTGATGATCTGGCAGATAACAGGGATGGAACAAGCAGTGAAGAGGGTTTCATTTGCTCTCACACAGTCATACTCTTTCCTGAAGAACGGCTGGAAGTACCTCTCCACCTGACTCGCAGAAAAGCCCATGATCTCAGTGGCTCTCTGTTGTCCTTTCAGCAGCTTGTTCACTGTGTTCTTAGTTCTGGTGGTGACCAGCAGGTTGGACTTAGGTATGAGGTACCTCCTCAAAAGGCCACAAAGAATGACCTCAGGTGGGGCTTTCTGAAGCGGATAAATGTGTGCTGACATGTCATAAATGTCCTGTGTGAGTCTCAGCTCATCAAATCCATCAATGATGAAAAGCACCAGCTCTGGTGACTGCTGTATCATCTGTGAGATCTGATCTGATGTTAAACTGCAGTTGTAACTCAAGAGGTCAAATAAGTTCATCTCCTCAGAAACACACATCAGCTCTTCACATCTCAGATAGAAAACTACAGTAAAAGGTCTAGAAAATAACCGTTCAGATGCCCAGTCCAACATGATCTTCTGTGCTATGAAGGATTTCCCACTGCCAGAGTCACCTTGGAGAATAATAGCCATTGATTCATGTGACTGAAAGAACGTATCCACACTGATGTTCTTGAAGCTGCCATTTACATTTTTCTGAACAATCAGTGGTTCAGTATACGGGTCAGACAAACTCCACTTCTGTTTGATTGAAAGCTTATACTGTTGTACAGTCTCTTCATACACTAAAGGAATACCTGTTGATTAACTAAAATGTAAGAGCATATACAGTAACAAAACAACTTAGTATTGCATTATACCTACAGTTTTTCAAAAAAAATATTGTAATATTATTAAAATATTATTATTAAAATGAACAAGAAACGATAAACAATATAATCTTACGTTTTAGTGAGATTCTCTAAACTCAAAATGCTGTCAATAACGTAGATCAACAAGCTCTATATGCTATATGAGTTCAGTGTCACTGTAAACTGACAACTCATGATCCAAATTATCACTACCTTATAACAAGAGCAGATTCTCTCCCAATACACAACAATCACAATTGTGAACAAAGCATATTTTTTTGGCAATCAGAGTAGAGTTCTAATTTATTAAACATTATTTATTAAATCGACACATGGGCATACCTATCATCCCAAAAGGTCTGTGTGGAGTCCATTCAGATGTTGTTAAGTCGCTTTGTACATTCAATATTGGGAAAGAGGGAATATCCTACAGGAAAACCAGTTGATTAAATGAGAAAATATAAAAGCTTATCAAATAGAATCAACACAGAAAATAACAAAATATTGCATTATACTTATTGCAAAAATATTGTAAATAAATTAAATATTAATATTAAATTAGATTTCCATTTATAGAGTATAAACTGACATCCATTTTTTTTTCAAATATAAATGATAAGATTTTTTAAACTCTAAAAAATGCTGTCAGTATGTAGCTCACCAGACTCCTCTGTTCCATAGGAGTTTAGTGTCACTGTATAAACACTTTTCAAATTATAGCCTACCACTACTTGAAAACACACATGGCAATTTCTCTTCCAATACACAATACTATTAATTGGTATGTTAGTGCTTTTAAATTATTATTCTAAAATCTTTGAGCAGACTGGTAGAGGTCAGTTCCATTTTTTGTGTAATTTGAATATGGAAGGCAAAAAATGTGTTTATGATGGATGGATGTGGATGGAGACACTTTCTACACTCATACTTGCTTGGTTCAGCTCTTTTCTGGCTCATTTCCTAAATCAGCGACAGAGAATATTTTATCACCATACAAGGGTATAAATCTGCCACTGCTCTGCTTTCACAGGGTGTTCCTCAAGGTTCAATTCTTGGTCCACTTTTGTTTATCATTTATATATATATATATATATATATATATATATATATATATATATATATATACACTTGGTAGCATCATATGCATGCATGGACTTCAATTTCATTGCTATGCTAATGACATTCAAATTTACCTTACCACCAGCTCTGATAGACCATCCCTGACTGACTCACTTACTGCATGGATCAGGGATATCAAGCATTGGATGTCTGAATGAACTTCCTTAAACTAAATAAAGGCGCTATATAAATAAAACCTCTTCTTCTTCATACACCGCGGGTCCCCTTACAAGTTAAGTCGCCATTTTGTGCAGGCATGTTTCTAAACTGACAAACTGCTCTACAGAGCGTGTTTCATCACTATGTTGTTCTTCTTCTAAATTGTTTGTGTATTTAGAGGCAGCTTGCATCGTCACTATGTGTTTTACACACAAACTAGTAGTAGTAGTAGTAGTTTTTAGAAGTTTTTAGTAGTAGCTGTCTCAGAGGACGAAATTTTTGTCTTGTGTCAGCCAGATGGCCACCGTAGCAAGGGAGGGGTTGCAGTTCACAAGCTCACCACTAGGCGCCGTTAAAATTTACACACTGCAACTTTAAGAATACTTTTCAACAAGACCCAAAACATGCGAGGAATGGCACCAAATAAAATAAGTTGGTTCTTGAAATGCCAAGTCAAAGTCCAGAACTCAATCCAACTGAAATGCTGTGGGAGGGCTTCAAGTGGGCCATAAATTTAACAAGCTCACCAATATCACAGGTAAAAAGATTCTGTGAAAGAAGGGGCAAAACAACATCTCTAAGCAGATTTAAGAGACTGTCAGACAACTTTATGAAATGTCAAAGGGAGAAATACAAGTAGGACAAATGAATTTCTGTTGATTAAAAGATTACATATTTTTATATTTATTAGTTAAATTATATAACTTTTTCCCATCAGCACTAGCCAAATACATTTCTAGTATTGATATGCTCACATTTTGTTGTCATTTCAAAAGCCACATATACAAACAAAACACAGGTTAAAAATGAAGATACCGTAGAAAATTCCTTTTTACTTACATGAAAGTGGTACGGATGCCATTCTGGTTCTGGCCATGCTTGAAAAGAATTAGAGTTCATGTCAGATGGACTAAGGATGAATTATAAAGCAGTATGAATACAATTTAATATGGATTTAGAAAGTCTGAAATTAGCTTAAAGGGGCAGTTCACACAAAAATGAAAATTCACCCACTCTATTATGATATAATATGTCTATACTGTTGATATGTCTATACTATACTAAGGTCAATTAGCTTTCTGAAACAGAAGCACAATACTTTCTTCAACGGAATTTTATTATATTTACATTTTTAATAAATTAGATATATTTATGTGTATTGTCTTATTGTCTTAAAAGTGGATAGTCTAAAACAGTTGTTCTTAATCCTGTCCTGAAGATCCACAGCAATGCACATTTTGTATGTTTTTATTATCTCACACAGTTTGTGAGATCTCTCTTAACTCTTTCCCTGGCAGCATTTTTTTTTTTTAAGTTGCCAGGCCCTCAGAATATTTTGTTGTATGAGTTTGTTTGCCCATTTAATCTTTAAGCTATTAGGTTAAACTTATTTGGCTTGCTGTTCCCTGATGAGGGGCTCGATGAAGCAGCTTCAACTCGACCCTGGCTCTTCCAAGCTTTATAATGGGACTGCATGGAACCTTAGATTTTGAAGCCCAAAAAAGTGCATCCACCCATCATAAAAGTAATCCATACAGGTCCAGTGGCTAAATAAAGGCCTTCTGAAGCAAAGCATTTTTGTAAGAAAAATATTCATGTTCATAACTTAAAAATCTATAATCCCTGGCTTCTGGCTGTACACAAGTCTAGTTCCAGTGGTAGAGGGACCTCTGACCGGACACATGACATATTGACGAACGCTGAGATCCAGAGTACAGAGCAAAGTAAAACACTGGTCATGAATTAAAAGTTAAAATGATAATTTTTAAAGAAAAATATCTGCTCAGCACTATTTGTTTGAACTGCAAGAGGCGTCTACTCTCACCTAAGCTAACGCTACTCCTACATCTATGTCATGCGTCAGGTCAGAGTTCACTCTTCCGCTGGAACTCATGTCACTTGTTCTGGAACAGCAGTGCCAATTATGCTCCTGGGTGACCCAGCTTACCCAATGCCAAATTGGATTTTTGAAATTGGATTTATCCTGAGACAGGCAACATAACTGAGCTAATAACCAGAGCAGAACTAGATTGACTATGTAGTGTTTGTTTGAGAGACTGAAGCGTCGCTGGTGTTGTCTGAATAACAGACTAGATACGGACATTGTGAAAGTTCCCAACGAACGTGTCAACAGTGAAAATATTTTCTGTGACGTCAACATTGTATGATTACAATTCTAGGTTGCATTTCAGTGCATATACTGCCAACTCATGATCATATCTGAAAACATACTGGAGCAAATTCTCTCAGTCAAAAGGTGTGTTTTTGCTTTTAAATGTTTAACTCTAAAATTTGAAATAATTATTTTTTTTTTTTTTAAAACACACAGGCAGCTAAAATCTAAATTCTGGCATTGAGGAAAAACACAAAATCAGATTTTTATAAACCATATTCCAAACCACATGCATATGTAGTTTAAAATAAGATTAATTATTGTATTGCAATGTATCTAACTATGAATTTTCAAAACGGATGTTCAGTACACATGTTTATAACACAAAGAGTGTTTGTCTACAGCTGTTTTCAAATATACATTTTGCTCATAAAGTGAACTATATGACTTTCAGTGGTAAATAGTGAACAGGTTTCAGACAGTATATGAATGAATGTTGAAAAGACCTCTGCTCATGCTCTATCGTGGGTCAGTAGATGTCATAAACAGAAGCAGCAAAATTTACAGATTCTGTCCTATCTGTCCACACTGAAGATTACTTGTAATTATTGTATGATACTGTCTGTTTTCAAGTGGTGTTTATATCATTACTATGGTGAATGATGTAACTACACTAGATAATGACTACACTGTCTGAACAAATGAATCCGATTCTAAAGAAATGCCCAATTTGATTGCACTGCAAGAAGAAATAAATAATGAATAATAAAAACATGCCAGCCGAATGCATTAATGTATAAAATATTCACTATGTTCAAAAGTTTGGGGTAAGAACTGAACTACTGATCTATCACTAACTACAGTCTCCCTAAATAATCCTTATTATTGAGCCTGATACACGCTCATCTATATCTTTCCATCCATATATCAAGTGCCTATATTGGAATATTTGTGTATGCTGTGTGCACTTCCATCATACAGATGATGATTACTGAAATATGCATCAAAACACATCCGTATTTGTTTTTCTACTCGGCAACAGACTGTTCACCTATGGCAAGCCGTTTTAGCTTTAAATACTCCTTCCCGTACTAGTCATAAATAAGTTTTGACTAGTCATAATTCCATTTCCAGATATCTCTTCTGCAATTTTGACTCGTCGTAATTGCAATTGAGATATCTACAATGTCATTGTGACTAGTCATAATATGCATTGAAGATATCTACAATGTTAATTTGACTAGTCGTAATATACATTGCAGATATCAACAATGTTAAATTGACTAGTCGTAATATACATTGCAGATATCTACAATGCTTTTATGACTAGTCAAATTCTTCCATTGACTTCAATTGGAAAATATTTTCAGATATCTACAAATGAGTTTTGACTAGTAGAAATTGTAATTAAAGATATCTCCAATTTGATTATGACTAGACAAAACTTAAGTTAGAGATATCTCTAACTGGGTTTTGTCTAGTCATAATTAAATTAGAGATATCTTCAATTGAATTGCCACTAGTGCAAATCATAATTAGAGATATCTCTAACTGGGTTTTGTCTAGTCATAATCAAATTGGAGATATCTTTAATTCATCGTTTTTTAAGATATCCAAAAATAAATATGTAGATATCTTTAAATAATTTATTACTAGTCAAATTACAGTTGTAGATATCTTGAACTGGATTTTTGACTAGGCAATACTTAATTAGAGATATCTTGAATTGGAATTCGTCCTAGTCAAAACTCATTTAAAGATATCTTCAACTTAATTATAGATATCTCAGTCTGTTTTTTGACTAGGAGGATCTTTCTTTGGAGATATCTGCATTCCGCTTTGTGACTAGGAAGAATTTCAGAGTAGATATCTTGAATGAACATTCTGACTAGTCGAAATTATTTTATAGATATCTGAATTGCGTTCTCAAACCACCCCTTTGCTAAGCCCCGCCTTTTCTAACCATATTGTCTGCGCGCCAAAAAATCTCAACGGGCTGATCTGGTTTTAAGGTAATAAAATTACTGTAAAAGTAACTGTGTATGTTATTAACACTGGAATAGTAACTGCATTATTTGCAAATCGCGGGCTTGTTTTGCGTTGTCGACCGTTTTCTAAGGTAATATAGTGGTCAGAGATAGCGCCTCTGGGTGGTGCTGAGGAAATGTAAGTTTCACGTCACGCACGATGGATTCGACTAGGAGCAATTACAATTCAGATATCTCTAATTGACATTCTGACTAGTCGAATTATAATTATCACTCGTCAAAATACAATTGTTACTATCTTTAAATATATTTATAGATAATCAGAACAAAGTTTAAAAGCTAAAACGGCTTGCCATAGTAAGTTTCACGTCACGCACGACGGATTCGACTAGGAGCAATTACAATTCAGATATCTTAAAATATAACTGTGACTAGTCGAAACCGAATTACAGATATCTCTAATTACCTTTGCGGATATATGACGCATCTTTTAAAGATATCTATGACATCATTACAGATATCTTAAATGGAGTTTTGACTAGTCAAAAATATATTACAGATATCTCAAATCGGATTTCTTACTAGTGCAATTATAATTGCAGATATCTCTAATTGACATTCTGACTAGTCGAATTATAATTATCACTCGTCAAAATACAATTGTTACTATCTTTAAATATATTTATAGATAGTCAGAACAAAGTTTAAAAGCTAAAACGGCTTGCCATAGGTCCTAAATTATAGAGCATCTCGGACGGGGCCAACGCTTTATCATCCGAGCTCAACAGCTCTGTCTTGATCTCCCGGATTTCACCGGCTCTGGCCTCTGACCCCTGCCTTTCGATCACCTTCGCCGTCCTACCGCTCCATAAAGGCAAAGTAGAACCCGAGGTTGCGGCGGATCGGTTACTCTTACCCTTCTCCATCAGCTCGCAATACCTCGCGGATCTCAAAAGTCTTCTGTTTGTACTCAAACTTCAACTTTTTGATTTTCTCCCTGTATTGATCCCCGGTCCGATTTATGCCCTTCTGCCGCAGAGTGCTGGCGATTCTGTTGAACACATCCTGGATTCAGAGACAGTTTACCAGCTCGGTTTGGACCGATACGTCCGACCAGATCTGCATCAGCTCCAGTTCCTCTGGTTCGAACAATTTGCTACCGCGTTTATACTTTTTACCGTATAAGTTACGTGGCTCGAGTGCATCGCAGCTCTACAAATAAAGCTACAGCGTCATAGATTTCGGAAAATAGGCTATGTTCATGCATTGGTATGGCAATGCGTTTCAATGTTACTTAAAGCAAATGCATTGAGATATTAAAACTCCAGCGAGTGAGTTACTGTAATCAAAGATTTAAAACGAGCACTACTTTACCCAGACCGGGATCAGATCATTTTACTTTCTAACAACCGTTGATGTTTTTTAGGTGCTTTCGTTCTTAATTCAAACAAGTCCTGATGCATCCGGGTTAAAGGCACATTTTTTTCTAAAGTAAGCTATGATGGGCGATTTCGAAACAGAAACACTTCCTGCGTCTCAATCAGCTCCCTTGGTTCCTAGGTCGTGAATCAGTATATCATGTAAATGAATGTGACCGACTCCCTAATCAGTGCCCTGACTGCTAAAGTAGGGAGCTGATTGAGATCCACGCATTGCCTCGTGAAGCTTCGAAACCTTTAGAAATAATTTGTTTCGAATCAGTGGTTCGAAACGTGTATCAAATGCCAAAGTCACTTGATTTCAGTAAACGAGGTTTCGTTAAGTCATAACTGTTTCGAAATTTCGAAAGTTCATCGCTGCGGCGAACCATTGAACAAGTCTCTATGGGTTTTACCTGCAGCTTTACCTGCATGTATAAAGCCGCTCTCAGTAAAATGTTAGTCTTAAGTGTCAAAATTCTAAGAATGACGTAATTTTTACTCTTATTCCTAGACTTAAGAATAAGTGTGATTCATAATTAACACATTTAATACATTTTAATAGATGTAATGACTTTGAATAAACTTTTTAAAAGTAATAACTTCTCCCATCAGTGATCTAACGGTAGAAATGAAAATAGCTGTACAAATGCATGTGTGTGTGTGTGTGTGTGTGTGTGTGTGTGTTGCAAACAGCAACTTCAATTAATTTTGTTCAAATATATTTGGAAAAACAAGACTGAATATATTACAAAGAAAACATTGATTTAGGGAATTGCCAATCAAGTTAGCAAATTTTCACAAGCAAGCACTGGATTAATGGAAATTTTCACCAGATAAATGTATTGTATTTTAATAATCAATATGTTTTGCATAAAAATAGGACCATATTTAACAAAGAATGTTTTGAAAATAATATAATCTTTATTTCAAAATTCATAGAGACCTGTGGAAATCTGATTAGTTATGAAAAATTCATTAAGAATGCAATGTTAATGTATAGGTTTTGAGGATAATTAATGGTATATCAAGCTTCTACATCTTATTAAATCAACCTTACATTACTCTACATTAAAGGAAGAAACTCCCTGTTTAATGATAGGTGGAGTTGATTTGTTAGATAAAAAATACAATAATTTTCATATAAGAAAAACACTAATCTCTACGAGCAGTATTGCTCCTAAAGCAATGGCTTTATGGAAACAGATTTATCCTTCCGTATCTTTGTGTAACACGGTCTGCTCAAAATAACTTTGTAATACCAAATAAGGTTAAAGAAATTCACATTAAAATCCTTCACAATTTTTACCCCTGTAAGTTATTTTTTATCTAAGTTTATGGATATTCAACCAGAATGTTCTTTTTGTGAATCTGAAAATGAATTTAGATGTCCCATTACATTTTGGACAGAGATTTCAGTTTTAGTTTTTATATCCTTTAACACTGGTTCTGTACAATGTAAAGCAATTTTTTTCTTTGACATTTTTTGTGTAATTTTACTTATTTATTTATTTATTTGTTATCTGTTTACTTTGTCAATATCTAGTCCTCATAGCCTACAAAGTCAATTGTTCAAATAATTGTTCATTTCAACTGCCAGTATATGTTAAAGGATTGAATGTTTATTGTTGTTAACTTGAAAGAAAGAAAGTAAGTAAGTAAGTTCCTTCACTCGGCGGCCATATTTGCAACGCCTCCGGGCAGTTAAGACCAAGTCCTATCTATTTGAACGGGAGAATCCTGAAATCTCAAAAACTGCTTGCCGAATTCACAATTAAATAACATATTTCAAGTCAGCAACAACATCTGACATGGACTGTCCCATAAATGTTGTTTCTTACGTTGAAATTTTCATTTTTAGGCTAGACGAGCCTGTGCGCATGTGCAGTCCTAAACGCGGGTCTCAGGTTTCTTCTAACTGCAGCAAAAGTTAAGAGCGGTTATAGGCAACACAGTGAAATATGGCAAGCCATTTTGACTTTTATTCATTTTCAGGATATGAACTTGTGATATCAACAATTACATTTTCACTAGTTAAAATGTTAATTCATGATATCAACAATTGAATTTCCACTAGTAAAAACTATACTTCTTGATATCAAGAAATGTATTTTCACTAGAGAAATCTCGCCATAGGCTGCCATTCAAATTCAATTGTTGATATCAAGAATTGATTTCTTACTAGTTGAAATTCCAGTTTCACATATCAGGAATACAATTTTCACCAGTAAAAATGCAAATTTCTGATATCAACAATGACATTGTTTATGGCAAGCCGTTTTCACTTTTATTCATTCTCAGGATATGAACTTCATATGAACTGAGGAATTCATTTCAGATATCAGAAATGAGAATTTTTACTAGTAGCAATTCAATTGTTGATATCAAGAACAGACATTTGCACTAGTAAAATGTAATTGTTGATATCAGAAATTTGCATTGTTACTAGTAAGAATTGTATGCCTGATATGTGAAACTGGAATTTCAACTAGTAAGAAATGAATTCTTGACATCAACAATTGAATTTGAATGGCAGCCTATGGCGAGATTTCACTAGTGAAAATACAATTGTTGATATCAAGAATGATAGTTTTTACTAGTGGAAATGTAATTCCTGTTATCAAAAATTGTCATTGTTACTAGTGGAAATGTAATTCCTGATATCAAGAATTCAAGAAATAAAAGTCAAAACGGCTTGCCATAATGATAGTGTCTGTTTTCAAGTGGTGTTTATATCATTACTATGGTGAATGATGTAACTACACTAGATAATGACTACACTGTCTGAACTTACATAATCACAGTGCGAACAGTGAGTCCTAAAGATCAGCTTTATCTAAACGAAGCTTTTGTGTGCAGTGTTCTTCAATTGGTGATCCACTATTAATATTTTTGTTTTGGCAATCAGAGCAGAGGTCTCATTTTTAATGCAAAAATATGGACCTACCTGGCACATCCAATCCGAGTTGATTTAGATAAATCTGGGGGAAAAGATGAGAGCATTAAATGCACAATATGTAAAATTTTTATATTAAAATATCCAAAAACCACCTGCATAGTGCTATATATTTCGTTCAGCTGTTTACTTACATTATCCTAAATGTATCCAAGAATTTGTAAAATCAGGGAAATTCAGTTTTAAATAGTGCCCCGTCCCTCACTTGTCACTTGTCGCCTGTCAATGACGTAATATCTGCGTTATCCCTGGTTTCCGCTTGTACTGCATAGTAACCATGGCAACAGACACGAACAGCGGCATAACATCTAGCGGTGCGCTGTTGTTGTTTCGTTCAAACATTATGGACATTGGCATGCAAACTTTGGGACAAAAGGAGAAATAAAACGAGGATCAATATCGGCGTGGCGTTTCCGAGATGGCGAGAGCTTTGCGACAAACTTTGATTTGACAGAGACGGCGCTCTTGCACGTTATTAAGGTAAGCAAATGTAGGCTACATAGACTAACTAAACACGGTGAAGTGTTAGAATATCATCAGTATGATATTCTATTGTCAATCTAGCTTACTGTTAAGTCTCATACAGCCAACAAACTAATACACAGAATAACACTGCAACTTTCAACACACTCAAACACAGTTTAGTATGATAGTGTAACGTTAGATCAAGTGAAACAGCGCTGCGTTACCTCAGTATTAATTTACCAAATAAACTGACCTGTATGAGTAGTATTTCAGCATTCATGAGTAGTTCGGTAGAATAAAATGTCCTAATTTCTTTATAAACCCTGGGACTCGCCTGTGACACTGATATCAGTCTCTCATTTGCAATCGCGCCCGCGATTCTCGCCACACCCTCCTTCATACCAAAGTCATGTTAAAAACATGCATTTACTCATCCATAAACATTATTTCCCCATAAACATTATTAGATCCATGATGTCGACAAGTTCCATGATTCCATACTCATTCACTGCATCATCCATCTACACCTTTGTTATTGTTTTGAAGAGTTGAGCGACCCCTAGCGGCGTAAAATACGCACTGTGCCTTTTAGCAGAACAAACATAAGAAGTAGACAGTGTAATAACCTCCTTTAAGCTCTCAAACATGCAGGAATGTTACATGTTCCCCGTGTCGTGCCAGGACTCTTATATTAAATTTGCTCTTATTTTCTGGGCCTTGTTTTGTAGTTCTCCTGTAGTTTTCCTACTGATTAGTCCTTGATTGTTCCTAGGTGTGTCTTGTTAGTTTCATTATCCCTTGTGTATGTAAAACCCTTATGTTTGCCCTGTTTCTGTCTGTTGTTTTGCGCATATTATTGTGGTTGTTTGCTTGTGTATCTGTTTACTATGCTTCTCGTGTTCCTGGTTATTGTTTTGTTCTTTTCATTACACTTGTCTGAACTTATATCCTCATCTCTGTCTGCCATCTCTCGTTCCACACATTACAGCTAGTTAGTAGAGTGAGAATAAAACCTGATTCTCTCTTCAGTCATTACACACACAAAACACTAGATGAAAATAAAGACATCTCAAATCTTCAGTGTATCACTGTCGTTATACCAAACACACATGACAGAACATCACTTTTCAACTTTCATTTCACTTACATCAATTTCAGACCCAGTCGTTTTGATGGTGGGTGTAGGTGTCGTCTCTTGGGCTTGTTGTGCTGGAAAAGAATGGAGAAAAAGAGTTCATACAGATGAACAGTGAAAGTATGAACACAATCTAATACTGATTTAGCAGCAGATTGGAAATTAGCTTAAGGATCCAATCAAATGTGACGCTGAATTGATAAATTAATGTAAAGAAGTTTCAATATAATGATTATGACAGTGAATTTAGAAAATGTAATTTTGACCGGAAAATAGGAAATTACAAGGCAGACTGGTTTTAGGTTTTTCCTGCGTTTTTTGACTGCTGACATTTGACATTTTTCAAGTTTTGATGAGTTGAAAGACAGAAAAAGGGTAGAAGAAGTAAAAAAGGGGATACAGAAAATATTTTGTAATGATTATTCATAAAATCTGAGAGTCTATACTCAAGTCTAGTCTCGAAACTCTAGAGGATCTTAATTTCATTTTTTTCTTCCATTGTGACAATGAAGGAAACATTTTTTTTGTAAGAAGTAATCTAGTTTAAAGATAACCTTAAAGTGACTACAAACTAGCAAAACTGAAGTTTTTATTTTTCTGAATGATCACTGGTTCAGTATACAGGACAATGTAGGTTTTTAAAAAAAAAAAAAAAAATCAACATTTTGAACAAAAAGCTAAAAAAATAATCACATTTTGTCAAAGACAAATCATCTGGATCGTATTTAGAACAATGATAAAAACATAACTTATAACCATGAGTTATATCTTATTGAAATTAATTTATTAAATGGTTAGGTGATTTGCTGGGATAACGTGTCTATCTTTTAAACTCATTCAACGGTTCTGTCCAGCTAATATTTACAAAAATTCAAAAAAGATATAAATGTAAACTGTACTGTCTGTAATAACTATCACGAAACCACTTTGCATTTATTTTGACATTGTACTTTTTCTGTTATACTGTGGTATAAGGTACAGAAATGTATTAATGAAAATATTATAATGACCAGTCTCTCTCTTATGGGAAAATCTACTCTTTGGTTTAATGTTATCCTGGAGATGATGAAAAATGCTTTTATTTAATTAAATTATTTGTACTTTTAACCAAATTTTATAAATGTAAGTTTATAAAATGTATGTAAGTTTGCCAATAAATGTAAGTTTACCAATCAGAAACCCAACTTTATGAATCTGTTGACTGAAGTAAGGCTGTATGTAAACAGTATTAGAGACTCTCTGAACAAGAAAGCTGTCAAGACTTTAAAATCGGTGCGCTTTCAAAATATTTATTTGATAACTTTATACCTGAATGCACCTTTATTCTGATCTTATTGTTATTATCTCCCCTGGCACCGTTTTCTTTTTCTTTTTATTTGTATTGCATGCATAATGTTTAATACTTGTATTTGTACAAAATGTATGTTGCCTGAATAAAAATAAAAACAAATAAACAATAAATAAATAAAACGTTTCTTCCCTCAGGCAATCCATCTCATGAACAGTTAATGTCCCCACATGGCAATAAACATGTGCAATACACAACACTATTTATACATTTATTTAACATTCTTATTTACATTTCCTTGCATTTTGTACATAACATAAGCTACCTGTACACACATATACAGTCTATTTTTGTATTTTGTGTATTTTTTAAATATTATTTGCATATTGTTATTTCCTATTCAGTTATTGTTATTATTTTTATAATCTGTCTTATCATTGCCATTCTGTTTGTGCTGTTGAAGCTTCTGTCACCAAAACAAATTCCTCGTGTGTGTAAACATACCTGCAATAAAGCTCTTTCTGATTCTGATTTTGACAAATAAAACTGTCGTTCCCTACCTGAACAAAGACCATGACTTCACATTGCTTGACGACGAGATTTGTAGGCTAAGTTGCTTCGACAAAATTATCACTTTTTTTTAGAAGTCAAAGAAATTAATCAAAACATCAAACTCAAATAATTTTACAAACAAACAAAACATTCCGAAATTCATTATGCCTTAGCCTATAGGTTCAGTGAAACTGAAATACTGTCGATGTATTTCGCAGTTTAATTAAATATTCACTCACTTTGATGAGGATCCGCCATCGTGAAGGATCGACATACAGACTAATAGAACAGAATTTTTATTATAGCGTTCTGAAGTTCATACTGCAGTACAATGAGAATTCCAAGAAATTGCCCTGTTTGTTTTGTCATCGTCTAAAACGCCCGGAGACCTTCCTGACTCGAGAAACAGGAAGTAACACAGGTGATCCGACACGCCATGGACTACTGGGACAGGAATAGAAACTGAAAGGTACACCTTTACTGCCAGCCCTGTAAGATGCTCTAACATTACACATTATTTTTTTATTTGTAACAATTACAAACATTAAGTATTTGATTATGAAATACAAAATAGGCCGAGTAGTTTTACACTTTTTACTGTACAACACAATACTGACCTGAATACACATGGTATTTGTTTCCTACCTTTGTCAAAAATCTATATATAATTCATATTTTCCACAATTAAAGGTTGAAGACAAGGATTGACTATATTTGTCCCCATGCCAGGTATTGTAACATATATATATATAGAGAGAGAGAGAGAGAGAGAGAGAGAGAGAGAGAGATATGCCCCATATATATATAGATGCCTGTCAAGTTATAAAACAGAAACACCAAATTAAATGTCTTTGGTAGCGCAGCAGTAGAGGGTGAACCTTTTGATACCGACCTTAAATGCGATCGATGAGGGTTCAAATCCACCTTTCGCGAAGCTCGAATTTTATTTTCAATATAAATTGAAATACTGTTCTAAGTTTTTAATATTATTAAAAGTGTTTATTGGGTAGGGGAATTTGTAGGTAGGGTTTTTATTCTCCCAATAAGGCAACTTACATTTAAAAATTGTAATAAATATAATATTATTACATGTACATTTACATACAGTGAAATATACAGTATTTGTGAAATATACTGACACATTTTATATTGTTTAAATCATAAACAGTGTTGGGAAGGTTACTTTGGAAATGTAATTTGTTACAGATTACAAGTTACCCTATTTTAAACCCTATTTGTGTAACTATTTCAGTTACTTTATTGAAGTAATGTATGATGTGAGGCATTGTGTCAGTGATTCTATTTCCAGGTCGTCGTGGAGTGACGCTGAAGCCAGACATTAAAGTGGAAACGGTCAATAAGGAGACTCACAGTCTTGAGGAAGAGGCCGCCAGCGCTTCCACAGCCACGCGAATGGTAAAGGCGATGTATTCTGTGAGTATCTATAGCATAAACTAGACTGTCAGGCTGTGATTTAACATCTCGGTCTGACATACTATTTTGTTGCTGTAAAATACAATCAAATAAAGACTTCTAAAATGCTTCTAAAACACAAAAGAAATTGTAGGGTGATAGAGTTTGGTTAGTTCACATCAAAGTTGCAAACATGGCATCATTATGTTTAATCCAAACAATAGAGAAGCGTAACAAAACATTTTGCCAGACACTTGGTTTCTGCTATGCTGGTTTGCCCCACCCACAGTTAAATATGAGTGGCCTAAAAATCAAGTACACAATAATTTTTTATGTTCATGATTCGTACATTTGTCTAAATTCTGGAAAGGGATTTTAAATCCGATCATAACAGCAAAGTTTAAAATAATATTAAAATATGAAGCAATTTAGTCATTTAAAAAAGTTTCTGTAAAATTTCTTTTATGCGAAATAAATATGTGCTTTTATTGAGCTCAAATACCTTGGAAACCTTTGCTCTGCAGAAAAGCTCAGTTTGTGCACAATATGTTTCTGCTGTTGAGTTTAATTCTTGATTTAGGCTTACTTTAATAAAATTTACAGGACTTATCCCATGATCTATATCAGTGTTTCTCAAACTTTTTCAGCCCAAGGACCCAATTTTTTTCTGGGGACCACCTAACAGAATCCCACTCTAACACGCCCCCCAAACACAACAAAATAGGAAGGATAAACTAAATTTAAGTTTAATATGCAACTGTTTCAAGTCAAAAACTAATTATTCAAACACAAATGCAATGATATGATCCATCTTTTCGTTATTAAAACACACTGACGTCAAGCTTGCCTAGTTTAGATCATTTTTTCGCGGACCACTAGGGGGTGATGGTGGACCACACTTTAAGAATTGCTGCTCTATATTAAACAATTCTGAAAGTTCAAAATATGCATTTTTTTCATTAACAAAGCATTTTTTTTGCAGTGAATTGGTTTATAGCTGCACCATTTAAAATAAGTTTGCAGGTGCAGTTATGAGACTGATTTTCTTTCACCATGTTAGGTCTCTTGATGATTTTGAGAGTTATTTGGCATCTTTATGTATGAAGAGAAGATGAATTTGGCAATGATCAAATTCACATATCAGAGTTGGAAAGATAATAATAATTAATTAATAATTCTTTACATTTATATAGCGCTTTTCTGGGTACTCAAAGCGCTTTACATATGGAAGGGGGAATCTCCTCATCCACCACCGATTTAGTATTCACAGATAAGTGAATGAATGTGCAATACTGTGTTTATAGTGTGTGACTATGAGAGCATGTTTCAGTGTGACTCTTGAAATTCATTCCCTCATGCTCCTGTCAAAAAAGACCTGTACATCATATTATTAACTCTATTTTTCATTTATATGTTTTATTCATCTTTTAAAAATGTAAAATAAAAAAGAAAAATATGACCCAATGACAGCAACTTTTACACAATGTTTTTTTTTAATTGAATGTGGTTATTTTTCCACAGTAATATCAAATAAAAACATTTCATAGTAACTCATGTTGTCATACAGTAACAGCATCATACATCCCTCAATAAAATGAAGGCTTGCACAGAGTAAATCTAGCACATTACATCGACACATAAATTTAATGGGGACAAAAAAAAGGGGGATTACAATCTGTCAGGGATTACGGTGAACAGAGAGTTGGTGAGAACAGAGTTTATTCGTACAGCGTCACAGCAGCAAACACAGGTAATGCACAGATGAAAGATAGAACAGTATCAAGAACACAAGACGAAGCACGATTGATCATGAAAAATACTATAGTATTTATTATAGTAAACTATAAAAAATTGTAGTATACTGTATATATTATAGTATTTACAACACTTTGTTAATGAATGCTACAGCATACTGTAGTACTAACTATAGTGAACGGATAAACTGTAATAATTCTGTAGTATACTTTAGTTTTTACTACAGTAAACTGTAATGTTTTGTAGTAAATTTTTTGTCCCACCTGAAAACAGAAAATTACAACATGTACATATATAAACATGAACGGAATAATAACGGTGGAGCTGCTCATTATGCCTCAAACTCAATCTCAGCATTACTGTGGTGATGGTCTACTGGGTCCAGACTCCAGTTCTTTTACTAGATCAGGTTCGTTGTCCTTCAGCAGTTTGTAGAATTCTGCTTTTGCAATATCTCCTCGAGAGTCAAGAGCTTCCAACAATTCTCTCATTTTCTGCTGTTGTGGTTCTACAGCTTTAATCTTTCTCCACATTTCACTAGTAATCATGTTTTTACTCTTCAAACTGTCAGCAATTGCCATCACTGATGAAACTCTCTGAATGAGTTCATCTCCATGTGTGTTCACAAATTCAGCTTCTGATTGAAACAAAAGATGATTTAAGTTAGTCTTCTAGTGTAGTGTACAAAATGCATTAGACAATTACCGGAATAAACATGTATTTGAAATGTCCAGCATTAAAATCAGACCTGGGATCCTTCTGTGTTCAGGAGGTTCTGCACCTTTACTTGGTGCTATTGATAAAAAGAAAGGACATTTGAGATCATTGAGAAATCTGCCATCACAATCTTTTGAGGTCTCATTACTTGCAGGGAATAAACCGGTATCCTTCTGACTACCATGCAGCCTTAAAGGGTCAGTTCACCCAAAAATGAAAATTCGGTCTTCATTTACTCACCCTCATGCAGTTCCAAACCCGTAAGACTTTTGTTCATCTTTGAAACACAAATGAAGATATTTTAAATGAAATCTGAGGTTTCTGTCCCTCCATGGACAGGTATGCAACTGTCACTTTGATGCTTCAAATGTTCATAAAGAGATTGTAAATCTAATCCATATGAATTGAGGGTTTAGTCTGAATTTTCTGAAGAGACACAGTCACTTTTTACGATGAACAGATTTAATTTAGGGTAAAATATCTCTGTAACCCACTCAAAGTACCAGGAAAGAGTTAAAGTAAGCGGTGGGTGCGGTTATGGATGTGGCCTGTAGGTGCGCAGGTGAGCAGTCTAAGAGAGCAGAGACAGTGTTATGAGATTACCATTTTGAATCTTCCTGTGAAAAAGGTTACGTGATGCATGATATGCTCCGAGGAAACAGAGTTCTTCATTTTTTCCCTTCATAATCACAAGACATTTCAGTATTTCAATCACTTAAAACCAATCAGCGTGATGTTCAGTGATGTTGCCATGCGTTAATTTATTGAAAATACGTGTTGAAAATAACAATGTGTGTAATGTGGAATTGCGTTATTTAATTTACTTATTGCTTTCTGCTCAGTCACACAAACAAAACATCACAAAATTCATGTTTATACTGCTTTATTCATCAATAGCCTATTTCTGCACGAAACTGAGTTTATGGGAGATTTCATATGTAAAACTTAAGTTTAGTGTGACACCAACCTGTTATGTTAATAAGGGGAGAAAATTATTTTCATGAACACTATTCATGGTACAACAGAGTGAAAATCATTTTAGTAGATGCAAATCTGTAGAAAGAGGCCTTATAATGTTGTAAGAGTTCAGTGTTTGAAACTGATTACAATATGTATGTGCAGTTTTTTTTTCTTTCCCATTCCCTGTAGTTTTTTGATGCCACGACACAAGGAGATTCAAAGACGGTGAGCCAGTGAAACTCCGGAGAAGAATTATTACAAGCAATGAAGGTTTCTATGTTTGGTCTCTTCAGCGATTTCAAGTTTCCCATTCAGTCGTTCACATTCAACGTACATCGGACAGACCACTGAAATACGAATCTTGCTACAGAGGCCAATCTACTTCGAATGTAACTAAAACGAGCCAATGTACATTGGCATGCAATTATAACCACAGCTTGTACTATGTGCGTTGGGAGCGCTGAATAGTAGTTTTCATGGCTGGTATGAAGGCCTTCTGTGAGAGAAAGTGCACACAAGACAGGCTGCACACTTTCCTTGTCTCTGTTGCTCCGGCCATTCCCCTGAGTGCTTCAGCACTGAGAGAGAGCAGTTCCCTGAAAGAGATTACACAAGTAGAGCTTACGTCTTTTTAAAGATGACATTCTACTTGTGATGTAGTCATTACCTGGCGCAGATGGTCATGATCGCCGTCTCACGTGGCAGTGTCGAGCACGCTGAGGCTGCATTTGTGGTATGTGGGGAGGCCACCTCTGCCCTACACACTATGGCGTTGTTGCAGGTCCATCAGGCCAAGGCACTGAATGAGGGTTGTCACGATCCGCAAGTTCTTCAGGAAATTCGTGCCGCAATGGACCATGCACTTGGAACGACGAAGGTTACAGCGCGGGTCAGCGGGTCGTGCGATGCCCACGATGGTGGCTCAGAAATGCCATCTCTGGCTGTGTCTGGCCGACATGAGGAATACTGTCAGGTTCCTTAATTCCCCTGTGTCCAAGACTGGCCTCTTCGGTGACGCACTCAAGAACTTCACCCAGCAGTTCTTGGCTGTACAGAAACAGTCTGAGGCCATCAGCCACATCTTGCCCCGGTGGTCAGCTACTGCTTCCACCCATCCTCCGGCCACAGCAGCTCAGCCTGCTTGTCACCAAGGGCGTCCCCCTGCGGGTGATCCCGCTTTTGCGCAGCAGCCTCCATCCAAGCGCTGTAGAGCAGGTCGCAAGCAGAACAGCAACCAGGCCCCCACAAAGAAGAGCGACAAAGCCAAGAGCATGAAGCCCTAGGACGGGCGACCCAGAGATGGACAGGACTGCTCTTCAGCAGATATTGACCGCACCACTCCATCCTCCAGAAGAGGGCCGGTTTGTAAGTCTTTTGTTAACTTTTGTTTCTGTACCCACAGTTTCCTCCATCTCTGGGTCTGAAGAGGGGTCGCCACTCTCATCCCCCTCTTCTATCGCCAACGCGACGCAGCGTGCAGTTTGAGAAGGCAATCAAAGCCTCTCCTGCCCAACCGTGGAACCAGGTACGTGTTGCACAGCACACTCAGACCCCTGCTATGGGCTGCCTAACAAAGAGAGCCCCCTGAGCAGCCATTCGGCATCCCCCAAGTTCAGGGGCATCCATCTCATTTCAGTGAAAGCAGTCAATGCCCATGTCTTGCATGTGGAGATCGCAGTCCTACTGGCGAAGGATGTGACTGAGCCTCCAGCTGACTTAAGGTCAGGGTTCTACAACCCATACTTCATTGTACCCATGTAAAGCGGTGCGTTACGACCGATCTTGGACCTGCGAGTTATGAATTGGAGCGTTCACAAGTTACCGTTCAGTATGCATTTTCAAGTGGATCCATCCCCGAGATTGGTTTGCAGCGAACGACCTGAAGGATGCACACTTTCATGTCTTGATTCTCCCTCAACACACACCGTTCCTGCACTTTGCGTTTGAGGGTCGGGCATATCAGTACAAGGTCCTACCCTTTGGGGTGTATCTTTCAGAGGCTCCTGGGGCATATGGCAGCTGGAGCAGCGGTAATCCCTCTCGGTTTGCTTCATATGAGAGCCGTGTGGGCGACGAGCTTTCAAGAGCTTTATTCCCGGGTGAGTGGCGACTCCACACCCAGGTGGTCCAGCTGATTTGGAGAGAGTTCGGCGACCTCTCCTGTTTCCTCTCCAGAAACCTCTTACTGCCAGCTGCTTTATTCCATGTCCGAGGGAACACTGGGCACAGATGCACTGGCGCAAAACTGGCCCCAGGGCCTGTGCTAATATGCGTTTCCCCCAGTGAGCCTATTTGCACAGATCCTATGCAAAGTCAGGGAGGACAAGGAGCAGATCTTTTTAGTTGTGGCCTATTGGCCCAACCAGACCTGGTTCCTTAGTCCATGTGTACTTCTCCACGTAACTCCTTCAGGGAAGAATGTAGTTTCCGCAGAATTCCCTTCCCAGTGGGTGGGCACACTTTCCCAGTGTTATCCAATATTCTCACTGTGTGGGTTATCACGAAACGGCAGTGATGGTCATTCTCTGTGTAGGCCCTGTTCTATCGTCCTATTAGGCAAGAGGGAGCAGGAGGATTGCACAGGGCACTGGAAGGGGGCAGTAACTGTGGCGCTTTGGTAGGGATTCCTATGGTGTATTAAAATTGGTAAATTGGTAAAAAGTGCAATTGGTAAATATTACTTATGTGTCCTTGTTGTGACTCACAAATACTGCCTCCTAGAACTTGGTGTTGGATTTCAGTGGTTCTAATATCTTTGAGCTGGAATTGAGAGGAATTGCCATATCTTCATTTGTGTTCTGAAGATGAACTCAGCTCTTATGGGTTTATTATTTTTTTTTTTCATTTTTGGGGTGAACTAAGCTTTAGCTTTATCCACTAGACCACTCAAACACACAACACAAAGATGAACAAAATCTATTGTTCAGGCCATTAATGCAAATTAACTTGTTAAAAAAAAATTCATATATATATATATATTTAGAGAGATACTGAATTGCTTCCTTAAAAAGCTTTAGCGTAGTTAGCTACGGCTACATTTTTGTTAATAACTTGCATAGTTATTTTGAAGAATACTTTAAAAGTTGCTTCCCAACACTTTAACCAAGGACATAGAAATTACATTTCTTACAGAGTGTCTTTAGATAAACTTAAAATCTCTCCCAAACTTTCTCAAATCACTTACTTCTACAAAAGCTTTTAACAACAGTATGTCATGAATACCTTTAAGAAAGATTCGCCGTCTGTTCCATACTTCCTTACCACCTACAGTTTGGTCCAAAATACCCAGTCTGACCTCCTCAATGTTGACATCCAGAAACACTTCAAATGTGGGATGATAGTTTGGGCCAAAACTATCAAGCTCAAACATCTCACTCTGAAAACAAGAACACCAATATGAAGATAACATTATAAGGTGGTTACTTCTGACTCTGAATTCTGATTGGATGAGCTACATTTCAAGGAAATTGTTAACAGGTGTTTGTCATTTTACACACATTTAATATTAATGGCCCAGTTGTTACACAACCATTAATAATCCACTGTTAAGATAATTAACTATATGGACGAATTGTTTATTCTGATAATTATAATTAACATATTTAACTTTTTATTAAATATTGATGCAAGGCTGTCTTTAACTGAGAGAAGGTAAAAAGTTGCTTAAAAAAATATAATAAAAACTGTGGTGACCGGCCACAGCACTATATACATACTTTCCCTTATTCATATAATGGAATTCATATAATTTTAGCTTAAAATACTGATTACAAAAACAGTAATTGGACATGTTATAAATCAACTACCCAAATACACACTGAAATTCAGTTGAAATTCAAATGTTATTCAATAAATATTGTTACCTTTGGTTGCACTTCACATTCCTCTGGCTCACAACACAGACTATATTCGTGATCAGCAAACAGGCGACATTTTGAACTTGTCTCTATGTATTTTTTATGCTGGTGCCAGCACTGGACCTTGAGGAAAAGGAGGCAGGTGGGGCAGACACAACAAAAAAAGGGTGTGAATTTACTTCAACATTTCTGCTACTTTCACACCTTATTTCCGCACAACCCTGCATATTCAAATAACCAAATGCATTCCAGTTAAATATATATATATATATATACACTGTACAATAAATTAACATCACCTCAGAAAGCAATAATAATACTAATGTCAATATACAAAAGCAGTAGTAATGCATAAACAAATATGCTCAAGGTGTGTTTTTATTTTATAATACTCCGTAAAACAGAAAGAACAGAGAAAACAAACAAACAAAAAAAAACAGTTCAACATTTTCAGATAGCAGTACCTCTGATACCGGAACATTCCCTGGTAGCAAGTGGACATTAAGTTTTTTCCTTTCAAGAGATAGAGTTCCGAGGAAGAGCAAAACCTGGCCACTTATGGAAAAGCCAAATATTGTTTTTATCCAGACAAGGCCAAAAAGGCTGAGGTCTCTGATGTCAATGATCACATGAGTTTCTGTCACTTTGAGTGGCTGTATTATTTCTACATTACCACCAGTGAAATGTGCCAAAGCCAAACCGCCCTTATTTTCCTCTGCAAAATATATTTAAGATTAGTGTTATTTGGTAAAATAAAGGGTATTGTTGTTGTTTTTTTCTAATTACAGTGACCAACATTTTACATGAAGTGCTTTTTATGTAATCATTAAGGTCTCTCATCTCACTCCTTGCTAAAGATTTACGGTGGTGTGAAAAAGTGTTTGCCCCCTTCCTGATTTCTTATTTTTTTGCATGTTTGTCACACTTAAATGTTTCAGATCATCAAACAAATTTAAATATTAGTCAAAGATAACACAAGTAAACACAAAATGCAGTTTTTAAATGAAGGTTGTTATTATTAAGGGAAAACGAAATCCAAACCTAAATGGCCCTGTGTGAAAAAGTGTTTGACCCCCCTCTTAAAACATAACTTAACTGTGGTCTATCACACTTGAGTTCAATTTCTCTAGCCACACCCAGGCCTGATTACTGCCACACCTGTTCTCAATCAAGAAATCACTTAAATAGGACCTGCCTGACAAAGTGAAGAAGACCAAAAGATCTTCAAATGCTAGACATCATGCCAAGATCCAAAGAAATTTAGGAACAAATGAGAAAGAAATTAATTGAGATCTATCAGTCTGGAAAAGGTTATAAAGCCATTTCTAAAGCTTTGGGACTCCAGCGAACCACAGTGAGAGCCACTATCCACGAATGGCGAAAACATGGAACACTGATGAACCTTCCCAGGATTGGCCGGCTGACCAAAATTACCGCAAGAGAACAGCGATGACTCATCCAAGAGGTCACAACAGTCCCCACAACAATAACATTCAAAGAACTGCAGGCGTCAGTTGCCTAAGTTAAGGTCAGTGTTCATGACTCCACCGTAAGAAAGAGACTGGGCAAAAATGGCCTCCATGGCAGAGTTCCAAGATGAAAACCACTGCTGAGCAAAAAGACCATTAAGGCTCATCTTATTTTTCCCAGAAAACATCTCGCTGATCCCCAAGACTTTTGGGAAAATACTCTGTGGACTGACGAGACAAAAGTTGAACTTTTTAGAAGGTGTGTGTCCCATTACATGTGGTGTAAAAGTAACGCCGCATTTAAGAAAAAGAACATCATACCAACAGTATATGGTGATGGTAGTGTGATGGTCTGGGGATGTTTTGCTGCTTGAGGACCTGGAAGACTTGCTGTGATAAATGGAACCATGAATTCTGCTGTCTACCAAAAAATCCTGAGGGAGAATGTCTGGCCATCTGTTTGTGACCTCAAGCTGAAGCAAATCCACCTCTGAATGGCTGAAGAAAAAGAAAATGAAGACTTTGGAGTGGCCTAGTCAAGGTCCTGACCTGAATCCTATTGAGATGCTGTGGCATGACCTTAAAAAGGTAGTTCATGCTCAAAAACCCTCAAATATGGCTGAATTACAACAATTCTGCAAAGATGAGTGGGCCAAAATTCCTCCACAGCGCTGTAAACGACTCATTACAAGTTATCGCAAACGCTTGAACCAGTTATTAGGTTTAGGGGGCAATCACTTTTTCACTCAGTGATTGTGTAGGCTTGGATTTTGTTTTCCCTTAATAATCACAATCTTCATTTAAAAACTGCATTTTGTGTTTACTTGTGTTATCTTCGACTAATATATAAATTTGTTTGATCTGATTTAGGTGTGACAAACATGCAAAAAAAATAAGAAATCAGGAACGGGGCAAACACTTTTTCACACCACTGTACACACATATCCTCAATAAAGTAATTTGTATAAATTATCAGTCACTGTTCCATACATTCTATACAGTTGTTCAAGTCAACCACTGTGAAACATATTAATGTTTAGTATGTAAAAATAAATATACCAGAGAATATTACACAGTGCGGAAAGTGCAGTTGTGAGACTGAACCATGAAAACAGTCAATGTTGTACAAGGGTCCTGCAGGCTGCATCTGACCCAAACCATCTAACAGACGAGGATCCCATGAGGCAGTTTTATATAGCACTTCTCCTTCACCGTCCATCACAAACACAAGGTTGGTCAGACTGCAATGAAACTGACCAGCATGTGGACACACAAACCTGGAGGACATAAAATTAATTTTCACTTAAAGAATAACAGTATGTTTATATTCTAAAAATGTACAAAAATAAAACAAAGTGTTCAATACCTGTATGTATTCTGTTCGTGTTTATCTTCATCTCGGGTCTGAAGTAAGTCAGGCGTGAACACTTCTGCATCTTCTGAGGACTGAAGTAAAGAAAAGTATATAGAAAATATTTTATCCTCCAAAATTTTATGTTATTTAAAAGATTAAATGTGTAATTTTTTTAAACATTTTGAATAATGGGATTTTAATCATTTATCTTACACTAAAACCTCAATATGGGTTATATAATGCCATTACAAAATATTGTCATTATAATTGATAATTAACAAGGAACAGGTGAATGACATGGTCACAGGAAACACAAGAAAGAGCATACACATAACAACAATCCTCTACCACTGATTATAGAGGAATGTTTTATAGCTTCAAAACCATCTCCAGATTCACAGTAATTCATCATACAGAAATATCACAGAACTAAAAATTATTAATTGCTATAACAAGAAAACCTTAAGAATCCTCCTCATGACAGCTGCTGATTGTGCTGATGATGATTCAGTTTTTAATGATGAACCAGACCCAGAACCTGAACTCTCTCCTTCTGTCAGAGAAAAAACAATTCAGACACTTTAAGACCCTAAAGAACAAGTGAAACCATCTAGCATTTGTCAGAAATAACTGGGGTCATTCGAAAAGTTTGCATACACTAACAGATTTTTTTCCAGGCATATAAATCGACTCATGTTACATTAAACACTTATAAGCAAAGAAAATCAAAGCAGATCTTCTAATAATTTGGAACATTACTGCACTAGAGTGGGAAATAAATGTGAATTAAATCTCAATGTGAATGTGATGTGAATTAAAAATTATAAATCTCAAACACAGTCACTAAGCTGATAAATAGTATGTACAAAAACCTTTGTCTGAAATCACAGTGGCTGAAATCACTGAAAACAAAGCCACTGTATTAAAATGAAAAGCAAAACATTCATCTTTATCAATTCTATGCCTTGTCTTAAAAATGTGTAACTCAAAACTACACATTACATTGAGATTATATTCTTTTTCCTGGCTCCTAAAATGATCATACCCCAAAGCAGTGAAAATGAGATTTATTAAATAAAATTAATTAATTAAAAAGGAATAAATAAATGAAAGTAAGTTACACGCCATTTGGCCAATAGCTTTATTAAGAACAACAATATTAATTGTGTGAAACAGAAGTGTAAGAACAGTCAGACTCAAATAAATTCTAATGTATACAACAGTGAACGCTTTACTATCAGATGCTTTTGACTGTTGTCAGTTCTCTAGATTATTTGGTTTATTATAAGGAATATGAGTTATAATGAGGTACATAATAAACACAGATCCAGCTCTATAGCAGGAGTGTTGATGAAAAAAACTCTCACTCATTTCTTTCTTCATCTTCAGCTCTTCCTCTGTGAATTTCTTCCCATCTGGCTTGATGAACACTGAATTTCCCCAGCTAATGAGAATAACATTTAACATTCATGATGACAGCAAAATCATTATTTTCTGCATGTCTACAGTACAGTACAGTACATAATATTTATAATGGACTGGAAAACATATATAAGAATTTAAGAAGAAATGTCTAATATATAACTCTTACACAGTCAGAGCCCAATCAACCTGCTTCAGTGATTTCTTCAGGGACTCCACCAACATGAATCTACAGATGATCCTGAAAAAGATTTTAAAAATGATCTACATTCATTCTAAAACTATAAGCACTTCTGGTTTACTGTGCTCAATAGGTGGGGAAAATCTAATGTTTTTAACAAACTATTAAGATATTTTATAACATATTTTTGTAATTTTTACTATAGTAATAAGAAAATGACATAAAACCCATGCAAATGCTCAGGTATTGCTGTTACCTGAGTTCAGTCAGGCTGGGACAGGCCTGAATAAGGGACACAATTTCAGAGGTAAATGTGTCAGTCAGATCTGAAACCTGCAGACAGACTTTCTTCAAATCAGACAGTGATTTCAGGAACATCAACAGACTAAGTTTGTCTTCTTCACAATCCCTAAACAACACAAAAACCACATGAATAAATGTGACATGCTGGTTCTCAGGCTCAAAACATAAAGATACACATGCTTTTATTTTTAAGAATAAAATAAAAAAAGAAAATTAACTGATTTTCTCTATTAAACACCTAAAAATATCTACCACTTATCATGATATAAGATCCTTAAAAGGAAAGTTTATTCAAAAAGGAAAATTCTGCCGTCACTTACTCTCATTTCGCTGCAAACCCATTAGACTTTTGTTTATCTTTGAAACACAAAGTTTCAAAGATGAATGAAAGTCTTATGGGTTTGGAAAAACACAAGGTTGAATAAATAATTTCTGGATGTGTACTAATACTTTAATGATATTTTAGAGGGTAGATCTGAAAAAAATCTTCCACTCACAAATATCGATAACTGTACAACTCTGTCCACTTGTGTGAATTGATCCAGTTGATGGTGGAAAACACTGAGCTTGGACAGGTTAGAGTTAATGATGTGATCACTGATCTGCTAAAAGACAATCTGAAGCATTCACAGATATAAACATCAGTACAGACTTAAAATAAGCATCAGGTGTTGCGATGAGACTGCAATTTTGTATGCGACAAGTGATAGAGTTTCATACGTGATGTCTTCATCTCTGACTGACACAGTGATCTCTGGGCAAAATCCACCCTCATTATTTTCAGGCTGCTTTAAACTGGTAATTTAAAAATAAAGTTACAGTATTTAATGAGTGCACTTCATTATTAGATATTACATAAAATTGATGAAATATACTGAATAACTGAATATGGCAATGAGTACAATTTTATTCTAAAATGAATTATACATTACTTGAGTTTGTTCAGAATCTTTCCAACAGCTGAGATCAAACCAGCAACCTCATCTGAAATGTGATCCATCATCAACCTTTGAAAGTAAAATAACACAGTATATCAGATCTAATCGTCATTATATTGCATTATATTATTATTGATTATATTTCACTCACCACAGGTCTTTACAGCGGTACAGTTCAGGCTGAAGCATCTTCAGATTTTCAGATGTTACATGGAGTTTCAGGTTTCTGATGTGTTCACAGCACTGTAAACAGTACTTCAACACCCAACAGTCTGTCCTTTTCAGTGGAATATTAGACAGATCTATCAAAATCAAACCTTCCAAGACTTTCCCAACAAAGCTCTTCTCATGGAGCTCATAGAGACAATGGAGAATGAACAGCATGTGTTCATTTTGATATCTCTGTGAGCTCTGATTGAGCCATTCCTCAAGCTGGGTTTCTATCTTGATGATAGAGACGGCAATGTTGTGCTTTTCAAAGAATGAGGGGATCCATTCTTTCTGACAGAGACCACAGAGGAACAGAATCACAGGCTGCAGAAGCTTTGAATGTCTTATTTTTACATCTGTCATTGAAAAGTCTCTATCTGAGCAACAGGACAAAGCCCATCCTCTCTCTACAGTGTGAAGCAGAAATCTCACTTTCCTCTGGGACTCTTCTTCGTCCAGAAGGACATAGTACAGAGCAGTGAAGAACTCCTGAAAACTGAGATGCATGAAACTGAACATTGTCTCCTTTTGGATTATTCTCTTAATGAGAAACTTGTACAGGAATGGACTGCCAGCAGGGTCTGAAATGGTTTCATTCACACTTTTCTCATCAAACAAGACTTGCTGTTCCAGAATCCCTCTCTCTGCCAGCTGACCCAGACTCCTCAGCAGGGTCGGGACGGACTGACTCAAACCCTGATAGTGATGCTCCAGTAGAGTGGACACAAAGTCAACGTAGATGGAGGTGGTGGTTTTCAGTCCACTTTTTACATTTGCACCAACCCTGAACATCTCACTGATGATCTGGCAGATAACAGGGATGGAACAGGCAGTGAAGAGGGTTTCATTTGCTCTCACACAGTCATACTCTTTCCTGAAGAACTTCTGGAAGTACCTCTCCACCTGACTTGCAGAAAAGCCCATGATCTCAGTGACTCTCTGTCGTCCTTTCAGCAGTTTATTCACTGTGTTCTTAGTTCTGGTGGTGACCAGCAGGTTGGATTTAGGTATGAGGTACCTCCTCAAAAGGCCACAAAGAATGACCTCAGGTGGGGCTTTCTGAAACGGATCAGTGTGGACCGACATGTCATAAAAGTCCTGTGTGAGTCTCAGCTCATCAAATCCATCAATGATGAAAAGCACCTTCACTAGTGACTGCTGTAACATCTGTGAGATCTGATCTGATGTTAAACTGCAGCTGTAACTCAAGAGCTCAAATAAGTTCATCTCTTCAGAAACACACATCAGCTCTTCACACCTCAGATAGAAAACTACAGTAAAAGGTCTAGAAAATAACCGTTCAGATGCCCAGTCCAACATGATCTTCTGTGCTATGAAGGATTTTCCACTGCCAGAGTCACCTTGGAGAACATTCACTGAATAATGTTCATCCTGCAAACAACCTTCAAGCTCATCCACACTGATGTTCGTAAAGCTGCCATTTTCCTTTTTCTGAATGATCAGTGGTTCAGTGTACAGGACTGACAATGACTCTTTCTCACCAGACAGGACGCTCCACTCACTTTCATACTTCTGTATGATTGACAGCTTATATTGACGTTCATTCTCCTGAGATCCTAAAGGAAAACCAGCAACTAACATGATACAAGAGCAAATACACTCAATCAACAGATAACAACTTACTATTGTATTATACCCGTTTTTCAAAAGTATTGTAAAATCATTAAAATACAATTATTAAAAATAAACAAAAAAATTGTAAACTATATAATCTTGTGTTTTAGTGAGATTCTGTAAATTATGAAGAACACTGTCAGTAATGTAGCTCACCAAGCTCTATATGCTATATGAGTTCAGCGTCACTGTATAAACTGACGATTTATGATCCAAACTATACCAGCAACAAGTAAAAGTGAAAATAGGATTTGATAAATAAAATAAATTATTTAAATTGAATAAATAAATCAAGGTAAATAAAAGTTACTCACCGCCTGGCCAATAATTTTATTAGAAACTACAATATTAATTGCTTAAAACAGAACTGTAAAAACAGTCAGATTCAAATAAAATCTAAAGAAATCATCTGTCATCCTTTGTGTGTCTTCTAATGTATACAACAGTGAACGCTTTACTATCAGATGCTTTTGACTGATGTCAGTTCTCTAGATTATTTGGTTTGTTCTCAGGAATATGAGTTATAATGAGGTACATAATCAAGGCACAAATCCAGCTCTATGGCAGGAGTGTTGATAATAAAATGTTTTTTTTTTTAAAAAAAAACAACAACGACGATTTGCTTACTTCTGTGCTCAACCTTTTCTTTCTTCATCTTCAACTCTTCCTCTGTGAATTTCCCATCTGGCTTGATCAACACTGAATCTCCCCAGCTAATGAGAACAACATTCAACAGTCATGACAGCAAAATTATTATTTTCTGTATGTCTACAGGACATAATATTCATAATGGACTGGAAAAAATATATAAGAATATAAGAAGAAATGTCTAATATATAACTCTTACACAGTCAGAGCCCAATCAACCTGCTTCAGTGATTTCTTCAGGAACTTCTTCAGGGACTCCATCAACATGAAACTACAGATGATCCTGAAAAAGATTTTAAAAATGAGCTACATCTAAAATTATAAGCACTTCTGGTGTACTGTGCTCAATAGGTGGGGAAAATCTAATGTTTTCATGATTTTCACAAACTATTAATATATTTTATAACATATTTTTGTAATTTTTACTAAAGTAATAAGAAAATGACAAAAAACCCATGTAAATGCTCAGGTATTGCTGTTACCTGAGTTCAGTCAGGCTGGGACAGGCCCGAATGAGGGACACGATTTCAGAGGTAAATGTGTCAGTCAGATGTGAAACCTGCAGACAGACTTTCTTCAAATCAGACAGTGATTTCAGGAACATCAACAGACCAAGTTCCTCTTCATTACGATCCCTAAACAACACAAAACCCACATGAATAAATGTGACATGCTGGTTCTCAGGCTCAAAACATAAAGATATACATGCTTTTATTTTTCAAAATAAATGTTTTTTTGTTGTTGTTGTTTTTTTTTTTTAAAGTAACAGATTTTCTCTTTCCATCATGTAAAATCCTTAAATGGATAGTTTATTCAAAAATGAAAATACTGTCATCATTTACACACCCTCATTTCACTACAAACAAATTTGTGTTTCAAAGGTGAACAAAAGTCTTATAGGGTTTGAACAACACAAGGATGAGTAAATCATTTCTGAGTGTGTACTAATACTTTAATGATATGAAAACAAGAAAGAATGAAGCTTCCACTCACAAATATAGATAACTCTTCAACTGTGTCTCTTTTTGTGATGTCACCCAGTTGATGGTGGAAAGCACTGAGCTTGGACAGGTTAGAGTTAATTTCGTGGGTGTTGATGTAAACAATGACTTGTTAAAAGACAATCTGAAGCATTCAAAGATATAAACATCAGTATAGGCATGTAATAATAAGCATCTGATGTTACAATGAGACTGCAATTTTATATGTGACAAGTGATAGAGTTTCATACGTGATGTCTTCATCTCTGACTGACACAGTGATCTCTGGGCGAAATCCACTTTTAAGATTTTTAGACTTCTTTACACTGGCAATATTTAATGAGTATTTCATTATTAGATATTACATAAAATTGACATACTGAATCACTGAATATGGCAATGAGTACAATTTTATTCTAAAATGAATTATACATTACTTGAGTTTATTCAGAATCTTTCCTTTACCAGCCACTGAAATCAAATCAACAACCTCATCTGAAATGTGATCCATCATCAACCTTTGAAAGTAAAAGAACACAGTATATCAGATCTGATCTTCATTATAAAAACAGTAAATTATGGGCTAGTGTGTGTTTGCAGTGTTTCAGACTGAAGTATGGGGGCCGTTTAAAACAGACATGTGCAATTTTTCCTGGACCTATTTTTGACTCAGCATTTTGTCTCACTTTGGTAGGGTTCAGAAAAGGGATTCTCAGTTACTGTACAGTAAGCAGTGTGTGGAAAAACTCAAATCAACATCACATGATAATGACTGTTGTAGAAGAACTGCTGAATATCAGATTACCTTCTAGGCTGAATCACAGCTGTTCTCATATTCAGTACTAGCACTCTTGCTTGAGTGATACTGAATAAGTATTAAAACAGATACAATTTGATATCACAGTTAGAGCTGTGATTTAAGTGATTCTTGGTGGCTGTACAGTAAGATGTGTGTGCAAGAAATTGAGTTAAAATCAAATTAATATCACAAGATAATGACTTCTGTAGTACTGAATATCAGATTATCCTTGAGGCTAAATCACAGTTCATACTCAGAGCGCAAGAGCCCATATTCAGTACAGCACTCTTGCTTATGTGATATTGGATAAGTATTGAAACAGATAAAAAAAATACATTTAGAGAAATGAATGCATTGTAATAGCAGTAAATACTAATATATAAGTACTAATAATTGTGGCAATGTACAATGTCTTGTGCTGATGTGTCAGAGAAGGCACAACCAGGACTCAATTTGAGGAGGGATGGCATCCCCGTTGTTGAAAAAAAAAATGACAAAAAGCATCTCCTCTGTAAAGCCACCATCCCCTCGTATCATTCCCTTTAGTGTTATGCATTGTGTAAAACGTCTCGGTTACATAGGTAACCCTCGTTCCCTGAAGGAGGGAGCGGAGACGTACGTCGGATGACCGACGAATAGGAATCTCGCTAGAGAGGCCAATCTACTTCGAGTGTAACTAAAACGAGCCAAGGCACATTGGCATGCAATCATATGCAGCAGCTGCTCACCTCGCAGCGCGGGTATATAATGTGCAGCAGGTGCGTTGCATCTTTAGGTTTTCGCTGAGGAGCCGAATCAGATAGGCGGCAGCATCAGCGGGGTACAGCGACTGTGGCGACAGGACATACGTCTCCGTTCCCTCCTTCAGGGAACGAGGGTTACCTATGTAACCGAGAAGTTCCCATTCATTCGAATAGGAATCCCTACCAAAGCGCCACAGGAGCTGCCCTCATCCAGCGCTCTGTTGTAAGCCACCTGAACCCCCTTGCCTGAGGACGGTGGGCCAGGGCCAACACAGAGGGTGTCGATCACTGCTGTTCCCAAATCCATTCAGTGAGACTATTGGATAACACTGGGAAAGCGTGCCCTTCGAGTAAAAGGGATGCTTCAGAAGCCACATCCTTCCCCGAAGGAGTTATGTGGAAGAATAATGGACTAACCGTGGGGTTGTCATATGGAAGAACTGGGGTGACTCCACTCGATGAGAGGTGGGTTCTCCCAGAGGGAAAGACACGGGCTTCGATTAGGAGCAACCGTGGAACCAGACATATGGGATCCCCGTAGGGGTACTCATATGGAACCCAGCCTAACCCGGTTCTCAAGGATGCAGTGGAGTATAGGCCTGGCGCCAGACACTCCGCCACATCGGCTGCCGAAGGGAGATCGGAGGTCTGCCTTGTAGGGACTCTCTGGAGAAATAAGCACATATAAGTGCAGCAAGCCGACACTACGCCGGGGCCTCTCCGTGCCTCTGACCTGAGGCGAGAACATGGGAGGAGACCGGCTCGACACGAAGGCTATAGAACCTAGTAAACGTGTTAGGTGTCGCCCAGCCCGCAGCTCTACAGATGTCTGTCAGCGAGGCACCACGAGCCAGCGCCCAGGAGGATGCAACACCTCTCGTGGAGTGTGCATGCAACCTGAGCGGGCAGGGCACGCCCTGAGCTTGGTAAGCCAGGGTGATGGCATCCACTATCCAGTGGGCCGTCCTCTGCTTGCAGACAGCCTTTCCCTTCTGCTGGCCTCCATAACAGACAAAGAGCTGGTCTGAGGTCCTGAAGCTTTGAGTTCTGTCTACGTACAGTCGCAAAGCGCGAACTGGACAGAGCAAAGCCAGGGCCCCTACCCTCTTGATGGAGGCCAATGCAGCCAGCAGCAAAGTCTTCATTAGAATCTTTAAGTCTGCTGACTGCAAAGGCTCGAAGGGAGCATTCTGGAGTGCTCTTAGCACCAGAGTCAAGTCCCAAGAGGGTATGGAGGGGGGACGAGAAGGATTTAACCGTTTCGCCCCCCTAAGGAACCTGACAACCAGGTCGTGCTTACCAACAGATTTGCCATCTATGTGGTCGTGGTATGCAGAAATAGCAGCAGCATGGACTTTGAGGGTGGAGGGGGAAAGCCTACGCTCCAACCCTGCTGCAAGTAGGAAAGCACGACTCCGACCGAGCATTTCGGGGGTCCTCTCAGCAAGAAGAGCACCACTTGATGAACAGGTTCCACTTCAAGGCGTAAGCACATCTCGTAGACTGTGCACGTGCCAAAGTGATGGTGTTAAGTACCTCGGGGGGTAAGTCACCTAGAACCTCTGCGTCCCATCCAGGGACCAGACATGGAGCTTCCAGAGGTCTGGGTGCCAGAGGGTGCCACGTCTCTGAGAAAGAATGTCCTTCCTCAGAGGAATGGGCCAGTGAGGGGCTGTCGCGAGGAGTGAGAGTTCCGGGAACCAGGTCCGGTTGGGCCAATAGGGCGCAACTAACATGACCTGCTCCTCGTCCTCCCTGACTTTGCACAGCGTCTGTGCAAGTAGGCTCACTGGGGGAAACACATATTTGTGGAGGCCCCGGGGCCAGCTGTGCGCCAGCTGGAGTAAAACAACCGGCAGTGGGAGGTTTCTGGAGAGGCAAACAGGTCTACCTGAGCTGATCCAGATCAGCTGGACCACCTGGGGGTGGAGTCGCCACTCTCCCGGCAGCGCAGCTCGTGAGAGCTCGTCGGCCGCACGGTTGAGCACACCGGGGATGTGAATGGCACGAAGCGCCCTCAGATGCTTCTGACTCCAGAGGAGGAGATGGCGGGCGAGTTGTGACATGTGACGGAAGTGTAGACCACCTTGACGGTTGATGTACGCAACGGTCGCAGTGTTGTCCGTACGGACCAGCACATGCCTGCCCCGAAGCGGCCCCTTGAGGCGGCTCAGGGCAAGACGTACTGCTAACAACTCGAGGCAATTGGTGTGCCAATGCAGTTGGGGGCCCATCCACACCCCTGACATTGCATGCCCGTTGTACGTGGCGCCCCAGCCAGTGGCCGAGGCATCCGTGCAACCCACAGCATGCCGGGACACCTGTTCTAGGGGCACTCCAGCCCGAAGAAACAAAGGGTCTGATCACGGGCTGAAGGTATGGTGGCACTCTGGAGTGATTGCCACCCGGAAAGTGCCGCGTTGCCGGAGTTACTGCCGCTGCGGCCGCCATATGCCCCAGGAGCCTCTGAAAGAATTTCAGTGGGACCGCCGTCCTGCCGTTGAACGTATTCAGGCAGTTCAACACCGACTGAGCACGTTCCTCTGTGAGGCGTGCTGTCTGTTCGACCAAGTCTAACTCCATACCGAGAAAAGAGATCTTCTGCACGGGGGCGAGTTTGCTCTTTTCCCAGTTGACCTGAAGACTCAACCGGCTGAAGTGAGGGTAAGACTCTGAACTGATATGCTCGATCTTCGAACTTGAATCGCAGGAATGGCCTGTGTCATGGAAGGATCGAGACATGAAAGTAGTGTCCTTCAGGTCGATCGCTGTAACCCAATCTCGGGGACGGATGCACTCGAAAATGCATTTCTGCGTGAACATTTTGAACGGTAGCTTGTGAAGGATCTGATTCAAAACTCGCAGGTCCAAGATCGGTCATAACCCACCGCTTTTCTTGGGTACAATGAAGTAGGGGCTGTAGAACCTGACCTCATATCGGCTGGAGGGACCGGCTCTATCGCGTCCTTCGCCAGTAGTACCGCGATCTCAGCACGCAAGACAGGAGCATCGGCAGCTTTCACTGAAGTGAAGTGGATGCCCCTGAACCTCGGGGGACCCCGGGCGAACTGAATCGCATAGCCGAGCCTGATGGTCCGAATGAGCCAGCGAGACGGACTGGGGAGCGCTAACCAGACTCGCAGAGACCGTACAAGCAGGAAAAAAGGGACCGCAGGCGTACCCGCCGTGGGGCAGCGAGGTGGAATGCAGGGACGCGGCCCAGGAGACTCTCTTTGTGAGGCGGCCCGAGGCGGGGTCAGAGTGTGCTGTGCAACACTTACCTGGTTCCACGGATGGACAGTGGGGGCAGGCGAAGCCTTGGCTGCCTGCTGCGTGCTGCTGTCCGCTGGCGACAGAAGAGGGGGAAGAGAGTGGTGAGGTTCTGCCCTCCCACTGCTCCCCAAGCTCTCTTCAGACCCGGAGATGACGGAACCCGCTCTTTTTTCTGAAAATTTGGGTACTGCTGGCTGTTGGGCCAGCGGTGGAACAGAAAAACCAATCAACAAAGGATTTACTACCGGCCCTCCTCCGGGGGAAGGAGTGGAGCGGTCTCCATCTCCTGAAGAGCAGTCCCCTCCCTTTCCGGGTCGCCCGTCCTAGGGCCTCTTGCTCTTGGCTTTGCCGCCCTTCTTGGCGGGGGCCTGGACGGGCTGGGCACCCCGACCACGACCGGCTCCATGGCGCCGCTTGACGATGGCTGCTGCTGCTGGGGAGCGGGGGCGGCCGTGGGGGGGGCGCCCTCGGCGATGAGCAGCCTGAGGCGCTGCGGGCGGTGGAGGTGCAGCAGCTGACCGCCTCGGCAGGATGTGGCTGATGGCCTCAGACTGCTTCTGTACAGCCGAGAACTGTTGGGCAAAGTTCTCGACCGCGTCACCAAGAGGCCGGTCTGGGACATGGGGGCATCAAGGAACCTGACTTTGTCGGTATCCCTCATGTCCACCAGACACAGCCAGAGATGACGTTCCTGGACCACCAGCGTGGACATCGTACGACCCACTGACCGTGCCGTGACCTTCGTTGCTCGAAGCGCGAGGTCCGTTGCGGTATGAAGTTCTTGGAGAACCTGTGGATCATGGCCACCCTCATGCAGGTCCCTCAGTGCCTTGGCCTGATGGACCTGCAACAACGCCATAGCGTGTAAGGCGGAAGCGGCTTCCCCGCAGGCCCAGTAAGCCCTGCCGGTTAGGTCCGACGAGCGCTCACAGGCCCGGGAAGGGAGAGACGCTCCCCCCGCCAGGTGGAGTTAGGGCACAGTTGCATGGCAACGGCCCACTCCACAGGGGGTATGCGCGAACATCCCTTTGCCGCACCGCCATCAAGGGTGGTGAGGGAGGAGGTCCCACTGGCACGGTTTCGGGCAGTAAAAGGTGCCATCCACGTGCCAGTGATCTCTACATGCCCCTCCGGGAAGAAAGGAACAAGGGTGGGGGGCTGAGAACCAGCCCTTGCCACTCCCACTTTTTTAGGAGGACTGGAACGAGGCAGCGGCACTGGGACTCCGCCTCTAGATCGCAACCCCGCCCCCCTGCAGGAGGCGGAGTCTAGATCGCAACTCCGTGATGGTCATCTTCCCGCAATGGGTGCATGACTATCCACATACGCTGCCTCAGCGTGCCTTAAGCCCAAGCACGCGATACAGCGCTCATGACCATCCCGAGGCGCCAGGTAACTACCGCATCCAGAAACACACAAGTAGTACGACATCTTTAAAAAGACGCAAAACTACTTGCGCGAGCTCTTTTAGGGATTAACTCTTTCGAGTGCCGAAGCACGCAGGGGAAGACCGCGGCAACACAGACAGGGAAAAAGTGCAGCCTGTCGTGTGCACTCACTCTTGAAGCCGCTCTTACCAGCTGTGATAACAGCCTTTTTATGCGCTCTATTATAGCGCACCGTTACCAGCCGTAACAACGGGTTTTACAGCTGAGAACAGCCTCACTTGCTCACATAAAACAGAACAAACAGAGTAGACAAACAAGAGAACGGCCCCGCCGCTGTGCTGTCCGCCTGTACTCTCACGAAGAGCAATCCACCAAAAGATTCTTCGTCTTTCGTCACATTCGCTCGTAGACACCATACAGGTTCAGCTCCTAAGCGAAAAGCTAAAGATGCAACGCACCTGCTGCTCATTATATACCCGCGCTGCGAGGTGAGCAGCTGCTGCATATGATTGCATGCCAATGTGCCTTGGCTCGTTTTAGTTACACTCGAAGTAGATTGGCCTCTGTAGCGAGATTCCTATTCGTCGGTCATCCGACGTATGTCGAAGTGACCGACTGAATGGGAAACTTTGTTAACAAAATTTTAAAATTCTCTGTGTAATAATTAACTAACTATAAATAACAGCCATTGACCAATCAGAACTCAGGATTGTAACGCTGCGCATAGTCACGACAGAGCTCTGATTCAAGCAAGCTTTTGTCATTTTCGTCAAAAACAAGAGAATAGAAGGTGTATTACTTTGATTAGTGTTTTAAGAACATTGCCCTGACACATTAGAATGAATAACGAACATAGTTAAAGTGCATTGATGCCATAAGAGATTGTTGTCAAGGTGAATTATTGAATGTCTTCACCGAGGTGATAACGCACACATGCTATAGCTACATGAACGTGTGTTTATTTATTTTATTTAATTAAAAAACTATGGGCTCTGTTCATACTCCGCTGTTTAAAACTGCATGAACCATCCATTCAAGACAGCTAACAAAGACTGTACCACTAATTGTTTGATATAAGAACTCAAGAATTGCATTTAATTCAGAAATAACTTTATTCCTTTTGTCTAAACTATCCAGTGTTAGAGCTGTGGAGTGCTGAAAACTGTGGGGTTCAAAAAAGTGTCATTTGGAAATTATTTTTAGTTATTTTTATTAAAAATAAATATTGATAACTATTTAAAACTTTAGTGCCCTCAAAAGCACCATTTTAGGTATATAAAGAGATGGATTGTGTGTGTGTGTGTGTGTGTGTGTGTGTGAGAGAGAGAGAGAGAGAGAGAGAGAGAGAGAGAGAGAGAGAGAGAGAGAGAGTCTGGTTACTCATCCAATACTACAATGATATAAATAATATAATGAATAATGCCTATTTTTCGACTCCTTAAACCAATAAATAAAAATGTTTTAGCTACAGTATTTTTTTTACAATTCAACCTCTGAGCACAAAGTCTAAATTTCACTCACCACAGCTCTTTACAGCGGTACAGTTCAGGCTGAAGCATCTTCAGATTTTCAGATGTTACATGGAGTTTCAGGTTTTCGATGTGTTCACAGCACTGTAAACAGTACTTCAACACCCAACAGTCTGTCCTTTTCAGTGGTATATTAGACAGATCTATCAAAATCAAACCTTCCAAGACTTTCCCAACAAAGCTCTTCTCATGGAGCTCATAGAGACAATGGAGAATGAACGACATATGTTCATTTTGATATCTCTGTGAGCACTGATTGAGCCATTCCTCAAGCTGGGTTTCTATCTTGATGATAGAGACGGCAATGTTGTGCTTTTCAAAGAATGAGAGGATCCATTCTTTCTGACAGAGACCACAGAGGAACAGAATCACAGGCTGCAGAAACTTTGAATGTCTTACTTCTACATCTGTCATTGAAAAGTTTCTATCAGACCAACAGGACAAAGCCCATCCTCTCTCTACAGTGTGAAGCAGCTCTTTCACTTTCCTCTGGGATTCTTCTTTATCCAGAAGGACATAGTACAGAGCGGTGAAGAACTCCTGAAAACTGAGATGCATGAAACTGAACATTGACTCCTGTTGGATTATTCTCTTAATGAGAAACTTGTACAGGAATGGACTGCCAGCAGGGTCTGAAATGGTTTCATTCACACTTTTCTCATCAAACAAGACCTGCTGTTCCAGAATCCCTCTCTCTGCCAGCTGACCCAGACTCCTCAGCAGGGTCGGGACGGACTGACTCAAACCCTGATAGTGATGGTCCAGTAGAGTGGACACAAAGTCAACGTAGATGGAGGTGGTGGTTTTCAGTCCACTTGTTACATTTGCACCAATCCTGAACATCTCACTGATGATCTGGCAGAAAACAGGGATGGAACAGGCAGTGAAGAGGGTTTCATTTGCTCTCACACAGTCATACTCTTTCCTGAAGAACTTCTGGAAGTACCTCTCCACCTGACTTGCAGAAAAGCCCATGATCTCAGTGACTCTCTGTTGTCCTTTCAGCAGCTTGTTCCCTGTGTTCTTAGTTCTGGTGGTGACCAGCAGGTTGGACTTAGGTATGAGGTACCTCCTCAAAAGGCCACAAAGAATGACCTCAGGTGGGGCTTTCTGAAGCGGATCAGTGTGGACCGACATGTCATAAATGTCCTGTGTGAGTCTCAGCTCATCAAATCCATCAATGATGAAAAGCACCTTCACTAGTGACTGCTGTAACATCTGTGAGATCTGATCTGATGTTAAACTGCAGTTGTAACTCAAGAGCTCAAATAAGTTCATCTCCTCAGAAACACACATCAGCTCTTCACACCTCAGATAGAAAACTACAGTAAAAGGTCTAGAAAATAACCGTTCAGATGCCCAGTCCAACATGATCTTCTGTGCTATGAAGGATTTCCCACTGCCAGAGTCACCTTGGAGAACATTCACTGAATAATGCTCATCCCACAAACAACCTTCAAGCTCATCCACACTGATGTTCGAAAAGCTGCCATTTTCCTTTTTCTGAATGATCAGTGGTTCGGTATACAGGGCAGACAATGACTCTTTCTCACCAGACAGGACGCTCCACTCACTTTCATACTTCTGTATGATTGACAGCTTATATTGATGTACATTCTCCTGAGATCCTAAAGGAAAACCAGCAACTAACATGATACAAGAGCAAATACACTCAATCAACAGATAACAACTTACTATTGTATTATACCCGTTTTTCAAAAGTATTGTAAAATCATTAAAATACAATTATTAAAAATAAACAAAAAAATTGTAAACTATATAATCTTGTGTTTTAGTTAGATTCTGTAAATTATGAAGAACACTGTCAGTAATGTAGCTCACCAAGCTCTATATGCTATATGAGTTCAGCGTCACTGTATAAACTGACAATTTATGATCCAAATTATACCAGCAACAAGTAAGATTGAAAATGGGATTTGATAAATAAAATAAATTATTTAAATTGAATAAATAAATAAATCAAGGTAAATAAAAGTTACTCACCGCCCGGCCAATAACTTTATTAAGAACTACAATATCAGTTGCTTAAAACAGAACTGTAAGAACAGTCAGATTCAAATAAAATCTACTAAAGAAATCATCTGTCATCCTTTGTGTGTCTTCTAATGTATACAACAGTGAACGCTTTACTATCAGATGCTTTTGACTGATGTCAGTTCTCTAGATTATTTGGTTTGTTCTCAGGAATATGAGTTATAATGAGGTACATAATCAAGGCACAAATCCAGCTCTATGGCAGGAGTGTTGATTATAAAAACAAAAACCAAAAAAAAACAATAACGATTTGCTCACTTCTGTTCTCAACCATTTCTTTCTTCATCTTCAGCTCTTCCTCTGTGAATTTCTTCCCATCTGGCTTGATCAACACTGAATCTCCCCAGCTAATGAGAACAACATTCAACAGTCATGACAGCAAAATTATTATTTTCTGTATGTCTACAGGACATAATATTCATAATGGACTGGAAAAAATATATAAGAATATAAAAAGAAATGTGTAATATATCACTCTTACACAGTCAGAGCCCAATCAACCTGCTTCAGTGATTTCTTCAGGGACTCCACCGACTCGAATCTACAGATGATCCTGAAAAAGATTTTAAAAATGAGCTACATTCAATCTAAAATTATAAGCACTTCTGGTGTACTGTGCTCAATAGGTGGGGAAAATCTAATGTTTTCATGATACTTAGAATGAGAAATCAAGTGGAAAACAAACTATTAATATATTTTATAACATATTTTTGTAATTTTTACTAAAGTAATAAGAAAATGACAAAAAACCCATGTAAATGCTCAGGTATTGCTGTTACCTGAGTTCAGTCAGGCTGGGACAGGCCCGAATGAGGGACACGATTTCAGAGGTAAATGTGTCAGTCAGATGTGAAACCTGCAGACAGACTTTCTTCAAATCAGACAGTGATTTCAGGAACATCAACAGACCAAGTTCCTCTTCATTACGATCCCTAAACAACACAAAACCCACATGAATAAATGTGACATGCTGGTTCTCAGGCTCAAAACATAAAGATCTACATGCTTTTATTTTTCAAAATAAATGTTTTTTTGTTGTTGTTGTTTTTTTTGTTTTTTTTAAAGTAAAAGATGTTCTCTTTCCATCATGTAAAATCCTTAAATGGATAGTTTATTCAAAAATGAAAATACTGTCATCATTTACACACCCTCATTTCACTACAAACAAATTTGTGTTTCAAAGGTGAACAAAAGTCTTATAGGGTTTGAACAACACAAGGATGAGTCAATAATTTCTGAGTGTGTACTAATACTTTAATGATATGAAAAAAAGAAAGAATGAAGCTTCCACTCACAAATATCGATAACTCTTCAACTGTGTCTCTTTTTGTGATGTCACCCAGTTGATGGTGGAAAGCACTGAGCTTGGACAGGTTAGAGTTAATTTCGTGGGTGTTGATGTAAACAATGACTTGTTAAAAGATAATCTGAAGCATTCAAAGATATAAACATCAGTATAGGCATGTAATAATAAGCATCTGATGTTAGAATGAGACTGCAATTTTATATGTGACAAGTGATAGAGTTTCATACGTGATGTCTTCATCTCTGACTGACACAGTGATCTCTGGGCGAAATCCACTTTCAAGATTTTCAGACTTCTTTACACTGGCAATATTTAATGAGTATTTCATTATTAGATATTACATAAAATTGACATACTGAATCACTGAATATGGCAATGAGTACAATTTTATTCTAAAATGAATTATACATTACTTGAGTTTATTCAGAATCTTTCCTTTACCAGCCACTGAGATCAAATCAACAACCTCATCTGAAATGTGATCCATCATCAACCTTTGAAAGTAAAAGAACACAGTATATCAGATCTGATTGTCATTATATAAACAGTAAATTATGGGTTAGTGTGTGTTTGCAGTGTTTCAGACTAAAGTATGGGGGCCGTTTAAAACAGACATGTGCAATTTTTCCTGGAGTTATTTTTGACTCAGCATTTTGTCTCACTCCGGTAGGGTTCAGAAAAGGGATTCTCAGTGACTGTACAGTAAGCAGTGTGTGGAAAAACTCAAATCAGGATCACATGATAATGACTGTTGTAGAAGAACTGCTGAATATCAGATTACCTTCTAGGCTGAATCACAGCTGTTCTCATATTCAGTACTAGCACTCTTGCTTGAGTGATACTGAATAAGTATTAAAACAGATACAATTTGATATCACAGTTAGAGCTGTGATTTAAGTGATTCTCGGTGGCTGTACAGTAAGATGTGTGTGCAAGAAATTGAGCTGAAATCAAATTAATATCACAAGATAATGACTTCTGTAGTACTGAATATCAGATTATCCTTGAGGCTAAATCACAGTTCATACTCAGAGCGCAAGAGCCCATATTCAGTACAGCACTCTTGCTTATGTGATATTGGATAAGTATTGAAACAGATAAAAAAAATACATTTAGAGAAATGAATGCATTGTAATTGCAGTAAATACAAATATATAAGTACTAATAATTGTGGCAATGTACAATGTCTTGTGCTGATGTGTCAGAGAAGGCACAACCAGGACTCAATTTGAGGAGGGATGGCATCCCCGTTGTTGAAAAAAAAAATGACAAAAAGCATCCCCTCTATAAAGCCACCATCCCCTCGTATCATTCCCTTTATTGTTATGCATTGTGTAAAACCTTTGTTAACGAAATTTTAAAATTCTCTGTGTAATAATTAACTAACTATAAATAACAGCGATTGACCAATCAGAACTCAGTATTGTAACGCTGCGCATAGTCATGACAGAGCTCTGATTCAAGCAAGCTTTTATCATTTTCGTCAAAAACAAGAGAATAGAAGGTGTATTACTTTGATTAGTGTTTTAAGAACATTGCCCTGACACTTTAGAATGAATAACGAACATAGTTAAAGTGCATTGATACCATAAGAGATTGTTGTCAAGGTGAATTATTGAATGTCTTCACCGAGGTGATAACGCACACATGCTATAGCTACATGAACGTGTGTTTATTTATTTTATTTAATTAAAAAACTATGGGCTCTGTTCATACTCCGCTGTTTAAAACTGCATGAACCATCCATTCAAGACAGCTAACAAAGACTGTACCACTAATTGTTTGATATAAGAACTCAAGAATTGCATTTAATTCAGAAATAACTTTATTCCTTTTGTCCAAACTATCCAGTGTTAGAGTTGTGGAGTGCTGAAAATTGTGGGGCTCAAAAAAAGTGTCATTTGGAAATTATTTTTAGTTATTTTTATTAAAAATAAATATTGATAAATATTTAAAATTTTAGTGCCCTCAAAAAGCAGCATTTTAGGTATATAAAGAGATGGATTGTGTGTTTGTGTTTGTGTGTGTGTGTGAGAGAGAGAGAGAGAGAGAGAGAGAGAGAGAGAGAGAGAGAGAGAGAGTGAGAGAGAGAAAGAAAGAGGTTACTCATCCAATACTACAATGATATAAATAATATAACGAATAATGCCTATTTATCGACTCCTTATGCCAATAAATAAAAATGAAATAAATAAACAAAGTCTAAATTTCACTCACCACAACTCTTTACAGCGGTACAGTTCAGGCTGAAGCATCTTCAGATTTTCAGATGTTACATGGAGTTTCAGGTTTCTGATGTGTTCACAGCACTGTAAACAGTACTTCAACACCCAGCAGTCTGTCCTTTTCAGTGGAATATTAGACAGATCTATCAAAATCAAACCTTCCAAGACTTTCCCAACAAAGCTCTTCTCATGGAGCTCATAGAGACAATGGAGAATGAACAACATGTGTTCATTTTGATATCTCTGTGAGCACTGATTGAGCCATTCCTCAAGCTGGGTTTCTATCTTGATGATAGAGACGGCAATGTTGTGCTTTTCAAAGAATGAGGAGATCCATTCTTTCTGACAGAGACCACAGAGGAAAAGGATCACAGGCTGCAGAAGCTTTGAATGTCTTATTTCTACATCTGCCATTGAAAGGTCTCTATCTGAGCAACAGGACAAAGCCCATCCTCTCTCTACAGTGTGAAGCAGCTCTTTCACTTTCCTCTGGGATTCTTCTTCATCCAGAAGGACATAGTACAGAGCAGTGAAGAACTCCTGAAAACTGAGATGCATGAAACTGAACATTGTCTCCTGTTGGATTATTCTCTTAATGAGAAACTTGTACAGGAATGGACTGCCAGCAGGGTCTGAAATGGTTTCATTCACAGTTTTCTCATCAAACAAGACCTGCTGTTCCAGAATTCCTCTCTCTGCCAGCTGACCCAGACTCCTCAGCAGGGTCGGGATGGACTGACTCAAACCCTGATAGTGATGCTCTAGTAGAGTGGACACAAAGTCAACGTAGATGGAGGTGGTGGTTTTCAGTCCACTTGTTACATTTGCACCAACCCTGAACATCTCACTGATGATCTGGCAGATAACAGGGATGGAACAGGCAGTGAAGAGGGTTTCATTTGCTCTCACACAGTCATACTCTTTCCTGAAGAACGTCTGGAAGTACCTCTCCACCTGATTTGCAGAAAAGCCCATGATCTCAGTGACTCTCTGTCGTCCTTTCAGCAGCTTGTTCACTGTGTTCTTAGTTCTGGTGGTGACCAGCAGTTTGGACTTAGGTATGAGGTACCTCCTCAAAAGGCCACAAAGAATGACCTCAGGTGGGGCTTTCTGAAGTGGATAAATGTGTGCTGACATGTCATAAATGTCCTGTGTGAGTCTCAGCTCATCCAGTCCATCAATGATGAAAAGCACCTGCTCTGGTGACTGCTGTATCATCTGTGAGATCTGATCTGATGTTAAACTGCAGTTGTAACTCAAGAGCTCAAATAAGTTCATCTCCTCAGAAATACACATCAGCTCTTCACACCTCAGATAGAAAACTACAGTAAAAGGTCTAGAAAATAACCGTTCAGATGCCCAGTCCAACATGATCTTTTGTGCTATGAAGGATTTCCCACTGCCAGAGTCACCTTGGAGAACATTCACTGAATAATGCTTATAATCCCACAAACAACCTTTAAGCTCATCCACACTGATGTTCGTAAAGCTCCCATTTTCCTTTTTCTGAATGATCAGTGGTTCGGTATACAGGGCAGACAATGACTCTTTTTCACCAGACAGGAAGCTCCACTCAGTTTTATACTTCTGTATGATTGACAGCTTATATTGACGTACATTCTCCTGAGATCCTAAAGGGAAACCTGCTCATTAACATGTAAAATGTAAGAGCAATGTAACAAAAAAAACTTACTATTCCATTTTTTAAAAACACGGTATAATCAGTAAAATATCATTATTAAAATAATTTTTTAAAAAAACTGTAAACTATATAATCTTGTGTTTTAGTGAGATTCTGTAAATTCTGAAGAACACTGTCAGTAATGTAGATCACCAAGCTCTATATGCTATATGAGTTCAGTGTCACTGTATAAACTGACAATTTATGATCCAAATTATACCACTAACTGAAGACATACTGGAGCATATTCTCTCCCAATATACTGTACAACAGTCACAAATGTGAACAAGGCATCTGGGTGTTCAGTGTTATTCGACTGGTGATCCTCTAGTACTATTTTTGTCTGACTATTTTTGGCAATCAGAATAGAGTTCTAATTTATAAATCGACATATAAGCATACCTGTCATCCTAAAAGGGCTGTGTGGAGTCCATTCAGCTGATGGTAAGCGTTTTTTTTTCAACAATTTTGGGGAATACTACAGGAAAACGAGAAAATAGAAAAGCTTATCAAAAATAAAATACTGCATTATACTTACTGAAAAAAATATTGTAAATACATTAAATATTAATATTAGATTATATTTCCATTTATATTTCCTCCCTCCCTCCTAAATATAAACTTTGTGGGAAGTTTGATGTGAAATACACTCATGGAAGGTGTAGTGTTTTTCAATATATAAGGACATAGAGATTGAGTGGCATTTCACAGATATTAATAGATAGAATGAATTATAATTTAATAACTGAAGTGCTAAAAGTAGATTTGGGAGCACCAGTTAACAAAATCATGCAACTGATCTAAATGGAAGTTAAGTAACTAAGGACGAAGTCTACATGAGAAATGAAGCAATGTGTTTGCATGCAAAAAACAAAAAAAACAAACAAAAAAGCAAACAAAGCAAAACAAAAACATGCAAAGAGTGGCTCTAAAGAAAAAAAACAGAAGGTTTTGGGAATTGTTCCAATATCACACTGTTAAAAACATTCTGTATGAAAGAATGGGCAAAACATGTTTCCAATGAGATTTAATGTCAGACAACTTTGTGAAATGTCAAAGGGAGAAATACAAGTAAGAGTATAGTTTTTACACAGTAGACAGATTTTTTTAAATTCAGATTTTTATAGATATTTGTTAAACTATATAACTTTTTCCAATCAGTAGTGTCCAAATAAATTTTCAGCATCAATAAGCCCACATTTGTGACCATTGTTATTTCAAAAGGCACAGATACACAGACACACAGGTTACAAATGAATACACCTCATGACCTCAGTGAAATTATAGTGTCATTACACCAAACACACGACAGAAAATCCCTTTTTACTTACATCCAAAGATGACGTCATTCCGGCTAGCGGTGCTTGAAAAGAATTAGAGTTCATGTCAGATGGACTGAGGATGAATTATAAAGTAGTTTGAAGACAATTTAATATGGATTTGTATGAAGTTTGAAATGAGCTTAAAGGGACAGTTCACCCAAAAATGAAAATTCTGCCATAATTTACTCTATTACGATGTGATATGCCTATACCATTATGATATAATATGTATATCATTGCCAGTTAGCTTTGTGAAACAGAAGCACATGCTTTCTTCAAAGGAATATTATCATATTTATGTTGTCAAAAAATTACAGTTGTGTATGTTAAATAGTCCATACCCTCTTAAACTTACCCTCTTTTGATCTCATACGGCCCATTTCTTTTGGCTTCCGCACATGCCCTGAAGAGCTATCATCTGAATCTGATGACAGCATGACATTTTCTGAGAAAAATAATTTTCAAGACACACACAGGTCAGCTGAACTGAGAACAGCAGTGAAAAGTGTCAAGTTACAGCATAACCAGCTTGATGAGACAGTCTAAATTAGGATCTGTCATATTTACATCACGTAAATTTGGGCCCTATCCATTTTTTTTCCCCGAAATAGACTAAATAAACGTAAGTGGCTGGTGAACTGGGAGAAGAGAGTAAACCATTGTTTCATACACAGTGTAATGAATCCACTCCGTCATCTTTCACCCACTTGCCACCAGAGGTCGCTCTTCCACATCATGGACTCTGTTTACAGACTACATTTCCCATAAGCCCCTCACCCAGTCACTGATCACCCTGCCAGCTGTAGCACATTACTATAACACCTGATTCATCTCACCACTATAAGAGCACTACACAGACACACTTACACTGCGAAGTATTGTTAATCATTGTATTGCTATTCCGAGCATCATACGCGTCTTGTTTGCCTGTTTGCTGATCCTGTCTCTATTGGGTTTAGGTCTGGAGACTGGCTAGCCCATGCCAGAACCTTGATATGCTTCTTACAGAGCCACTCCTTGGTTATCCTGGCTGTGTGCTTCGGGTCATTGTCATGTTGGAAGACCCAGCCTCGACCCATCTTCAATGCTCTAACTGAGGGAAGCAGGTTGTTACCCAAAATCTCGCAATACATGGCCCTGGTCATCCTCTCCTTAATACAGTGCAGTCGCCCTGTCCCATGTGCAGAAAAACACCCCCAAAGCATGATGCTACCACCCCCATGCTTCACAGTAGGCATGGTGTTCTTTTGGATGGTACTTATCATTCTTCTTCCTCCAAACACGTTTAGTGGAATTATGACCAAAAAGTTCTATTTTGGTCTCATCTGACCACATGACTTTCTCCCATGACTCCTCTGGATCATCCAAATGGTCATTGGCAAACTTAAGACGGGCCTGGACATGTGCTGGTTTAAGCAGGGGAACCTTCCGTGCCATGCATGATTTCAAACCATGACGTCTTAGTGTATTACCAACAGTAACCTTGAAAACGGTGGTCCCAGCTCTTTTCAGGTCATTGACCAGCTCCTCCCGTGTAGTTCTGGGCTGATTTCTCACCTTTCTTAGGATCATTGAGACCCCATGAGGTGAGATCTTGCATGGAGCCCCAGTCCGAGGGAGATTGACAGTCATGTTTAGCTTCTTCCACTTTCTAATGATTGCTCCAACAGTGGACCTTTTTTCACCAAGCTGCTTGGCAATTTCCCCGTAGCCCTTTCCAGCCTTGTGGAGCTGTACAATTTTGTCTCTAGTGTCTTTGGACAGCTCTATGGTCTTGGCCATGTTAGTAGTTGGATTCTTACTGATTGTATGGGGTGGACAGGTGTCTTTATGCAGCTAACGACCTCAAACAGGTGCATCTAATTTAGGATAATAAATGGAATGGAGGTGGACATTTTAAAGGCAGACTAACAGGTCTGGTTAAGGGTCAGAATTCTAGCTGATAGACAGGTGTTCAAATACTTATTTGCAGCTGTATCATACAAATAAATAGTTAAAAAAATCATACATTGTGATTTCTGGATTTTTTTTTAGATTATGTCTCTCACAGTGGACATGCACCTATGAAAACAATTTCAGACCCCTCCATGATTTCTAAGTAGGAGAAGTTGCAAAATAGCAGTGTGTTCAAATACTTATTTTCCTCACTGTAGATGTAGGTTTTTGAGAAGCATAATCAAAATATTGCAAAATAATACTAAAATAATAATGATCAGATTACACTTTACAATAAGGTTCGTTGCTAAACATTAATTAACTATATTAGTTAACATGAACTAATAATGAACAGCACTTATACAGCATTTATTAATCTTTGTTCATTTCAACATTTACTAATACATAATTAAAATCTTGTTAACATTAGTTAATGCACTTTGATCCAACATGAACAAACAATGAACAACTGTATTTTCATTAACTAACATTAACGGAGATTTGTAAATACTGTAACAAATGTATTACTCATGGTTAGTTCATGTTCGTTAATATATTAACTAATGTTTAACTAATGAACCTTATTGTAAAGTGTTACCAATGATCATAATAATTTAAAAGGAAGAAATTTCCTTTGTATTTAACATTAAGTGTTTTTGTAACCTTTTTTCAACCATTTAACACACCACATTTAATCAAAGCTGTTTCATCATTGAAACAACAACTGACATTATTTCAACCATTTTTCAACGTTAAATTTCAGACATGTGCAGTGTTTTAAATCATTTAGCATTAAATGTGGTATTGACGTTGTTTCAATGTTGAAACAGCAAATGACATTATTTCAACCATATTTCAACACTGAAGGTCGGTCATGTGCCTGCTGGGTACGTTCCCTCAAAATGTCGACCACAAGAAAGAAAAAAAAAGTCATTTCCTCAACAGGATCATTACTTTTCTGAGAAGCCAAATTAATTCATTAATTAAAACATAAAACTCAAATAACTTTAAAAAAAAAACCATTCCGAATTTCATTATAAGCTTTATAGGTTCAGTGAAACTGAAATACTATTGTCTGTATTTCGCACTTTAATTAAATAAATACTCACTATGAGGATCTGCCATCGTGAAGACTGTACTTTACTGTACTTTATCCTGCGTTTTAAAATACAGTAAACGTTTGAATAGTGTTCCGAAGTTCATACTGCAGTACAAAGAGAATTCCAAGAAATTATACTGTTTGTTTTGTCATCATCTAAAACGCAACAAGACTTCCTGACTCGAGAAACAGGAAGTGATCCGGCACACCCAGTGTGGGATGTATGGCAGAAACCGAAAAGTAGATTATATAGGCTACCCTTACTTCCAGCCCAGTAAAATGCTCTAACATAACATTTATTTTTTTCTTTTCTTATTTGTAACAATTACAAACATTCAATAGCCTATTTGATTATGAGATAGGCAGTAGTTTTACATTTTTTGCTGTAAGCCCACAAATACTGACCAGAATATACATGGTATTTGTTTTCTGATACATTGTCAAAAAAACTATATATATAATTCTTATTTCCCACAATCAATGGTTCACTGTAAAAAATAAAAAGTTGACTTAACTTAAAATTTCAAGGCAACTCGCTGCACAGCTTTTTTGAGTTTACTCAACTTTTGTAAAAAACAGTTATACTGACTGAAATTAAGTTGTCAGTCATACAAAAAATATTTAATTGGGTTAACTTAAGATTGTTGGTTTTGTGGAGAGGTGCAACTGTTTTTTAACAAGCCTTTTTAAGTTGAGCCAATTCAACTTTTTTGGTCTGTAGAACTCAGTGTCTGAAGTTGAGTGAACAAAAAAATACTATTGGAAATTGGTACACTGTAATTTAATTGTTACCATCGTTGTGTTTAGCATGCTGAATGTTGAAGTCTGTGTGACTCAAATATAGTCAATTACACAATATTGTCACAAATTCATGATTGATAATCAACCCACTTAAGTTTCCAACTGTTTGTGTGTTTATAATTGTTACCATTAACTTTTAAATGATCATTAACTGGCATAAATTAAGATGGTCATGTTATTCATATATATAATTATATATATATATGGATTGTGAAGTTCAGTTACATACAAATATATGAACTGTGATTTCAATACAATCCAATAATATAAATGAAGTGCCCAAGCAAAGGAAACACCATCCACCAAAATGGTGAGTTCAAAAAAAAAAAAAAACACACATTTTTCTACACTGTCCCATGAACAAATGGTTGCATTTTATATTCCAAAAATTAGTATTTGCTAGTGGGAGGGCAGTTTCTAACTTAACTTAAATAATAAGTTGGCAGAAGTTTTTTTAGGATTTTTTAGAACTTGCAAAACCTTGTTCACAAAACTAAACTTTTTAAGTTTATGGAAAGAAACTTGGTTTAGGTTGAATAAATGTATTAAACATAGTTAAACTGACTTTTACATAGATTTTTGCTGAGCCAACACAACAAAACCAGTAATTTGAACCTTTTTCAAGTTGGGTTTACCAAACCAACAAGTGTGCTTGTAAACTTGCATGTGTATGTCCAGTCAACAATTCAAATTAAGTTGATCAGACAATTTTTGAACCAACTTATTTCCACTTGTTAAGTCAACTTTTTTTAGTTTTATTGTCCAGTTAACTAATAGATGATAGTTATAACAACTTTTTGCAAGTTGGATTTTTTACAGTGTTGAAGACAAGGAATGACTATCTGTCCCCATGCCAGCTACAGTACCACTTCAAAAACAAAAAAGGCCTACTGTAATGAGGAGCCGAGTCAGCGGATGAGATCCAAGAGCGAGCTTTATTCAAAGACGTAGTCAGACAGGCAATGGTCAACTCAACAGCAAACAGTAGTGGCAAAGAACAGGCAGGCTCATAGTGACAATCCAGGCAAATGGTCAAAAGGCAGGCAGATAAACAACAAAACGGGAAAACAGGCAGGATCAGGAAACGGGCAGACAAAACAAGGAAATAACGCTCAGAATTGAAATACAGGTATTAACAATACTTTGCAGAGAATGCAAGTGAGAGTAGTGCTTAAATAATGATGGGATGTGAATGTAATTAGATCAAGCTAATGTGCTACAGCTGGCTGGGGTGATTAGTGTATTGATGAGGAGGCAGCGAGTAAAATCCAAATGCAGCTTTAATCAAGAACGTAGTCGTACAGGCAGAGGTCAACACAACAGCAAACAACAATATAAGAGGGCAGACAGGATCAAGATGATTTCCAGGCGGAAGGTCAGAGGCAGGTAGAGAGTCGTCAGAAAAACAGGGAACAGGCAGGATCAGCAACAGGAAAACCAGACAGGGAAATAATGCTCGGAAATTGTGATAATGAATCGACAATACTTCGCACTGGGGAGGTGAGTGAGTGAACTATTTATAGTGAAGTGATGAAGCTAATGAGTGGTGATAATCAGGGACAGCTGGCGGATGATTAGTGACTGGGTGAGGGATTATGGGAAGTGTAGTGCAGCGTAGGGGAACTACAGTGTGAGCGGGTGACCTCTAGTGGTGAGTGGGTGTAAAAATGAACCGAATTCAAAACAATCAGTGACTGGGTGCGGGGCTTGTGGGAAATGGCTCCATAAACTAAGAGGGCGACATCTGGTGGCAAGTGAACAGACGACAACAGACTGAATTCATAACACCTACACAGAGGCCTATATTTGTGAAATACTGACACATTTTATATATTGTTTAAATTATAAATGATATATTTAAATGTATCCACAGTATTGTGAATTTATGCTCTTAATCATTTTCAGTGATGGCAGATATTCATTGTTCAATCTCCAGTGCAGTCAACATGGGACCATAACAGCGTTACATCTGTGCCACATTACCACCATAGATTTTTGCCTGTTTTTTTTTTTCTTCTTTTTTGGGGGTTAATGCAAAGAAGACATATCAATGATTGCAACAGGCAAAGTTTGTTTCATGACCACGATAATAATGTAACGTAGGGCCTATAGCTGAAAATACATTTTAAAAATATTTTTGCTAGAATGTGGACTGTATGCTTTAACTTTACCACAAAGATAGATTATGATAATTCAGCTGAACAATGACACTATTTTCTCTTAGAGTAGCTGTACAGCCGAGATTTTAATCATTTTCCTGTTATCACTGTAAAGCTGCTTTGAAACAATCTTGTATAAAGCGATATATACGTAAATAAAGGTGACATGTCTTGACTTATATGAATGTTCAACAGTTCAAAGCTGCATTAGAAGAGGAATATTCAGTGTTACAACTGCTCATTCTACCCTAATAAGATAGATTTCACAGAGAAGGGATATTTGTGAAACAATCTGTTTGAGAATCTTATTTCATTACTCAGCACCTATATACAAAAAAAAAAATTCTAAACTTTTTTAAATAAATATAACCTATTGCATAGAAAACTTTCAAACTTTACGGGACACAATCTCAATTGAGCTTTTAATATGTAACATCACACAAGAACATCAAACAAGATTCTCATTTTCTTATTTTGTGGTTATGCAGCATGAACTTTACATTTCATCTGTGATCATGTCTTTGGTCTTCAAACATCAGAAACCTCCATCATGAAACAAACTGCTTACAAATTTAGATTCTAATTGAAACAAACAAAAAAATATTCAAATGTGAGTGTGTTTCAGACTCTTGAAATTCACTTTCTCACGCTCCTGTTTAAAAAAAGAACTGTACTTTACATTCCAATCAAGATTCACTTTTTTTAAATTATTTTTTTGTTGTATTATTGACTATTGAAAAATGCAAAATACAAAAGAAAAATATGATCCTTGTGCTTTTTCTTATAGCAAATTGTACGTTTTTTTTTATTTTATGTGTTTTTCCACAGTATTATCAAATAAAAACATCTTTCATAGTAAATTATTGTCATAATGAGTTATACATAAGCATATTAAAGCAACAATCAACATACTGTACAGTTGGGACCAAAAACAATTTTAAAAACAGATATAAGGATTTAAATCTGAATATAATTTTGTTTTAAAACAAAGAAAATGATAATTATTTGTTAAAAGTTATAATATAAATGAAAAAAAATAGTTCAGATTCTGCATTTCATGTATTAAATAGATGGATGCTTCTCAAATCATGCTGGAGAATATGATAATAAAAGCATCTGAATCTCTCTCTATATACATGAAGCTGTCGCTGCCATTTTTGTCTCAAATCAACTGAAGTTTCTCTCTGATGTTCTCTCAGAATTACTATGGTCCACTGTGTCCAGACTCCAGTTCATCTATCAGAGACGACGTTTTTTTTTTCCCCGTCCAGCAGTCTGTAGAATTCTGCTTCTACACAAGATCCATTAGTCAAGAACATCCAATAAGAGTCTTTAGATTTCAGAAAGGTCAGCAACACCATCACTGACTAAACAGTCTGAATGAGTTCATCTCTGTGTTTTTTCAAATTCAGATTGACACAACAACAACAAAAAAGACATCTGGTTATTTTTCAGAAGGGGTTGTACGTAATAGAAAGAAAGAAAACTAAGTGAAATGTAACTTTAAAGGGGACCTATTATGCACAATTTTACATGGTGATTGAACATTAAAGGGTCAATTCATGAAAAATGAAAATTCTGTCATTAATTACTCACCCTCATGTCGTTCATCTTCAGAACACATTAAGATATTTTTTGATTGACAAGCCTGCATTGACAAGTTAATTTACACTTTCCAACACTACTAAAACATTTAAAGCAGTTCATATCACTACAGTGGTTCAACCTTAATATTATAAAGTGATGAGAATACTTTTTGTGTGCCAAAAAACAAAATAATGACTTTATTCAACAATATCTAGTGATGGTCGATTTCAAAGCTTCGAAGCTTTATGAATCTTTTGTTTCGAATCAGAGGTTCAGAGGGTGTATCAAACTGCCATTGTCATGTGAATCATTGAAATTTCGAAACACTTATGACGTAACGATGCGTTGTTTACCGAAATCACGTGACTTTCACGCTCCAAACCACTGATTCGAAAAAAAGATTCATAAAGCTTCGAAGCTTCATGAAGCAGTGTTTTGAAATCGCCCATCACTAGATATTGTTGAATAAAGTCGTTGTTGTTTTTTTTTGCGCACAAAAAGTATTCTCTTTCGCTTCATAACATTAAGGTTGAACCACTGTACTCACATGAACTGTTTTAAATATATACCTTTATATACCTATACCTTTCTGGGCGTTTGAAAGTCTAAATTAACTTGTTGTCAATGCAGGCCTCATTGAGATATCGGATTGGATCTTAGTTTGTGTTTTCTTACGGGTGTGAAACGACATTAGGGTGAGTAATAAATGACAGAATTCTCCTTTTTGGGTGAACTAACCCTTTAATGAGTGTCGACAGTGTGTGTACACAACCACCCTATAATGGTAAAAATCCACCCACTCCTTTTATATAATGTATTATATTATATATTAAATCATAAACAGTGTCACAAAATGAGTAGTTTGCATTTTATATACATTGTGACGTCACATTGTAACAGGCCCCGCCCATGACCTCCTGTTGGCTGAATCAATGAACACAGAACGCGTTTTTCCATTCCACTGATCTGCTTTTCTATGAAAATGTGCTAGACAGACTCGGAACTCGGAACTTTACAGCATCTTGTGCAGGAAATGGCATTCTAAAAACACAGCGCTCAACGTCAAAGAACGTTTAACTTTTAAAAAACTCATCTCAACACTCATTTTCACTGCCCGCGTCCCGCGTTTTTAGGCACAATAATGGACTGTGTACGTATGGCCCCGAATGGGAGAAAAAAAATTTAGTGCAGGTTTACATAGAGAATATTGGAAAAGCAGTGCAGTGGAAATTCTGTGGAAATGGCCCCATGCTGTTTCTACTGTTCTGTGGTTGCTGGACGAGGCACGAGCTGAAGAGAGAGAATATATATATATACACTGTATATAAATAGAGAGAGATTTATACCATCTCTGCTGAGGTTCTCTATGTATTAAGGCTGTCCACTGTGTCCAGACTCCAGATCATCTACTAGATAAGGTTCCTTCTTCTTCAGCAGTCTGTAGAATTTTTCTTTTACAGGAGCTCCTCCAGAGTCAAGAACATCCAACAAGAGTCTTGTTTTCTCCTGTCGGGGTTCTGCAGCACGAATTTTACTGTACATTTCGTCTGGAATCATGTCTTTTGTCCTCAGGCCATCAGCAATCGCCTTCACTGATGAAACTCTATTAATGAGTTTATCTCTGTGTTTTCTCACAAATTCAGATCCTGATACAAACAAAAAAAGATTCAACTAACTTTTCAGAACTTTTTTCAGTCTGATAGAAAGAATAAACAACTATTGCAATTGTACTTTGAGCTCATACCCATGAGACTTCTGTGAGACAGGGATTCTACATCTTGAGCTGATTTTCCTATTAAAACAGAAAAATCTGTCATAAAAACCTTATTAAATTAGGGACTGATCAAAAGGGGAAATCAGGGACAACTTTTTTTTTTCATTCATTCTCATGAAAAGGTGAAATGTTCAAATCAGATACACTTAAGGTAAAACACTAATCCAACTGTATGTCAAAGAAGAGCACGCATCTCAGGAAAGATATTGTTTTAATTCCTGTAATATTAAAGAATCAGGTTTTCTACTTTATGTGGCACTTCTTTCAGCTGTCAGGAATAAAGTGCCTGAAGCAAAAGAACCCTGATTGGTACCTATACATATAATTATGTGATACGGGTTAAATCCTTTTTATAAAAAAAACTGATCAGCTGGTCAAGTCTATTTTACAGATATAATCTTTGATATAACTAGTGTTATAATTACACCCAACAACACATCCATAATAAATTCTGGCTTGACAGTTCCTAGCATCATCATGTCATTCATTACCTGTGAGAAGGATTCGTCGTGGAACCCACACTTCCTTTCCATTTGATTTATCCAAAAGACTCAGCTTTACCTCCTCAATGTTGACATCCACAAACACTTCAAATGTGGGATGATAGTTTGGACCAAAATTACACTCAAACATCTCAGTCTGAAAATAAGAAAGGAAAAATGAAGGCGAGAGACTGAAAAAAAGAATAATCCTTAACACAACTAAATTTCAAGAAACTATCTCAGGAAAAACATTAAATCTGAGAATATTTCACTGAGATGTTTTTTGTTGTAACACCCGTTTTCATTCTGTGTCTGAACATTCTGTTTTAGTTTCGGTTTCTTAAAAACTTGCCTTCCAAAAAGCCCAGTCTGCTCTGATTGGTCAGCTGATTGCTCTGTAAAGTCTACTGTTTTGCTGCATCAGTTTTGCCGCTTTTCCACTGCATGGTCAGTTCAGAACGGCTCGCTTAAATAGCAGCACCTTGGTGGAGGAACCAAGGGTATCGTCCTGATACTAAATGTGATGTGTAAACACTTCAGATCACTGATTGGTCAGAGAGAATCGTCACTACCAGCATCATTGAATTTGAAAAATGAGACACCCAACCAACTAGATTTAAATAGTCAGTAACAGCCACTGCAGGATCATTTGTTCACGAAATATTGCATGTGTGTTACGTACTGTATTGCAGTAACAAGGGCTCACCCCTTTGTTGTATGTTCCTGGGGGCCAGGGTTTATGTAAATTTTAGGGTTAGTGATGTCACTAACCCGGGAAGAACCTCATTGTAGTTCCTACCAACGTTTGTTGTAGTCCTTAAAAAGCCATTTCTTTAAAAGAAATATCTCCCTTTGCTTTTAACTTTGAGTGTTGTAACAAACAGCAAAATTACACACTAACTAAAGCTAAAAAAGTGAAATCATAAATCAACCACTTCTTTAAGGTTTACCATTAGGTTTCCTGAACAACTTTCAAAAACGTTGTGTCACTGTGTAAGTGAATGTTAGACCTTTTGCTCTGTTAACAAAGTTTATCAGATAGGAAAAATTAGAGTTCCAAATTTGGCCTAACATACACAGTTTATATCTGTGCTTGTAAAATACGCAAATCAATGTTAAAAGTTACAGTATAGGAATAATTAGCTAATATGGGGTAATGAGAAGTAACTCTCTTTGGGCTCTGTGTTTTGTTCCTTTACAGATTGAGTACATGCACAAACTGCTATATTACACACTAAAGCTACAGTAAAATAAAAAAGCATAAACCGGTCCCCTTTAATATAATAAATGATATTTATATCAAATACATATATGTAATAAAAAATTGTTACCTCTGGCTGCACTGTAGATTCCTCTGGTTGACAACACAGACTGTATTCTGTTGTCGGAGAAAGAGAACACTTTGAACTGGTTTTAATGTGTTTATTCTCCGCATGCTGGTCCTTGACCTTAAGGGAAGAAGAAGCTGTGAAAGCCAGTGTTTGGGGGATAGCAGTAACCAGAGGCAGTTCTAGGGTCAGTAGATATTTAGGGCTTTAGCCCAGACTTCTGAGAATGCAAATGGAGTCAATTTGCCAAGCTGTCAAATTTTTGCCATTTTTTTTAAACTAATATAAAGCATGCACATAAACTATGATGGAATCACATTTAACAAATAAATCACTCATTGTGCAACAAAAAATATGTGATTTACTGACAAATGTTGTATGCAATTTTCCAAAGTTGTGCATGTTAAATTCATAACTTTAGCTGGAAAATTACCTAGTGACCCACACATGGAAAAATAAATTAGTGGATTAAAACAGCATTAAACAGAAGTTGCGATAGTCTTTTTTATTCTATTAAGAATAAAATAAAAATTCTATAAAGAATTGTCCATTTTGATTTCATGGTAACTTTAAAAACAGTTATAATTCCTGAAAATTTGCCCTGTACACAGACATTAGTCCCCTTAGCAACATTAAAAATAAAAACCTTTGTTCAAATTGTGAATTGATATATAGAGAAAGCAATATAGTGTAATCACTGAAGTTGTCAACCTTTCCACCACAAGCTCATGGGTTCTGCATTCTCACAAAAACTCTTTACAATCAATGAAGTTGACCACACTGTAGCGATTCTCATTTTTGACTTTACTTTGTTGACTATAATGACAGAATAGCAAAAAAAAAATAATGTGTTAATGCCATATAGGCATCACAAGTATTTATCTGTTCAAAAGCAATGTATTGAGCAATATGTGTCCTTTATTAGGAAAACAATATTTCCATTTGATATGGATGTGTGAATGTGTGTTAATACAAACATGCCCAAATATCAAGAACCATCATATAGTAAATAAACATTTGCATTCATTTAAAGAAAAAAAAGAAAGTAAAATTAGATACCTCTGACAGTGGAACATTCCACGGGAGCAAATGTACATCCATTATGTTTTCTTTCTGTCCCGCAGTAATTGGTCGCAGAAAGACAAGCACTTGGGCAGAAACAGGGGAAGGTGGAAAAATCATCCTTTTTAAGACCCCAAAGATGGAGAGATCTCTGATGTCAATCATCACATGACTTTCAGTCACTTGGAGAGGCTGTATTATTGCTGTATTACCACCAGTTAAATGTGCTACAGCCAAACCTTCCTTGTTTTCCTCTGTACAACACATAATAATAATAGATTATTATATAATAATATAACAAAAAAAGATTTCCAACAAAGATGATTATTTGTACATCAAAAACTGTAATTGAACATTATCGGTTACACTTTATTTTAAGATGTCTTTGTTACATTTAAGTACTGAGTAATATTAAATAACTACATGTACTTACTATAGGGTTAGGACTGGGGTTTGGTTTAGAGTTAGTTGCATGTAATTATGCATTAATAGTTTTACTATAGTAACTACATGTAACAAGTAAAAACAACATTTTAAAGTTTTACTTCAGGATGTTAAGATGTAGAAATAAACATACTAGAGATTTCACAGTGTGGAAGGTGCAGTCTTGAGATTGAACCATGAAAACAGTCAATGTTGTACAAGGGTCCTGCAGGCTGCATCTGACCCAAACCATCTAACAGACGAGGATCCCATGAGGCAGTTTTATACAGCACTTCTCCTTCACCGTCCATCCCAAACACAAGGTTGGTCAGACTGCAACGAAACTGACCAGCATGTGGACACACAAGCCTGGAGGACATAAAATTAATTTACAATTTATTAAAGCATAACACCATGCTTATCTTCTAAAAATGTACAAAAATAAAATAAAGTGTTCAATACCTGTATGTATTCTGTTCGTGTTTGTCTTCATCTCCGGTCTGAAGTAAGTCAGGAGTGAACACTTCTTCATCTTCTGAGGACTGAAGTAAATAAAAGTGTATAGAAAATATTTTATACTCCAAAATTATATGTTATTTAAAAGATTAAATGTGTAATTTTCGCAAACATTTTGAATAATAGGATTTTAATAATTTATCTTACACTAAAACCTCAATATGGGTTATACAATGTGATTACAAAATATTGTTATTAGATACAATTGTTATGATACGTGTGTGATGAATGAAGTGCACGACTGGAATAGTCCAAGAGTAGTATTTAACCAGATGAAAAAATATTTGTCGAGACAAACTTTTAGTTGGTAGGGAGGGATGGATGGGATGGGATGGGAGGTTTAGTTGGGAGGGAGGGATGGATGGGATGGGAGGTTTAGTTGGGAGGGAGGGATGGAGGGAGGATGGGAGGAGGGATGGATGGATGTCTGGATGTCTCAAGCCAACTTAATAAACAAAATCCCGATAAGGGAGAACATAACCACTTTGTAGGAATTGAGGACGAACCAGACAAATGAATCTTACAGAAGATTCGTCCAAACATAACTCCACACAAAACTCATCTCAAGCCAAATCAACACACAAGACCCAAAATCAGGGAATTTGTCATTTGCGGCTCCATTCAGTCTACCAAACCCCTCCAGCTAAGTACTTTATGGCTTAGCAAGCTTGTAAATTTTGAGCCTAGCTGAGGAAAGAGGTGTCAAACTTAAGCAATTTGAAAAAGACCAAATGGTTAAAAAGACAATGCAACTCGAGTCAATGTCAGGGTTATGTCTGTTTTTCTGTTTACTTGTTCTGTCAGTTGTCACATGGTTCGAATTTTCCCTTCACTTTTGTTTCTATGGTCACCATCTTTATTAGTTCATTTAGTTCAGCTGTTTTGTTAATTAGTTACGTCAATCATCTGTGCCCCATTCATCACTCCTCAGTTGTTCCTGTATTTATTCCCTCTGTTCTCCTTCTGTGGTTGTCAGTTCTCGTTTATGTTGGGATGTTTGTGTGTGTGTTTTCCTGATATCCCTGATTTTATATTAAAGTCTGCATTTCCATATGCTTCCTCGTCGAGAGTTCCTTATCCCACACATTCTGTAACAGAATAACCGACCTAAACTGCAACATGATCGCGTCAGAGGATCGCCTGTGGGGACTGTGACAGAGTGGCCATCCTTTGGAGAGGTATGTGGAGGAGTTCATCGAGCTCTCCCATCGGGTGAGCTGGCCCGACGCTTATCTCATTTGTGCATTTTTGTTTGGGTCTGGATGAGGATACGAATTGCTATTATGATCCGGTTTGTCATTTTTCCCTAGTCGAGGCCATTAATCTTATTCTCCATTTAAATGGTTCTCATATTGAAGTAGCAGGGGTTCAAAAGGAGCGTATTTCTCATAGACACACACACAGAGCCTCGCCAGCTCACCCCAAGCCGGTACCCTCCACATACTGCTCCAATGGTAGCGGCCATTTCTGTTTGTCGGCACCTTCCCACACGGCTCCCACGATCATCCCAATCCTCTGTCCAGCGAACGTCTTGGATGCTGCTCCCAAGCCTTGTCGCCAGATGGCCAGCATGTCCGTGTCCCGTTATAAGAGGGCTGTCGCTCCCGAGCTTCGACGCGAGATGGCAGCCGAGTGTGAGCCGCAGCGCAAAATGGCCGCTGCAACTGAGCCACATCCCCAAACGGCCACTTGAAATCAAAAGTTGTTCAACTGCATAATTCTATATCATGTATACACATTACACATGTGACTATTATGCTCTGATCATTCACAATTCATGTAATTGTTATAACTTTTAAATGGTTGATTGAAAGTGTGCCTTGCTTGATGTGAGTGTAAAACTCTATTCATAATTCAAAGTTTGGCTTGAATGAAATTGTGTAAAATGTATCGCATGCTTTTTAGAGTAATCATGACTTAACTGTACTCTCTGGAAGTTAAGAGACCACAGATAACATTTAATTTATGACCAGGGGAGGAGAAAAGCCACCTCTTAATCAAGGATGATACCCAATTGGTCAGAACTCCTCAAAGAGGTTGGACAAACACTTTGTAACAGCCATCCAACTTACTCTCGTCTCACTCACTTTCCTTTCTTTTACTTTAGTTTTCTTTCTTTCCGTTGAGAGTCTCATGTTCTAAGTTAAGTTTTGCCGCAAGGTTAATCGACTCTGCAGTCCATGCCACCTCAACTTCAAACTTCAGCCACGAGGGAAACTCCATTCATTTGCCAGCACAACAGATTGTGATTGGCTTCCCACTACATCAATCCGGACTGAAAAGACTTTCAGCAAATCAACGAACCTGGGAAACCCCCTTCTCAAGGAATCCCCATTTAAAGACACAAATGACAAACGCAAGTACCTCCAGATTCTATAGCTGGATTGGTGCATTGATATAAAGTCTAATAACCATGCCTAAGCAGTGATAAAAGTTAGTTTGGGTTAGAATAATTAATAAAGTGTCATTTATAATTTTAAAGAGAAGTGTCTTGTGTTATGTGCTTACAAATTTTATGTCTTAAACTGCCGATCTTGCTAATAAATATTGTTTTCACAATGGTTGGATATTCATATCCGCTACAGAGGTTATTATACTGCCCATGCAAAAGATTCACGTTTCAGTTGTCGTAAAATAAGTGACTAGTTCAAAATTCCTTATAAATTAATTAATAATTTCATTTGAGCTAATTCGCTTACAACATAAAACATAGACAAGAACGGAAGAACACTGAGAACACGGGGGTATGTATACAGTAGGGAGAACAAGTATTTGATACAATTTGATACGATTTTGCAGGTTTGCCCATTTACAAAGCATGTCGAAGTCTGTAATTTTTTATCATAGGTACTCTTCAACTGTGAGTGACGAACTCTAAAACAAAAATCCAGAAAATCACATTGTATGATTTTTAAGAAATTAATTAGCATTTTATTGCATGACATAAGTATTTGATACATCAGAAAAGCAGAACTTAATATTTGGTACAGAAACCTTTGTTTGCAATTACAGAGATCATACGTTTCCTGTAGTTCTTGACCAGGTTTGCACACACTGCACCAGGGATTTTGGCCCACTCCTCCATATAGACCTTCTCCAGATCCTTCAGGTTTCGGAGCAGTCGCTGGGCAATACGGACCTTCAGCTCCCTCCAAAGATTTTCTATTGGGTTCAGGTCAGGAGACTGGCTAGGCCACTCCAGGACCTTGAGATGCTTCTTACGGAGCCACTCCTTAGTTGCCCTGGCTGTGTGTTTCGGGTCGTTGTCATGCTGGAAGGCCCAGCCACGACCCATCTTCAGTGCTCTTACTGCGGGAAGGAAGTTGTTGGCCAAGATCTCGCGATACATGGCCCCATCCATCCTCCCCTCAATACGGTGCAATCATCCTGTCCCCTTTGCAGAAAAGCATCCCCAAATGATGTTTCCACCTCCACGCTTTATGGTTGGGATAGTGTTCTTGGGGTTGTACTCATCCTTCTTTCTCCAAACACGGCGAGTGGAGTTTAGACCAAAAAGCTGTATTTTTGTCTCATCAGACCACATGACCTTCTCCTATTCTGCCTCTGGATCATCCAGATCTTGACCTTGCGTGCACTGCAGGATTTTAATCCATGATGGCATTGAGTGTTACTAATGGTTTTCTTTGAGACTGTGGTCCCAGCTCTCTTCAGGTCATTGACCAGGTCCTGCCGTGTAGTTCTGGGCTAATCCCTCACCTTCCTCATGATCATTGATACCCCACGAGGTGAGATCTTGCATGGTGCCCCAGACTGAGGGAGATTGACCGTCATCTTTAACTTCTTCCATTTTCTAATAATCGTGCCAACAGTTGTTGCCTTCTCACCAAGCTGCTTGCCTATTGTCCTGTAGCCCATCCCAGCATTGTCCAGGTCTACAATTTTATCTCCGATTTCCTTACACAGCTCTTTGGTCTTGGTCATTGTGGAGTGGTTGGAGTCTGTTTGTTTGAGTGTGTGGACAGGTGTCTTTTATAAAGGTAATGAGTTCAAACAGGTGCAGTTAATACAGGTAATGAGTGGAGAACAGGAGGACTTCTTAAAGAAAAACTAACAGGTCTGTGAGAGCCGGAATTCTTACTAGTTGGTAGGTGATCAAATACTTATGTCATGCAATGAACTACAAATTAATAATTTAAAAATCACACAATGTGTACAAAACTAGGTCACAGGAAACACAAGAAACAGCCAACACATAACAACAATACTCTACCAATACTCAATTATAATTGTTATAACAAGGAAACCTTAAGAGTCCTCTTCATGACAGCTGCTGATGATTCAGTTTTTAATGATGAACCAGACCCAGAACCTGAACTCTCTCCTTCTGTCAGACAAAACAGAAATAACTGGGATCATTCAAAAAACAATTTGCATACACTAACAGATTTTTTTCCAGATGCAGGCATATAAGTCGACTCATGATACATTAAACATTTATAAACAAAGAAAATCAAATCAGATCTTCTGATATCACCATTTGGAACATTACTGCACTAGAGTGGGAAGCTCTATAGCAGGAGTGTTAATTATAAAAAAACAAAAACTCTCACTCATTTCTTTCTTCATCTTCAGCTCGTCCTCTGTGAATTTCTTCCAATCTGGCTTGATCAACACTGAATTTCCCCAGCTAATGAGAATAACATTTAAAATTCATGATGATGGCAAAATTATTATTTTCTGTATGTCTACAGGACATAATATTCATAATGAACTGGAAAAAAAATATAAGAATATAAAAAGAAATGTGTAATAAATAACTCTTACACGGTCAGAGCCCAATCAACCTTCTTCAGTGATTTCTTCAGGAACTTCTTCAGGGACTCCAACAACATGAAACTACAGATGATCCTGAAAAAGATTTTAAAATGAACTACATTCAATCTAAAACTGTAAGCACTTCTGGTTTACTGTGCTCAATGGTTGGGGAAAATCTAATGTTTTCATGATACTTAGTATGAGGAATCAAGAAAACAAAGAATTAAAGGTGCAATATGTAATATTTTTGCAGTAAAAGCCACTAGGCCAGTGTTATATATTTTGTTCAGCTAAGTACTTACAATAATCCCAAATGTTTCCAACTCTTTGTAAATCGTGAGAAAATTGCAATTTTAACCAATTCTCCAGGACGTGTGCGGGAATAGCCTGTCAATGACGTCATATCTGTGTTACCCTCGGTTTCCGATTTTACTGCCGTAGAAACCATGACAACATGGTTGTTTTAGAGAAAGGACCACAGGTGCTTAGGAGGCTATAGTTCTCGCCCTGGAGTGTCTGTCAGAACGCAGGACAGGAGGCAGGGATCAGTTTGAACAGTTTACTGAACTTTCTTCAGCAGCACAAACATACATTAGACAAACACATTGCTACACTTCTACGTTTCAGGTGCAGGTTTGGAGTCTGTAGTTAGTCATTAGTAGGTGGCGGGTGTGTAGGTGTGGGTGCAAATATACAAACAGTAGGACATGTTACATAAGCACCATTATTGATAGCTTAACATCACTTCTAGCACAATACAACAGTTTAACCAGGCTGAATCATAACTTATAAAACACCATTTTTTACCTAATAATTTGGACAGAACAAACAATAATATATTTGTTTCAATAATATAAGAACAACATTCAAATCTCCGATAAACAACGTGCATTCTACAATGACGACATGGAATGAGTCATTGTTATTGAGTGGATTTGACCAAATGCTCAATTACTTCAATGTCTTTATATCTCTGATAAAACTTAAACAGTTAATTGAGAATATGAGACTCACTTTCTTAAAATGGACACACACAGTTATTAATAATTACACACACACTGCATCGTGACTTCTGGAACAGTCTTCACGTGGTGAGTGCTGCTATCTTTGTCATGCGCATTTCACGTGCGCAATCTCTTCCAGCACATCCAGCAATGGCCGCTAGATGGCGCCTTTGCGCTACCTTTGCAACAGCCGCCCCCACATTTGCAGTGTGCATGTGCTCCAATTGAATTTTACTCATCATTAGGCAATTCGGGCAGCTTAATTAACTTTACCTAAAGGTCTGGTGAAACTCCTGTCCTTGACTTTCACCTCAGCTGCTCTCACATGTCCATCAGTGCTTGGAAATACCTTCACCACTTTGCCTACTAACCATGGAGCCTCAGCTGAAGACCAGGTAAGTAGTAACTTATGAGCTTGGCCCAGAAATGATCCACCAATATCTGACTTTGTCTCCACCGTCTGCGACTTAGGCGTTCAGAATCCTGGTAGACGACCTGTGGCAATGAACTACTGGGCTGCCCCATCAAGAGATGATTTGGTGTTATTGGGTCAACATCTGCGATGTTGGATGACACATACCCCAACGGTTTAGAATTCAAGATAGCCTCCACTTCAATCAAAACTGTTCTGAGTACTTCTTCAGGAACGCTCTGTGCTCCAATTGTGGTGCTAAGGGCTGCTTTTACAGAGCGAATTTCTCGCTCCCACACTCCTCCAAAGTGTGGGGCTGCTGGAGGATTGAAGTGGAAGTTGATTAGATTTTTTGCCAGCAACTCTTGCAGGTTAGGACTCATGGCAGAGAAAGCCTCTCTCAACTCTTTCTCTCCTCCTCTGAAATTTGTCCCCTGGTCTGAATAAAGTTCAGCAGGGTTACCACGGCGGGCCGTAAACCTTCGTACAGCCATCAGGAAGGCATCTGTGTCAATGGAGGTAAGTATGCCCAGATGTACTGCTCGAGTAGTAAGGCATTTAAATATAATACCCCACCTTTTTTCTGTACGTCTGCCAATCTCCACCTGGAATGGCCCAAAGCAGTCCATCTCAGTGGAATAGAATGCTGGCTCGAACAAACGGAGTCCAGCAGGAAGCAAGTCCGCCATCTTCGGTACAACAGGTTTGGCTCTCAACTTCCGGCACTCCAGACAAGCGTATTGATGCTTTTGAATGGCCTCACGCCCTCTCAATATCCAGTATGACCGTCGGAGTTCAGTGAAGACACGTTCTGGTCCAGGGTGGCATAAACTGTGGTCACGATCCTGGATTAAGAGTTTGGTGATGCAGTGGCTTGGATCCAGCACAATAGGGTGTTTGAAGTGAGGATCCAAATCCTCTGCTCTTTGAAGGCGCCTGCCTACTCAAATGACCTCATCTGTTGCATCAAACTCAGGAGCCAGAATAAGAAGGCGGCTACTGGAAGGGACTGGTTTGTTGGCCTTAAGAAGGTGGTATTCCTCAGGGAAAATTTCGAGCTGGGACTGTTTGATAAGGAACGAGACTGCCTGCTGATAAGTTCTTGCAGTAGGTGGAGCCTCTTGCTCTGATTCATGCCGCTGAAGTGTGTGAGCTGTGGCCTCCAGTAGTTCACTCCATGTAGTATACTGGCTAAAATCAGGGACAGACCTATCTGAGCTGGTTGATATGAAATGACAGAACAAGGAACGTCGTAATCTATAGAGTCTTCTTCATCTGTCCAAACTGGAGCTTCAGGTCACTCATGAGGTGGTCGTAACAGGAAGGATGGACCTTGACACCACCTATTTGGTTGTACCAGTTCCACCAAGGATTTGCCCCTGGTCAGATCATCTGCTGGGTTAAGGGAGAAGCTCACATACCTCCATGACTGCTGATCTGTGAGCTCTTGGATTTCAGGATTTCATCCTGGTTCCCACAAAGACCTTGAATCGACACGAGTCTGACTGGAGCCACGTCAGGACAGTGGTCGAGTCGGACCACAGGATGGTATTCCTGATGGGTAAGGTGAGCTCACTGACTATTAGTTTTGCAAGTTGAGCTCCAGTGACTGCTGCACAAAGCTCCAGTCTTGGCATGAATTGTTGTCTTTTTGGTGCGACTCAAGATCTGGCCAGCAGGAAAGCCAAGTAAACACCACCATTGGCATCTTCAGAGCGTAGGTAGGCCACCGATCCATATGCTCTATCAGATGCATCACAGAACACATGGACATCTCTCATCAAATCTGGATGGTCCATTGTTGTGGGAACATAGCAGCGAGGTAAGGTAATGTGAGATAATTCAGGCAGTTCTGCTACCCATGCATTCCAGGCATGCAGCAGCTCCTCAGGTGGTAATGGGTCATCCCACTCTCTTTGTTTATCCCAGAGTCGCTGTACAATCACCTTAGCCCGGGTTGTGTATGGCAATATTAGCCCCAAAGGATCATACTGTCTGGCCAAAGTACGGTACACAGTACGCATTGTTGTTGGGCTATAGTCATCCAGTCGATGCTTATAACCAATGGTATTTGTAGGGCAGTGCCATCTTAGTCCTAATGTAGACTCCTGAATATCAGCAGAGCTTTGGGTGAGCCACATTATCTGAACGAGCTTCTTGAGGAAGATGGCTGAGAATGTCAGGGGCATTACTGGCCCACTGGCGGATCTCGAAGCTTCCTGATGCCAGGAGGACTCGTAATTTGTCAAGCAGTTCTTTGGCTTCAGCTTTCGATGGTAGGCTCTGTAGACAGTTGTCTACATAGAAACACCTGTCCACTGAATTCCTGACGTCTTCTCCCTCGCCGCTGTGGTCGTGCATGTGTTTTTGGAGGGCAAAGGTGGCACAACAAGGAGAACATGTGGTGCCAAATGGCAGAACCTGCCACTCATAGACCACAGGATACACATCACGGCAGAGGTTTCACCAAACAAACAGTAGAAGGGGCTTGTCCTCAGGCAAAAGGAAAACTTGGTGAAACATGGCCTTTATGTCGCCGCTTATTGCGATGGCAAGCTCGCGAAAATGAAGCAGAACTCCCAGGAGTAATGGACCCAAGTTACGGCCCTGGAATTGGTAAGAACAATTGAATACTTTGCGGTTCTTCCCATTATGTTGTACCAGATGATGAGGAATGAACCATGATTCCTCACTTTGTGCAACCTCTTCATCCACCAACTTGCATACTGAGCCTGCCAGTTCAAGTTTGAGACATATGCTGAAGCTTTGTCTTTATCTTTAGTGAGTCGTTTCTCTGTACCACGGAGGCTTGGCATGACAGCATCTTTAGTGGCTTGGAAAGGGGAAGCATTTCTCTTCCGTAGCAAAGGGGTTGCATAGTGCTGGACCTTGTTATGCTCAACACGGATGGTTTTACTTTCCAGCAGTGAGAGTGCTTCTTGATCCTCTCGTGATCGAGTCACCTGTTTCTCTGACTTGAATGGCAGCGTGTCCAGCTGCCATAACTTCTCCACATTTCTCAGAAGTTCAGCTGTTTCACGATGAACTGAGGTCAGGTAACAGTTCTGAGATCTAGGATGCTGTGACAGACCCCTGGCTGGGCCTTTTAGTGTCTACCCTAATCTAGTCCGTACAGCCACCGGACCTCCTGGTGGTCCCAGATGCACTGGTTCCGTTGGAGTGATCAAATTTGGCTGATCGGCTCCAATGAGAAGAAGGGGAGAAACTCAATCAAATGGTTCAAGTGGCAAGCCTCTGAGGTGCCGATACCTTTTCTGTAAGGTGGCTAGTGGGTAGGAATGATCAGCCAGAAAAAAAGTGTGGAAAGTGGCACACTGACTTAAGAAATGTTCTGAGCTTTCACAGTATGGACAATAAGGTAGCACTTTACCTCTTTTCCTGCCTGAGATGGATGCTTTAAGTCCTGGTTCTGGGCCCTTCATCTGTGAGGCAGCTTTGGCACCATGGAGGACAGTGGCTGGTCTGGTTAGGCGTGCTGGCTTTGCCCGTCTCTCTGGATTTCTATTGGTAGGTGGATCGGTATGGCCCTGACACCATGCTTTGTATTGGAGCCACTTAGAGAATTCAGGTAATGTATACACTGAACCAGACTGATAATACAGGTGTCTCCGAAAGTCTGCACGCAACTCTGGAGGTAGTTTGCCAAGCAGTCTGGCGACATGAGATCCACATTTTAGCTCCACTTCTCCCTCTATGCCAAGGGTCTCCAGCATCCCCACAAGAGCTCTGATCTGCAGCGCAAACCTCTGAAATGCCTCATGATCCCCTCCCTTGATGTCAGGAGCATCCATGACTTGTGCAATTCTTTTGAGGGCTAACTGATGCGGCTGACCAAACCTCTCATTTAAGGCAGTCATTGTGTCAGAGTATGGGGTGTCAGAGTTCAGGTAAGAGTCAGCAATAAGGGAGGCTTCCTCTAATTTGAGATGGTCAACCAAGATCTGGTATTTAAAGAGCTCGTGACATCAGCTGGCAGTAGATTCTCTAATGACATCTTCAACCTGGCGAATTTGGCAGGGTCTTGATGAATCAACATGGGGATTCGTGGCTTAGGGCCCAGATAGAATTTCTCCTGTGCTAGCAGCGATGTGGGAAAGGTGTCATAAGGAGATGGCTGTGGCTGGCTGTATGGCATTTCTGGGTGTATAAGCCATGGTTCAGTCTGTTGCACTGATCGTGGAGCATACATTGATTGTTGCTGAGGTGGTGGAGGAGCATTCAGTCAGGGTGCAGAATGAAACCTTGAATATGAAGATTGAGTTGGAAGGCGTGTGAGGGAAGGATACAATGAACTGCCCTGAACCTGTGTAACTTGTGACATGGAGTTAATTCTGATATCCCTTCGGTGAGGCCTGAATGAAGGATTCTGCAATGAGTTTACATAGACTGGAGTGTGCGGTCCGTAGTAGGGCTGTGCTACTGCTCTCTCTACAGGTAATTCCACCCGGTTTGAATAACTAATAGAAGTAGAGTAGGTGACTGGGAATTTACGCTCTACCCTAGCTCTGTAAGGTAAATCATCACATACAGGAGGTGGTGGTTCAGACCATGACTCGTCCTCCAGAGGAGGTGGATTTACTTTCACTGTTGTTCTGAGTCTCTGTGGTGTTAGGTTGGTAACTGAATAGGACTCGCCTGTGGACACAGCTGATGCTTGAGACCGGAGTGATGAGACTTGGGATGATGCCGAGAAGGAGGCTGGTGATGATGATAAGTGAGCAGGGTTTGAAAGTAGCTGTCTGGGCGTGTATCTGCATATGAGATTTCCTCTCCACAGCATTTGGATAATACATGCTGGTGCACTCGGTCTCGTAAGCTCCTTATGAGCTGGGTGTCCCGGCTGAGCTGGGCTCGAATGTCCTCTAATTCAGCATAAAAGGTTCCCCACTCATCTCATTTAGTTTTATATGAAATACTTACTAAATCAAATGTGTGAAATGACAAAACTGTGTATGAGTTGCATTTTGTATAAGTAATGTTTATTAAGGACAGCGTTATTGCATTTGATTTGTGATTAGTTTGTTGACATTGCCATACACTTCACCCGACGTGATAACAACGTGAATTAATACAGTATGTGTTATACATAAATATTAATCAGCCTTTTTGCAAATGATGTGGGTACATTCAACTGTACTCTTACTATGATTGTTTTGAACACATAAAACTGTGCAGCGTTATCACACCAGTGAATTGGACAATTGCAGTAACATCTATGACAGCCAATTTAGTGTTAAACCTTGCTTTACTTGCGGCTAATTCATTATAGTGAAATAAAATCACGTCATCAAGCGCAACATTTATAAAACTACTACTTTACCTCATCCATGAACATGATATATGATTCCCATCTGACTGATTTAATTCAGCGGTGGAATTGAAGACGACAGTTCCCATAATTCGAGCTACGCCGTTGTTGTTGTTTTGATTGTACGCCCTCTAGCGGCCAAAAAAATTTACATATTGCACCTTTGAGATATTTTTGTCACTTTAAATATAGTAATAAGAAAATTACATAAAACCCATGTAAATGCTCAGGTATTGCTGTTACCTGAGTTCAGTCAGTCTGGGACAGGCCTGAATGAGGGACACGATTTCAGGAGTAAATGTGTCAGTCAGATGTGAAACTTTCAGACAGACTTTCCTTACATCAGACAGTGATTGCAGGAACATCAACAGACATTCCTCTTCATTACGATCCCTAAACAACACAAAACCCACATGAATAAATGTGACATGCTGGTTCTCAGACTCAAAACAAAGACATCCATCAAATAAATCTACCACTGATCATGATATAAGATCCTTAAAAGGAAAGTTTAATCAAAAATGAAACTTCTGCCATCATTTACTCTCATTTCGCTGCAAACCCATTACACTTTTGTTTATCTTTGAAACACAAATTTGTCTTATGGGTTTGCAAAAACACAAGGATGAATACATTTCTGGATGTGTACTAATACTTTAATGATATTTTAGGGGGTATATCTGAAAAAAAGAAAAGAAAGAATGTCGATAACTGTACCACTGTCCCTCTGAATTCACCCAGTTGATGGTGGAAAACACTGAGCTTGGACAGGTTAGAGTTAATGATGTGATCACTGATCTGCTAAAAGACAATCTGAAGCATTCACAGATATAAATATTAGTACAGACTTATAATAAGCATCCGGTGTTACAAGAAGACTGCAATTTTGTATGTAACAAGTGAAAGAGTTTCATACGTGATGTCTTCATCTCTGACTGACACAGTGATCTCTCTGCAAAATCTACCTTCATTATTTTCAGGCGTCTTTATACTAGCAAATAAAATAAAGTTATAGTATTTAAGTGCATTTTATTATTAGATATTACATAAAATTGATTAAATATACTGAATCACTGAATATGGCAATGAGTACAATTTTATTCTAAAATGAATTATACATTACTTGAGTTTATTCAGAATCTTTCCTTTACCAGCCACTGAGATCAAACCAGCAACCTCATCTGAAATATGATCCATCATCAACCTTTGAAAGTAAAAGAACACAGTATATCAGATCTGATATTCATTATACAAACAGTAAATTCTGGGCTTGTGTGTGTTTGCAGTGTTTCAGACTAAAGTATGGGGGCCGTTTTAAACAGACACGGGCAATTTTTCCTGGCGTTATTTTTGACTTAGCATTTTGTCTCACTCCGGTAGGGTTCAGAAAAGGGATTCTCAAAATCAACATCACATGATAATGACTCTTGTAGTAGGCCTGCTGAATATCAGATTACTTTCTGAATCGCAGCTGTGCTCATATTCAGTACTAGCACTCTTGCTTGAATGATACTGAATAAGTATTGAAGCAGATCAAATGTATAGATAGAGCTTCAAGAAAAGTGAACGCATTGTAATTGCCATTAATACAAATATGTAAGTACAAATAATTGTGGTAATATATAAAATCATGTGTTGAAGTGTCAGAAAAGACACAAAGTCTAAATTTCACTCACCACAGCTCTTTACAGCGGTACAATTCAGGCTGAAGCATCTTCAGATTTTCAGATGTTACATGGAGTTTCAGGTTTCTGATGTGTTCACAGCACTGTAAACAGTACTTCAACACCCAACAGTCTGTCCTTTTCAGTGGAATATCAGACAGATCTATCAAAATCAAACCTTCCAAGACTTTCCCAACGAAGCTCTTCTCATGGAGCTCATAGAGACAATGGAGAATGAACAACATGTGTTCATTGTGATATCTCTGTGAGCTCTGATTGAGCCATTCCTCAAGCTGGGTTTCTATCTTGATAATAGAGACTGCAATGTTGTGCTTTTCAAAGAATGAGGGGATCCATTCTTTCTGACAGAGACCACAGAGGAACAGAATCACAGGCTGCAGAAGCTTTGAATGTCTTATTTCTACATCTGTCATTGAAAAGTCTCTATCAGACCAACAGGACAAAGCCCATCCTCTCTCTACAGTGTGAAGCAGAAATCTCACTTTCCTCTGGGACTCTTCTTCATCCAGAAGGACATAGTACAGAGCAGTGAAGAACTCCTGAAAACTGAGATGCATGAAACTGAACATCGTCTCCTGTTGGATTATTCTCTTAATGAGAAACTTGTGCAGGAATGGACTGCCAACAGGGTCTGAAATGGTTTTATTCACACTTTTCTCATCAAACAAGACTTGCTGTTCCAGAATCCCTCTCTCTGCCAGCTGACCCAGACTCCTCAGCAGGGTCGGGACGGACTGACTCAAACCCTGATATTGATGCTCCAGAAGAGTGGACACAAAGTCAACGTAGATGGAGGTGGTGGTTTTCAGTCCACTTGTTACATTTGCACCAACCCTGAACATCTCACTGATGATCCAGCAGATAACAGGGATGGAACAGGCAATGAAGAGGGTTTCATTTGCTCTCACACAGTCATACTCTTTCCTGAAGAACTTCTGGAAGTACCTCTCCACCTGACTCGCCGAAAAGCCCATGATCTCAGTGACTCTCTGTCGTCCTTTCAGCAGCTTGTTCACTGTGTTCTTAGTTCTGGTGGTAACCAGCAGTTTGGACTCAGGTATGAGGTACCTCCTCAAAAGGCCACAAAGAATGACCTCAGGTGGGGCTTTCTGAAGCGGATAAGTGTGGACCGACATGTCATAAATGTCCTGTGTGAGTCTTAGCTCATCAAATCCATCAATGATGAAAAGCACCTTCATTAGTGACTGCTGTAACATCTGTGAGATCTGATCTGATGTTAAACTGCAGTTGTAACTCAAGAGCTCAAATAAGTTCATCTCCTCAGAAACACACATCAGCTCTTCACACCTCAGATAGAAAACTACAGTAAAAGGTCTAGAAAATGACCGTTCAGATGCCCAGTGCAACATGATCTTCTGTGCTATGAAGGATTTGTCACTGCCAGAGTCACCTTGGAGAACATTCACTGAATAATCCTTATCCCACAAACAACCCATAAGCTCATGTGGGTAAATGTTCGTAAAGCTGCCATTTTCCTTTTTCTGAATGATCAGTGGTTCAGTGTACAGGGCAGACAATGACTCTTTTTCACCAGACAGGAAGCTCCACTCATTCTTATACTTCTGTATGATTGACAGCTTATATTGACGTACATTCTCCTGAGATCCGAAAGGAAAACCTGTTGATTAACAAGTAAAATGTAAGAGCACATACAGTAACAAAACACTGATTTTCAAAAACACGGTATAATCATTAAAATATCATTATTAAAAATCATTTAAAAAAAATTGTAAACTATATAATCTTGTGTTTTAGTGAGATTCTGCAAATTCTAAAGAACACTGTCAGTAACGTGGATAACTAAGCTCTATATGCTATATGAGTTCAGAGTCACTGTATAAACTGACAATTTATGATCCAAATTATACCACTAACTGAAGACATACTGGAGCATATTTTCTCCCAATATACTGTACAACAGTCACAAACGTGAACAAGGCATCTGGGTGTTCAGTGTTATTCGACTGGTGATCCTCTAGTACTATTTTTGGTTTATTATTTTTGCCAATCAGAGTAGAGTTCTAATTTATATAACAACATATGGGCATACCTGTCATCCCAGAAGGGCTGAGTGGAGTCAATTTAACTGTTGGTAAGCCGCTTTGTACATTCAATATCGGGAAACGAGGATTAGCCTACAGGAAAACCAGTTGATTAAATGAGAAAATAGAAAAGCTTATCACACCGAATCAACAGAAAATAAAATATTGCATTATACTTACTGAAAAAATATTGTAAAATTAAACTATATTTCCATTTATATTTATATTTAAGTCTATATAGACTTTGTGGGAAGTTTTATGTGAAATACACTCATGGAAAAAGTGTTTTTCAACATATAAGCACATAGAGATGGAGTGGCATTTCACAGATATTGAATTATAATCTAATAACTTAATAACGTTAGGTTACTTGCGTAACCCCGGTTCTCTGAGAACGGAGCGAAGTATCTCACTATGGGAAATGCCCCCAAGCGTGATAGACAATGGAAGCACCAATTACACCACACTTGTCCGAAGGATGGACCAATCACAGCTAATTACAAGGAGCCTCCCTATATATTTGGCTGCGATTCCGGAAAACGGCATTCTTGTTCTCTTCCCCGTGAAGACTTTCCTTTTGCACCACTTCAGTTCACAAACGTACCGTCAAGCCTGACGTTGCCAAACACAGTGCAGTTGAAATCTGTTGTGGATTCTCCGCTCGTTACTGAGCCTTTTCTACTGCTTTCGTTAGCAAGTCTGTTCTCTTATTCTAGCTAACGCGTTAAGGCGAGCTAGGATTACAGGATATTCAACTCACCATGTCGGTATCCAAGGTCGCAACGGACAAGGAGAAGGATGCACCTCCGCGCTCGTGTCCGGCAGCATGCAGATTTATGATCTTGGGCTGGGATTCGCATCCGATGTGTATCGCGTGCATGGGTGTCAAACATACTCAGGCCGCACTGGTCGAATGCCGGCCAGGATCTTGGAAAGAAGGTTGCGGGTGGCTGCCAATTTGCTTATATGAAAGTGATTGGTCCCTCCTTCGGACAGACGTGGTGTAATTGGTGCTTCCATTGTCTATCACAGCTGGGGGCGTTTCCCGTAGTGAGATACTGAGCAATTGTTTGAAAGAGAACTGAAGTGCTAAAAGTAGATTTGGGAGCACCAGTTAAGAAATTCATGCAATTGCTCTAAATGGAAGTTAAGTAATTAAGGACGAAGCCTGCAATGTGTCTGCATGCAAAGATAAAAAAAAAACAAACAAGGTGAAACAAAACATGCAAAAAATGGCTCCACAGGGGGGAAAAAAGAAGGGTTTTGCCAGGGAATTGCCAAGTCAAAGTCTCAAACCAACTGAAATGCAGTGGAAGGACTTGGAGTGTCATATACACGGATGAATGTAAGAAATTCTCCAATATCAATATAAAAAAATGGGCAAAAAATGTCAATGAGATTTAAGAGACTGTCAGACAACTTTATGAAATGTCAAAGGGAGAAATACAAGTAGGAGTAAACTTTTTCCACAGAAGACAATATGAATTTCTGTTGATTAAAAAAATTCTGATTTTAATAGTTATTTTTTAAATTATATCACTTTTTCTGATCAGTACTGTCCAAATAAATTTCTAGCATCAATAAGCCCACATTTGTGACCGTTGTTATTTCAAAAGACACAGATACAAAAAACACAGGTTAAAAATGAAGACACCTCATGACCTCAGTGTATTTATAGTGTCATTACACACGACAGAAAACGTCTCAGGTTACTCATGTAACCATGGTTCCCTGAGAGGGAACGAGACGCTGCGTCGGTTCTGACGCATTGTGGGAACGCCTCTGCGTGATTGCGTCGTGAAGCACATGTGAAATCTGTCCAATGGTGTGACGGGACGTCATAGACGGGTGACGTCATGACCAGGAAGCTATAAAGCACGCCGGAAACAAAACACTGTTAGCTTCTGAAGAAGTCGAAGCAAGCAGCTCACGGGCATGCAGGGAGTATGGCACAGCGACGCACCGTCTCGTTCCCTCTCAGGGAACCATGGTTACATGAGTAACCTGAGACGTTCCCTTTCAAGGGAATCTCAACGCTGCGTCGGTTCTGACGCATTGTGGGAACGTTTATACCCACGCCGCCATAGGACAAAATGCCTGTCTGGAGAAACTTCGAAGAATTATGAAGTTAAAATTCGAGACCCCGGAGTTGAGGCCACATCGAGGTTATAGAACCTCACAAAGGTATGCGGAGAAGACCATCCTGCCGCATCACAAATTTCTTGCAGCGATACTCCTGAGAGTAAAGCTCTTGAGGCAGCCATACTCCGCGTAGGGTGGGCTCGGACAGCAAGAGGAGAGGGTTGCCCGGCCGAATCATATGCTAGTGAGATAGCCTCGACTATCCACCTACTCAACGTCTGCTTGGATGCAGCATACCCCTTCTTAGGAGGTCCAAAGCACACAAATAATTGATCTGTTTTACGCCACAGGGCAGCTCTGTGAACATAAGCATCCAATGCTCTAACTGGGCAAAGCAGATTAAGCTTCTCCTGGTCTGACGACGAGAAAGGAGGAGGACAAAAAGCTTGCAGCATAATAGGTCCTACCACCTGAGTGGGAACCTTAGGAACATACCTCTCACGAGGGAACAGAAAAGCTTTCACCATACCCGGTGCAAATTCAAGACAAGAGGGTGAAACCGACAGAGCTTGCAAATCTCCTACTCTCTTAAGTGATGAGATAGCTAGAAGAAAAGCAGTCTTAAAGGAGAGAAATTTCTCAAGAACTTCTTCAATTGGCTCAAATGGAGCTAAGGACAGGCCTTCTAGTACCACAGCCAAATCCCAAGTTGGTACCCTCGAGCGTGCCGCAGGCCTAAGCCTCAATGTACCACGAAGGAAGCGAGTAACAAAGGGATGTCTCCCTAGAGATGCGCCATCAACAGGAGCGTGATAAGCGGCAATGGCCGCAACATAGACTTTTAGTGTAGAAGGGGATAACCCCGCTGAGAATTTGTGCTGTAAAAACTCTAGTACTGCACTGATGGGGCAGGCCCTTGGGTCCTGCATACGAGCTGTGCACCAAACGGTAAACACCTTCCATTTTAGGGCATATAACTTCCTTGTGGAGGGAGCTCTGGATTGGAGTATGGTCTCTACCACCTCAGTAGAGAGACCTGAGTTTATGAGCTGGGCCCCCTCAGAGGCCAGGCCCACAGTTTCCATAACTCTGGGCAGGGATGAAGGATTGACCCCGCCGCTTGAGAAAGAAGGTCCCTCCTGACCGGAATCTCCCAGGGAGAGCCGTCGAGAAGGGACACAATGTCCGAGAACCATACTCGGCCCAGCCACAACGGGGCTACTAACAATACATGAGCCCCGTCCTGGCGTATTCTCTCCAGAGCTCCCGGGAGCAGCGCAATCGGGGGAAAAGCGTATAACCGCAGCCTCGGCCACGGGTGTACCATTGCGTCCAGCCCGAGAGGGGCTGGATGTGTGAGGGAGAAGAAAAGTGGACAGTGAGTCGTCTCTCGAGACGCAAACAGATCTACCTGGGATCGCCCAAATCTCTCCCACAGGAGCTCCACCACCTCGGGGTGAAGTCTCCACTCCCCGGGCCTCAGCCCCTGTCTCGACAGGATGTCTGCCCCCAAGTTCAGGCGCCCTGGGATGTACATTGCTCTGACTGACAGCAACTTCCCATGGGCCCACAAGAGAATCTGGTGCGCCAATCTGCATAGCGGGCGTGAGCGCAGACCCCCTTGATGATTTAAATAAGAGACCACCGCTGTGTTGTCTGTGCGGACCAACACATGGTGGCCCCTCAGGTCTGGGAGGAAATGTTTGATTGCCAGGAACACAGCCATCATCTCCAACTGGTTTATATGCCATGACAGATGATGGCCCCACCACAGACCCTGAGCCGAACGACCACTCATGACCGCCCCCCAGCCGGTGAGGGAAGCATCCGTCGTAAGCGTTACACGACGACAAGGAGCTCCCAACACCGGTCCTTGGGAAAGAAACCAAGGTTTTTTCCACATGACACAAGCACGAAGGCAACGCCGCGTGATCTTGATCATGCGAAACGGGTTCCCCCTCGGGGAAAACCCCTTGGTTTTGAGCCACCACTGTAAAGGTCTCATGTGCAGCAGGCCAAAAGGTATCACGTTGGACGCTGCCGCCATCAGCCCTAACAGCCTCTGAAACTGTTTCACAGTGAGCGACTGGCCTAGCTTCAACTTGTTCACGGCCCCGAGAATCGAATCTACTCGAACAGGGGAAAGACGTGCCTGCATGGTAGTCGAGTCCCAAATGATTCCTAGAAAAGAGGTTCTCTGTAGTGGAGATAGCTCGCTTTTCTTGGCGTTTAACCTCAACCCCAACACCTCCATGTGAGCCAGAACAGCATCTCGATGCTGAACAGCTAACTCTCTTGACTGAGCCAGAATGAGCCAATCGTCTATATAGTTTAACACGCGAATGCCCTGGAGTCTCAATGGAGCCAGAGCTGCATCCACGCATTTGGTGAAGGTGCGGGGAGATAAAGCTAGGCCGAACGGAAGAACTCGGTACTGGTATGCTTCGCCCCCGAAAGCGAACCTGAGGAACTTCCTGTGTTGAGGAAGGATGGAGATGTGGAAATAAGCATCCTTTAGATCTATCGTGACAAACCAGTCCTCGGACCTGATTTGAGACACTATTTGCTTCAGCGTAAGCATCCTGAACTTGAGCTTTCTGACAGAGCGATTTAGCTGTCGCAGATCTAGAATAGGACGTAACCCTCCATCCTTCTTCGGAACTATGAAGTAACGGCTGTAAAACCCTGACTCTCTGCTGGGGAAGGGAACCCTTTCTATAGCCTCCTTTCGCAGAAGTGTCTGTACTTCCTGTTCCATAACCAGAGCCTGCTCTGGGTTGACCACAGTAAAAACAACCCTGTTGAACCTGGGCGGACGAGAACCGAACTGAATTCTGTACCCATAATGAACTGTTTGCAGGACCCACTGAGATATATTTGGCAGAAGTTTCCACGCTGTCAAAAATTCTACTAGGGGAACCAGTCTCTCGAGACTGGCCTCTGGCGAAACTCGAGCGACCAGCTCGGTGCCCTGAAGCGGCGAACCGGCAGGGAGATGCCGAACTGATTGCTTTGAGACCCTCCTCAGAGGGAGCGAACACTCCAGCACCGCTCTTAACTTTCTTTTTACTGATGGGCACTGAAGCGAACGCTTGCTGAGAGCCGCTGCGCCCTGAAGCACACGAGGTGGCAGGGTTGGCAGAACGGCCCCCTGAGGGCTCAGAGGAGACACGGGCACCGTATGCTGAGGTGAACACTGGTCCTCCCCGGAGGGGACTGCCCTCAGACGCCAGTCTCGACTGGCGTCAGGAACGTTTTGCCGAAGCCTTCTTGGCGATAAGAACGGTCCTCAGATCCGCTCTATCCCTCGAAGGATTCGGCTGCGGGTGCCGCCCCGCCCCCCAGTCTCTCTTTGGGGGAGCACGGGAAGCAACGCTCGCCTTTTGTTGAGCCCTATGTGAGGAGCTCGCACTCGGCTGGGGCTGCTCTCCTTTGCTTCGAGCAGGCCCCTGGACTTGAGAACGGCGAGGAAGTATTTTATGGAACGCCGCCGACTGTTTCTTGGCCTCCTGAAACCTCTCGACGACATTATTCACAGAATCGCCGAAGAGGCCAGGAGGAGAGATCGGGGCATCCATAAGAAAGCTCTTATCTTTGCTTGCATGACGAACCTCCTGTTTCTCGACTGGCCAGCTTATATTTAATTTAGACACAGCACGAGACACAACCTCCACGAGCTCCTCATATGCTTGAGAGTGAGGTGGCGAATCCTCAATATCAACTGATTCGATGCTGACAATGTCCAATTCCTCAGAACTGGAACATTGCAACATCGGCGCTTCAACACGAGCAGAAGAAACCGCAGCGCGTGCTTCAAACTCGTGTGAAGCGCTGGAACGAGCAGGTGAGGGCAGAGAAAGGGCGGGGCCCGTCTCTAACCCCTCTGCAAGATCCATTTGCGATCCCCAGGACACGAGCCTTCGCTGTGCCTCAGCAACAGCGGGACCCGAGCCCCGAGGACCGCGAGCTTCGTCAAACACAGCTCGTCGGGACCGGAGCGTTTTCGCTGACAACAGATCACAATGCTCACAGCCAGCTCCCTCGAGAGCTGACCGAGCATGCTCCGGTCCCAAACAAACAACACACAGCGAGTGTGTATCCCCACCCGTTATGAAACGCGGGCAGGGATGAACACAGTGCTTAAACTGCTGTTTATTCGCCATAATATATATATATATATGAGAGACAGACAACACCAAATATGACAGACAGTTTCGACAGAGAGTGCTTGCTGAAGACACAGAAGCTAACAGTGTTTTGTTTCCGGCGTGCTTTATAGCTTCCTGGTCATGACGTCACCCGTCTATAACGTCCCGTCACACCATTGGACAGATTTCACATGTGCTTCACGACGCAATCACGCAGAGGCGTTCCCACAATGCGTCAGAACCGACGCAGTGTTGAGATTCCCTTGAAAGGGAATCCCTTTTTACTTACATTCAAAGATGACATTGATGACAAAGATGACAAAGACGTCAATCCGGCTAGCGGTGCTTGAAAAGAATTAGAGTTCATGTCAGATAGACTGAGGATGAATTATAAAGTAGTATGAAGACAATTTAATATGGATTTGTATGAAGTTTGAAATGAGCAGAAAGGGACAGTTCACCCAAAAATGAAAATTCTGCCATAATTTACTCTATTACGATGTGATATGTCTATACCATTATGATATAATATGTATGGTCAGTTAGCTTTGTGAAACAGAAGCACATGCTTTCTTCAATGGAATATTATCATATTTATGTTTTCAAAAAATTACAGCTGTGTATGTTAAATAGTCCATACCCTCTTAAACTTACCCTCTTTTGATCTCATAAGACCCATTTCTTTTGGCTTCCGCACATGCCCTGAAGAGCCAGTGGGCTTATCATCTGAATCTGATGACAGCATGACATTTTGTGAGAAAAAGAATTTTCAAGACACACACAGGTCAGCTGAACTGAGAACAGCCGTGAAAAGTGTCAAGTTACAGCATAACCAGCTTGATGGGACCACGTAAATTTAGGCCCTATCCATTTTTTCCCGAAATAAGTGGCTGGTGAACTGGGAGAAGAGAGTAAACTATTGTTTCATACACAGTATATCTGATATGAATAAAACACTTTGTCAAATTATAACTGAAAGGATTATGGCAGCTGCGCCAGCAGCACGAAAGCACGCTTGAATTCAGCAGTGACGCACTGAACGTATTAATCACACTGATGATCGTACGCGTCAAAGGGTTAAAATCAATCGCATTTCTGAGGTTAGGTGGGGACAAATTGAAACTCAGGGGACAATGCCCCTTTTGCCACCTCGTGGCGCCGGGCCTGGTTACATTTACACCCGCATATAAAGAGTGTTTATTCAGACTATTTTAGATGAATGGGACACCAACTGATGCGGAATAGCCCAGTACCTGCGTGACCCATTATATACATAAAAAGAGAAGATGCATACAGTTTTGTTTATTAACTGCTAGAGTGCCAAAAGTCACAGATATGATCAAAGATTGTATATGTGGACATGTTAGTAGATATTAGCTATTGAAAAAATAGATTTTAACTCTTCTCAAATGAACAAAATTACTTAAAGATTATTTCAATTTGCTGAACGAAATTCAATAGTCCCCAACTCCAAGTTTTACTATTTGAGCAAACACAGACTGACAAATCACTCATGAACCGCCACCGCTACTAGTCGCGCGCCGCAGCCTCTTCATGTGGTTTAGTTTCTTTGCATTGGTCATCGAATTTCTCTTCTTCATAGAGTTTAGAAGGCTATGGCACAATAAATTACTCTACTTAATCAATTAAGTTCAATGGAAATCACTCAGACAAACAGATGTTCTTAAAACTGTCATTTGAGCTTTTTTTTTTTTTTCATGATCGGTTCAAAATATAGGGCAGAAAAGGACTCTTGTCCACCAGACAGGAAGGTCAACATACTCTCATACTTCTTTTTGACTGACAGCTTATACTGATATTATCAGCTTACTTATATACTGATCTATCAGCTTACAGCTGATACAATATTCTTAGTTCCTAAAGGATATCAGTTGATTAACCAACAATATAATTATGCTGATTATTCATAATTTAATATTGCCATTTATTTTTTTAGAAAAAGACAATGATGTTAAGCAGTTCAAGTACAAGAAGTGTCCATACCCAACTCTTGTCTCTCACAGGTTACACTCGGTCTCTTCCTCATATATTTTGGTTTAGAAGAGTCACTGGGCTTAACATCTGCACCTGATGTTAGTGTGTTGGGCTCTAAAAATGAAAATAAATAAATAAATGAGAACAGCAGTGAAAATGACAAGCTAAAACATAACTGCTTCATGATGAGGGTACGTGAGATTAATCAAGTTCAGTGGAGTAGTGATTGTGGGGCCTATAAATGGATTAAAAGACTGAGTCAAACTTATTTACCCTGCAAATTGGTGAAGTGTGTCCTTTTCAATGTGTAATATAATACATTGTTTAAACAATGTAAAATACTTTCTTCCCAGTTTTCCCATTTAATTTGCAGAGAAAATTATACAGTGCATAAGCCACAAAAATTAAGGTTCAAAGTGTCATTGTAGTTCCAACAAAACATTGTTCTTTTTTTGTATTTGGCTAGCCTGACACAGCAACACTGGCTCAACACATAGTCAGAGTTTGGGGCAGAACTATCTATTTAATCAACCAATAGCAGAGTGTTTGATAAACTGGTTTTAAACATTCATTGTTTTTGCAATTCTGTTTGATTCGACTAGTTGCTCAGAAATGGTACATTTCAAATCTACATATGAACTTTACTGTGACTGAGAAAACTCGGGAACATGAGTAACATACATAACCGAGATATTCCCTTTCAGTCAGTCATGTTCAACGTCATGTCAGAACTGAACTGATGAATTGGGATCCCTACCAACACCACAATTGTTGCCCCTTCCAGCACCCCTGGCAAGCCACTTGATCCCCCACACGTGTTGGGGCAGAAGATAGGACGGGCTTACACAGAGAATGTCGATTACTGTTGTTCCACCTATACAGTAAGAATACTGGATAACACTGGGAAAGAGTGCTCTTTCAAACAGAAAGGAAGAATATGGAATCCACATCCTGCCTGCAGGGAGGTATCATGGGGAGATTACAAATATGGACTGGGCATTTAGGGCTGTGCAACATGTGTAATGACTCTGAAGTGGCTTTGTTTGGAGGAAGACAACATCGGCAGGAAAGGCAGAGAGGGAAAGACAGCCTTGCTGACAGGGAAGTTGTACTGTGGAAGAATACACATATGGGATCAACGTGGGGATCACAACATATGGGTACCTAGCCTAGCACAGGGGTCAAATGTGCGTACTTATGAATGCCTCCACCACGTCTGACTGCTGAGTGTGATGGGGAACTCAACTGAGCGGAAATAAGCACACATATCCGGTCCACAGAGGGGAATGGAGCACCAAGCGAGACAGAACGGGTCCTCTGCATTCTCTGGCCACTTGGGGCAAATACACGGGGGCAGTGCTTGCAGGTTCACCACCTGGTCCCTGAAAGAAGTGGTGGGAACCTTGGGCACATATTTAGGCCAGGGTCTCAAGACAATGTGAGAATTGGCTAGCCCGAATTCTAGTCAAATGAACCCTTTTATGGAAGCCAGCACAGTCAGGAGCACGGTCTTCATTGATTAATTTTCAGCTCAGCTGACTGCAGTGGTTCAAAAGGGGCCCTCTGCAATGCCATAAGCACCAGAGAGAGATCCCAAGAGGGTACAGGTTGAGAGCAAGGAGGATTTTGTCTCCTCGAATCCCTCAGAAACCTGATGATTCTTACAACAGGAGGTGAAGAGACTGGACCTGCTGGCCTCTCAGGGGCCAACAGACTCAACCATTAAAGAACTCCTGAAAGTCAAAGAAGAATTAAATAAAATATTAAACCAAAAAACTGTACAAATACTTCTCAAACTTAGACAACAGCAATTTGAATTTGGAGAAAAAACTAGCAAATACTTGGCAAACCAACTAAAGCAGCAAACTGAGAAATCAATAATTACATCTATAAAGGACCACTCTGGAAATATAACTCAAAACCCATCTGAAATAAATGATTTATTTAGGTTATATTACTTAAATCTCTACTCTACAGACAAAAATGCCTCATCTGAAGAAATAGAATGTTTTGTGAGGAGTGCCTCAGATAACACTAACAGAATCAGAGCAATTAGAAAAACCTTTATCCATCCAAGAAATCACAAAAGCCCTTCATCACCTACCAAACAACAAATCACCTGGTCCAGATGGCTTTCCAGTAGAATTCTATAGACAGTTTTTGCCACTGCTCTGTCCTCTTTTTTTTTAAAGCTCTCTGTGAAATTTATGAAAAAGGAACGATACCTCAACATATGAATACTGCTTACATTTCTCTAATTCCAAAACCAAACAAGGATCACACCCATTGCTCCAACTATCGACCAATTTCATTAATTAATGTAGATTTAAAAATCATTAGTAAAGCACTGGCGGGCAGACTAGAATCTGTGATGTCAACTTTGATACACCCTGACCAGACTGGCTTCATAAAAGGGAGACACTCCTCAGAAAATACTAGAATGTTAATAAATATAGTGGATTTCTATAACAATTCATCAAACAAACACAAACCACCATTTATAATTGTATCTTTAGATGCAGAAAAGGCTTGATTAAAACACTCTATAATACACCAACAGCATCGGTCATAACTAATGGTATTATATCAAACCAATTTCACTTAAAAAGAGGTACCTTTTAGGCTGCCCACTGTCGCCACTACTCTTTGCACTCTTCATTGAACCCTTGGCAGCTGCAATACGGCAATCACACAACATATTGGGAATCCAATCAAAGCATCACCACCATAAGATAAGCCTATATGCGAACAACATTCTTTTATATATCTCAAACCCATCTTCATCACTTCGGTCAGTCCATAATCTGTTAAGTGATTTTGGTAAAGTATCTGGATACTCAATTAACTGCTCAAAATCCGAGATTATGCCTATTGCTAAATTGAACTGTAATGCTGAGGTAGAGACTTTTCCATTCAAATGTATATCCAAAACAATAAAATACCTTGGAATTCATATTTCACCTAATTTCAAAGACATGTGTAAGCTCAACCATGTCCCCTTACTACAAGAAATACAAAATAGCTTGGAAAGATGGAACAATTTACCCATATCTCTTTCGACCTCATTCAGTCAAAATACAAGTTACCCGGTCAAGCTTGCTTTCAATATATACAGTTAAATGATATCATACAAAAATCAATTCGGTCCGGAACTCTAAAAAATTGCAATTCCCCCTATTTACCAAATGATTAAATCTTTAAAACCAAATAAAACACTTTCACAAATCTATAAAATCTTAGCATCCACAGAAAATGAAATAGTCGCTCCAATCCAAAAATGGGCTAATGACATAGGTACAGATCAAAATATCAAATGGCAAGAAGTTTTCAATAATATTTATTCTATGTCATGCAATACCAAAATTCAAATGATTCAATATAAGGTTATCCATAGAACACACATTACAACATACACACTGCAGCGTATGGGATATATTAAAAACAATAACTGCTCATACTGTCCAGACTCAACTGATGATTACTTTCATGCATTCTGGCAGTGCCCACTGGTTCAGTCATTCTGGTCGGAGGTCTTGAGCAAGCTGTCAGACATCCTTGGGCTCAGTATCCCAGTTTGCCCCATAATAACCTTACTGGGAGACATGTCTACTTTACAAATCCCTAATAATCTCAAGCCATTCTTATTAATCTCGCTGTCCATTGCAAAGAAACACATTTTACTTAATTGGAAAGACAGAACAGTACTCTCAATAAACCAATGGCTCAAATTATTATCAGTACACTCAAACTTGGAACAATTAACTGCATTTGCGCATAATATTGATTCTTTCAAACAAACTTGGTCCCCTTTTTATCTAAACAGGAGAACTGATTCCTCTCTGTCATAAATCATGTGATCAAAAGAAACTCATAAGGAATATTTTGTGCTCCTTTATATAATGTATTTAGCTTATTTCCTGCCAACTCACGTGTCGATTACTTCTCTCATAACTAATGCTGCTGCCTCTAAATTTGCCTCTTTAAATTTTTTATTTAAATCTACTCTTCCTCTTTTCTTTATTTTCTCTTCTCTTTTCTCTCTCCCCTCCTCTTTACAGTGTTTCAGTTCTTGTTTTTAGAAATCTCTATTTGGTACACATTACAGTCAGTTTGTAATTATTTGTGAAAGTGTGTATATGTATGTTAGTGGTCAATAGAAAAAAAAAAGAAACTTGATGACGAGGTCATGCTTTCCCAGAGATTACCATCTACAGGATTGTGAAGTGCGGCAATAGTGGCAACATACACTTAGTGTAGGAAAATAGCGTGTTTTAGTGTGTTTAAAGGACATCAAAAATTGGATGTTTGAAATTTTTTTTAATGTTGATTGAGAATAAAACTGAAGTCATTGCGTTTAGCCATTCAAACAACCACACAATTTTAGTGGATCCGAGCCCCTTGGCATCATATTCGACAGACAGACAGACATTATTTCAACCATATTTCAACACTGAAGGTCTGTGCCTGCTGGGTACGTTCCCTCAAAATGACACGAGAAAGAAAAAAAAAAGTCATTTCCTCAACATCATTACTTTTATGAGATAGAAATTAATTGATTAATTAAAACATAAAACTCAAATAACTTTAAAAAAAACAAAAAAAAAAACATTCCGAATTTCATTATAAGCCTTATAGGTTCAGTGAAACTGAAATATTATTGTCTGTGTATTTCGCAATTTAAATAAATAAATACTCACTCTGAGGATCTGCCATCGTGAAGACTGTACTTTACTGTACTTTATCCTGCGTTTAATAGTGTTCCGAAGTTCATACTGCAGTACGGCAAGAATTGCATGAAATTATGCTGTTTGTTTTGTCATCATCTAAAACGCACAGAGACCTTCCTGACTCGAGAAACAGGAAGTGATCTGGCACACCCAGTGTGAGATGTATGGCAGAAACCGAAACGTAGATTAGGCTACCCTTACTTCCAGCCCAGTAAAATGCTCTAACATAACATCTATTTTTTATTTTCTTATTTATAACAATTGGAAACATTCAGTAGGCCTATTTGATTATGAGATAGGCAGTAGTTTTACATTTTTTGCTGTAAGCCCACAAATACTGACCAGAATATACATGGTATTTGTTTTCTGATACATTGTCAAAAAACTATATATATATAATTCTTATTTCCCACTATTAATGGTTGAAGACAAGGAATGACTATCTGTCCCCATGCCAGCTACAGTACCACTTCAAAAACAAAAAAAGGCCTACACAGAGGCCTACAATTGTGTTCAAAATTATTCAACCCCCACTGAAATTGATTGTTTTGGCCGGTTTGACATTGATTTTGATCATTCAGTCATCCTGCTTACAATTAAATCAAAGAGGCACGTGTAGGTCAGACAAATATAACATTTATAATGAAATAACCACAAATGTCTTTTCTCTGCTCACATCATTATCAGTTTTATTCAACCCCCAAGTGACATTCAATCTTAATACTTAGTACAACATCCTTTTACAGTTATAACAGCTTTTAAACGTGAAGCATAGCTTGACACAAGTGTCTTGCAGCGAGCTACGGGTATCTTCGCCCTTTCATCATGGGCAAAAGCCTCCAGTTCAGTCACATTCTTAGGCTTGCGCACTGCAACTGCTTTCTTTAAGTCCCACCAGAGGTTCTCAATCGGATTTAAGTCTGGTGACTGCGATGGCCATTTCAAAATGTTCCAGCCTTTAATCTGCAACCATGCTCTAGTGGACTTGGAGGTATGCTTGGGATCATTGTCCTGTTGAAAGGTCCAACGTCTCCAAAGCCTCAGGTTTGTGACGGACTGCATCACATTGTCCTCCAATATCTCCTGGTACTGAAGAGAATTCATGGTACCTTGCACACGCTGAAGCTTCCCAGTACCTGCAGAAGCAAAACAGCCCCAAAGCATGATTGACCCCCCGCCATGCTTCACAGTAGGCAAGGTGTTCTTTTCTTCATAGGCCTTGTTCTTCCTCCTCCAAACATAGCGTTGATCCATGGGCCCAAACAGTTCTAATTTTGTTTCATCAGTCCACAGAACACTATCCCAAAACTTCTGTGGTTTGTCCACATGACTTTTGGCATACTGCAGTCGACTCTTCTTATTCTTTGGAGACAGCAAGGGGGTGCGCCTGGGAGTTCTGGCATGGAGGCCTTCATTACGCAGGGTGCGCCGTATTGTCTGAGCAGAAACTTCAGTACCTACATCTGACAAATCTTTTCTCAGTTCCTCAGCAGTCACACAGGGACTTTTCTCCACTCTACGCTTCAGGTAGCGCACAGCAGTCGAAGTCAGCATCTTCTTTCTGCCACGACCAGGTAGCGTTTCAACAGTGCCCTTTGCCTTGAATTTGCGAATGATGCTTCCTATGGTGTCTCTTGGTATGTTTAACATCTTTGCAATCTTCTTATAGCCATTGCCCTTCCTGTGAAGAGTAATCACCTCTTCTCTTGTCTTCCTGGACCATTCTCTTGACTTCACCATGTTTGTAACCACACCAGTAAATGTCTAGAAGGAGCTGAGTATCACAGTCATTTTAAAGCTGCCTAATTGGTGCTTATTAGGCTTTATTGCTGCTCCCTGACATCCACAGGTGCTTTCAATACCTGATTGAAAACACTTCAATGGACCTCTGTTCTTCAGAGTGGTAGTCTTTAAGGGGTTGAATAATTGTGTCAATGAAGAATTCACAAAAGAAACATTTACTACTGTATTACAAAACCAATTGATGTCATTTTAGTTGCATATGCTTCTTTAAGAAGTCCTTGTAGGATTTCATTCTGAATTCAATTACAAATGTACTCTAAATTCTCTAAAACCATTTACAGCATTGGGGGGTTGAATAATTTTGAACACAACTGTATATTTGTGAAATACTGACACATTTTATATATTGTTTAAATTATAAATGATATATTTAAATGTATCCACAGTATTGTGAATTTATGCTCTTAATCATTTTCAGTGATGGCAGATATTCATTGTTCAATCTCCAGTGCAGTCAACATGGGACCATAACAGTGTTACACCTGTGCCACATTACCACCATAGATTTTTGCCTGGTTTTTTGGGTTAATACAAAGAAGACATATCAATGATTGCAACAGGCAAAGTTTGTTTCATGACCATGATAATAATGTAACGTAGGGCCTATAGCTGAAAATACATTTTAAAAATATTTTTGCTGGGATGTGGCCTGTGTGCTTTAACTTTACCACAAAGATAGATTATGATAATTCAGCTGAACAATGACACTATTTTCTCTTAAAGCAGCTGTACAGCCCAGTTTTTAATCATTTTCCTGTTATCACTGTAAAGATGCTTTGAAACGATCTTGTATAAAGTGCTAGAGACGCAAATAAAGGTGACATGCCTTGACTTATATGAATGTTCAACAGTTCAAAGCTGCATTAGAAGAGGAATATTCAGTGTTACAACTGCTCATTCTACCTTAATAAGATAGATTTCACAGAGAAGGGATAGATATTTGTGAAACAATCTGTTTGAGAATCTTATTTCATTACTCAGCACCTATATACAAAAAAAAATTCTAAACTTTTTTAAATAAATATAACCTATTGCATAGAAAACTTCCAAACTTTACGGGACACAATCTCAATGGAGCTTCTAATATGTAACATCACACAAGAACATCGAACAAGATTCTCATTTTCTTATTTTGTGGTTATGCAGCATGAACTGTACATTTCATCTGTGATCATGTCTTTGGTCTTTAAACAGTCAGAAAGCTCCATCATGAAACAAACTGCTTACTGTTACGAAGGAGTCAGCGGGTTGAGATCCAAATGCAGTTTATTAAAGGAAGACGTAGTCAGACAGGCAATGGTCAAGGACAGCAAACAGGTATATGGGGAATAAACAGGATCGTGGTCAAATACACAGGCGGGAATGTCAGGACAGGTAGCAAGAATCAAAGAACAGGAAATCAAACACGGGTAGTAACGCTCAGAAATTGACGGGTGAACCAGATCAATACTTCGCAGGGAATGGAAGTGTGAGTACAGATGTTACGTCTGACACCGACTTCAAACTCGAACAGTCCTTGCAATGAACCACTGTTTCGGAGCTTGAATCATTACGTCACTAGTCACTTGAAAATGACTTCTGAAGCAAACACACTGCTTCACTCCTGTAGTGAACCATCTGAGGGCTCTGACAGCCCAATCCAGCGTTGACAGGTTTGAAACCTGGCGGCTGTATTTCTTATAAAAGTGAAGCCAAACCATGGCAACACCGTTGGTTGTAGTAGTCAGTGTTTGGACTGGCGCTTTTGTTTATTTATTTTTATCATTAATTAGTGAACATATGAAAATTGCAACTTCAACTTCAAAAACCCTCTGCTGCATTATACAAGTACAACCAGTTACACAAGCACATCCTTTTCAACATACAAAATATCAGTCCCACCAGTTTACAAGTTATAGAGTTCTGCTTCACACATGATACTGCCCTGCTAAAAAAAACTTTTGAAACCATTACAGAAATTCCATTGGATTTAATGGTTTTCATGGGAATTTTATTGGTTGTAATGGGAATTATAGTGGTCTCTGTGGGTGTGTTGGGTTCTGTTGGTGGGGGCATTAAATCATAATGGAATATGTCCCAAACACACTACAAAAAAGAATTCTGTAGTGGTTTAAATGGTAAAAGCCAATGGTTCCTATTGGTATTTTAATAGAAACCATTAGATTTTCTGTGATGGTTTCCAACTTTTTTAAAGCTGGTCTGATCTTCTGTCCTTGTCTAAAGAAATAATTACACACACACATCATGCTTAATGTTTTATTATCAAGGTGAACACATGAAATTCATCAGTATCTGTAAAATTCACCTACATAAATGAGTTTCACAGCACTAACACCGTTTCAGCTTTGATCGCCTCTGTATACACGTAATAAACAGGGCGTTAACATATAAGCCTACTTGCATTTTATGGTTGTCAGCTTTGTTGCATTACATTTACTTCACCAGGAGATGGTGCTGCAATTTCTATTTGGATGAAGCTTCGAGCAAGGAACCATTTTCGATACATTTGTATCAGAAAGTAATAATGCTTGGAAACGCTTCATTTGGCCATCACTAAGTGTGAACAGTGCTATATAGTGAGGTGATAAGGTGCAGCTGGTGCAGTAATCAGTGATTGGTGAATGAGATGCAGCTGGTGCAGTGATCAGTGAATAGGTATGGGGCTTATGGGAAATGTAGTCCTGTGTGTGTGAGAATGAGTGAGAGTGCAAATGTGTAATCAGAGTCCAGAGTGGAGTGCCCTCTAGTGGCTTTCATGGGCACTCCAGCTGACCATCGTGACACTTACAAATTTTCTAATTGAAACAAACAAAAAAAATATTCAAATCTGAGCGTGTTTCAGACTCTTGAAATTCACTTCCTCACGCTCCTGTTTAAAAAAAGAACTGTACTTTACATTCCAATCAAGATTCAATTTTTTAAAATTAAATCATTTTTTGTTGTATTATTGACTATTGAAAAATGTAAAATACAAAAGAAAAATATGATCCTTGTGCTTTTTCTCATAGCAACTTGTACATGTTTTTTTAATTGTATATGTTTTTCCACAGTATTATCAAATAAAAACATCTTAAATTATTGTCATAATGAGTTATACATAAGCATATTAAAGCAACAATCAACATACTCTACAGTTGGGACCAAAAACAATTTTAAAAACAGATTTAAGGATTTAAATCTGAATATAATTTTGTTTTAAAACAAAGAAAATGATAATTGTTTGTTAAAAGTTATAATATAAATGAAAAAAATAGTTAAGATTCTGCATTTCATGGCTGTATTAAATAGATGGATGCTTCTCAAATCATGCTGGAGAATATGATAATAAAAGCATCTGGATCTCTCTATATACATGAAGCTGTCGCTGCTTTAGTTTTCAGAAAGGTCAACAAACACCATCACTGACTAAACAGTCTGAATGAGTTCATCTCTGTGTTTTTTCACAAATTCAGATTCTGACTGACACAACAACAACAAAAAAGACATCTACTTATTTTTCAGAAGGGGTTGTACGTAATAGAAAGAAAGAAATCTAAGTGAAATGTAACTTTAAAGGGGATCTATTATGCACAATTTTACATGGTGATTGAACATTAAAGGGTCAATTCATGAAAAATGAAAATTCTGTCATTAATCACTCACCCTCATGTCGTTCATCTTCAGAACACATTAAGATATTTTTGATAAAGTCCGAAGGCTCAGTGAGGCCTGCATTGACAAGTTCGTTTACACTTTCCAACACCCAGAAAGCTACTAAAACATTTAAATCAGTTCATATCACTACAGTGGATCAACCTTAATATTATAAAGCGATGAGAATACTTTTTGTGTGCCAAAAAACAAAATAATGACGTTATTCAACAATATCTAGTGATGGTCGATTTCAAAGCTTCGAAGCTTTATGAATCTTTTGTTTCGAATCAGAGGTTCAGAGGGTGTATCAAACTGCCATTGTCATATGAATCATTGAAATTTCGAAACACTTATGACGTAACGATGCGTTGTTTACCGAAATCACGTGACTTTCACGCTCCAAACCACTGATTCGAAAAAAAGATTCATAAAGCTTCATGAAGCAGTGTTTTGAAATCGCCCATCACTAGATATTGTTGAATAAAGTCGTTGTTTTGTTTTTTGGCGCACAAAAAGTATTCTCGTCGCTTCATAACATTAAGGTTGAACCACTGTACTCACATGAACTGTTTTAAATATATCTATACCTTTCTGGGTGTTTGAAAGTGTAAATTAACTTGCTGTCAATACAAGACTCATTGAACCATTGGATTGGATCAAAAATATCTTAATTTGTGTTTTGAAGATAAACGAAGGTCTTACGGGTGTGAAACGACATTAGGGTGAGTAATAAATGACAGAATTCTCCTTTTTGGGTGAACTAACCCACTAATGAGTGTCGACAGTGTGTGTACACAACCACCCTATAATGGTAAAAATCCACCCACTCCTTTTATATAATGTATTATATTATATATTAAATCATAAACAGTGTCACAAAATGAGTAGTTTGCATTTTCTATACATTGTGACGTCACATTGTAACAGGCCTCGCCCATGACCTCCTGTTGGCTGAATCAATGAACACAGAATGCGTTTTTCCATTCCACTGATCTGCTTTTCTATGGAAATGTGCTAGACAGACTCGGAACTCGGAACTTTACAGCATCTTGTGCAGGAAATGGCATTCTAAAAACACAGCGCTCAACGTCAAAGAACGTTTAACTTTTAAAAAACTCATCTCAACACTCATTTTCACTGCCCGCGTCCCGCGTTTTTAGGCGCAATAATGGACTGTGTATGTATGGCCCTGAATGGGAGAAAAAAAATGCACTGTCCGTCTAGTGCATGTTTACATAGAGAATATTGGAAAAGCAGTGCAGTGGAAATTCTGTGGAAATGGCCCCATGCTGTTTCTACTGTTTTGTGGTTGCTGGAGTATCCAAGGTACAAGCTGTAGAGAGAGAATATAATTTTATATACTGCATATACAATCACCTAAAGGATTATTAGGAACACCATACTAATACTGTGTTTGACCCCCTTTCTCCTTCAGAACTGCCTTAATTCTACGTGGCATTGATTCAACAAGGTGCTGAAAGCATTCTTTAGAAATGTTGGCCCATATTGATAGGATAGCATCTTGCAGTTGATGGAGATTTGTGGGATGCACATCCAGGGCACGAAGCTCCCGTTCCACCACATCCCAAAGATGCTCTATTGGGTTGAGATCTGGTGACTGTGGGGGCCATTTTAGTACAGTGAACTCATTGTCATGTTCAAGAAACCAATTTGAAACTATTCAAGCTTTGTGACATGGTGTATTATCCTGCTGGAAGTAGCCATCAGAGGATGGGTACATGGTGGTCATAAAGGGATGGACATGGTCAGAAACAATGCTCAGGTAGGCCGTGGCATTTAAATGATGCCCAATTGGCACTAAGGGGCCTAAAGTGTGCCAAGAAAACATTACCCACACCATTACATCACCACCACAGTGGTAACAAGGCATGATGGATCCATGTTCTCATTCTGTTTATGCCAAATTCTGACTCTACCATCTGAATGTCTCAACAGAAATCGAGACTCATCAGACCAGGCAACATTTTTCCAGTCTTCAACTGTCCAATTTTGGTGAGCTTGTGCAAATTGCAGCCTCTATTTCCTATTTGTAGTGGAGATGAGTGGTATCCGGTGGGGTCTTCTGCTGTTGTAGCCCATCCGCCTCAGGGTTGTTCATGTTGTGGCTTCACAAATGCTTTGCTGCATACCTCGGTTGTAACGAGTGGTTATTTCAGTCAAAGTTGCTCTTCTGTCAGCTTGAATCAGTCAGCCCATTCTCCTCTGACCTCTAGAATCAACAAGGCATTTTCGCCCACAGGACTGCCGCATACTGGATGTTTTTCCCTTTTCACACCATTCTTTGTAAACCCTAGAAATGGTTGTGCGTGAAAATCCCAGTAACTGAGCAGATTGTGAAATACTCAGACCGGCCCGTCTGGCACCAACAACCATGCCACACTCAAAATTGCTTAAATCACCTTTCTTTTCCATTCTAACATTCAGTTTGGAGTTCAGGAGATTGTCTTGACCAGGACCACACCCCTAAATGCATTGAAGCAACTGCCATGTGATTGGCTGATTAAATAATTGCATTAATGAGAAATTAAACAGGTGTTCCTAATAATCCTTTAGGTGAGTGTATAAACACTGTATATAGAGAGAGAGAGAGATTTATAACATCTCTGAGGTTCTCTATGCATTAAGGCTGTCCACTGTGTCCAGACTCCAGATCATCTACTAGATAAGGTTCCTTCTCCTTCAGCAGTCTGTAGAATTCTTCTTTTACAGGAGCTCCTCCAGAGTCAAGAACATCCAACAAGAGTCTTGTTTTCTCCTGTTGGGGTTCTGCAGCACGAATTTTACTGTACATTTCATCTGGAATCATGTCTTTGGTCCTCAGGCCATCAGCAATCGCCTTCACTGATGAAACTCTATTAATGAGTTTATCTCTGTGTTTTCTCACAAATTCAGATCCTGATAGAAACAAAAAAAGGATTCAACTAACTTTTCAGAACTTTTTTCAGTCTGATAGAAAGAATAAGCAACTATTGCAATTGTAGTTTGAGCTCATACCCATGAGACTTCTGTGAGACAGGGATTCTACATCTTGAGCTGATTTTCCTATTAAAACAGAAAAATCTGTCATAAAAACCTTATTAAATTAGGGACTGATCAAAAGGGGAAATCAGGGAACTTTTTCTTCCATTCATTCTCAATTCATAATCTGAGAAACATCAACAGTAATAGTACCATTAAAGCATTTACAATGATAAAGATTTAATAGATCATAATATTCTATTTAGTCAAAGATAATGTTCAAATCAGATACACTTAAGGTAAAACACTAATCCAACTGTATGTCAAAGAAGAGCACGCATCTCAGGAAAGATATTGTTTTAATTCCTGTAATATTAAAGAATCAGGTTTTCTACTTTATGTGGCACTTCTTTCAGCTGTCAGGAATAAAGTGCCTGAAGCAAAAGAACCCTGATTGGTACCTATACATATAATTATGTGATACGGGTTAAATCCTTTTTATAAAAAAAACTGATCAGCTGGTCAAGTCTATTTTACAGATATAATCTTTGATATAACTAGTGTTATAATTACACCCAACAACACATCCATAATAAATTCTGGCTTGACAGTTCCTAGCATCATCATGTCATTCATTACCTGTGAGAAGGATTCGTCGTGGAACCCACACTTCCTTTCTATTTGATTTATCCAAAAGACTCAGCTTTACCTCCTCAATGTTGACATCCACAAACACTTCAAATGTGGGATGATAGTTTGGACCAAAATTACACTCAAACATCTCAGTCTGAAAATAAGAAAGGAAAAATGAAGGCGAGAGACTGAAAAAAAGAATAATCCTTAACACAACTAAATTTCAAGAAACTATCTCAGGAAAAACATTAAATCTGAGAATATTTCACTGGGATGTTTTTTGTTGTAACACCCGTTTTCATTCTGTGTCTGAACATTCTGTTTTAGTTTCTTAAAAACTTGCCAAAAAGCCCAGTCTGCTCTGATTGGTCAGCTGATTGCTCTGTAAATTCTACTGTTTTGCTGCATCAGTTTTACCGCTTTCCACTGCATGGTCGGTTCGGAACGGCTCGCTTAAATAGCAGCACCTTGGCGGAGGAACCAAGCTTGTCGTTCCGATCCAAAATGTGATGTGTAAACACTTCAGATCACTGATTGGTCAGAGAGAATCGTCACAACCAGCATCATAGAATTTGAAAAATGAGACACCCAACCCACTAGATTTAAATAGTCAGTAACAGCCACTGCAGGATCATTTGTTCACTAAATATTGCATGTGTGTTACGTACTGTATTGCAGTAACAAGGGCTCACTCCTTTGTTGTATGTTCCTGGGGGGGCAGGGTTTATGAAAATTTTTTGGGTTAGTGATGTCACTAACCTGGAAAGAACCTCGTTGTAGTTCCTACCAACGTTTGTTGTAGTCCTTAAAAAGCCATTTCTTTAAACGAAAACATCTCCCTTTGCTTTGAACTTTGAGTGTTGTAACTAACAGCAAAATTACACACTAACTAAAGCTAAAAAAGTGAAATCATAAATCAACCACCTCTTTAAGGTTTACCATAGGGTTGAGTCACTGTGTAAGTTAACGTTAGACCTTTTGCTCTATTAACAAAGTTTATCAGATAAGAAAAATTAGAGTTCCAAATTTAGCCTAACATACACAGTTTATATCTGTGCTTGTAAAACACACAGTACAGTGTTGAAAGTTACAGTATAGGAATAATTAGCTAATATGAGGTAATGAGAAGTAACTCTCTTTGGGCTCTGTGTTTTGTTCCTTTACAGATTGAGTACATGTACAAACTGCTATATTACACACTAAAGCTACAGTAAAATAAAGGCATGAATTGGTCCCCTTTAATATAATAAATGATATTTAAATCAAATACATATATGTAATAAAAAATTGTTACCTCTGGCTGCACTGTAGATCCCTCTGGTTGACAACACAGACTGTATTCTGTTGTCGGAGTAAGAGAACACTTTGAACTGGTTTTTATGTGTTTATTCTCTGCATGCTGGTCCTTGACCTTAAGGGAAGAAGAAGCTGTGAAAGCCAGTGTTTGAGGGGATAGCAGTAACCAGAGGCAGGTCTAGGGTCAGTAGTTATCTGGGGCTTTAGCCCTGAGGATGTAAATGGAGTCAATTTGCCAAGCTGCATTTTAAACTGTCAGGCTGTTTGTCTGAGATAAAAAATCTTTGCAGGAATTACCAAAGATTGCGAAGATTATGATATCATGTTTTAATAAAAGATAACTGTAATCTACCTAGTTTTATGTGAATTTTGGGATATTGTATAAAATATATAAAAATTCTAAATTCATAAATTCTAAAAATGTGCATTAAAAAAAATATGTGATCAATTGAGGCCTATGTATTTTTTTAAACTAATATAAAGACATGCAAATAAACTATAATGGAATCACATTTAACAAATAAATCACTCATTGTGCAACAAAAAAATATGTGATTTACTGACAAATTTTATATGCAATATTTCAAAGTTGTGCATATGTTAAATTCACAACATGGGATGGAAAAATACCTAGTGACCCACACATGAAAAAATAAATTAGTGGATATAAACGGCATTAAATGGAAGTTGCGATATCTTGACTATTCTATTTAAAAAAAGAATTCATGGTAAAAGAAATCATGGAAACTTTAAATACAGTTGTAACTCCTGAAAACTTGCAGTGTACACAGCCATTGGTCCCCTTAGCAGCATGAAAAATAAAGCCTCTGTTCAAATTGTGAATTGATATATAGAGAAAGCAATATAGTGTAATCACTGAAGCTGTCAACCTTTCCACCACAAGCTCATGGGTTCTGCATTCTCACAAAAACTCTTTACAATCAATGAAGTTGACCACACTGTAGCGATTCTCATTTTTGACTTTACTTTGTTGACTATAATGACAGAATAGCAAAACAAAAAATAATGTGCTAATGCCATATAGTCATCACAAGTATTTATCTGTTCAAAAGCAATGTATTGAGCAATATGAGTCCTTTATTAGCGAAACAATATTTCCATTTGATATGGATGTGTGAGTGTGTGTTAATACAAACATATCATAAAAGTCATTAATCATAAAAACAGTTTCTATAGTATATAAACATTTGCATTCATTTGAAGGAAAAAAAGAAAGTAAAATTAGATACCTCTGACAGGGGAACATTCCACGGGAGCAAATGTACATCCATTATGTTTTCTTTCTGTCCCGCAGTAATTGGTCGCAGAAAGACAAGCACTTGGGCAGAAACAGGGGAAGGTGGAAAAATCATCCTTTTTAAGACCCCAAAGATGGAGAGATCTCTGATGTCAATGATCACATGAGTTTCAGTCACTTGGAGAGGCTGTATTATTGCTGTATTACCGCCAGTTAAATGTGCTACGGCCAAACCATCCATGTTTTCCTCTGTAAAACACATAAGAATGATAGATTATTATATAATAATATAAGATAAAAAAAGATGTTCCAACAAAGATGATTATTTGTACCGTCAAAACCTGTGAAAATTATCGGTTACACTTTATTTTAAGATGTCTTTGTTACATTTAAGTACTGAGTAATATTAAATAACTACATGTACTTACTATAGGGTTAGGACTGGGGTTTGGTTTAGAGTTAGTTGCATGTAATTATGCATAATTAATAGTTATTACTATAGTAACTACATGTAACAAGTAAAAATTACACTTTAAAATAAAGTATTAGTTCAGGATGTTAAGATGTAGAAATAAACATACTAGAGATTTCACAGTGTGGAAGGTGCAGTCTTGAGATTGAACCATGAAAACAGTCAATGTTGTACAAGGGTCCTGCAGGCTGCATCTGACCCAAACCATCTAACAGACGAGGATCCCATGAGGCAGTTTTATACAGCACTTCTCCTTCACCGTCCATCGCAAACACAAGGTTGGTCAGACTGCAACGAAACTGACCAGCATGTGGACACACAAACCTGGAGGACATAATATTAATTTACAATTTATTAAAGCATAACACCATGTTTATCTTCTAAAAATGTCCAAAAATAAAACAAAGTGTTCAAAACCTGTATGTATTCTGTTCGTGTTTGTCTTCATCTCCGGTCTGAAGTAAGTCAGGCGTGAACACTTCTGCATCTTCTGAGGACTGAAGTAAAGAAAAGTATATAGAAAATATTATCCTCCAAAATTTTGTTGAATGAAGCGCACGACAGGAATAATCCAAGAATAGTATTTAATAAACAAAATCCAGATAAGAGAGAACACAACCACATTGTAGGAATCGAGGACAAACCAGAAAAAATCTTCCAGAAGATTTGTTCGAACATAACTCCATACAAAAGTCATCTCAACCCAGATCAACAAGCAAGAACCAAAATCAGGGAATCTGTCATTTGCGGCTCCATTCAGTCTACCAAATGCCTCCAGCTAAGTACTTTATGGCTTAGCAAGCTTGTAAAATTTGAGCCTAGCTGAGGAAAGAGGTGTCAAACTTAAGCAATTTGTAAAAGACCAAATGGTTAAAAGACAATGCAACTTGAGTCACAAGAAGATAACAACAGAGTGTTTGATCCTCAAAACAGAGAGATAAAACAGGCCACCTTCTTCTGCGTAACCTCTGAGTGACTCTGAGTGAATTGAAGTCCATAGAAAACCCCACAGAGACTTTCATATATGAACTGCATCAAATTGTTCCAAAACAATTCTAAACAAACTTGAATTCAAAAGTCGTTCAACTGCATAATTCTATATCATGTATACACATTATACATTTGACTATTATGCTCAGATCACTCACAATTCATGTAATTGTTTCTGTTGAATGGTTGATTGAAAGTGTGCATTGTTTGGCATGAATGTAAATCTCTATTCATAATTCAAAGTTGGGCTTGAATGTGTAAAATGTATTGTATTCTTTTTAGAGTAATCATGACTAAACTGTACTCTCTGTACTCTCTGGAAGTTAAGAGACCACAGATAACATTTAATTTATGACCAGGGGAGGAGGAAAGCCACCTCTGAATCAAGGATGATACCCAATTGGTAAGAACTCCTCAAAGAGGTTGGACAAACACCTCAGTTTAAATGGTCAGTGCAATTGAATAGAAATCAGAATAAGTTCAGATTGAGTCGAGACAAAGAATAAGACCAGACCAAAAAGCAGACGATGTTGAGCAGATGATGAAAAGCAGACAAGCAGTTTCATTCAAGAAATCCAACTTACTCTCGTCTCACTCACTTTCCTTTCTTTTACTTTAGTTTTCTTTCTTTTCGTTGAGAGTCTCGTGTTCCAGTCAAGTTTTGCCGCAAAGTCGACAACTCTGCCGCCTCAACTTCAAACTTCAGTCACGAGGGAAACTCCATTCATTTGCCAGCACACCAGAATGCGATTGGCTTCCCACTACATCAGCTCGGACTGAAAAAACCTTAAGCAAATCAACGAACCTGGGAAACCCCTTTTTCCAAGCCAAGGACGCTGACAAGGAATCCCCATAAAACTTTCAAGCTAGAAACATTCATCATTTCACTCTTAAAACTCATTTCTTTCTCTCTTTTTTTTTTTTCTTGCAACTCGAGTGAATGTGTGCGTGTGTTTGATTGTGTTAGATATTGGTTTGCGTTAGAATAATCAATAGTGTCATTTATATTTTTAAAAAGAAGTGTCTTGCTTACAAATTCAATGTCTTAAACTGCTAATAAATAATTACCTTGCTAAAAAATAGTGTTTTCATGATAGTTGGATATTCATATCAGCTACAGAGCTTATGATATGGCCCGTGCAAATGAACACTGGACGATTCAGTCGCTCGGTCGTAAAATAAGTGACTCATTCAAAATTCCCTATAAATTAATTAATAATTTCATTTGAGCTAATTCGCTTACATCAAAAAGCACCATCCTTCAGATGAGATGTTAAACCGAGGTCCTGACTCCCTGTGGTCATTAAAAATTCCATGGCACTTCTCGTAAAGAGTTGGGGTGTAACCCCAGTGTCCTGGCCAAATTGGCCCTTATCAATCATGGCTTCCTAATAATCCCCATCAACTGAATTAAGACTCTATCACTCTCTCTCCTCTCCACCTATAGCTGGTGTGTGGTCAGCACACTGGTGCCTTTGTACTGTGGCTGCCGTCGCTTCATCCAAGTGACAGCAATTCAAAGTAAAAGTGTTATATAAACGCCTCATTCATCATTCATTTATTCATTCATTCATTTTACACTGAACCCTCAATATGGGTTATATAATGTGATTACAAAATGTTGTTATTAGATGCAATAATCTACCACTGTTTTAGCGGAATGTTTTATAGCTTCAAAACCATTTCCAGATTTACAGTAATTCATCACAGAATTATTACAGACAAAATAATAATTGTTATAACAAGAAAACCTCAAGAATCCCCTTCATGTCAGAAGAGCTACTTACTGATTGTGCTGAAGATGATTCAGTTTTTAATGATGAACCAGACCCAGAACCAGAACTCTCTCCTTCTGTCAGAGAAAACACAGTTCAAACACTTTAAGACCCTTAAGAACATGTGAAACCATTTAGAATTGGTCAGAAATAATGGGGGTTATTCAAAAATGTTTTGCACTAAAAGATTTGTCTTTCAGATGCAGGCATTTATAAGTACACTCAAATGTTACATAAAACATTTATAAGCAAAGAAAATCAGATCAGATCTTCTGATATCACTGTTTGGAACATTACTGCAGTCCAAAGAGAGAAATAAAGATGATCTTAAACACAGTCATTAGGCTGATATACACTCACCTAAAGGATTATTAGGAACACCTGTTCAATTTCTCATTAATGCAATTATTTAATCAACCAATCACATGGCAGTTGCTTCAATGCATTTAGGGGTGTGGTCCTGGTCAAGACAATCTCCTGAACTCCAAACTGAATGTCAGAATGGGAAAGAAATGTGATTTAAGCAATTTTGAGTGTGGCATGGTTGTTGGTGCCAGACGGGCCGGTCTGAGTATTTCACAATCTGCTCAGTTACTGGGATTTTCACGCACAACCATTTCTAGGGTTTACAAAGAATGGTGTGAAAAGGGAAAAACATCCAGTATGCGGCAGTCCTGTGGGCGAAAATACCTTGTTGATTCTAGAGGTCAGAGGAGAATGGGCCGACTGATTCAAGCTGATAGAAGAGCAACTTTGATTGAAATAACTACTCGTTACAACCGAGGTATGCAGCAAAGCATTTGTGAAGCCACAACACGCACAACCTTGAGGCGGATGGGCTACAACAGCAGAAGACCCCACCGGGTACCAATCATCTCCACTACAAATAGGAAAAAGAGGCTACAATTTGCACGAGCTCACCAAAATTGGACAGTTGAAGACTGAAAAATGAAAAATGTTGCCTGGTCTGATGAGTCTCGATTTCTGTTGAGACATTCAGATGGTAGAGTCAGAATTTGGCGTAAACAGAATGAGAACATGGATCCATCATGCCTTGTCACCACTGTGCAGGCTGGTGGTGGTGGTGGTCTAATGGTGTGGGTGATGTTTTCTTGGCACACTTTAGGCCCCTTAGTGCCAATTGGGTATAGTTTAAATGCCACGGCCTACCTGAGCATTGTTTCTGACCATGTCCATCCCTTTATGACCACCATGTACCCATCCTCTGACGGCTACTTCCAGCAGGATAATGCACCATGTCACAAAGCTCGAATCATTTTAAATTGGTTTCTTGAACATGACAATGAGTTCACTGTACTAAAATGGCCCCCCCAGTCACCAGATCTCAACCCATTAGAGCATCTTTGGGACGTGGTGGAATGGGAGCTTCGTGCCCTGGATGTGCATCCCACAAATCTCCATCAACTGCAAGATACTATCCTATCGATATGGGCCAACATTTCTAAAGAATTCTTTCAGCACCTTGTTCAATCAATGCCACATAGAATTAAGGCAGTTCTGAAGGCGAAAGGGGACTCTTCATCAATTCTATGCCTAGTCTTAAAAACTCAAAACTACATATTACATTATGATTATATTCTGTTTTCTGGCTTTCATATCACAAAGCACCAAGTAAGAGTGAAAGTGGGATTTAATTATTAAATAAAATAAATTAAAAATGCATAAATAAATCAAGGTAATTAAAACTGAGTTACTCGCCACTTGGCCAATAACTTTTTTAGGAACTACAACATTAATACCTTAAAACAGAACTGTAAGAACAGTCTGACTCAAAATCTACTAAAGAAAATATCTGTAATCATTTGTGGGTCTTCTATTGTTTACTACAGTGAATGGTTTACTATCAGTGACTGTTGTCAGTTCTTTAGATTATTTGGTTTATTCTCAGGAATATAGTTATAATGAGGTACATAATGTCAGGATTCCAGATATACGGCAGGAGTTTTGATTAAAAAAAACAAACAAAAAAAAAAACATTTGCTTACTTCTGCTCCAACTCTTTACTTTCTTCATCCTCGGCTTCATTGAGAAACTCTTACAATCTGACTTGATCAACACTGAATTTCCCCAGCTAATGAGAAAAACAATCAACACGCATGATGACAGCGAAATCATTATTTTTAACTTAAAAGAAATGTCTACTATATAACTCTTACACAGTCAGAATCCAACCCATCTGCTTCAATGATTTCTTCAGGGGCTTCTTCAACATGAAATCATAGATGGAATTTATCCTGAAAAAGAATTTAAAAATGAACTACATTCACTCTAAAACTATAAGCACTTCTGGTTTACTGTGCTCAATGGCTGCTGGAGAAAACCTAAAGTTATTATGATCATTAGTATGAGAAATCAAGTTGAAAACAAACGATTAAGATATTTTATAAGATATTTTTGTCATTTTCAATATAGTAATAAGAAAATGACATAAAACCCATGTAAATGCTCAGGTATTGCTGTTACCCGAGTTCAGTCAGGCTGGGACAGGCCTGAATGAGGGACACAATTTCAGAGGTAAATGTGTCAGTCAGATCTGAAACTTGCAGACAGACTTTCTTCAAATCAGACAGTGATTTCAGGAACATCAACAGACCACGTTCGCTTTCCTCATGATCACTAAACAACACAAAACACATATGTAGTAGTAAATGTGACATGCTGGTTCTCAGGTACAACACGAAAAGATATATATGCTTTTATTTTTTTTAAATAAATAAGAAAATAACTAATTTTCTGTAATAAACACCTAATATATCTGCCCACTTATCATTATGTAAAATCCTTAAAAGTACAGTTTTCAAAAATTTAAAAATTTCTCATGATTTACTCACCCTTATTTCGCTGCAAACCCATAAGACTTCCGTTCATCTTCAAAACACAAATTTATGTTAAGTCTTATAGGTTTAGAACAACATGAGAATGAGTAAATAAACTCTGGGTTTACTAATACTTTCATGATATTTTTGATAGCAAATGGCAGCAATTCCTAAGGGAGTATCAGAAAAAAGAAAAAGAAAGAATGAAGCTTCTACTCACAAATAGCGATAACTGTACAACTGTCTCTTGTCATATTTCACCCAGTTGATGGTGGAAAACACTGAGCTTGGACAGGTTAGAGTTAATGATGTGATCACTGATCTGCTAAAAGACAATCTGAAGCATTCACAGATATAAACATCAGTACAGACTTATAATAAGCATCAGGTGTTGCGATGAGACTGCAATTTTGTATGTAACAAGTGATAGAGTTTCATACGTGATGTCTTCATCTCTGACTGACACTGTGATCTCTTGGCAAAATCCACTTTCACGATTTTCAGGCGTCTTTATACTAACAATTAAAATAAAGTTATAGTATTTAAGTGCATTTCATTATTAGATATTACATAAAATTGATTGAATATACTGAATATGGCAAGAAGTACAATTTTATTCTAAGATGAATTATACATTACTTGAGTTTATTCAGAATCTTTCCTTTACCAGCCACTGAAATCAAATCAACAACCTCATCTGAAATGTGATCCATCATCAACCTTTGAAAGTAAAAGAACACAGTATATCAGATCTGATCTTCATTATACAAACAGTAAATTCTGGGCTTGTGTGTGTTTGCAGTGTTTCAGTCTAAAGTTTGGGAGTAGTTTTAAACAGATGTGCAATTTTGCCTGGAGCCATTTTTTTTTTTTTTTAGAATTTTTTTTTGACAGCACTTTATCTCACTCAATTATGGTTCAGAAAAGGGATTCTCAGTGAATGTGGAGTAAGCAGTGAGTGTAAAAAAAATGATAATGACTGTTGTAGTGCTGAATATCAGATTACCCTTGAGGCTGAATCACAGCTGTGCTCATATTCAGTACTAGCACTCTTGCTTGTGTGACATTGCTTAAGTATTGAAGCAGATCAAATTTACAGCTAGAGCTCCAAGAGAAGTGAACGCATTGTAAATGCCATTAATACAAATATGTAAGCACTAATAATTGTTGTAATATATAACGTCAAGTGTTGAAGTGTCAGAAAAGGCACAAAGTCTAAATTTCACTCACCACAGTTCTTTACAGCGGTACAGTTCAGGCTGAAGCATCTTCAGATTTTCAGATGTTACATGGAGTTTCAGGTTTTCGATGTGTTCACAGCACTGTAAACAGTACTTCAACACCCAACAGTCTGTCCTTTTCAGTGGAATATCAGACAGATCTATCAAAATCAAACCTTCCAAGACTTTCCCAACAAAGCTCTTCTCATGGAGCTCATAGAGACAATGGAGAATGAACAACATGTGTTCATTGTGATATCTCTGTGAGCTCTGATTGAGCCATTCCTCAAGCTGGGTTTCTATCTTGATGATAGAGACGGCAATGTTGTGCTTTTCAAAGAATGAGGGGATCCATTCTTTCTGACAGAGACCACAGAGGAACAGAATCACAGGCTGCAGAAGCTTTGAATGTCTTATTTTTACATCTGTCATTGAAAAGTCTCTATCTGAGCAACAGGACAAAGCCCATCCTCTCTCTACAGTGTGAAGCAGCTCTCTCACTTTCCTCTGGGACTCTTCTTCATCCAGAAGGACATAGTACAGAGCGGTGAAGAACTCCTGAAAACTGAGATGCATGAAACTGAACATAGTCTCCCGACGGATTCTTCTCCTAGAGAGAATCTTGTACAGGAATGGACTGCCAGCAGGGTCTGAAACCAATTCATTTACACTTTTCTCATCAAACAAGACCTGCTGTTCCAGAATCCCTCTCTCTGCCAGCTGACCCAGACTCCTCAGCAGGGTTGGGAGGAACTGACTCAAACCCTGATAGTGATGCTCCAGTAGAGTGGACACAAAGTCAACGTAGATGGAGGTGGTGGTTTTCAGTCCACTTGTTACATTTGCACCAACCCTGAACATCTCACTGATGATCCAGCAGATAACAGGGATGGAACAGGCAGTGAAGAGGGTTTCATTTGCTCTCACACAGTCATACTCTTTCCTGAAGAACTTCTGGAAGTACCTCTCCACCTGACTCGCAGAAAAGCCCATGATCTCAGTGACTCTCTGTCGTCCTTTCAGCAGTTTGCTCACTGTGTTCTTAGTTCTGGTGGCGACCAGCAGCGTGGACATAGGGATTATGCATCTTCTCATTAGGCCACAAAGAATGACCTCAGGTGGGGCTTTCTGAAACGGATGAGTGTGGACCGACATGTCATAAATGTCCTGTGTGAGTCTCAGCTCATCCAGTCCATCAATGATGAAAAGCACCTGCTCTGGTGACTGCTGTAACATCTGTGAGATCTGATCTGATGTTAAACTGCAGTTGTAACTCAAGAGCTCAATTAAGTTCATCTCCTCAGAAATACACATCAGCTCTTCACACCTCAGATAGAAAACTACAGTAAAACGTCTAGAAAAACACGGTTCAGATGCCCAGTTCAACATGATCTTCTGTGCTATGAAGGATTTGCCACTGCCAGAGTCACCTTGGAGAATAATAGCCATTGAATGTGACTGAAAGAATGTATCCACACTGATGTTCTTGAAGCTGCCATTTACATTTTTCTGAACAATCAGTGGTTCAGTATACAGGCCAGACAAACTCCACTTCCGTATGATTGATAGCTCATACTGATGTAAAGTCTTTTGAGACACTAAAGGAAAACCTGTTGATTATTTAAAATGTAAGAGCATATACAGTAACAAAAGAACTTAGTATTGCATTATACCTGCAGATTTTCAAAAATATTGTAATATCATTAAAATATCATTACCAAAAATAAACTATATAATCTTGTGTTTTAGTGAGATTCTCTAAAATCTAAAGAATGCTGTCAATAATGTAGCTCACCAAGCTCTATATGCTATATGGGTTCAGTGTCACTGTAAACTGACAACTCATGATCCAAATTATCACTACCTGATAACATACTGCAGCAAATTCAGTCACTAATGTGATCCAAGCATTTTGATGTTCAGTGTTATTCAACTGTTGATCCACTAGTACTACTTTTGTTTTACTATTTTTTGGCAATCAGAGTAGAGTTCTAATTTTTAAATTGACACATACCTGTCATCCCAAAAGAGCTGGGTGGAGTCAATTTAACTGTTGATAAGCAATCTTGTGCATCAAACATCAGGACAGAGGGAGTATCCTATACAGGAAAACCAGTTGATTAAATGAGAAAATATACAAACTTATCAAATAGGATGAAAACGGAATCAAAACAGAAAATAACAAACTACTGTATTATACTTATTGCAAAAATATTGTAAATATTAATATTAATAAATATTAATAAATAACCTGACGCATCCGAGCTTCATAATGTCCAAGAGAGAGAGGCTCAACAAGTATGAGCTGTCTCATATCCACATCCATCCATCATAAACATATTAGTTAATAAAGGCCTGAAGTGAAGCGATGCGTTTGTGTAAAAAAAAAAAAAAAATCATTTCATGTCATAATCATGTCGAGATCCCGAAGCTTAGATGTTTCGAAACACTGCTCTGAACTGTGACTCAAAAACACCCATGTCACGTGACTATGGCTAAACGAAGCTTCTGCGCGTTTCGACAGGTGGCATGCTTGCCGAGTCTGTATGGCAAGCCATTTTAGCTTGAAATACTCCTTCCCGTACTAGTCATAAATCAGTTTTGACTAGTCATAATTCCATTTCCAGATATCTCTTATGCAATTTTGACTCATCATAATTGCAATTGAGATTTCTACAATGTGATTGTGACTAGTCATAATATACATTGAAGATATCTACAATGTTAATTTGACTAGTCGTAATATACATTGCAGATATCTACAATGTTAATTTGACTAGTCGTAATATACATTGCAGATATCTACAATGCTTTTATGACTAGTCAAATTCTTCCATTGACTTCAATTGGAAAATATTTGCAGATATCTACAAATGAGTTTTGACTAGTAGAAATTGTAATTAAAGATATCACCAATTTGATTATGACTAGACAAAACTTAGTTGGAGATATCTCAAATTATAATTTGCACTAGTGGCAATTAAATTAGAGATATCTTCAATTGAATTGCCACTAGTGCAAATCATAATTAGAGATATCTCTAACTGGGTTTTGTCTAGTCATAATCAAATTGGAGATATCTTTAATTCATCGTTTTTTAAGATATCCAAAAATAAATATGTAGATATCTTTAAATAATTTATTAATAGTCAAATTACAGTTGTAGATATCTTGAACTGGATTTTTGACTTGGCAACACTTAATTATAGAGATATCTTGAATTAGAATTCGTCCTGGTCAAAACTCATTTAGATATCTTCAACTTAATTATAGATATCTCAGTCTGTTTTTTGACTAGGAGGATCTTTCTTTGGAGATATCTGCATTCCGCTTTGTGACTAGGAAGAATTTCAGAGTAGATATCTTGAATGAACATTCTGACTAGTCGAAATTATTTTATAGATATCTGAATTGCGTTCTCAAACCACCCCTTTGCTAAGCCCCGCCTTTTCTAACCATATTGCCTGCGCGCCAAAAAATCTCAACGGGCTGATCTGGTTTTAAGGTAATAAAATTACTGTAAAAGTAACTGTGTATGTTATTAACACTGGAATAGTAACTGCATTATTTGCAAATCGCGGGCTTGTTTTGCGTTGTCAACCGTTTTCTAAGGTAATATAGTGGTCAGAGATAGCACCTCTGGGTGGTGCTGAGGAAATGTAAGTTTCACGTCACGCACGACGGATTCGACTAGGAGCAATTACAATTCAGATATCTTAAAATATAATTGTGACTAGTCGAAACCGAATTACAGATATCTCTAATTACGTTTGCGGATACATGACGCGTCTTTTAAAGATATCTATGACGTCATTACAGATATCTTAAATGGAGTTGACTAGTCAAAAATATATTACAGATATCTCAAATCGGATTTCTTACTAGTGCAATTATAATTGCAGATATCTCTAATTGACATTCTGACTAGTCGAATTATAATTATCACTCGTCAAAATACAATTGTTACTATCTTTAAATATATTTATAGATAGTCAGAACAAAGTTTAAAAGCTAAAACGGCTTTCCATAGATATCTCTAATTGACATTCTGACTAGTCGAATTATAATTATCACTCGTCAAAATACAATTGTTACTATCTTTAAATATATTTATAGATAGTCAGAACAAAGTTTAAAAGCTAAAACGGCTTTCCATATATCTAATATATTTTTGACTAGTCAAAACTCCATTTAAGATATCTGTAATGACGTCATAGATATCTTTAAAAGACGCGTCATGTATCCGCAAAGGTAATTAGAGAAATCTGTAATTCGTTTTCGACTAGTCACAATTATATTTTAAGATATCTGAATTGTAATTGCTCCTAGTCGAATCCGTCGTGCGTGACGTGAAACTTACATTTCCTCAGCACCACCCAGAGGTGCTATCTCGACAACTATATTACCTTAGAAAACGGTTGACAACGCAAAACAAGCCCACGATTTGCAAATAATGCAGTTGCTATTCCAGTGTTAATAACATACACAGTTACTTTCACAGTAATTTACTTTTACAGTAATTTTATTACCTTAAAACCAGATCAGCCCGTTGAGATTTTTTGGCGCGCAGACAATACGGTTAGAAAAGGCGGGGCTTAGCAAAGGGGTGGTTTGAGAACGCAATTCAGATATCTATAAAATAATTTCGACTAGTCAGAATGTTCATTCAAGATATCTACAACTGTAATTTGACTAGTAATAAATTATTTAAAGATATCTACATACTTATTTTTGCATATCTTAAAAAAACTATGAATTAAAGATATCTCCAATTTGATTATGACTAGACAAAACCCAGTTAGAGATATCTCTAATTATGATTTGCACTAGTGGCAATTCAATTGAAGATCTCTAATTTAATTGCCACTAGTGCAAATTATAATTTGAGATATCTCCAACTAAGTTTTGTCTAGTCATAATCAAATTGGTGATATCTTTAATTACAATTTCTACTAGTCAAAACTCATTTGTAGATATCTGCAAATATTTTCCAATTGAAGTCAATGGAAGAATTTGACTAGTCATAAAAGCATTGTAGATATCTGCAATGTATATTACGACTAGTCAAATTAACATTGTAGATATCTTCAATGCATATTATGACTAGTCACAATGACATTGTAGATATCTCATTTGTAATTACGACGAGTCAAAATTGCATAAGAGATATCTGGAAATGGAATTATGACTAGTCAAAACTGATTTATGACTAGTACGGGAAGGAGTATTTAAAGCCAAAACGGCTTGCCATACTGGGTGGTGCTGAGGAAATGTAAGTTTCATGTCACGCACGGCGGATTCGACTAGGAGCAATTACAATTCAGATATCTTAAAATATAATTGTGACTAGTCAAAAATATATTACAGATATCTCAAATCGATTTCTTACTAGTGCAATTATAATTGCAGATATCTCTAATTGACATTCTGACTAGTCGAATTACAATTATCACTCGTCAAAATACAATTATTACTATCTTTAAATATATTTATAGATAGTCAGAACAAAGTTTAAAAGCTAAAACGGCTTACCATAGTGTCTGCGTTTGATTGACAGGGGCGGGAACAAACCACACAATCACATCTGTCTCAACTCCGACAAAGTTTAAAAGAGGAGTTAATGCACCTTCACCTCGTGGGTTTTTGTGAGAGGAGAAAGATTGAGACAGCGTTTACGATATAGTGACATTTATAAAAAATAAAAAAAATCTGTAAAAAACAAACCAAAATGAGACCAATGTGGATTGATGCGTTTTATTAATTTTCATTTTTCATGACCAAAATAACCTACTTATTATTATTATATATTATAGTTATATAGTGAGGATGTTAAAAACTCACCACATTAACAAAAACACAACATTTTTATTTTTTTAAATGGCTTGTTGTCAAAGTTGTTTCAGATAACGTGTGCAATTGACCACTAGGTGTCACCGTGGAGACAGGTGTCGGTATAGTTTCGAAGCCTCGACACAATAAGGCACATTTGCTTCAACTGTTTCAGTGTTTCATGAAGCCTCACTCTGCCCACCACTACCGTTCACACACATCCCTAATAACAAACAGATACTTAAAATGATGTTCAGTGACCGAGAAACAGCAATTGATCAAGCGACTCACCATGGGAATACCACAGGAAATAACCACAAACGGAGTTTACGCAGCCAACAGAAATACAGCGGAGAGGAAATGAAAGCGCCACACTTAAACCAGCTTTTTATACCACCACTGATGCGCCTCAGCGATTGCGCGGCACAGGTGTGCTCAATGTCAAGGTGCCTCGCCACAGGAGTGGGCGTGCCTTCCCATGCGACATGCGCAACACTCTTAGAAAGGAAACTGACAGCAAACTAAAAGAAATATTAAAAATACTCCACCTGTCACAAATGCATGGACTTCAATTTCAATGATTTGCTGATGACATTCAAATTTACCTTACCATCAGCTCTGATAGGCCATCCCTGACTGTCTCACTTACTGCATCGATCAGGAATATCAAGCATTGGATGCCCTTGAATGTCCTTAAACTAAACAATAACAAAACTGAAATAATGATGATTGCCTCTGCTACCTCAGTCAAAAAGATGGACCTGTCTTTTGAAATTGACGGGGTTCATGTTAAGCCTTCTTCATCTGTCCTTAATCTTGGTGTCTTATTTGACTCAACTCTATTTGCCTCTCATTTTTCTTCTGTTGTTAAAAACTCTTTTTTCCATTGTAGTAATATTGCACGTCTTCGATCTTCTCTCACTCTAGCTGATGCTGAAATCTTAATTCATGCGTTAATAACACCATGTCTGGATTATTGCAATACTCTACTTCTTGGTCTGCCCAAAAAAAATTACAGTATGTTCAAAACTTCTCACCTCCACCAGGTGTTCTGCTCACATTACTCCTCTACTGCATAAGCTTCACTAGCTACCCGTGGCATCACGAATTCACAAGATATTACTTCTGACATTTAAGGCATTAAATGGTTTTGTGCCTCCAAATCTGTCTGATCCACTCTACTCCTACTCTCCTGCCCGGTACCTCAGATCATCTGAGCTTGGTCTTTTGTCCATTCCTCGTTTTTGGTTGTCCACTGTAGGTGGTAGGTCCTTTAGTGTTAATGTTCCTAAATTATGGAATTCACTACCCCTAACACTTCATAAAATATCCTCTTTGTCTACCTTCAAAACTTAGCTAAAAACATTTTTATTTAAAATGTATGTTGCAGTTCACAAGTTCACCGCTAGATGCCGCTACAATTTACACACTGCAACTTTAAGAAGACTTTTCAACAAGACCCAAAACATGCAAGGAATGGCTCCAAATAAAATAAGTTGGTTCTTGAAATGTCAAGTCAAAGTCCAGAACTCAATCCAACTGAAATGCTGTGGGAGGGCTTCAAGTGGAGGGCTCCATACATTTAAGAAACTCTCCAATATCACAGGTAAAAAGATTCTGTATGAAAGAAGGGGCAAAACAACATCTCCAAGCAGATTTACGTTTACATTAACATTTAATCATTTAGCAGACGCTTTTATCCAAAGCGACTTACAAGTGAGGAAACAAACAAGCGATTCTTCATGAAGAGGCAAATAGACATAGGAATTGCTCACAATACAAGTTTCATATATTACTCAGAGTAACATAAGCTAGAGTAGCAAGGGAAAAAGGAAAGGATAGGAATTTTTTTTTTAAGAAGGGGTTAAGTGCTCACGAAAGAGATGTGTTTTTTTAGCTGTTTCTTGAATATTGCCAGGGATTCTGCGTTTCTGACTTAAGAGAAAAGACTGTCAGACAACTTTATGAAATGTCAAATGGAGAAATACAAGTAGGGGTAAAGTTTTTCAATAGAAGACAAATATACATTTCTGTTGATTAAAAGATTAAGTACTTTTATAATTATTTGTTCAATTATATCACTTTTTCCCATAAGCACTATCCATATAAATTTATTTAAGTAATTTCAAAAGCCACATATACACACAAAACACATTTTAAAAATGAAGACACCTTAGGGCCTTAATGTATTATCGTGTCATTACACCAAACACACAAAATTCCTTTTTTACTTACATCAAAGGGGTCCTGAGGCCATTCTGGCGACATCATGCATTGCAGTGCTTGAAAAGAATTAGAGTTCATGTCAGATGGACTGAGGATGAAGTATAAAGCAGTATGAAGACAATCTAATATGGATTTAGTAGAATGTCTAAAATTTGCTGTGAAAAAAGTTAAAATTCTGCCATAATTTACTCTATTACGATGTGATACGTCTATACCATTATGATATAATATGTATATTATGGTCAGTTAGCTCTGTGAAACAGAAGCACATGCTTTCTTCTATGGAATATTATCATATTTACGTTTTTAATAAATTACAGTTGTGCAAGTTAAATAGTCCATACCCTCTTAAACTTACCCTCTTTTGATCTCGGCTTCCATACATGCCCTGAAGGGCCAATTGGCTCATCATCTGAATCTGACGACCGCATGATATTTTCTGACAAAAATAATTTTCAAGATACACACACTGGTTAGCTGGACTGAGAACAGCAGTGAGAAGTGTCAAGTTACAGCATAACCAGTCTAAAAGAGGATCTGTAGGACATCACGTAAATTTAGGCCCTATCCATTTTTCCCCGAAATAGGCTTCATAAACATAAGTATCAGATAGGCTAACATATCTGATATGAATAAAACCCTTTGTCAAATTATAACTGAAAGGATTATGGCAGCTGCGCCAGCAGCACGAAAGCACGCTTGAATTCAGCAGTGACGCACTGAACGTATTAATCACACTGATGATCGTACACGTCAAAGGGTTAAAATCAATTACGAATTGTAAAGCAGTATGAAGACAATCTAATATGGATTTAGTAGAATGTCTGAAATTTACTTAAAGAAACAGTTCACCCAAAAATGAAAATTCTGCCATCATTTACTCTATTATGATATAATATGTCTATACTGTTAATATATCTATACTATTATGGTCAATTAACTTTCTGAAACAGAAGCACAATGCTTTCTTCTACGGAATATTATCATTATTTAATAAATTACATAAATTTTTGTGTATTGTCTTATTGTGTCTTAAAAGTGGTTAGTCTAAAACAGTTGTTCTTAATCCTAGTTTCGGTGGAAGAGTGACCTCTGAAGGAAAACACTGGTCCAAAATGATCACTTTTTAAAGAGAAATATCTGAGGATTTTGATATAAGAGAAGAGTTTGTTGCTCAGCACTATTTGTTTGAACGGCAAGAGGCGTCTACTCTCACCTACTCTCACCTGTTTACCCAATGCCAAATTGGATTTTTGAAATTGGATTTATCCTGAGACAGGCAACATAACTGAGCTAATAACCAGAGCAGAACTAGTTTGACTGTGTAGTGTTTGTTTGAGAGACTGAAGGGGTTGTCTGAATAACAGACTAGATATGGACATTGTGAAAGTTCCCTACAAATGTGTCAACTGTGAAAATACTTTGTGTGACGTCAACATTGTATGATTACAATTCTAGGTTTCATTTCAATGCATATACTGCCAACTCATGATCATATCTGAAAACATACTGGAGCAAATTCTCTCTCAATACTTATACAAATTTGTTAACATGAAATGTATGATATTCCTGTTGTCAAATATGTGCATGTGGAGAGTGGAAGTGTTTAAACACCTTTATAATGATTGCGTTAGTTGAGTTATACGTGCAATGGTCGCCGCTATGTTTGTTTGCACCACAGTACAGAGAATCGCGTCTGTTGGATTTTCAACACGTGAATTCATCCACTTCTCCCGAAAGACATGAACGTAAGTGAGCTGGTGAACTGTGAGAAGAATAGAGTAAACTTTAAAGTTACTTACACAATGTGTATATGAAATGAATTAAATGTGCCGTTATTATGGAAAGATTGCTATTGCCGCTTCCATAGATCAGTGTGCATTTTACAAACTCCAAATGTATTGTTTTGTTAGTATTTATGGGGATTTAAATATCTGAAACCTAAAATAAACAGTATGTGGTTAAAAACACTGGACATTTGTGATATATTGACAAACTTGAGCACATCTCTCACTGGCTCAACGCCAGCAAATGCGCTGAAGCACTTTTGAATTTAACGCGATTGACCGGGGTTCGAATCTGCCTTTCGCCAACCTCGAATTTATTTTCAATAAAAATTTAAATAATGATCTAAAAGTGGAAATAAACTGCGAATGAGTGTTTAATACTATTAAAAGTGTTTATTGGGTAGGGTTAGAGGAAGGTGTAGCGAGGGTTTTTATTCTCCCAATAAGGCAACTTACATTTAATAATTTTAATAAATATAATCATTTACACTCTATGATATTATTGCATCCTGTTATTGTACAAAAAATACTGAGGTGCATATAATATCTGCCAATATAAAGTATAGATAGCATCTAATTGCAAATAACTGATACTTTTACATGGTGTAAAAAGAATTTATTGCTAAGTAAATGCTGCTATTGTCACTTAGTGTAAATAGAATATATTGCGGTTTTCAATTAGTTTAAATAGCATCTATTACTACCTCTCTACCTGTCTTATCATTGCCATTCTGTTTGTGCTGTTGAAGCTTCTGTCAACAAAACAAATTCCTCGTGTGTGTAAACCTGGCAATAAAGCTCTTTCTGATTCTGATTTTGACAAGTAAAACTGTCGTTCCCTACTTCAACATAGACCATTGACTTCACATTGCTTAACGACAAGATGTGTAGGCTAAGTTACCTCGACAAAATGATCACTTTTGTGAGAAGCCAAAGAAATTAATTAAAACATCAAACTCAAATAACTTTACACTCAAACAAACAAACAAAACATTCCGAAATTCATTATGCATTAGCCTCTAGGTTCAATGAAAATGAAATACTGTCGATGTATTTCGGAGGTTAATTAAATATTCACTCACTTTGATGAGGATCCGCCATCGTGAAGGATCGACATACAGACTAATACAGTAGAACTTTTATTATAGCATTCTGAAGTTCATATTGCAGTACAATGAGAATTCCAAGAAATTGCACTGTTTGTTTTGTCATAGTCTAATGCACATAGGCCTTCCTGACTCGAGAAACAGGAAGTAACACAGGTGATCCGACTATGGCAAGCCGTTTTGACTTTTATTCATTCTCAGGATATGAACTTGTGATATCAACAATTACATTTTCACTAGTTAAAATGTTCATTCTTGATATCGGGAATTAGATTTCCACTAGTAGCAATGATAATTTTTGATATCAAGAATTATATTTCCACTAGTAACAAAGTTCATTCTTGATATCAACAATTGTATTTTTACTAGTGAAATCTCGTCATAGGCTGCCATTCAAATTCAATTGTTGATATCAAGAATTAATTTCTTACTAGTTGAAATTCCAGTTTCACATTTCAGGAATACAATTCTTACTAGTAACAATGCAAATTTCTGATATCAACAATTACATTGTTACTAGTGCAAATGTCTATTCTTGATATCAACAATTGAATTGCTACTAGTAAAAATATTCATTTCTGATACCTGAAATTAATTCCTGATATCAAGATAATTTCTGATATCTAAAACGTCTTTCTTACTAGTAACAACCACATTCATGATATCAGAAATTAACATTTTTACTAGTAGAAATTCAATTGATATCAAGAGTAGACATTTGCACTAGTAACAATGTAATTGTTGATATCAGAAATTTGCATTGTTACTAGTAAGAATTGTATTCCTGATATGTGAAACTGGAATTTATTTATCTTGGAAGAAATTAATTCTTGATATCAACAATTGAATTTGAATGGCTCCCTATGGCGAGATTTCACTGGTAAAAATACAATTGTTGATATCAAGAATGATAGTTTTTACTAGTGGAAATTGAATTGTTGATATCAAGAATGAACTTTGTTACTAGTGGAAATCTAATTCCTGATATCAAGAATGAACATTTTAACTAGTGAAAGTTCATATCCTGAGAATGAATAAAAGTCAAAACGGCTTGCCATAATCCGACACGCCATGGACTACTGGGACAGAAATAGAAACTGAAAGGTACGCCCAGGTGTTGTTATATCTTTGTGTAACATGATCTGCCCATAATAACTTTGTAATACCAAATAAGGTTAAAGAAATTCACATTAAAACCCTTCACAATTTTTACCCCTGTAAGTTATTTTTATCTAAGTTTATGGATATTCAACCAGAATGTTCTTTTTGTGGATCTGAAAATGAATTTAGATGTCCCTTCACAGTATCATTTTGGACAGAGATTTCAGTTTTAATTTTTACATCCTTTGACACTGGTTCTGTTCAAAGTAAAGCTATTTTTTTCTTTGACATTTTTTTGTGTAATTTAACTTATTTATTTATTTGTTATCTGTTTACTTTGTCAATATCTAGTCCTCATAGTCTACAAAGTCAATTGTTCAAATAATTGTTCATTTCAACTGTCAGTATATGTTAAAGGACTGAATGTTTATTGTTGTTAACAAGAAAGAAAGAAAGAAAGAAAGAAAGAAAGAAAGAAAGAAAGAAAGAAAGAAAGAAAGAAAGAAAGAAAGAAAGAAAGAAAGAAAGAAAGAAAGTTCCTTTACTCGGCGGCCATATTTGCAACGCCTCCGGGCAGTTATTATGGGCATCCAAGATCAAGTCCTATCTATTTGAACGGGGGAATCCTGAAATCTCAAAAACTGCTTGCCGAATTCACAATTAAATAACATATTTCAAGTCAGCAACGACATCCGACATGGACTGTCCCATCAATGTTGTTTCTTACGTTGAAATTTTCATTTTTAGGCTAGACGAGCCAATGCGCATGTGCAGTCCTAAACGCGGGTCTCAGGTTTCTTCTAACGTCAGTGGAAGTTAAGAGCGGTTATAGGCAACACAGTGAAAAGTATTTCAGTTATGTTGGACCTCTTATTGAGAGTAGTCTACATTTACCTGTTGAGACTTGCCGTCATAAGCAACCGTAAGTAAGTAAGAGCTTTTGAGATGTTTGAGTCGATGTAGGCGCGACATGCGAAAGGTGCGTTTGTAAAATATGCTGTATTTTTGTAAGTCCGCTAGATGTCGCTAGTGTCACAGAAACGACATGCTACCTCACATTTGAACGTATCAGTTTAGGACTCATACTATGATCTGAATCACACAAGACAAATAAAGAAACACAACGGTGGCAATAGACTGCACGGGGCGTTCTTTACAACTTCCACAATAATATAAACCAGCTGGAAAACTTCCGGTGAAATGTCACTTGTGTGTTAAGCATCAATAGTGTAATAGTTTATAATCGGAATATAGTCACTTAAATTGTCAGACATAGCATTAATTTAGTTATTCAAACGTAAGACGACATAATAAATAAATAAATAAATAAATAAAAGACGCGTTCCTTCTCGGCTAAATTCAGTTCGAGCATCAGTTTTCACACTTTCGTCAGCAATTAAAGATTTATTGTGCACTTTAGCTAGATTCATTGAATAAAATGTGAGTTTTCACAAGTGTGCCAAAATCATTGAGCTTGCGCTGCACTGACTGACAGCTTCTGTGATTACAATTTTTACATTTTGCAAATACATTTTTGTTTTATTCTATAAACTACTGACATTTTTCCCAAATTCCAAATAAAAATATTGTAATTTAGAGCATTTATTTGCCAAAAGCAACAACTGGTCAAAATAACAAAAAATATGCAGTGGTCTCTTAATTTTTTCCAGAGCTGTATGTGTGTGTATGTATATATATATATATATATACACACACACGCACGCACGCACGCACGCACGCACGCACGCGCGCACACACACACACACACACACACACATTTAACACATATTAAACTTTTATTTCCAACAAATATTCAAAATACAAAATATTTCACATATAACAGACTTCTCTGAAGAATTCCATATCATCATAAAACTTTACTTAACATTATTAACTTCAAGTAGCCTATATGAAAAACATTAAACATAACATTCATTACAAAGACATTAAAGAAAAACGTTCACATATTAAAGAGGAGGAAGAAAAAAGAGAGGGGAAGAAAAGAATAAGGATATAAGACAGAAAAGGCTATAAGATAAAAATAAAAAAGAGGAATTGAATTCTTTTGTAAATGTCCAGTTCTGATTACTTTACGGCTTGAAATCCTTGTAAGGTTTCAAAATAAATCTTTATGTCAGCTTTGAAATGGGCGGTATTGGGTGTCCTTTCAGACCATTTACATTTGTGTGTATGTAAAATTTACAAAGTAATATAAAAATGTGACTCTTGTTTATATCTTTTTTTGTCATAAAACAAATATCTCCTCTCTGTTAATTTTCCACTTAGCGTATTAAATAAATATTCCACATCAATCCAAATGAATTGAAAATGTTTAACAAGACTCAGAAAGCTCAGTTTTACATTTGACGCTGATGTTTAACTTGCATTTTAAAGGTTTAAACTACGTCATCAGACTTCCCAGCCTGTCGGGGGCGCTCCCGATATTACAACATCTCTTTTTTCCGTAAATGTTCCTTCAAAACTCTTCCCCGCCGTTCCTGCTTAATGTAATAAACGCTTAATACATATGCCGAATGTTCGCCAGATATGAAAGGAAAGGATAGCTGCCAATAGAGGGTGGGGTGTCAGAGGAGAGGTGTTCTCACTGCATAAAAAGGTTATGTCGTAAAGCAGAATGTCGTAAACCAGGTGCGGAGAGGGGCCTGGTGTGGGGACGGGGTAATAGAGGGGGGAGAGGGGGCTCACTGCGAGGCAGCGTTTAGACAGTGTAAAAATCATGGCGGATGGCCCCAGGTGCCAGCGCAGAAAACAGACACAACCACGACGCAACAACGGTGAGTCCCGCAGGCTGAAATCAGATCGCACGCACTAGAACGAAAGGCAGAAAAGTTGTTTCAATTTGTTTTTCCAACTTAGAGTAGTTTAATGACGACTTCTGAAGTTGTGGAGTATGGGAGCGGACTGGGCTGGACTGGGCACCGTTATACCTGAGTCTGCCCGGACCGTTATACGGAAGGACGCACGTCTCGTGCACTCGCTGCGTGTGCGTTAAACTGCATTAAACACTGTTGAGTTTTAGTTTTCGCTCTGATCAGAAACTTGAGTGAATCAAATAGTGCTGTACTCAATCAAAAGCAGAGAATTTGCTGCTTTTAAAGCAGAAACCTTTATTTCATGTAAATGACTTATCCCTAGAGGGCTTCTTGACAGTTTTCCGTACTGTAACTCCATCCCAATTTGCTCACAAATCTAATAAAATACTTAAAGGGGCAGTTCATCCCAATATCTCTATCGTTTAACCAACATGTTATTTCAAAGCTGTATAGGACCCGTTCAGCAGAATAAGAGTCGATCACTTTAAAAGATGTAATAAAAGTGACTATTGATGAAGCCTGTTAGTCTCTAACATTCATCCTAACATACACAAAAAAATAATAAATAATGACAGAATATTAATTTTGGGGTGAACTGTCTCTTTAAGAGCGCCCAGTCCTGAATATTAAGATCGATGGTTTGCGAGCCATCTTTAGCTGAATGTTATTTCTAGATTTTACAAGTGAATTTTTTTTTATATTAATAGTGAATATTTTTTTATATTAATAATCATATTTTTAATTAATAGCAATATGCCGCATTACTAAAAAAACCTTTCTCGTTAAATATATAGCTTTTTCCATTACATCATAAAAGCAAAACTTGTTACAGTCTGCATAAAAATGTAACCTATAACTTAATCAGTAAGATTTAACATCAGATTTATTCCTTTTTCTTTTAGAGTATATTTTGCTTTCATCCACTTATTTTTTTTATCTAAACATCTACGTCCAATATCGCTCTAAATGGACTTCTGGTTCGACGTCGCTTTCTCTTTAAATAACCTTTCCTGTAATCCGGTAATAGAGCAGTCCTCCGTACAGTTATGAGCACCGTGCTACCTTTTCCTGTGCGTGCGTGTGACAACGAGCGCGGATCCGCGCGCGACGTAACACGCTCAGGAGCCGTCAACGTGTTTACCTGAACGGTGAGAAGACAACGGAGCGAGCCAATGTCCTCTTTTACCGTTCATCACACTCCTCGCGTGTCCAGAGCAGTGATTGCACAGACGCTGGAAGGGAATCGGTGTGTAAATCGCGATCTGCCCGACAGAAGCGCGCGAGAGGCGCCCAGCACACTCCACGGCAAATGGCAACTTGTGCAGGTAGAGAGAAGATGGTGTTTGATTGCAGACGTGCATATGTCGAGCCTATCGTTCAGACCGATGACCTCTTTTATCTTGCTTTCATCCACTATAGAGTGATATTTCGCTGTGTGCTCGTTGCTAGAACACAGGTTGTTTTGTTTATATTTTATTTCCGTGCAGGAGTTTAGTTTTAGAGGCTGTAGAGTGGTTGGGAAAGAAGGATTTCGTGCATAAGGTGGTTGTTAGAGGTGCTGTCCGTCGTATTACTGGCCAGAAGTCAAACAGGTCGTTTTTTCCGTAAGGTATTTATGTAATGGCGGTGTGGACCGTTATTTGCTGCAGTGAGGGCGGGGCGGCTGCTCTCGCATGTCGGAGACGAGCCAGGTAGGATAGGTGACGAAACACCTACATAGGTGCTTTCATTGGCTTTTTTTAGTAATTGTACTATTTTACCATAATATATAAACGCGATTTAAGCTGTTTTATGACATTAACCACTTGCAGCACGTTTCTTTGTAAAGAAACAAAGGTAGTCTGTTCAGGTCCAGAGAGTCGCTGATTCACTGTGTCCGTCGTTATAATGCTAATTTACACAGTTTTATCTATATCAAACATGTTGGGATATGTTCCGGTTGTTCTGTGCGATATGAGATTATTAAATTTTAGTAGAATACACAGAGATTAGGTTTTTTTTTGGCGCGGGCGGATGTATTGTGTGACGAACGGGTGGTGTGACGTAAGCACTAGGAGGAGCGCGCGCGGCGCGCATTGATGCTGCTGTGACTTTTATTTTCATTCTTCATGCTGCCGGTTCTCGCGCTTGACATGTTCACGAGGCCTTACGATCTTAAGGGCGTTAACTGCACGGAAATGAGGTCACATGGTGGTTTTCATTGGTCCAGTTACTCAGCCGCATCATGTTTTCAAGAGAAATGTCTCTGTAGCATTAGCATCAGATGTCATGTGTCTGTAGGTTTGTTTGCTCATTTGTGGGGAATATCAGTACCTGCATGCAAAATGTGCGAGTTAATGTTGGTAAGGTGCACATGAGATTACAAGTGTTTCATATTACCGTAACACTTTATTTTAAGATGACAGTTGCACTTAGTACATGTACTTATTATAGTAATAACAGTAAATTATGCATAATTACAAGTAACTAAGCCTAAACCAAACCCTTACTCTATAGTAAGTAAATGTAGTTTATTATTACTCAGTACTTATTTGAGGTAATAAAATGTAACTAGGTATATTTTAGAAAACATAACATGAAGTTTATGCTTTGAAAGAGGGTATATTTTCCCCTCCTGGTCCTTTCAGTCAACCTTTGACCTCTGAAGCCACACATGTTATCATTTATCTTTTCTTTCTGGATTCTGGTTTTTAGAACTGACCGTCTGTTTCATATTCTTAATAGTTATATATATAGTTTTGTATATAGATATATATATATACAAAATAATATGAAAAAGTTTTATGGTAATTAGGTTATTGTCTTGTCAGTATTATTACTATATTTCGGATAGACTAGAGTATCTAATATATCTAATTGTGAAGAGGTGAGATGAATTCAATGTTTAAAACAATACAAAAAAGCCCTAAATGTCAAATGACATTTATAACAATAGAGTATATTGTAATGCATGTCAGTGTGTGTTGTAAAGGTATTGCGTGAATGCATGTATGCGTGGAAGAAGCAAAGACAATACAAACACCTGTGGCACTGAGCTCTTCTCACACTTCCCTGTGGATGGAAAAGGGATATGTGAGGGCATTAAAGAGCTTTTCACATTTCACTCCATGTTTGTGGGGGGGCTTGTGACTGCTGAGCATCTCTTTTTGCATGCTAATCTCTCCCAGTGGTTTGCCGCCTCTTTGTACGGTGGGGGAAAGTTTCTCAGGGTGAAGAGGAGGTCTTTTCTCTTTCTTTTTTTAGGGTGGGGGAGGGTTGGGAGGGACTTGTGTTTGTGTGATCGAAAGAAGCAGAAATATGTTGGTGTGATAAGTTTACATGGACGTGAGAAAGAAAAGTTGTTTAATTGCTCTCACGTGGCTCATACAGTGTGTACATGTGGGCTCTTATTAACCTAAAGACCTGGGAGAAACAAATCTCAGGCGACCACTGCTCCCAAGTGAATCTAAATTGATTATGTCCCAACAAACACACACACACTACACTTACTGCATTACATGTCTAAGTCATATATATATATATATATATATATATATATATAAAAACATATATAAACACAAATAGTTGAGTTTATAAGTTTGCATGAATCCGCAAGATTTTTATCAAAATATTAACTGACATGACAGAAATCATTGTTATCTTTTGGTGTTGTAATTTCCTTTATGACTATTTTTGTGGCAGATATTGTCTTGCATAGTTTCTGAAGGCCAGTACTATATTTTAAAAAGTTTTATTTTGTATCTTTGTATTAAAGTTTATAAACTTGTAAGACAAACTAGGGAATGCAAACTAATGCACTGAACTATATATTAAACTTATACTGTACATAGATCTAAAAATATATATTTTTAAAAAGTATTATTATTGTATTATTATAGTATTATTACAGTGTTGAAAACAGTTGTGCTGCTGCATTTTTTGTGGAAACTGATTTTTTCTGGATTCTTTGATAATAGAACGTGCAATTTATTTAAAATAGAAATCTTTTGTAATATTGAATGTCTTTGCTGATACTTTTTTAATCAATTTAAAGGGTCTTTGGAAAATTTGTTGATTTCTTCACAATATATACACACTCAATACATGTAAGTTTAATGCTGACATTAGATTTTTGAATTAATGTTTATCGGCAGTCTTTAAATTTATCCTCTTTTAACCACTGCTGCTAAAGACATACACAAACACACAATGAAACAAAAAATCATGTGCTTATAGTTAATGTACTCTTTGTTTTTTAGTTGCTCATACTTTAGAATATCAGGGTGATCCTGAGCTATATTCTCTTGTGTGAAGTGAGAGCGTCTGTGTATGTGTTTGTGTGTGTGTGAGTATACACATATGGTGGCAGGTGCACTCTATAACAAGCCAAATCACCACATCCCAGGAAATGTCACATGAAATGGAGGTTGCCATAGTGACCTGATTTTGTTGATTATGAGGTCACACTGGAACAGTTCTACCTGCCAACACTGTCTGTCACTCAGATGGTGCACTATAAACACACCCATGAAGTTTGTGCCCTTTACCGTGCGCTCAAAAACGAAAACATCATTTACTCACCCTTATGTCGTTCCAAACCTGTATAACTTTATTCTGTGGAACACAAAAGCAGATATTCTGAAGAGTGTTATTAACTCATGTCATGTTCTACATTAAAAGTCTTCTGATACAATCAGACCTTGAGACAGGTTAGGTGCCATATTGCATTTTATGCAAATGGAAACAAGGCTGAGGGATAGACTTACAGTCTTTACAATGGCACACACCGTATAAAGGCTTTGAATCACGGAATTTTCACAACTTTTCAAAGTGTCATGGAGTTTTTTTTTTGTTTTTTTTTTCAGAAAGATGTTTAGTCAGCTGAACAATCGTATGTACTATAATTCCATCCCTCACAATTATGATGAGAGACGATCACACGCTCCTCTCACTGTGGCTGGAACAATACATGAATTTTGGCAATTTCAAATGCATTTTTATCAGGGGCAAGACTGACTTCAGCTGTCCAAGTGATGGGACAGATATTCAGCTGTGATCAGAATCTGTTATGAGAACGGAGAAAGTTTTTTTGAATTTTCCATCTATATGGCAGAAATTCATAATTTCCATTTCTGGCATGCACAGGTTTGTGAAATGACCTTGTACAGGTTATTTCAGAGAACAGAAACCGTAAATGGGAACTGTTGTTTTTGCACAATCGGATCACTTTTACATCACTTCCTGTTTACATCCTCAAATTCTGCGAGAAGAAACCAGCTCCATAGAAACCAAGCACATTTAAATCTGTGTATTCAGAGAGACAAATCTGAAACTTGCACATCTGGAAATGTTCTTTGTATCCCAACATGTGTGCACAAGCGCGCACACACACACACACACATCAGAGATTAGTTTTCCAGAACCTCATATTTGAAAACTACAGCTCTTGGATCTAGCATATGTCAAAATCAGTGTATCTGGGCTAGAATACTATTAAAAACGCTTCTCGTCTTTCCGTTCTTCATTGTGCCTCTGATGATGTCACACAGCAGGTAAAAATCTTTTCTGGGCTGCAGGAAACTGATCTAAAATTAGATGAATCTCACATCCTGTCTTTAGGGCACAAATTCTACCTTTATTGTGTGCATGCGCACCTATATTTGTGCATCAGGGATGTTTGACTGTGTGAACTCTTTATTTTCCCAAGAAAACATAGTTTCAGGTTTACAGTCATTTAAAAAAAAAAAAAGAAAATCACAGCTGTTACTGATTACAGAGACATCACCACTTGAACAGAACAAACAAGTGTCCTGCAAACACATATGTCCATGTTTTAACAGCATCAAACTCAGCCAATAGCTAAAAGAGAGTATGAATATCTAATTTGCCTTTGGAAACATCTGTGATCCTACACTGAATAGGCCATTCTCTTTCTCTCTCATGTAGTGAGGAGTTTTAGCAGTGTGCCAGAGGCGACCTCAGATTCAGATGATGAAGACAAACTGCACATTGTAGAGGAGGACAGTATTGCTGACGATCCTGACCAAAAGTCCTCAGTATTCCAGCTCAAAGCAGCACGGCAGCTCTCTGACACATGCACACAGGACGGTGAGTAAACAAACAAACAATCAAGCGATTAGAAACTTAATGCATCTATTATGGTTTGTTCAATACATCTTCAAAATCAAACGTGAAGTTTTCAGAAACAGATGCAGTTGTAACCTAAACATTTTAATTTTGTGTTTGACTGCCATGCTGCCTCCTTTACGCTGGTCTACTTCCAGTTTCCTGTCATGTGATCACTCACATGACAGGCAAACCCAGTCTCATTTAAAGACACACATATAAAATGACTCACCCTCATGTCTTTCCAAACCGGTAAGATCTTCGTTCATCTTTGGAATGCAAATTAAGATATTTTTGATGAAATCCGAGTTTTTTTATACTCCATTGATAGCAATGAAATTACCACATTCAAGGTCCAGAAAAGTAGTAAAAACATCTTTAAAATATTCAATATGATTACAGTGGTTAAACCTTAATATTATGAAGCGATGAGAATACTTTTTGTGTGTGAAAACAAAAAAATAATGACTTTATTCGACAAATTCATCTCTTGCTGTTTATGTTCACCGCTTTCAGGGTCTACGTCAGAACGCCGGCTCAGTACTGGCTGGCTCTGATCATGTGAGCAGCACGACACAGGAGCCGGCAAATATTGAGCCAGCGTTCTGACGTAGAACCTGGAAGTGCTAAACGTAAATAGCGTGGGAGAATGACAGGAGAAATTAATTTGTTGAATACAGTTATTATTTTTGTGCACAAAAAGTATTCTCGTCATTTCATAATATTAAGGTTGAACCACTGTAGACACGTTGACAATTTTAACAATTTTTTTTACTACTTTTCTGGATCTTGAATGGTAATTTTGTTTCATCAGAATTTCATCAAAAATCTCTTAATTTGTGTTCCGAAGATGAACGAAGGTCAAGTGAGCAACATGAGTGATATTCAAAATGGTGCTTTATTTATGCTTTGTTTATCTGCAGTCCTAGTTTCGGTTTCCCTTTATGAATGATGAATATCGACTACCTGCTGATGTAGACAGTTATTTCCCTAAATGCAGGTGCAGAAAAGACATGCTAGTTGACAGTCGTCTTTAGTCCTTTTGGTGTGTTCAAGCACAGCTTTTTGGCACAGACGCACCCAATGCGAGGCAACAACACAGTCCGCTTTTGTCATCGCTAGTTCTTTGACATCGGCTTCTTGTGTCACAGCCTTTACTTGTACAGAATCTAGTAGTCACTGCAGTCATCACTACATAGGTGAACTCTTGCCTTTGTAGGAGTACGGGTTCAGGCAACAGGAGGTGACCTTTCTGAAAGTTCATTGTAAAAAGAAAAAAAAAAGAATTTGAACAACAATGAAGTAATACATTTGTTTGTTTTTTCATTCTTTCAACAGATGGCAGCCTGGGGCCAGATGCTTTAATACAAGAAATAAGGGTCAAAGGTCAGTTTAGTGCAATTTATTTTTAAATTACTTTCACAGGCTTTTACTAGTATAAAGGCTGGATTACACTATGTGACTTTTGCCCCATCTTGCAATCCGGAGGAGTTTACGCTAGTTGAGACAGTCTGCAAATTTTGTGCAGGTGGAGTTGATAGATTTCACACAAAATTGCGTGGTGCATGATGGGCACAAACTCCAATTTTTTAGCTTCAGACTATGATTCCATCCAGTCAGAGGACAATGATACGGGACTGATATTTTGAGCTGGTTTTAGAATACACTGTTTTTATTTGTCACGTCTCCTAGAAACGAGGTGCATTTTGGCACGAGTTTGTTGTGAAAGTTGAAAGTCTGGTAGTGTGTGATCCTCTGTCTTTTAGTGTATGATGCCCAGTTTTTCTCTTTACCTTTTACAAAGTCAGAAAGTGTTTTCCAGCTCTAAGAACAGAAACAACAGGGAGACAGGTGATGGGATCAGGACAAGTGTATATTTTCAAACTGCCATGCCTGTCATGGAAAGATCTTGAAATTATTTTGGTAAAGGGAAAAATAGCTGGAGTGAATGTAATGTAAGAATGTAATAGTTTGTTAGGCTTGGATGGCTGAATCAGGTGTTTGTGAGCTCATTTTTCTCTCTCAGGCCATTATTCATTCGTAATGTGTCGCCTGGTCCTTGCGGGCCTCCATAGCACATAGGAGTGGGCCTTACTGGCCCACTTCCCGGTCAAATATTAATACACTGTAGTGTTATAAAACTGCAGTGTTACCATCCAACATACAAATTCAGTATCACTGTATGTCACTGAGAACTGTTAGTTCTCTTTCAAAGGAAAATTACCCCAAGCTTTACTCACCCTCAAGCCATCCTAATCCCATATATGACTTTCTTCTTTCTGATGAACACAAAATATTAATAAATATTCTGTTGCATCCAAGCTTTATAATGACAATGAACAGGGGTCATGAGTATGAGCTTAAGAAAGTGCATCCATCCACATTCGTCCATCATAAACGTGTACTCCACACAGCTCATATATAAAATATATATATATATATATATATATATATATATATATATATATATATATATACGTCATTAGTTGTGACGTATTGTCAAGTATGGTGACCCATACTTGAAATTTGTGCTCTGCATTTATCCCATCCAAGTGTACACACACACTCTATAGCTATTGCTACAGTGCCCAGGGAGCAATTAGGGGTTAGGTGCCTTGTTCAAGGGCACTTTAGTCTTGGTATCAAAGGTGGTGAGAGTGCTTTTTATTCACAATCCCCACCTTCAATTCCTGCCGGCGTGGGAATCGACACACACACACACACACACACACACACACACACACACTAAAGTTGTTTAAATTTTCTTTGTTACAGTCATTTTATTTTTGGTTGCTCTACCCAGCACATATGGTATTCATTTTATTTATGCACTTCTTAAAAAAGGCCTTAAATGTGATTTCAACAACCCTGTAGATACCTTGTTTTTGTACGTCATGATATGAGTATGTTTCAAACAGAAATGCTATTTGATGCAGAAGCTGAGAAGAGGGTATTTGTGTGTATTTTAGTTGATCTAATCTGCCTGTGTGTGTTTGAAAGAGGAGTGTGTCACTGATGAGGAAGACTGTGCTGATAATGAAGTGGCCGGTGAGGAAAAGCAGACGGAAACGGAACATATTTACTCAGACGCCCAGGAGGAACATCAGAGAACGCCAGAGCGAGGGGTCCACGATGAGAACGGTACCAAACCAGTTTCTTTGTCTTTCTTTTAAACCAGCTTTTCCTCTAAAGCTGAATGCATAGATTGATTACAACTCTCTCTGTCAGGTACTCCTGACGCATTCTCCCAACTGCACACCTGTCCTCACTGTTCCCGTGGTTACAAGCGTCACACGTCGCTGAAGGAGCACATTAAACTACGGCATGAAAAGAGCGAGGACAACTACTGCTGTTCCCTCTGTAGCTACACCTTCACCTACCGCACTCAGCTCGTCCGTCACATGACCGCACACAGACACGTCCGTGAGCAGGTACAGCAGAGCACTCACACCTTCATGATGTTCACACAGGAAATGACACAGAGCTTTTGTTCACAGTCACATATTGACTCAAACTACTTTGAAGAACTTTTTCCTGTCTCTTTTCTCAGCGGACTATTTCTCAGTCGGGCGGAAACAGAAAGTTTAAGTGTACAGAATGCTCCAAGGCCTTCAAATACAAACATCACTTGAAGGAGCACCTGCGCATCCACAGCGGTCAGTTGCCACGGCACAACTTATGTACAGAGATGATTCTGATATAACCCTAGTGAATGTCTTTGTAAATCCAGGTTAAACCCACCCACTTTTAAGTCAGTAATGTTAGGATAAGGGTTCATTTTTAACACCACTTGGTTATGAAACCGTGTTCCAGGGAAGGGATCACCTTTTTAGCAGATTTTATACAGTAAGTGATTGTTATAGAGCAGTGTTTCTCAGCCCAAGGACCACTTTATCTTCCAATTTTTTTCTGAGGACCACCTAACAGAATCCCACTCTAACACGCCCCCCCAAAACAACAAACTAGGAAGGATAAACTAAATTTAAGTTTAATATGCAGTTGTTTCAAGTCAAAAACCAATTATTCAAACACAAATGCAATGATATGATCAGAAATTATTATATGAATTTTATGCCATTTGAAAAAGTAAATGTGAAATGAGCTGCTGCTTAATATGAACAACAAACTGCACATGTGGAAAAAAACCTGCAATTAAACATGCTGTAACAGCCTAGGTCCCACTTAATGTCATTCCAAAGAGCCATTAGTTTAAAACTGAGGTGGTGGGTATAGGAAGTCTATGGTTGTAACTATGGTAACAATAAAATACTGATAAAATGTTCAGTTAATTTTAAGTTATTTTCGCTTAACTTTCTCACATGGTCGTCTGCGGGAGTGTGATGGCCAGTGGCCGTGACTCGGTATCTTCGGTACTGGCTTCAGTGGGCCTTTGTGGTGCTGTAGTTTTGATGCTTTCAGTGGACGCTTGAGCTTTTCTTTTTACTCCTCTTTGGTTTAGCCACCGATCCATTTTTTCGTTATTAAAACACACTGACGTCACCCCCCCTGCCCGCGATCCGGTGCGGGTTAAGAGCTTGCCTAGTTTAGGTCACCTTTTCGTGGACCACTAGGGGGCGATGGCGGATACAGTGGCAGACACTTTCACTCTGTTTGGTTTCAACGCCTAACAGGGAAACATCTAAAAATGTTGAACAGTAACAGGAGACATTTACAAGTGAAGAAAGAGGTTTTTTTGCGGAAACAAAAAAAGAAGTTTGTACATCGGAGTAAAACAATAAGATGAAATTATGAGATAAAGTATAAAATAATTAAATTAATTGATTTTTTTGAGATAGAGTTGCCATTGTGTAATTGTATTTTTTCTCTGAGAGCTTCCATAATAACCTTAATATGGTTAATGATTCTGAAATATGCAAATTAAAACAGTTCATTTATTTGATCAAAAATACAGTAAAATATATTGTGAAATATTATTACGATGTAAAACAAATGTTTCCTATTTTAATATATTTTAAAAAACATTTCATTCCTGTGATGGAATTTTCTGCATTGTTACTCCAGTCTTCAGTGTCACATGATCCTTCAGAATTCATTATAATATCCTGATTTTCCCCTTAAGAATTTTTTTTATTATTATTATTATTATCAATGTTGACGACTGTTGTGCTGCTTAATATTTTTGTGGAAACCATGATACATCTTTTTCAGGGTTCTTTGATTAAAGTTCAAACTTACTTTTGCACAGACTACATATCATAAAATTGTCTAATCCATAAGCTTCTTTATCTCTGTGTTTATACAGGTGAGAAGCCATATGAATGCTCTAATTGTCGAAAGCGTTTCTCTCACTCGGGGTCCTACAGCTCTCACATCAGCAGTAAGAAGTGTGCGAGCGTGACCAAAGCGGTCAACGGCCTGCCTCGCACACCTGGAGTGACAACGACTCTTACCATTTCTCGCCCCACACGCATCCTACTGAGGGAGAAGGTGGAAATTACCAACAAGCCTCTGCAAGAGCAGCTCCCCCTGAAACAGATCAAACAAGAGCCTGTTGAACACCAACCCAAATCTGCGCCTGCAACACCTACAATTACCGGCACAAATACCAATGGAGTCGTGGCTCCGCAAGGCGTCGTCCAAACCTTGGTCCTGCCCACTGTCGGGCTGGTCCAGCCAATCAGCATCAACCTTAGTGACTTACAGAATGCGCTGAACGCTGCGATGGATGGCAGGCAGGTGTTGACTAGTGGTATTGCAAACGGACCCAATGCTAAAATCGTAGGCCAAGTGCCGGCGCAGACGCAGGCACAAGCTGTCGTGTTGCAGCCACAGCAGGCACAGCCCCAAGTGATCTCAGCCATCTCTCTACCGGTTGTGGGACAAGACGGAAATACCAAAATTATCATCAACTACAACCCCCAGCTAGACCCACAACTCAAGGGAGTAAAAGTGAACACAATGCAGCCCACTGTGACGCAAACCGGTACGGTGCAAGCAAAATCTACGGCATCTAACGTCGCACAGCCAAACGTGGTCCAGCTTAATTCCGTACAGTCAAACTCGACTGAAACCCAAACATCAGGTACACCTAAACCTACACAGGTAAACATCATTAAACCAGTCCAAAGCAAACCGCCGGCTATCATCAAGATAACCCCTGCGCAGGCCGCCAGGTTAGTCCAAGCTCGGGCGGCACAGCCTAAGCTCACCCAGCAAACTTTACTACTAGTGAGGAGGGCAGATGGGTCGCAGAGCCTCGTGGTTCGACAAATACCTGTCGCCAATCCCAACACGCAGGGCGCTGAGATGAAATCAACCCCAGACAAGACTACAAATACACCACCAGCAGACAGAAAGGAGACAACTGAAATTACCAGTTCGCTGGAGGATAATTGTGAACAACAAAAACTGACTGCACCACCAGAAATCAAAATCAAAACCGAACCAGGCTCTCCATCCAAGGAGACCGATTTGCAGAGTGAAGGAGAGAAAGAAGAGATGCAGATAGATGGAAATAAAGAGGAAGGGAAACAAACAACAGCAACAACTGATGAAGTCTCACACTCTGGAACAGTTCACAGTGGCGTCACCTGTGGAGATAACTTCCATAACTATGCGACATGTCTGCTTTGTGACAACTCCCCGAATAAACGGAAGCTCACAGACTCTCAAGACAGTGACGCCAAAGCATCGCCTACAACTATCTCTCTCACCTCTCTGCTGGATAAGGATAAGAGTGGAGCAGCAGAACGCCTCCTCCCTCTTTTAAAGGCCTACAGTCAGAACCCAGAGCCTACTGACGAGCAGCTGTCACAGGTTGCCAAGACAGTCAAGCTTCCTCTAGAGGCGGTCAGCAAGTGGTACCAGAAGATGCGCTCTAAAAGGATATTGCTCCAGGCTGCAAACAACCCAAAAAACAACAAAAAGGTAAGTAAAAATCATTTTATTAAACTGTAAAATAGAGCTGTCACAATTAGTGCTGTTATGAATAAAATTAATTGTGTAATAAATACTGCCTTCAAGTGCTATAGGAAATTTGATCATTTCCGCCTCTGAAGTTATTGTGCCTAGGAAACTCGTATTTACGATCATTTTGAAAGAAAGTGAAAGCGGCTTCATGTCGTTGGATTCATGATTAAATAAGCCTATATGATTTTCTATAAGGCTCAGAAAAGTAATGAAAATAGTTTAAATTATAAAAATATTTGCAAATACATAAATATATATCCAATTACATATATAAAAAGTTTTTCAGTAAGACTTTTGAAAATACTTTTATTCAGCAAAGACATTAAATTGATCAAAAGTGAAGACTTCTGCATTGTCAAAAAATTCTTATTTTATTTTTCAAATTATGAAAAAATGTATCATGTTCCCACAAAAATGTTAAATGGTTAGTTCACCCAAAAATGAAATTGCTGTCATTAATTACTCACGCTCATGTCGTTCCACACCAGTAAAACCTTTGTTTATCTTCGGAACACAAATTAAGATATTTTTATGAAATCCGAGAGGTTTCTTATCCCCAAGAGATAGCAGCGTAATTACCATATTCAAGGTCCAGAAAACTAGTAAAGACATCATTAAAATAGTCCACATGACTACAGTGGTTCAACCTTAATGTTATGATGCAACAAGAATACTTTTTGTGCGCAAAACAAAAAAAATCATTTATGCAACAATTTCTTCCCTTGTCAGTCTCCTACGCTGTTTACATTGTTGAGACAGTGCAGAGCTTCCAGGCTCTATGTCAAAACACCGACTCAGTATTGCCCAATAATGAGTCGGCGTTCTGATGTAGAACCTGGAAGTGATTCACTGTCTACAACATAATTATTGTTATTTTGATTATGTAAATGCAGCCTTGGTGAGAATAATATACCTTTGAAAAGTAATGTATATTTAATAAATGGACAGATATTTAAAGCTTTACATAATATTTCTTAATTATAGTTCATTATAATTATTAATATTAGACATGTTAATGCTTTCACTTAACGCAAAGGGCAATTATGTAATAGTGTCAGGGATTAAAAAAAAAACATTCTAAAGTCGTCATCAATGATGTCTTTTAAAATGAATGAGTTGTTCCTAAACATGTTAATAATTTCTTGCCTTCTTGTCTGACCAAGAAAAATACACCATCTGCTGTGTCTCAAGTAACAAACTCAACTCAAACCACCTGCACTCCCGATCAACCCCTTGATGACACCTCAGAGGACACCCAAAATGAAAGTGCCGCTTCTCCCACCTCCCCTCAAGCCAGTCTCTCCACCGATGATCTCGTCATTGTAAAGACAGAAGATGTAGAAGAGGAACTGCAGTCTGAACCGCTGGACCTTTCACTCCCTAAGTCCTGCCCCACTCAACCCAGCACCACCACTAAGCTGCCGGTCTCCACCCAAAAGGAACCGCTCAACCTTACCTGCCTCAAGAAGCAACCGTTGCCAGGAAACACCATCTATGTGACGCAGGGCGGCACGGGTCCATTAAACATCGTGTCGGCGTCATTGCCAACGCTGGTTGCCATAGCAGAGCCGGGTGGTGTTCCGTGCATCGGCACTGCAATAACCGGTAACAAACGAACCATCCTCATTCCTCAGCTCACCTACACCTACACCACCAACTCCAGCATGACAGTGTCTCAGATACCTGACAGTGTTTCGACAGACACAAAGGGGACGGTAATACTCAACAAATGTCCAGTAAGCACAACAAATACACACAAACAATTAAGATCTGCAAGTACCTTTCTTCAAGACATCATTCCAGACTTATTCGTTCTTTGTTTCTGTCCCTCAAAAGGTACCGGACATCGCTTCTGACTCAGTGTCGGGGGTAGAGGACCAGAACGATGAAGATTCACCTCTCATGAAGAAAAGGAGGAAGACTGTTGGTGGCCTGTATGCTTGTGATCTGTGTGACAAAATCTTTCAGAAGAGCAGCTCGCTGCTGCGACACAAGTATGAACACACAGGTACGTTAAACCACACCATTTACAGCATTTGGACATGGTATTAATGTAGTATTACAAAAAAATATACCTGTAGCTCAATTGGTCGCGCTAGCAACTCCAAAGCCTTGGGTTTGATTTACTGGGAAAATAATGCTGATATTAAAAAAATACTACTACTACTACTACTAATAATAATAATAATAATAATAATAATAAATGTAAACCTTTATTGCTCTAAGTCGCTTTGGATGCAATTGTTTGCAAAACGTATGAAAGTAAAATATTGAAACAACTATTGATGCACCGATGTATCGTTCAATAAACAGTATCAAACGTTTGCCAAAAAAAATAATTTGGATTTAAATAGGCAAATATTCAACAGTCTATGACTGGATGATTATTAGCCACTTTAGCACCATGTAGTTCTAGGAACTGGCCACCAGGGTGGCTCCCTGAGAACTAACCCCCCCTCGCTCTGGCAGTAGGAACTCTGAAGCGGCCAACTGTGGCGTCATATAAATGCTGCGTTTACTAGCATCAACAACTGGAGGATGGAGGACGCAGTGATCAGATCTGTGTTGGTTGTGGGTTTCGTGATAGCGGAAATGGAACGTAGACCCATATGTTATGCGATTGAAAGAGCAAAAAATAGGGGTAAGAGACTAAATCTCCTATGACGACAACTTGCAGTGTTACATGTCATTGAGGCTGAGAAAGAACACAACCCTGCTGACAACAGGTAAACACCATTATCACTGTTTTCCATGTTCATGGAGTAAGTATGTTATTCCGGGTAAACGTGTTTTGTATGCGTTTGAACAATCATCATACACTTACATCACTGGTAGTTCCTGTAGTGCCGGCTTAGACCCTACTCTGAAGTAGGAGCTAATTTAGTTCCCCCAATAGGAGTTCCTAGAACTAAAATCATTCCTCGTTCCTGCGGTGCGAACACATCAAAAAGCGGGTGGTTCCACCAATAGTTCTAGGAACTTTGAAAAGGTTTCTCTGGTGCGAAAGCCCCCATTTCTGTGATTTGACCAAAAATGTATGCACCTCTTGATGGAAATAACATCACATTTATTTCCATCAATAGGTGCATCAATTTTCGGTCAAGATATTGTATTGACAATGCAAGAGTCAAGCACTGATACCAGTTAATTTGTACTTCCTTTATGGTAACCACATTGTATTGCATCATCATTCCCAGGTAAGCGACCTCATGAGTGCGCGATCTGTAATAAGGCTTTCAAACACAAGCACCACCTGATCGAGCACACGCGGCTACACTCCGGAGAAAAGCCCTACCAGTGCGACAAGTGTGGGAAACGCTTCTCTCACTCGGGCTCTTATTCTCAGCACATGAACCACCGATACTCTTACTGCAAGAGAGACACTCATGAACTGCCAGAACAGATCAGCACCTCCACTCCTCCCTCTCACCTCGACTCAGACGAGAGAGAGAGCGACGCAGAGGACGAGGAGGAGGAGGAAGAGGATTTGTCCGGTCTGGACATGAGCGATATCAGAGTGGTGCGAGTAGGAGAGGAATACGAGGATGATGAGGACAGCGGGGGAGAGGAAGAGCAGGACCGAGGACATGAGGAGCAAGAGGCCGAGGAAGGAGGAATGGTTATGGAGGTGGAGCTTGGAGATACAGACACTCTAGAGGAGGAAGTCGGGGAAGCTGTGGAAACGGAGGATGCTATGGAGATGGAGGAATCGAGGGAGGTGTCAGGCAGTGCAGAGGACACAGTTCTCACTCATAATGAAGAAAACACAGAGATGGCAGCCGAGAACTGAAGAGTGAACGCTCCTATTTTCTTTCACTCACATGGGACTAATGAAAGAGGCAATGAGCTCTTCGTCAAACTAATCGTCGGTTGCTATGGAAACTGTCTCAGCTCTTTACTGTGTATAAAACCCAGGTGTGCCTGATTTACAAAACAATATTTCCTTGGTTTTTTTAAAAAAAGTGTTTGAGTATAACAAGGAAAAAAAGGAGAAACAAAAACTCCTACTCAACTAGACTTCACAGGACTTAAAAGTTTCAGTTGTTTCGCTTTGTTCCGTTACTGAACCGCCCCGGTATGTCGAATTTTCAGTGTTCATGTGTTTTTGTTGCTCTGTACAGTCAGATTTCTATACCTTTATATTTGCCAATGAAGTTTACGAAAATCAGTATTTTAAAGTTTTGAAAAACAAAACTAAATTCTGCACTGCAGGTATAACTGGTTTACTAACTGGGGTGATTCTCACAAAAACTGTCACGCAGGGTCATATTTCACCCCAAAAATCAATTAGGAATTATATTTTGCATTAAGAAAATTAAGCCTATTTTTAGGACCATCATAGGCATTATTTTATTGACAATTTAACACACTCCCCTTTCAATTGTCTATTTCGTTTGTAAAGAACAGTCGTAAGAATGCATTGATTCTAATTTATGCCAAAGTTTTAATTCATGATGATTTTAATTAAGAAAACTGAACCTTGTGTTCAGACAGGATGGTTGTCATTACTGTATTACAGTAATGCGAGCACTTGGGGATAAAATGCTTAATTTGTCATGATTATCTGAAGCAAAAATGCTTTAAATAACCCTTTTCTTCATGCGAAATATACATTTATTTCACCACTTTAATTTTTTTTTTGGTGTGAAATATGACCTGGGCATTTCTTTGTGAGACTTACCAGATACTTAATGCCTCAAGTTTAAAATACCATTCAGTATTTATGTCTTGTTGAACAGGCAATCTGTTGGATAGCATTGCCTCGTTTTCCCATCTGATTGTTTGTCTGCCTTATGAAGGAAATTTAGATTGCACTTCATTATTAAGTACTAATGATTCAATATCATATGAATCATTAATTATGGAAATATTCATAGGAATGCTTGTCATTTAACAATTGAATCACTTTGTTGATATAGTTTAACCTGTTCACTTGTAATGAACTACTCAACAAATTATATTGTAATTCTATCGACTGAAAATGTTTCGTAATAAGCACTCCAAAATATTTGTCGTAACTGTAAAAAAAAAAAAAAAAAAAAAGTAAAGATACTTTTCACAATCATGACAACATGAAAACAAAAGATCGTCAGTCAGGAAAAAGTGTTTGTCATTTCAACCTCAAAGGCAGTTTCACCTGTTCATTTATTTTTGTGTGGCTTTATGTTGTAACGTGTCAGTCTGTGTTCATAGGATATGCTCTAAGGAACTGCACACCCACAGCCTTATGCAAGACCGCCAAGCTGTAAGTGCCATTCACAATTGTTAACGTAGTGCTCCACAGTCACACTGGACAATCTAGACTTAAGTCAGCTGGCCAAGAATTTAACGGTTAATAATATACGTCAATACGGTGAATAACCCAACTCAACAGATTTGACAAATTTACAAAAAGATTAAAGTTTGTAGCACTGCCCTCTACCTGTGATAATCAAAATGGCAACTTTGAAACTTCTCACTTTGCGCTCATAAACATTCACATTATTTACAAAAGTTGGGCTCTCCTAGCCCACTTTGGTGAAGTATTGTCAATTTAATTTTTGTATTAAAACAAGAAAAAAAATGATGCAATATATTTAGACCTACCAAACCCCGATCCAAAATTGTCTGCTCTCGGCAACTTTATTCTTTTATTATTCCGTTTGAAATCATAACAGCCAAACCAAGTAATAAATACAAACCAATTATTAGTAAGCGAAAGAATAATTTCATGAATGATGATTAAAGAAATGTACTTAAAGTGTATGAGTTAAAGAAACCCATATTCATCATCAACCTGTTTTCTCGGTTAAGATTTCCAAGGTGCATGGCTCTGTAGACTAAACAAAATCCACCATCCCAAAGTCATACATCAGGAAAATACCGACTGTATGTAATATGACTGTGAAGTGGACAATGAAAGCAGCACTTTGGAAGAGGCGCATAGGATTAATGTTTTAGTTGATTGTGTCTGAGCAGACCTTACAGTATTATTGATTTCAATGTATTTCAAAATGTTTATTCTTTGTGTTTATGCATGTGTATATTGTGTAATACCATCAGTATTATTGTCATTGACAAATGTTTCATTTGTAGAACCTTTTTATATACGTCTTATTTTTGTATTGCTTTATTTATTGAGTGTGTAATACACAATGTTGTAGTTTAACACAATGTATTTTAGATTGAATTTCAGTGCCACGAAGGAGGATAAACCCTGATATACAGTATATAAATCCAAACTTAACAGTATTAGTTTTATAACTTCAAGTTATTTTGTAATACTACCACAGGAAGTCAATCAGGCAAACATTTGCACCCATTGTATCGTTTTATTCTTTATTAAACCCGGTTTATTTATTAAACCCTGAACCTTTTCCAACAGCTTCACAATAATTAATAGTAAATGACCCTTAAACCTGTGATGAAGAGCATGGATTCATGTTGTTGTTCTGGTGTTGAAATTGCCATTTTGGAACCAAAATAAGCCAAGCCATTTCATCTACATTTGTTTTCATTCGTGCCAACTTTGCATTGTGTGTGTAAATGTCACATTTTCCACTAGGTGATGAACCTACTTGTAAGATTTTTCTTCCTTTGTTTCCTTTTATGATGCCCCATAAAATAAACTGAAGTGAAGCACCAGGTAATTTCTTATTCATTGTTAAACAAAATGTAGTGAATGCATGCTAACATTTAATGTTGTTTGTAAAGTTTCCACACAATAGCTGTTAACCAGGAAGATGTTTAGCATTTGCTATTGAACTTAAACCAAAAATTAGACAAGCCTATAATACATAAGCAGAAAAGTAATTAAAAATAAAGTCTCCATTGGGTGGGAGAGGATATTTTAACTAAAATAGCATTTCACTCGGTTTAGACTGAAATAAGGGAGAATTAGAAAAAGAAATCAGAGATGCAACGAACAAACTGCATCCAGTTCCTTTTTTTTCCCCTCGTGTGGTCAGTCTGCATCTTTATAAAAAATATAATCTGTCATAATGTAACAACAGCATTAAAGGAATGTTCTGGGTCCAATCATTTAGATTCTCCCCTTAAAAACAAACCAATTTACTGTGCCAAAACTCGCAACAGATGTCTGAACCAGAACATTTCTTTGTATACAGCTGCCCTACAAAATGCTTCAATCAAATTCATAATATTCATCAGGTGAAAAGATGTAAGAGTAGGGTCATATACCAGTAGTTAAATTTTTATGTGCAAACGTTCATCTCAACACATGAAAAACAAAACAAGTGTTACTTTGATGTTTGCTGCCCCCTGGTGGAGAAACTTTGGGAGTAACGGCAATCAACAAGGTGACCGGCTTGCCTTATCAACTTTATTTTGATCAAGACAAAGCTCTGCAACAAAGCAGAAGATTTGATGAATTACATTCAACAGCCATTTACCAAATAACCATATCTGAATTAATTCTTATTAAAACATTTGAATAAAGTCTCTAATTCAATTGTGGTGCCTTTACCTCCACGTGCTCTTTTGACTCCTCGCACACACACACATAGTATGTCCGATTGTCGGTTAGACATCTTTACAAAGAGAAATCTGGTTTAAAATACTCAATTTCTCCCTTTACTTCTCTCTCTAATACAAGATCTTCACATGCTATTTTGTCTACAGCATACTGTACTCATATTAAATAGGATGTGAGAGTTGCATGACTGGGGTCTGGTCAGGAACAGTAGCGAATGTATTGTCCTCACAGGGTTAAATGTGTCCTGCACACATTTTATTCCAGTGTCTCACTTAGGGACAAGACGGACAGATGCACTCACACAGCATGAAATATACCCGACATATACTTGCATACCGCAAGAGTTTGTACATCCTTGGATTTGGGACTGATAGTCAGGAAATCATGGCTGAGACTCGAACAAAAGATTGTGTGTCCGTATTTATGGAGTCTACACAATAATTCCAGTGTTTCCCAGCAGTGGTCATCTCAGAGGTCACTTCCAGCAGGCCAGACCAGAATGAAATTCATCCCCGCAGAGATTTGAGTTTTAATATAAGATAAAATCCATGTCTATCATGTCAGTCAATCAGTTGACGTGTTGTTCCAAAATGTATTACAGTATTTACCACAGAAAGACGTGATGTAATACTAGTTGTGAATGGAAATCTAAAATGAAGCATCAGATTTCAGTCAGACAGAAAATGTTCCTCTTTCAAGCCCTCGTTGGTTCGATCAAATCCGTAAATGGTCAAAAAATGATAGTCCAATGGATTTGGATATATATATATAAAAAAAATATGACATCCAGGCAAGAAAAACATGACTATAATTTAGTCCAATAAAGATGAGAAAGGATTTGACTGTTTATGTTTTCTAATATGGGCGGTCCTCTCATGTAAACATACCAAAACATGTTCAGTGTTCAGAATGGCAATCAATGGGCTGCCCGGTCCTCAGCAGTGATTGGCCCGTTGAATTTGGTCAAAGGGTTCCAATGTATGTGACCTACCTGCCGAATATGGTCTCATATTCCATAAGAACAAGCTCAACAATCTGGTTCTGGTAGACCATGTGCACGGCCATATTTGCCGTCTCTGTCTCCGGACGCAGGAGCGTCGGGCCGAACACGATGGCTACACTCTGGGTGGTCATCCTGTTCTCGTCGACATGCTGGATCACTCTATCGACAGAGAAAAAGGTTGTAAAAACAGGGGCAGTTGACATAACATACACTTCATCTAAAACTATTTTAGCATTTTTCTAATTATAAACTAACTAATTATTTCCATTTATGATTAATGCACTTTTTAGAGTAAAAATTGATTTTTATTCATTTGTTTTATCTCCTTCCACTTTCATACTCACTTCTTCAGGTGTTTGAAGAGCACCTGTATGGTGTCATGGTTGGGCCGAGGCAGTTGCTTCATCAGATCCTTAACGGTCTGAACTTTGTGCTTATAATCTGGCATTTCTACATGAAGAACACACACAAAAGTGTTAAATACACAAGAAACATCTCTCTCTAAACAGCCGTGTTTCAAATATTGGTCTCCACTCACTGATAGCTGTGATGAAGTCATTGAAGAAAGCATAGGTGAACAGAGGTTCTGGTAGCTCACGGAAAAACATCTTCAGAGCTCCAGTGGTCACGTGAATGTCCTCCCATTTACTGTCCCCTAAATCCAATTTCTCATCTGTATTTATGTGGATTATTGTAACACAAACTATTAGTTTTTTTTCCAATAATCATTATATATACACATGAGTAAGGCTGTAAAATGGAGTTAGTGCATACCATGATTAACAGCAAATCTCAGTTTTTGTATGATGGCCAAATTTCCACTGACCCTGTACAAACCATCCACTCCTAACCCTGGATGAAGGGAGAAAGAGACAAACAAATTACAAAGCATTAGAATGCATGTTAAAATACAGTTTGCAGCAGCGCATCAACTCATCCTGTTTACACGCACACGAAAATTATAATTTAGGGTATAGAATTTGGATATATTCTGTTTAGTACTCAGTCAAGTTGGTGTTGTAATCGGAGAAAGAAAAAACCTTATTCAAACAAACCACTGAAAGAAGACATGCACATGCTCAGTCCACAAAGAATTTTGGGTGCCAATAGATGCTTAGCTAGATATGGCAACTCAAGCTAAATGGACACATTTCTGGAGTGATAAGACGGACTCATTTTTATACAATTATTAAAAGAAACTGACAATAACGCTTGCCCAACCTTTTCAATTTTGTGGTGTTGTTGAGCATTGCTGAAGGTTCAGGTCCTAGTTAAATTATTGTAAAAAATGTACTAATAAAACTAATAATAGCTGAGCATACTGTATAATCAATGACAGTACTAAATCTCCTGGTAAATAACAGTGGAAAAATGCATTTGTGCATGTGTAGATTGGCATACTTAAAGGGTTAGTTCACCCAAAAATTAAAATACTGTCATCATTTACTCAACGTCATGTTGTTCCAAACCTGTAAGACTTTCGTTTAGCTTTAGAACACAAATGAAGACATTTTTAATAAAAATCTGAGCCAGTTCTGTACTCTCCATTGACAGCTACGCAACTGCCACTTTGACACTTCAAACAATTAAAAAGGGGATTGTAAAACTAATCCATATGAACTGAGTGATTTAGTTCACTCAAGTTTAGTTATGAAGAAAATTGATCACTTTATATGATGAACAGAATGCATTGTGTAACACACAAGAACGAACCTCATTGATTCTCACGTCAAAAAAAAAATGCTTGAGCTTCCGTTTGTCATAACTGATGTGTGAGTTGATGAATGTTTATTGTGAATAAAAGCCTGAATTTAATTTGTTCAGCGTATAAAGCTATCGTGTCTCTTCAGAAAATTTGGACTAAACTACTCGATTGATATGGTTTAGTTTTATGATCTCTTAATGAACTTTTTGGAGCATCAAAGTGGTAGTTGCATGGCGGTCAATGGAGGGACAGAAAACACTCAGATTTTGTAAAAAAAAAAAAATATATATATATATATATATATATATATATTTCTTCACTTGTATTTCGAAGATGAACGAAAGTCCTACTGGTGTAGAACGACATGAAGGTGAGTAAATAATGACAATTTTCATTTTTGGGTGAATGAACCTTTTAAAACAACCATGTACAGAGGAACATTATGATACTGTATGGAATATGTTGTGCATGAAAAGGAAGCCAGTAACAAAGAGTGAAAATAGTAATTTAAAAAGTTATATCAAGTATAAACAATCAAAGCTCGGGTGAGGCTAAATTTAGGATTTTGAGTGTCAATTTTCAGCTTAACATGGTCTAAACAGAAGATTACCGGTCTTCTCCACGTGCTCGATGCATATCCAGACGAAGCGAGGGACGGTGGAGTTCTCTCTCTGACAAAGACTGCTCAAACTGGAGCCAAACACCTGATCTACAAAAAGAGAGAAAATCAAATATAAACAGCCTCTGAATTTTACAGATAACCCTGTGATCACTCAGATCTGTTTGTAGATGCATGAGGTACCTTTAATGTAGCCCTTGTCTTTGACTGCCTGTAAAGTGGGTCTGCCTGTGAGAAGCTTTATCAGCTTGGTCTTCTTCTTCTGTTCTGCATTATCCATGCTTATAGACTTCTTAACATCTAAAGCATCATGGGTAGAGAAGTCTATTTAAGCAATGGTACACAACTCCAGGTGCACTGGACAATACAGGGATTAATAAAAACATGCTCAAGCTCAGTTCTAAAACCTAATTAGCTGCCTACATAAACAGTATTTTTATATCTCATAGGTGCATTGCTGATATCGATTACAGCCGGTAGAGAAATATATAAAGATGTGTCATGTGAACAGTCAAATACACTTTAAATTTGGTTAAAATAGCTCTATTGAAGAGTATTAATGTAAAATACACCGTCAGCTGTCTGGAAAATTAAATCAAAGATGAAACAGCTAGACTCACTTGACTAAATAACTTCAGCTGCTTTACTTTACTTTTTACTGCTTTATTTAACATTTCACTCCTTTTTAAAATTTCTTGATGTTTATGCAGAGCTTAGGGGTGTGCCATATCATACCGTCCACGATAACACTGATATAATTTTGAGGCTATATTGCCCACCCCTAGCAGAGCTTAAATTTTTTCAGACATCTAGAATTTGTTTACTTCATTTTCAAAAATATCTATATAGATATGGTTGGTGGCTTTATGTGAAGAGGTGATAGAAGAGGTGGCTTTATATGGGCGAATAAATGAGACAAAATGAGCAAAAAATCTGAGGAATTAGTAAAATTATACACAATACGCACAATCCGACGCCAAAATTCAAGCCCTGTAACACCAACCATATTCATCCAGAGCAAATGAAACAAGTGAGTGAGGGGAGGTGGGTTTGTGTGTCAACTCGCTGTTGGACAGATGAGAGAGCAAGAAAGCGCAGCTGGTCGTGTGTTTCTACTCTGCGAAAAGTGAGTATTGGAAGTGTTTCAGATATTTCAGTCTCGATATGTATCGAAAATTTTTTATTTTTGACAACACAACATTGCACTTTATTTATTATTTCAGATGCCTTTTTAAAAGACTACAAATGAAAAACGTATATATATATATATATAAAATGACTGTGTTACATGCGACTGCTGGCTGGCAGATGTTAATGTCAAACCCTCTCCGTTTTTTATCTTCGTTGTATCATCTTTATTTGCTCTTTTACCTGAAATGTGTTAATTTTTTCTTATTCTGGTTCAGAATAAGATACTGTAACAGAATATATAAGTTATACTGTTTACTTGGCTTTAATATTTGAGAACTAAAAACAGGGTGATTTCACCATTTAATTACATGTTATGTATTTTTATGCTTATTGGAGTATTTCTTTGTTGGCTTAGGCAGCTCACTAGGTTTTGGAACAGAGCTACAGACTCGTGCACACACACACCCCTACCTCTGTTCTTTTTGGAGTTTCTTTGCTCTTTTTCTTTGTCATGTTTCTCCGTGTCAGGAGATTCTGACATGTCTTCTTCAATGGCCTCATCAGACTCCCACATCTGCAACAAAAAACACATTAACGTCAGTACAAGGATTCAGAAAAATTAGAGTGCAGACTTAATGTAAGTGCATGCATATAGAAGAGTAGTCTTACAAATGTGTGTATGGCTTCAGTCAAAGCTTTGTGCCAATCGCTAATGAGGCCGTCGTTGTCTGACTGCAAGAGGAGCTCCATGCCCTGTCGGGTCTTCAGCTACACATGAAATCAAATCAATATTTGTTGCACATGAACCATGTTCAAACATCAAGCTGTGTTTAGCAAAGCTTCAGCCAGGCTGAAAAAAGGACAGGTTAATCCACTGAATGGCCTCAATAGCAGTTCAACATTCAGACCTCTTTCAATGGATAAATATTCAGACCTCATTTAACCATAGAGAGCCAATTATGTCATTAAATCCTGCCAATGGCGGATGAAATAAAAACATCCATAAATATACGTTGTATAAGCCAGAGATATTTATTTTACATTAATTCATTTTTAAAGCACCAATCACATTTTCATGAGAGAATGTAATTTTGTTTAGTTTTGCTCATCATCAGAAATATGTTACTGCATGAGGTTCTGGAGAATAATAATTTGGCTTCATAACTAAACTTCTGTTTTCAAACTTTCCATTGAGAAAGTTGGCAGAAGACATGTGACAGTCCCTAATCTTAATCATTAAGGGTCAGACTATCATTCTTGCATTGTGATCTACAAGAATTGTGTAAAAGAATTTTCATTAACTTTCCAAAAACATCCAAATTTTCCCCCCATTTATGTCTTCTTCTGAATATACGGCTAATCAGTGATTCTGCTCATCAAACTTTAATTAAATCTTTTGTAAATTTAGCCTTCCTGCTAAATGATAAGGCACACACACCGTCAAAAACCTCCTTAATTTCTAATCAGGCAACAACAAAAACAAAAAACAAAAAAAAAGATCAATTTTCAACAGTCTGTTTACCTCTAAAACGTGTTTCTTGCTAGATTTGTCTTTAGACGCCCAGTCCACTGACCCTCCTTTGAGATCCACACTGAACTCCAGCTTCTGGTCTCTTCCAAACTGAACAATACATTAACATACACATCAGACATATAAAACGGAGTACATCACATGGGCTACTTATCTATGGGCTTATCGCTCAGCAATGAATTGTCACTCACCCAACCAGACCCGCTCCCTTGGCCTTTATTAAATAGCAGTAATGAACCCTGCAAAACTGTCCAATAGGAGGTCCAGTTCTTCCTGTAGGCATATATTAGATAAAGAAACCAATTACAATATCAGCACAGCAGTTATAGTCATTTTTTCAATCTGTCAGATGAACGGGAGCATTCCCTCCCCGTTTGCTTTTACTTACCGGACCTTTTTTCCATTTTCAGTGATTTTAGTCATGTTTAAAGTGCCACATTTCTCTGACGGCTGAAAAGAAGAATAGACAAACAGATGTAAAAAGAGAAAAGGAGTACAAACCTAAATAGACAAACTACAGTAAAGAGTGAAAAACAGCAAGCAGCCACAGAATCAATCCAGAACAGAGGGAGAAGAGACAAGCAACCGGATTTTTCCCCAGTGGCAACAAAAACTGAACCACCATAAAAGAGAAATTACAAAAGAACAGTGGTTTAGACCTGTTTGTACTGACCGTAATTACAGTCAGTGCTTTAATATTTACTAGAGAGGCAGCGAAACACAAAACCAGCAAGTCAAGCTTATAAAATGGATTATTCTAAAATCTGATTGGATAAGCATTCAAAGCATGTGCAAATGCAAAATAGCTGTTGTAGACACCTGTGATCAGTCATAAATTCTATTCTGCATCAATGCAGCACACTGACTTGGCATTACTTTTATTTTTTATTAAGATCACTGCTAATGAATGTAATCACTTGACAGTCTTGAACATACAGTTGCTTTCTAAAGGCATTGATCCATGAAAGGTCGTCCAGTGATTTTACCATGGCCAAGGGGGTTTTTAGCACTCCACTTAACATTGAGCATATCATCAGCCCTTAATGCATAGACTCTCTTGCTTATTGATTTATTATAAACCCACACCACAAGCACACAGCATAGACAGCGCTCTGCATAAAGAGAGGAGTAAAGACAGGGCAGGGGAAAAGACAAAAATGAGGACGAGGAAGAGAAAGGAAGGATGATGCTGATACTAACAGACTGGGGGGGGTTAGGAGAGGAGGGGCATGACGAGTCAGAGTCGGGGGAGCCAGTTTTAGTGTCCTAGACAAGAAAACAAACCACAAAATTCAAACTTGTGTCAACACCTGTAATAATGTCAATGAAGACAGCATCAGTTTCCAAAGCCAGACAGGACATGCTTTTCTATTATTGATTTTTTTAATCAAAGTATGTGACTAATCACACAAGTCCAGAGCATTTCTCAAATCATTAAAGAGACAGTATTCAAAAATATAAATTCTGTCACCATATTCTCAACTTTACGCCACTCAAAACATCCATTGAAGAAAAAATAAACATCCTAGAGGATTTGAGCAACATAAGTTTGTGTACATGATCACAGAGCTGAAACGATTCCTTTAAGCAGGATATATTCAAGTGCAATTTCTAGGGATGCTCCAATCGATTGGCTGCAGATGAGTATTGGCCGATCATCAGATTCTAGAACTCAATCGGAAGTCAAAAAACACTAGTAGACCATAGTAAATTACACATATTTATTTAGAGCAGTTTATCTCGAATCAAACAAGCCCAAAAACAAAATAACGATGCGTAGATCTTGAGAAATTCTTGAAGTGACATGACACTTCTGGGGTACGATTGTGTGAGTCACGATCATGACACATTGTTTTCCAATGTAATTTGAAATACCAACCAATGGAAACTGGATCTCAGGTATGGTAGCTAGGAGCGATGTGTCGAGACCAATCGGACACCGTTTTACAGCTAGAGAGTGCTTGGACTGACAGATCTTAATTTCGTCCGATCATGATGAAAAGAAATTGACAGTCGCATCTCCTGCAAAAATCCTGATTGGAGCATCCCCAGCAGTTTCTCATGCAGTTTGAGCAAATTTGTGCAGAAATCACTGTGTGTACTGAACTGAGTTGCAATGGGCAAAAGTGGGCATGCATCATCTCATTCGATGTGATTGGTTGGTGGGACATAGGGGCGGGGCAACACTGACTTGTGGCCTATAAGGGTGAGAGCGGAAGGTGCTTTTGCGGTGTGGGGGGAAGGCTCGCCGGTCCTTGACAGATTTCTGTTTTATCTTCAGTCAAACATAAAGCACATGTGAACATCATCACCCAAATCAGGATGGAAGTCTTTTACCTCAGTAAAAACCAAAAGAACTGTGTTCATTTCAACCATACCAGCGCTAATAACTAAAATAACCTCTAAGCAATTACCAATCAATCTCCATAAAAGGCTGAAAAATCAGAGTTTAACCACTAAATGAAGATAAAGCCACCTTAAAACAAAATGTTGGATTAATCAAGCCAGGCAGTTTTACTGAATTGGAAGAGTTTTATAATGCATATTGTCCCTGTCTCTGGTAAAATGGTATGATACCCCTTTTTCTCTCTTAGTTTGCATGTATATGTATGTGTACCTTGTCATTGGAATCTGAATATATGCTGTGTCTCGTCCTGATGATAGGAATGGGATCTGGCAGTCTCCGATCAAGACTACGAGTTTTGTGTGCATCTCCTGGCAGCAGAGGTGTGTGGTTAGACTAAAATAGATGGGATGAGAAGATGCAACATTATTAGGACTGGTATTGATGTATGTTAGGCAAACAAACCTTGATATACATGCAATGTGTACATGCACACACAAACACACACTATCAATTAAGCACCACGCAAGGCATTGAAATTGGGATTGTATGGTTTGAATCAAATTGAAAGGGATATATGGGACTTCCTGACTAGATATTTTTAATGCTGATAAGCACTGGAATCTGTTGTTAGTCTCACCTGTGATTTGAGACCAATTTTAGGAAGCTCCCATTCAGATCTGGAGTCACCTGCACTGTAGTAATACAGCCGGCCTCGCTCGTCTGTTTGTCTCAACCACTATATACGTATACAAAACACACACAGGCATGATGGGCAAAATAACATCTTGAAAATACATCTTGTTGCCTGAACAACCAGTTGACTAATCAGTCTCGAGAAAGCCCTGTGAAGCTAGTTTCGGGTTCATTAGATACCCTAATCAGACACATTTCTTACGCAAGAGAGTGTCTAAAGCTGCCTTTCAACTATCTCCAACATTTACGTACGATTGCCGCATTTCCTAGAGGCAATCGCACAGAATTTTTTAAAAGGTTGTGAAGGTGACATTAGTCTTCATTTACTCACCACGGGAAAAAAAAACATAATAATGAATGTTTGAATATATCCACAGAAAAATGACCGCAAATACTAGGTTTTCTAGGGCTAACCAATGTAAATAATTTTGTAATTATAAAATAATTATTTCAGAGATAATCATTCATAATCACCAATTTTACAGAACAGTGTTTAAAGATTAACATTTAATGCAAAAATACTGCTAATGCTCACCTTGCACTCAGAGTTTTGATTATAATACATAATGTCCAGTTGGGCAGTGGCATACAGTTATATATTATTATTTACAGTTACATAAATATTACATAATATTTTAATACATAAATATTGTAGCGCAACCAAAGCTCAATTAGATCTGAAAATTCTGCATACAGACCTGAATGACTGCCGGTCTGACATATGTTGGAGACAATAAAAAGGCAGCTTATGTTCAAAATCAGCTAGAACAAGGTTCTTCAACCGAGGGTCTGCAGCGGTACTGCAGGAGGTCTACCAATTAATGTTTGATCAGAAATCATTTTTTGTTCAATTAAAAAAAAAGGGTAAAAAAAACATATAGTCATATTTAAATATGAACACCCTCAAATGAAATATTTTAGTGAATTTCTCGGATAACATATGTCCTGTAAAGAACACATTCAGGGCTTTTCAGAGATATCAAATGTTTGGGTTTCACCATGACAACTCCTCCTTGGTCTATAAAATGACTGACATTAATTTAGTGATCAAATTTAGCACTCTTATGTAAATATGATATTTTGTAATTATTTTTTAAATCTGACTAATTTTCAAATTGTTTGTCATAAATCAATATCTCAGAAAAATGTTTTGTGGTTTCTAATCAAAATCTCATTTTCTGTTACAAAACAGGGCATCGATTTCACTGTAGTGGACACCAAAACCTAAACCATGTTTATCAGGTATTTTGGGAGACACAACAAGTGAATAGGGAAATAAATTATATATCAATATTCCTATGAAATATTAGGTATTATGAAAATGTTGCACATTATTACTCCCATTATTGCACTTTTTTTCATTACACATTGACCCAAGAGCACATTAATATGCAAATTAGATACAGTGTATAAATACATTATATAGAATGGGAAAACCCATGTATGGCCATTTTATCCACATATTGCATAAAGTAAAATGGTAAATCGCTTCATTCTGTTATATCTTTCATAACATAGCTGAGAATCATCGTTAAACAAAGTTTGGTTGAAAAAAAAATCCTAAAACCTAAAAAATGATTGTTGAGGTAAAAAGCCCACTGTTTTTAGCTTTACATGTCATATCATGTCTTTTTATTTTTTAAACAACTGAGCCAGGGTCATTTCTGAGAATTTCATAATCGATTCTGAGCTTAGTTTTTAACCGTAGATGCACAATGACGCATTGTGCTTGCTTCCAAATCCTCATACATTTCATTAAGTTTGGAAAGGTTGAAGTAATTTACAAGGACATTCATGGTCTTCATTGCACAGGATATGCGCAGTGAGAAACGCACGCGTTGCTTGATGTTACGCTTGCAGTGTGTGGTCTGGCTCACTCACTCTGCTAAGAGGACCGATGGCCAGGTACATGCTGCAAAATTTCAGAAATGACATCTACATATAAATGTGGGATTCACTATAGAAATTGCAGTTGACATATGCATAGTGATAACTAACACGGGACAAATATGACATGACAAAACAGAAATGAGCAATGTAAACACAGACTAATAGATTAAAAGAATAGAATAGACATACCGCCCAGTCCTACTTATAACCGGTCATACAGTATGTTAAACCATACAAATGAGGAAAAACAAGTGTGGCCATTTAAAAAAAAAAAAAAAAGCATTAAACAAGCCAGTTATTGATGAAAGAAGTTAGTAGTTTCTCCATTAGTGAGCTCAGTAAAAAAAAATGGGCAAGCAAGCACAAACACACTGAGTTTGTCTTTGTACCTTCTCATTAGTATAGTCAGACACATACAGAGTGTGTCCATGCTCATCCATTTCTTCAGACCAGCCTCTAGGGGGCGAACCGTACTGGCTGTCTGATTGGCTGCTCAGACAGTTTTCCTCCGATGACAGAACCTTCACCCAGCCAATCACAAAAAAGCAAAACGAGTAGAAATGAAGATAGAGAGAGAAAAATTAAGCGAAAGAGTTAATTCAGAGAGGCAGACAAGGAATAGAGACAAGAAATCAATCAGTCACAATCAACCCTTTGCCCATCAGATAAGAGAAACTCAGTTACCCAGAATGCTTTGCATGCATATAAACAAACAGCAGTTAGAGAAAGAGTTTAGCTATCCCATCATGCATTTCCCAAGGCCACAGAGGATATTTGGTCAGTGATGGATTTGTTCTTCCCCTTTTGCAAGCCACATATGATGATATGATATAAAATGATAAAAGTGACAATACACGTGTGTTTGTGTGTGTATGCGTGCATTCATCACCATCTGTTGTAAAGTCTAATCTTTGGGTGTGTACCTCAGTGTCAGTCATGTCTTGTTTCCCCTCTTTCCTGGTGAGGCTGTCCCGTGCCCGTGGGGGTTTCCAGGTCCTCTCCTGCGTGCTGCGGTTGTAGTAGAAGAGTCTGCCATTCTGGTCTTTGTGAGTCTCCCAGTCGCCAACGGTGTGGAGCGGAGAGGAGGTTGGCAATGGAGGGGATGATGACTGAGAGATCTTAAGCTCCTGCAAGTTTGTGTAGACAGGAGAGTCAGGCCTGCCCTGCCCTGAACCTAAAGTCTGCATAAGGAGAGAGAGAGAGAGAGAGAGAGAGAGAGAGAGAGAGAGAGAGAGAGAGAGAGAGAGAGAGAGAGAGAGAGAGAGAGAGAGAGAGAGAGAGAGAGAGAGAGAGAGAGAGAGAGAGAGAGAGAGAGAGAGAGAGAGAGAGAGAGAGAGAGAGAGACGGAATGAATCAATCCTCGGAGTTAAAGCACCCCTGACCCCACAATATGCAACCACCTAGTTTGCCCATGCCTACAAACAGCTCTGGGTTCATGCGAGCAGCTTATGTTCCAGTGTTTTTAGCACTGTGTGAGCGCTCCGAGACGGGGTGGAACGCGCATAAGCAAAGTATACCGTGGGCTTCAGATATGCGCCTAAATGGTCAAACAGCCTACATGGAAAAAAAAAAATTATAAACTGTAGAAATGCCATTTTGGTGAATATACTCATAAACACAGCTGGTTATTTTTTAAATGAATGTAAACATTTGAGGGGAAAAAATGTATGTCTAACAGTATGGATCTGTGCAGCTCTTAAAGTGACAAAAGCCTAATAAATCTGCTGCAGTTGTTAATGTTATTCACATAACAAGTGACGAAGATAAAATCACTCACTGTTCTTGAATGAATCATTTTTCATTCAAAATTTTCAAAAAAATCACTGTTTATTTAATTTGTATTTTTGTTTCTTTTGTATTTGATAGTTGTTTGTAATTAGTTTCTTTGTTCTTATTGTATTGCTGACTGTTTAGTTATCCTCTGTAACTATTTGAGGACCTTTTTCTTACATCAGTAAGTATCAATTATCGTGAAATTTCACTGATATTTAAAATTAATCATATCATGAAATAAGACTTTGATCATATAATCCGCCAATAATCATGTTAAATAAGCATGATTTCAATATTGATCAAAATAATCATGATTATAATTTTTGCCATAATCAAGCAGCCTTAATATATATTGTACATTATATACATTGGTACGTAAAAATAAAACTGAAAAGTAATTTCACTTCCTTAAATTAGTGTGACTTCACTTTAACAAACAAGCTCTAACAAGTTTTTAAATATTGTTCATAAAAAATGGCAAATTATATAATATATATATATATATAACAATGTATTACATGACATGATAAGCACACTGATTTTTCTCCATATCATAGTTCCTGTTATCCGGCCTGTTAAAGTTGCATTTTTCCAGATTCCAACCATATTTTCTTCTCTTGAACAGAAACCTAAATTACAGCAATAGTATCTGCAACAGCTGAAATTTCTGTGTATCCCTATTGCTCACAGAAACTGATTAGAATAGAATTTTTCTTCTAGTCTTATAATATCTGTCATGTAGCAATAGAACAATAGAGTCAAAGTCAAAGAGGGAAACAGAGGGGATAGTTTAGAGAGAGAGGGAGAGAGACTGTCATTCATACCTGAAACTATTTATAGAAGAACCAGCACAACGACATTCCAGACCCTTACAACACACATCTGAATGTTCGCTTTACCACCAGGCCTCTTGACAAGATTAGATTTGCAATGGATAAAAGGTTGTTTAAACAAAATAATCTGGATAATGAGGAATATGGCACAATGAGGAACGCCAAACAGCAAAAAAGCACTGAATAAAATGTGATAATTAATGACAAACCTCTATCCTTACAAAATCCTGAAACAGAGACAGATGGAGGGAGAGAGGTGGAGAACAATTGTGTCCGAACTGTAAACTCCATGGCTTGTCATTCAATCAAATCTATTACACAACAACTTCGTGGGTAATTTAATTACGACTAAGCACATTAGAGCAAGTGTGTGAAAAAGGCAGACCTTTTGATTATTTTGTGATGCTATTGAATGTTTTATTATAATGCAAATTATAATACATGTAAAGTGAACCAGTCCAGTCAGATTCTACCTTCCAGAGTCAAATCATGCATCACTGCACTGACCGAAATAAGGTAATGAGCTCACATTAATGTGTGCATAGTGAACCAGGATGGCACTTAACAGTTTAAGCCACACAGAGGATAATGTCATCAGATTAAAGAATCGGCCTAAAGTGTACAATCACACGCTAATGGTGTGGTGTGATTAAACCAATTCAGATTTTAAGGTCAACATGAAGCCAAAGCAGCATTGAGAACCTACACACAATATCCCAAAAATGATAATGTGATCACAATGATAATGTAAAACTTCTTCATTACATTCCCACATACTATAAAAAAAAAACCTATGAAAATGAATGGAAATCTGTCATAGAAAAAAAGCTGTGTGAATGTGCAAGTTAAAATCATCGTTAACAACCATAAACACCAATTTCAGCCAGCTGGGGCCAACAGGCTCATAATAGTTAAGGCATATTGGTCAAGGCAACACAACAAATACCATCCATCAAATATCTGCCCAGTAATTAACACAAATGTGCACAGAAGAGTTTGTGATCAAAATATTTGGTACAATTGTCATTAAGTCTAATCATAGGATAAACAGCACGTAGTTATGGTAATTTAAGCAGTATAAAAAAGTGTATGCTAACAATGTCATACAACGCTGATTCTAATACTGCTAGCAGGAAAACCCACTACTAAAACTAGATCCAATTACACCGTCTCTCATAGGATTATGTAATGGCCTAGAGTATGAAATGTAAAAAAAGAAAATAATAATTCGTTGTGGAAACAAACCACTGAATGTGTATGAATGAAAGATGAATGATTAGTACATGAAAAGCCTAGGGCAAAAATAAAAACATAGAACTAGTTTCCACTATGGAAACTCACCAATAAAGCATTTCAAATTCACACAATAAAGATCAGCAGACAAAAACACGCAATCACAATGACAACAACTGAATATTAAAAAAAAAACAATATACATTATAAACACAAATGATCGCAAACACAAAGGGTACTCAAAAAGCTTATCAAGAGAGAAGCAAAGTGTTTAAACGGTAACACTTTACATTTAACTAACTAACATGAACTAATCATGAGCAATACATTTGTTACTGCATTTACCAATCTTCGTTAACATTAATGAAAATACAGTTGTTCATTCTTTGTTCATGTTAGTTCAGTGCATTAACAAATGTTAACAAGTTTTTAATAATGTATTAGTAAATGTTGAAATTAACAAAAATTAATGCTGTAGAAATGCAGTTCATTATTAGTTCATGTAAACTAATGTAGTTAACTAATGTTAACTAATGATAATAAGTGTTACTGTTTAATTTCAAACAACAACCCTGCTCTTGATAATTCAAAGCACTACTATATATTAGATGGGTGAGTACCCAAGAAACCAACTTGATGTTAAGAGACTTGTAGAAACAGCCAGCAGGTGGCATAATGCTCACCCTGTATGTCTGTGGATCCTCATGATTTAGGGCAGGGGCCTTGGCTTTCAGATGACATATCAAACATGACACCTCTCATGACAATCAATGGGCCTTACATTACAAAATGATTTGATTATGTCTTCCAAAAATGTGCCCATCTCTGATTGACTAATATTCACACCCCTGCTGAACAACTGAACTGTGCTTTTGCCTGATTGGCTGAAGTTTCTTCACTGTGAAGGCGTAGTCACCATCGTGAAGCACTTCTGGAGCATGAATGCATGTTTTATTCAATCATTTATTGAAGAAGGTAGGTTTGTTTTTGCATGAAACCAGAGAAGAAATAACAAAAGAAAGAAGTATTATCTCTGTAGTAATTTAGGGTACCCAGTCTTTATACATTAAATTCATACTGCAAACTGTGGTATATACCATCTAGTAGCAGCATATGAAACGCTGGTATGACATGACGACAAGCACCAAGTGAACATTTTGTGATTTAATTACAATTAGAGCCAAAATAAGAATCGGTTGTAGAAATAAATTATACAGTGGGCAAAATCTTGGTTATAAGAAAACACAGTACAAGCATGTACCTTAAAGGTGCAATAGGACATTTTCAGAGAGGCTAGAAATAGCAAACTAGCATTCAAATCATAACATCCCACCCTCCCTTCAGAGCGTTCTCCAAAGCCACGACTCCTCCGAAACACATGAAGGCACACACACACACACCGCTGCTCTCTGCAAAGCATCGCAAGAGATGGCATTAAACTACCTCATGTCTCAATGCACATAACATTTCAATAATAACAAACGTAAACAACTTACACCATGTCTAAATCGGACGCGACTGTCGTTTGCATCGCAACAAAGTGCCCGTTGCAAAGCATTTGTCCTTAGAGTCAGGTCCCAAACAGAACAAGTCATCAGTTTACTGTCGGAGATTTGTCGCTTGCGTCATGTCAGATCCAGTGTAGACAACATCATCGATTAAATTGGGTTCTATTGTCTTTTGTCGCACCGCACCCGAGGACGTGAACAGCTCTGGTTAGAAGATCACGGGTTGCCATCTCTTAATTACGGTAGTTATGGCGTGAATAAGCTTGTCGTTTTGATTCGAGAGGAACTATAAAAGGTGGCTGCTGTTTGTTTGCGGCGCTCCGTGACTGTGTGAGTGACGTCTGTCTACATAAACTCTGCATGGCATGAAACGCGCTGATGACTATGATATCTGCCCAAACAGGTGGTCGAGAGCATGTAAATAATTTGCATAGTTTGACAAGCATGTATAGTTTAGTGATTGCTATCAGAATACAAGGAGACTTTTGTTCAACCAGTATAACAAAAAAAATGTTTGTGTAGAGAATCACCTATTGCACCTTTAATATGCCTTCATGTGTATATGAGCGTGAGGCTGTGCAAGCACGATTGTGAGCAAGACAGTGTGAGTGCTGGAATGAGGAAGTGTAAGTGTTCTTGCAGCATGTCAGAACAGAATCCCTGGAATAAAGAAGAGCGCAAAGCTACCTCCATTTCTCCCTCTCTTTGCCTCCAACTACCTCTTGTAGCCCTCATTCCTTTCTCTACCCTTTATATCTCCCTGTTTCTCTTTCTATACCTCTATTTTCTAACCCTATTCTAACTCTTATTCCCATGGCAAATATTTGCACATTTGTACTGCTAAAGTAAAGCTAAGCTGAAAAGAAAATAATATATTGATCAATAGAGTAACAGACATAAAGGGTAAATGGTAAAGGGTTGACTAACAAAACCAAGTTAGAAATTAACATATAAAAGGAAATGTGAAACATACTAAAATAAGGAAGAGCATTTTGAAACTTGAGACTTCCTTTCTCCTTCTCTTTTTACCACTAAATCTTTTCCATTGTTTTTAACTTCATATTGTCATTTGAATATCGTTTTGAATATATACATATATGAACATTTGAATATATATCAATTTCCCCCCTCGTTCCACTCCGCCACTCTGTTCCTGACATGAGGAGACTTCACACCTCAAATAAGCAGAACACTGTGTGCCAACATGCCCTAAAGAGACAGACGAATGCGTTTCTGTGCCGCTCTCTAATAGGCACGCACCAAAAAACACAAAAGAATTGAAGCAAAGAAAGAAACTTCAAAAGAAGAAAATGCAAATATAAGGGAGTGAGAAAGAGCAAGAGAGAGGGAAAGGATGGAAGAAAACATTTGAAATACAGGAAACAATCTAAATCACACTGTAATCTCTACAGCCAGTCCAGCTCCTTACCACACACCAGTAACAAAGCATCCCAGCATGCATCAGCAAGAGAGACATATAATCTGGTAATCTAATAATGTCTGAGTGAATCAATTTTGAGTTGCTTCTCTCATTCAATCACTTAAGGGTCATCACTGGGTAACAGACAGATTTCTTCTGAGTATTTCGTTTATAAATAGACCCTCGTGATCATTTATAGACCCCACCGACACACACACATCATGACAAAACCTTAATCCACTACTGACTAGTCCTAGAGAGCTTCTCAGTCTCATTTTCAGAATAATCCTGCATGTATGTGTCCTCTGTGCTAAGGATGATGGGACAGATTATGCAGTGCAATCCTTCTTAGAGTGACCCTTGAAGCTAAACAGTACTCCGAGAAAGAGACCTTTGAACCTAAACAGTACTGTCTATGCAAGTGTGTCTCCAAGTTTGTTCTGAATACGAGTAAATGTACTGTCGCCTTAGAAGCAGCAAGCTTTGAGGTCAAGTTAAAATCAGAGAGAATGTACTGAAAATATAGCCCAAGGTGAAGACTACTACGTGAAAAACCTTTGGGCAGGATCTTGCATAATACGTAATAACGTCATAAAATGCCCTGGCGCCACAAAAATGAGTATACACTATACACAAGGGGAGTATAGGCAAGCTAAACTCTTAAACTGGCCATCTAAAATAAAGTGCCTGTTGAAAATGGTTGGAGCAATCTAAGTGAATAGCTGCACAGACAACACTTCCATTGAAGTAATCAATGGAAAATGTGCATAGACGTTGTTGTCAGAACTTCTTTTCATCCAGATACTAACAAAGTCCCTTTCAAGGCAAGTCACTCTTTTCACTTAACGGCTAACCGATTTCAAATCAGCAATAAAATCTGGCATGAATAGTATAATAAATTATGCTTCTTAGTACCTTCAAATAGCACACACACACAAAAAATGGCCCACCTATATTTTCTAGCCCAGCCAATGTACAAGCACAAAACCCAAGCGCAAGTTTCATATAAAAGATCAGGTGTCAACTTAACTTCTTTTATTTGGAAGGTCAGATATACTTTACTAGACCAGCCATATTGGCCATTTCAATATTTCCATTTCAAAAGCTTGTGGTTCTTGCCATTTTTCACTGGAATATGCATCAGCTGAGACTGCGTCTGCGGCTGAAACTACAAAAATCCCATGTTAAAACATAATACAATACTAGTTATTAGAGTCTCAAACTCAGCATTCACATCAAGCACTGAATCCAATCAACTGAGCCATAAGAAGGTCTCAGTTCAAACTAGTGCAGGGACACATAAGGTGAAACCATGATCTCACAGCAGCTTTCTAAAAGGAGAATAGTAATTAGCATAAGAATGCCATTCATTTGTATGCTTATGCCAGTGAACAATTACATTAAAATAAATTTTCACAACCAGCATGGCGAGGTTAAAGCTGTTGCAGCAGTGATAAGTGATTCATGTTTACAGTGAAGTGTATTAACAGTAGCTACCCTGCAGTATTAGCATTATAGTATTATGTAAGCTACAGAGCAATAGGCCCATGGAGCAGTTGAACACTGAGATTCGGTCGACAGAGCAAACAGATTAAAACAGCTTATGCGTTTCATCTGCATCAGGGCAGAGGAATCAGGAATCGGTTTTTACAATCACATTATTACAGTTGTGTAAAATGCAAAGACAAATTAAAAACACACACGCAAACGCCAAAGCCTAGTAATGTGTGTGTAAGCCTGCTTGTGCAGAGATGTATACGCCGTCTTAATTGTGTATTCTTGATGTAGAGTGTGTGTGCTTCTCAGACCAGCTGTCCACTGAACTATTATGTAGCAGAACTTATGTAATACAGCAATGCACATCACACACATGCACATCAGCATGTCACAGTAACTCAAGACAATAAGCACATCATGTTCCAGCTCCATTTCTTTCTCTGAAAACAACTGCTGTTTGTGTGTGCACGTGTACAGAACAACCTCAACTTCATTTTATTGGCTGGAATGTATCAAAAAACATAAGTCAGTGTGCCAATAATTAAACAGATAATTCACCCAGAAATAAAAATTGTACGCCTGTACAACTTTCTTCTGCGAAACAAAAAAAGAAGAAATTTAAGAATTATAATAGTTTGACAGTGTCTGGATCTTTCACTGTCACGGCAAAAATAAACCAAGACATTTTTCATAATGTCTACAGATAGAAGACATAAATACAGACGTAAAACACACAAGAGTGAGATGACAATGACAGAATTGTCCTTTTTGGGTGAATTATCCCTTTATGTATATGTGATAAAGCAAAAAATGAAACAAAACAAAAGCAGAGAGAATGCACTTTCTAACTATTTTTAAGTGTAGTTGTGGTAAACTCAGCATTTGTGCATGTGCATTTATGCATAGTGCAAATGGAGGTGTGTGTGTGTGTGGGTGTGTGTGTGTGTGTATGCGAGCCTTACCGGTTCCTCTGGGTACATGATGTCTCTCTGCAGTGCTGCTCAGTGCAGAATATCCTATAACGGGAGACGCGACAGCAAGCAGCTCTGAACTGGGCTGGATGCAGGACGCTAGAGCCAGTGCAGTGCGCTAATACACAAAAGCACGCACACAAACACAGAGCAACACTATCCTCACCCCCTCCCATTCAACACCGTCATGTCATGCGGAACATCCCGACCCAAACTCTCTCTCACTCTCCCCTCTGTTCTCCGAGAGATTAAGAGAATCTTCATATGAACATAATAAAGACAACCGTTCTGTTCACACGCACACATCATTAAAGGAACTACATACCGTTTTCATATATATATATATATATATATATATATATATACCGTTTTCATCTCTTTCTTCCATAAAACCCTCTCTCTCGATCTAATACTGTATGTAATTCACAAAATCATCCCCGTCCCTGCAAGTGACCTTTGGTCACATACATTAACAGACACAATTGCACAAACAGAACACACCTTGATCATTTCAGAGTCTTTTCCTATAACATATTGCAGACCAGTGGTTTGTCTCATGTCAGGGACCCCTATTTTAAAATTTAAAAAGGCATCCATCTTTATAAAAATTCAATTTATACACTGAAAAATGTATATTATAAACCTAAAATTAGTTACTATTAGGTTACATTTTATGTATGTTTGTATATATTCTACTCACCTTATTTAATTATAATTTAATTTTTATTTATTTATATTCATAAAAAAACTAATTTAATCTATTTAATAGATTAATAACTAACAAATTATTATTATTTTAATTTTATTAATTTTATTTATTTTAATTATTATCTTATTTTTTATAACAGTTTTTCTCTGACCTCTTTCACAGGCTCCTTGTCACTCCCTTGCGGCCCCTGTTTGTAGAGTACTGAAATGATGATGCCAAGACCATTATTTTGGTTTCAGGATTTCTGATGTTTACAGACAGTGGATTATGGAAACAAGGTTGGAACAAATACAGAGAGGGACATATTCCAAACAGTCTCTCCAGGATTTTGCAATTCTGTGATTGCAGAATTTAATGCAAAATCAAGTAAACTAAGAGGGGGAAAGCAATATTAGGTAATAAAAATCTATAATTCAGAGTCCAAACAAATTAATCAAAAGTGCCCTGCTGCTGCTGCATTGCAGAGCACTGGGACATTCAGTTATATACAAGTGTTTTAAAAGAAAATCATTCATTCATTCACAACCTACACTTGTCTATTATCTTTTCAACCTGTTCACATCCAGAATGCATGAGAGAGACGTGGCTGTGCAGTGATCCAATGCCTTATTTATACTTGCGTGTTAAGCATGTGGGACGAAATTAAAGTTTGTAGAGGTTAATGATAAGCTACATTTAAACTGTAATACTGAAAATAATGTATAATGGGGTTGGGGATGTGATCAATAATGCATACTTGCTGAATAAAAGTACTAATTTAAACAAAAAAATCTTACTGACCCTTTAAATGGTAGTTTAGGTGTATGAGTAAAGGAAAGCACTCAAAATAAAGCATTCACACCATCCTACACATGCCATGATGACACAACAGCAAACATTTGCTGTTTAGCAGAAATGCTGTGATGACACAGCAGGAGGAAAAGTCAGAAAAACAGTGGGAGGAGATTGAAAAAAAACCTTCAGAGAGAGGAGGGAGTGTGACTGTGAGATAGATGACTTCAACATAACCACATAAAAAAAATGATGAGTAAACAGGCTAAACAGAAGTCCAACACCATGTCATACAGGAATGCGTTTAGAAATGAACATGTTTAGGCGGAGGTTTTTTTTGGTACCCTTAAATGTGACAAATTTTATTAAATTGACATTCAAAAAACAAATTGTGTTAATTTGATTCATCTAAATTGTTTAAAGAGGCTTAAGCGATGGAGGGATGTTGACTTTTAGGAAAGATAGGAAGGTATACAAATGATTCTCACCTGTAGGTTATCTGTGGAACCGCTGCTGAGATCATCCCCGGATTCTGAATCATTCCGGTTCTTATCCGAACTGCCTCCCCCTCCGGTGAAGTCTTCTTGTATTGCATCTTTTTCTGGTCCTCGACCACTCCTCTCCAACTCTTTGTCTTTATCCTTCTCTCCATCCACTAAACGACTTGGCGACTCTGCTCTGGAACGAGGAAGCGAGCCAGGTGAAGTGTTTGCTTGTCCCGTCGGGCTGCCCGGGCAAGCTCTGTCATCCCTGGGGGGCAGTAAAGCACTGCTGGAGGGAGAGGGAATAGGGCTCTTTTTATTCTCATCTGGCCGCTGGATTTCCAGGCCAGATGGTCGAATGGGTCCAGTCCCCCCTCGGCAGGCTGCACCGAGGGGTTTAGGAGGGGGCATGAGAGCCCGTCGCACCTCTCTCACATACTGTGCTGGGACATAGAAGGGCTTACTGGCCTCGTCCTTGCGCACCTGCCACCAATCCGCATTGGTCTTCTTAACGAGAAGGTAACTTTCCCCCTGTTTAATGGTGATCAAACGGTCCTTGGATTTGTAGTCATAGTCATACTCCACCTCTATGTACGTCTGACCTGGAGCCACAGAGCGTTCTGCCATCGCTGCCAGAGGTCAAAGGTCAATAGGAGGAGGCGATGAGCATGGTGGGGTGTGGTGGGTTGATGTGGAATCAGCTGAAGGAGAAAGGGAGAGAGACGGACAACATTTTATCAGAAATATCCGTGGCTGATGTCTGTATAAGTATGTGAAATGTTTTGCGACTGCAGTCAAGTCATTGTTATGTTAAGTGACTGAATGACAAATAAATGCTTGATCAAGCAACTGTCAATCAGTTTCATATTTGATCAAATAAGAATTTAAAAATTTATAAATAAAAATAAAATGAAATAAAAATGAATTAAAAAAAAAAAAGTTTGTGCTGTTGGATTTCCCAACGAAAATAATGTCTAACTTCCTGAAACATGTCATTAAAAGAACTGGCTTTTGTTAATTCAATTTATATTACAAAAAACTAACAGGGTGGTAAACAATACTAAGGAGAAAAAAATTATTTGAAACATTTGGATTAAAGAAACATTTGTGAACTGTTCTGGCAAAATGAGTCAACGGAACTAATTTTCAAAAATTAGTTATTATTTTCACATTCTCTATTTAAAAAAAACTTCAAAATTATGTATGAATCTGACAAAAAATGACTTGTTGAAGTCGATGTCAGCAATGTCCATTTTGAGAAAAATCGAGTTAAACTTTTCTGAAGGTTCCAAAACAAAAATCACCAAGCAACTAAACCTTAAAATCCCTTGTAATACCACTAGATTTTTCACAAACCAAGCCAAAACCCATATCTATAGGAATATTCAACTTTTTATCCATTATTCCACAATTGTTTGATTAATATTAATGAAACATCCTGCTTATATATTAAGACCTAATGGATCTAATATGATGTCACACATCAGATGTTTTCCCAACATTTAACCAAACATTTGCTTAAGACATAAGGGATAATGTTTGTGTGAATCCTCGCGTAGACAGATTTTTTGACATACTGTAATTCTGTGTTTATTTGTAGGCTGTATCTCTGCGTCTTTGTGCACACACTTCCGATCTGTCAGTCAACGCGAGTAAGATCGTTTTGTTTACATCACCATGAATTTGAAAATCACATTTCATTGGTTCAGACTCATGCCATCGAGAATTCGCTATGACTATTCACAAAGTTGGCGCACTTTACAACAATACCAAACTTGTGCTGAGAGAAATGCCAGCTGTCCAGAAGCGAGCAGAGAAAAATGGCATTTTTCACGGTCAAAGGAAAGGTACTCCTCTCAAAAAACGTAAAAATAAAGATACTTTTAGGTGTTTAATTGCTATTTGGAGCATTGGGATCGCTAGACGAGGGCTTAATGAACTCATTTTTTGAAAACCTCAAATTCCTCAGTGAGGTGTGAGGGAGTCGGGCTTGTAATCTGAAGGTTGCCGGTTCGATTCCCACCCCAGCAGGAATTGAAAGTGGGGATTAGGAATAAACAGCACTCTCTCCACCTTCAATACCATGACTAAAGTGCCCTTGAGCAAGGCACCTAACCCCTAATTGCTCCCCTTGTAAGTCGCTTTGGATAAAAGCGTCTGCTAAATGATGAAAAATGTAAATGTAAATTCGACCAAAATTGACATTTTTCCCTTGTTTTGCCAGTAGCTCGAAATTAGCCCATGCGCATTCTGACTCATTTTGCCAGCACAGGTCACATTTATAGGATGCATATTAAAATTCTGGACAATAATAGTTAAGCTGATAACCAAATGATGTTAGAAAACAAACAATAATTAAAAACTAATATAATATAGCTAATATATTTATATTCTTAAGACCCCTCTTTTACTTCAGCAACCACTTTCATTACCTCCTTTCTATATAGACCATCAAATTTAATCTCTAATTTCTCATCCAGTAACATTTTAAAACAAAGTATTATGTTAATGCGTGTATTTGTGCATTTTACTCTGTAAAGTACACAAATAAAGACATGAACCAAATAAACTCACAACAACACTACAGTGAAAACTACCGTCATGGAGAAACCAGGATTTTGAAACAAAGAGGAATTTGCTTCAGGGCATATGAACTTCAGCACACAGCAAACATCCTGACTCAAGTCACTGACTTGTGCAACTCATCCTGAGACACGATTATGAGGTCACATATAAATTGTACTTTTTCAGTAATTTTCTACATGACATAAAACACACACCACATACATTCACCTATGCTAAACATGGAATTATTACACAAAGCTTAACATATTTGTCAAAAGCAATATGTATGTCATGAGGGCTAAAACATTTTTATAAACGTAAATATCTTGGTGACTTAGTAGTTACACAAAGGTGCAGTAGTGATTTTTACCACACACAACATCTACAGCAAGTACTCTGTCACAGTACTGATACGTTGTTAAAGTATCTACTTTATGAGCATAATGCAATTCTAGTGTTTTCAACTAGGGATGCACTGATGTATCGGACAATAATCGGCCGATAAATGCAATTATTTTCACTATTGGCGATTGTTTATAAAAGCCAATGATCAGTCCAAATATACACTGTCAATCAAAAGGGTGCAGAAAAACACCAGACTGAAACTCATGCGTGTGAAGAAACTGTACCTTGTGTTTAATTTAGGGTTGTCAAAGTTAAGGCGACAATAACGCATTAACAATTAAAACAAATAGCGACGTTAAAGCAGGCTCCATTTGAATAGCCCGTAGTTCGAGCCAGGGTTGGCAGGTCTGTGGTTTTTCCCTACACCAAACGTTATTAGTTGCATGCCTCCTATCCAACAATCGCAAAGAGCGTTCTGCTTTGTTACTTCTGATAAGAAACAAATTCTCAGCTTTCAAATTCTTTCTATTTTGACAGATTGCTGTAGCGCCTCAGTTCGAGCGGCAGCGTGGAGCGTGAGTCTTTTCTTGCACTTTAACACAAGCTACAGCACAAAAAACATGCATGAACATCAGAAGGTATGTTGAAAGATGTCTCATGTAATCGCTTTAAAACCACAAAAAGGCGTCGATAAAACAGCTTGTGAACAATTTCACTTAACCTTACATTTACCCCAGGAAAATAATCCAATGTTCAGTTGAGAGGAGTTTATTTACTGTTAATTATGAATGTTTGAATACAAGCGTTTATGAAAACTAGTTAGGTGCAACCAAATTGTATACAAACATTTCATTTTTTATTTAAGTGTGATTATTATATTGAAAATAAATAGCAGTTGCCTAACTGAACACAAGCCTGATCCAATGAGTGATAATGACATCAGGAAGTGTAAATCCCAAGGTGAAGTGTCTGAGAATGGGATTTTTTTTAAAATAATTATTATAGTGTTGAAAAAAAAGCAATTTCTAGCCATAAAATATTTTTGAGCCAACAAACATAACTAGAAAAATCCATAATACATATATGAGAAACGTGATGGTTTTGCTAATTTCCACATGGCTTTCCAAGATTCCCATGACCTTGGAACCCTAGGGAAAGACACTTTCTTTCATGTTTTTGGACTGGAAGACAAAAAAAGTTTCATTCACACACTTTTCTCGATTAAACAGAGTCACCAACTGTAGTGAATGAAAAACAGGAATGACAGTATGCAACAAAAAGCAAACGTTTCAGTAAATGACAATGTACGAGCAAGCACGTGACAGAAGCTCCGCCCACACCGAGAAACCTCATATCTCAAACACAATCTCTCACACACACACACACTGCACTGCTGTCAACATGACAACAATTTAAAGTGCTGTCATACACATTTTAATCCGGGATTTATAAGAAAGGCCGTTTAAACTAAGTGTTAAACTACATGGCAGAATATGTAAACTAGAGTTTAACAGTTTGCAATTATCATTTCGCCCAATACATGACACAAAATTAGCAATCTCCTTGACATTTACCTCTGTAAATGTAGCATTATGTCATGTACACACTTCAAACAATGACACATCAATGTTCACGCAATCAGCTTTTCCAATCAAATATAATCCTAATGACGAAAAAAAACTGTGAAAAAAAAGTGAAAAATGTATTTAAAAATAGTTATTAAAAACAGAATGACGCTAAAGTGAAGATCTTAAATAATCTGAGGTCAGGTGAAATTCCTTCCCTCAGGTGAGGGACACTTTAAATCTCACCTGTGTGACAAATTAAACTACATTTAATTTTCTCCTTTAATTCAGTGTTCGTGTCAGTATAAATGAGTTTACTCAGGAGAGTTAAGCAGACCTGAGGAAACAGGTTCGCTCTCATTCCTACCTGCTAACCTGCTAACACGTTTAAAAAATCCGTAAAACAAGATGAAACACCCCTCATTGCACCCATTTTCTCAGTTTACCGACAGATGAACGTACCTGACGAAATATTCCAGGTGTTTCGGGGGCTATAGCCAAAGAAACGGACTAAACTGGAGACTCATTGGTCTTGCTGAGCAGTTGAGCTTCGAAGTTCCTTGTTCCTGAGCCGCGGCGCGAGCGAACTCCTCCGGCACGCTCGCGCCCACTTTCCCCACAAGCGCACTCCCGCCTCTCCTCTCCCACGCGCTCCTGGCGGGCCGGTGCCTGTGAACATCTCTTGGACTCCAGAGGGGGCCTTTGACGGGACACTGATGCCACCGTGAGGCGATAGACAGAATTCTAGAAAACTCCAGAACTGTAATTCTAAAATTGTAAAATAAAAACGACGAATTAGACGCATGAGAGACATTTTGTTGTGTTTCCTTCAGTCAGACATAATGTGTTCGAGTTGCTCATTTAATTGTTTTCATTTGCATTTCTAACTCAAAAACAGAACATTCAGTGTATTTATGGGTTTTCTTTCTCTTAAAATATTAAACATTATTAAAACCAAGTGACATTTCAGTGACTTTTAACTGAACGAAGATACAAATAAATAGTAAATTATGTGTTATGAATGTAAATATTGTACGATATTTTCCAGAAATAAAAGTTACAGTTGAGTCTCATATTGTTACTTCTGTCATATGTTTGTTGTTGTTGTCTTTTTTATGTTGGTCCACTCCACTACATTTCTTAAATAAAATGTATACTTTTACTCCGATACAGTTCCCCAAAGCATTTTCGTTACTTACTACAAAATAAAGTCGGAAGAACACAGGCTGCAAGCAAGCAAGCATGTACAAACAAGCGCTCGCAAAATCGCGCTTGATTTCATTTTCCGGGTTGTGTTCGTTGCTGGAGCGGCTGAGGAGAGTGCGGCACGAGAGCGACCTCTAGAGGCGCTCTCTGATAAAACTATCACTGAAGCCTCGTACAGTTTGTTTTAACACGTGACGCGAGGCTGCGCGCTACACAGAACGGGACACTTCAAAAATGGATTTAAAATAGACAACAAAGCGGTATGTTATACAGTACACTACAGTATATGTTTTCATATCACTAAAGTAATTAGTTTGTTGACTAGACGCTGCATTAGTGGAGAACAGCAGTATGTTTGCCGTCGAGGCTGAGAGGATTGCTGACCTTAGTAGTAACGTGACCTCAAGCTGTTCAAACAATGTGACAAAAACACCAACTGTTTAATGTCACGAGTGTTACCCTCTATTTGCATTAGTTTATGTCCGTTTGTTCGATTTTATGCATTCTTTATTCAGTGAAGATGTATATTTAAATTGTATCCTAATCCTGCAGTCGACAGAAACATACATCAGAAATGTGTGCGATTTCAGTTTTTTTATCGCACTTTAACACATATTTCATCAAGTGTTCTAAAATAGAAGCCAATAACGAGTGAAAGTATACAAATAATATGCCTTTGTGCGTAAATATGGCCATTTGTAAGCATGATTGTTTGGATTTATGTGAAATGGAAACACTTACAATAGAGTCCATTTGTCAAGTCAAGTCATCTTTATTTATATAGCGTTTTTTACAATGCAAATTGTGGCAAAGCAGCTTTACATTAATAAGAAAATGGTGTCATTGTCCAGCTTATTCTATATATTATTGATTCATTCCGTTGCAAATATCAGTAGTTATTAGTCTAGTTAATTTAGGTATAGCTGCACTGCAGAAAACAGTGACGTAATCGTCCGGCTCAGCTCAGTTCGCATACAACGGCGCCAATGCAGGCATATCAAAAAACACTGCTGAATATCAAGCAAGTGTCCCCAACTCAAGCAAGCCAAAGGCAACAGCGGCAAGGAACCAAAACTCCAACAAATGGAGAAAAAAACCTTGGGAGAAACCAGACTTAGTCGGGGGGCCAGTTCTCTTCTGGCCAACAGTGAACACTTGTCCGATACTCAGGCAGAGTTACAGGTCATTAAACCATTTGTGACATTAAAGGTTAATGAAAGCGTTGTTCATTGTTAATTTCAATATTTACATTTTAACATTTTGAAGTTGCCTCTTACATTAATTCTAATGCACTTTGAATTAACATGAATGATCAAGGTATAATTAATATATTAGTATTTTTTAGTAATTAGTAGTAATTTGCACTACCCACAATGAGGCAAAAGGTATAAAAATGCCTCAAGCATCTCAGCCGGCGCCAGCAGGTCTTTTTGCCCTTGTGGAGGGAGGAGGTACTGCTTGGTGATGGTTGACATGTGGTCTAAATGGGTGGAAGTTTCCCAGTGTAAAAGCAGGACTCAGCAGCAGCAGCAAAGGCTCTGCTGACTGAAATAGTCCAAAGATGGGGAACTCCATGGAAAATCAGTTCTGACAATGGAAAACATGTTGTCAATGAGGCGATGAAACAGGTGGGATGGTAGAACGTCAAAATTTTGAGATAAGAAAATAAATCAGAATCAGAAATACTTTATTGATCCCCGAAGGGAAACTCTTTGTCACAGTAGCAGCTCGTCTTTAAATAAAAAAATAAACTAAAAAAAATCAGTGCACACAGGGAGTACTAACAAGGGAAAAAAATAAATACTATACACTATAATAAAACATTAATATATTAAAAAAAAGAGAAAAATTAAGTACCAGATGAAATAAGTGTAAATGTTAACTAAAATAAGTATAAATAAATAGAAATAAAATATAAGATAAAATAAGTAAATAAGTGTGTAGTACAATGGTTGCCGGTTGATAGACGGTATAATAATAATGCAAAACTAGAATATTGCACCAGGTAATAAACAGTATATTGCACAATTATTTCAAGTATTGCCGAGATGTTATGATTAATGTCCAGTATAATGACTAGGTCATACAGACTCACACTTAGAGGGAGGAGTTAAAGAGTTTGATGGCCACAGGCAGAAATGACTTCCTGTGGCGCTCTATAGTGCTTTTTGGGGAGAGCGGGGAGTTTGAATGTTATTGAATGTTGTTGTTTCCATATTCCAGATTACAGTGAGGATATGCTAAAATGAGAAAGGCCGTAAAAGCGCCTGAAAGAGTTAATGACTAATGGATTGAAAGGTTGACAAATTTGTGAGAATATTGGTTATGTAAAACTGTTTTACCAATTGTAGTAGTAGGATTACTGATGTTGATGTGTTTACTATGTACTTGTTAGTATCCAGCTCAGTACAGAGACTGGTGAAGTCTAATAAGTCACTTCAAATGTTTAAAACACATGTTTAAATTGAAGATATGTTTTTGACTTGGGTGAAGATAAGGTCATAAAATTGAAGTCTTAAATAATTGCTTTTGAAGGAAAGATAAAAAAGTAAGTTTATAGGGGATGAACAAATACAAGTTGAAGTAAAATTTTAGATAATAACTCCAAAAACATGTGAGTTACAGAAATATAAAAAGGATAGGGGAAGATTTTTATAGAGATTTAAAGTAATTAGATGAATTATCATGGGGATTACTTATATTTTCGTTGTTTATATTGAGTTAGACCACAATTGTTTTGAATCGTAAACAGGATCTAAAAGGAGTATAGTGAAAGGAGTGGATTTAGAATCCATCTTCTTGTATAATATGATGAATTGGAAAGGATATTTTTGTACAAAAACATTTATGATTACGAGCAATGTCTATACTTATCATCTGAGAGGTGACTGAGGGTCTGGCCCATGCCAGGAATGCAGTAACAGTGTTTACTCGTTTAGCCCGGCTTCCAGAGGATAAATATGTACTTGTTTGGTGATCAATGAATTTGTGATAAATATGTACTTGTTTGGTGATCAATTGAACTCCGTGAGAGACCGGCGCCACCGACCTCACGCCTTTCCCTCACGGCTCTCGCCTGGGTTTTGGCACCAATGTAATGCAGTTCGCTCCTGTCATCGCTGCATTCCGGAGCTCCTCCGTGAGAGACCGACGCCACCGACCTGACGCTGCTCCCTCACGGCTCTCGCCTGGGTTTTGGCACCAATGTAACGCAGTTCGCTCCTGTCATCGCTCCATTCCGGAGCTCCTCCGTGAGAGACCGACGCCACCGACCTGACGCTGCTCCCTCACGGCTCTCGCCTGGGTTTTGGCACCAATGTAACGCAGTTCGCTCCTGTCATCGCTCCATTCCGGAGCTCCTCCGTGAGAGACCGACGCCACCGACCTGACGCCACTCCCTCACGGCTCTCCCCTGGGTTTTGGCACCAATGTAATGCAGTTCGCTCCTGTCATCGCTCCATTCCGGAGCTCCTCCGTGAGAGACCGACGCCACCGACCTGACGCTGCTCCCTCACGGCTCTCACCTGGGTTTTGGCACCAATGTAACGCAGCTCGCTCCTGTCATCGCTCCATTCCGGAGCTCCTCCGTGAGAGACCGACGCCACCGACCTGACGCTGCTCCCTCACGGCTCTCGCCTGGGTTTTGGCACCAATGTAACGCAGTTCGCTCCTGTCATCGCTCCATTCCGGAGCTCCTCCGTGAGAGACCGACGCCACCGACCTGACGCTGCTCCCTCAAGGCTCTCGTCTGGGTTTTGGCACCAATGTAACGCAGTTCGCTCCTGTCATCGCTCCATTCCGGAGCTCCTCCGTGAGAGACCGACGCCACCGACCTGACGCTGCTCCCTCACGGCTCTCGCCTGGGTTTTGGCACCAATGTAACGCAGTTCGCTCCTGTCATCGCTCCATTCCGGAGCTCCTCCGTGAGAGACCGACGCCACCGACCTGACGCTGCTCCCTCACGGCTCTCGCCTGGGTTTTGGCACCAATGTAATGCAGTTCGCTCCTGTCATCGCTCCATTCCGGAGCTCCTCCGTGAGAGACCGACGCCACCGACCTGACGCTGCTCCCTCACGGCTCTCGCCTGGGTTTTGGCACCAATGTAATGCAGTTCGCTCCTGTCATCGCTCCATTCCGGAGCTCCTCCGTGAGAGACCGACGCCACCGACCTGACGCTGCTCCCTCACGGCTCTCGCCTGGGTTTTGGCACCAATGTAATGCAGTTCGCTCCTGTCATCGCTCCATTCCGGAGCTCCTCCGTGAGAGACCGATGCCACCGACCTGACGCTGCTCCCTCACGGCTCTCGCCTGGGTTTTGGCACCAATGTAATGCAGTTCGCTCCTGTCATCGCTCCATTCCGGAGCTCCTCCGTGAGAGACCGACGCCACCGACCTGACGCTGCTCCCTCACGGCTCTCGCCTGGGTTTTGGGACCAATGTAATGCAGTTCGCTCCTGTCATCGCTCCATTCCGGAGCTCCTCCGTGAGAGACCGGCGCCACCGACCTGACGCTGCTCCCTCACGGCTCTCGCCTGGGTTTTGGCACCAATGTAATGCAGTTCGCTCCTGTCATCGCTCCATTCCGGAGCTCCTCCGTGATAGACCGGCGCCACCGACCTGACGCCGTTCCCTCATGCATCTTACTCCATGACCTGAAACAAAAACATATATGTCAGCATTATTTATATAAATACATCATATTTAGAGCAAATTTGACTTGGCAAAAAGTCTAGGATGACATGTAAAAACATTAGACTAAAACATTTACTTTTAGTACCTTAAACCAGTCATGGAGCCTCATCTCTTCAAGAACAAGTCTCTGCTCTGGATCAGGCTGCAGAGAGTCACGAATCATTTCGTAGCATTCTGTGCAAAAAGATGACAGACATCTGATTATGAACTCATATTGTACATCTTTTTTGAATGATTCAGAATTCAAATTGGTTCTCCTTGTTTTTTTATAATGAATATCTCACCTTGTGACAAGTCAGGTTCACACCATTCATCTTTGCTTATCATCTGCAAATCGTGGGGTGAGGGATAATATCCACACATCATTACAAACAGCAGGATTCCAAGTGACCACACAGTTGCCGGCTTTGCATGGTATCTGCCGATGGCGTGGTACTCCGGTGGACAGAACATTTTTGTGCCTGGAAAGAGATTTTGTATGATGTTTAACACTATATCACAGCATGTTGAGCTAATTAATGGTTCATAATACATACCACAGTAGGTCACATAGCCGGACTCCGTCAGGAGCGCACCGCACCCGAAGTCGATCAGTTTGACCTCTAAGGTGTCCTGGTTTATTAGGAGGTTCTCCAGTTTTATGTCTCGATGGAAGACTCCGCGCTCACAGCAAATGTTAGCAGCGTGAACGACCTGCTGCATAACATGCCTTGCTGTCCTCTCATCAAGACATCCTCCTTTAAGCTTTATGAAGTCCAACAGGTTCATGCAAGGCAAGGGGCGTTCCAGCACCATGATGTAATGGTCTGGGTCGTCCTGCCAGTCCAGCAGTTTAACTATCTGCGGAACTCTGGGGCCCTTATTGGCCATGAATGTCAGGCCGATCTCCATGGGGAGGCGTTTGGGATGGCCAAGCTAAAATAAAGAACATATAATGGTTAGATGAAGGTGATTTTCCAGATTAACTTGAATATAAGAGGTTATAAATTGAAAACAGCAACGAAGAAGCAAATACACAGAGAGTACAGCCTACTCACAACTAAGATAGTTCTCATTTCTGGCGTCTTTTCTGCAATTTTCAGAGCCACCTGAATAAAAAAAACAAAAACAAAGAATAAGCAGTTAGCATGTGCACAAGGTTTTTATCATTCCAGTCAAGAAAAAGTTTTTCAAGTATAAGTGTTTGCAAGTGTAAGTAAGAAAATGAGACCTTAAGGCCATCCTTGCAGCGAGTCCCTGCATACACACTGCCAAAGCCTCCTTGACCCAGCTTCTGTCCAAATTCATATCGCCAGCAAATATGGCCTATTAAAAGATAAGCATTTGTAGTTACCGTGAAATACAATTTTATTTATTTATTTATTTATGCATTTTACAATTTATTATAACACTCATGTATTTATTACTCTTACCACTGCCCTGCTCTTCCATGTCGTCATCTTCAGGATCGACATCTTGAGGTTGGAGGACGTCCTGTTCCTGCTGTTCCTCAGCATCAGGGAGGACTTCAGAGGCTGGAGCTTCTCCAAGGTCACTGATCTCTAGAATTTGTAGAGAACTCTGATCTAAAGTAGGGAACACCAATAATATGAAAATAAATGAAATAAATTATATGAATTGAATGATGGCTATTCATTTAATGTGACTTTTCACAAAATTTAGCATCTCTAAATAATGTAAATGCATTTGTTTCTGAATTAAAATTCCCACATATGGTTTGGTAATGACACAATAAAACTATTCTCAACAACTGTGAATGTGAGGATGTGTGTGTGTATTATGTTTTGGATTATGGCAGTAAACGTACCCTCGTCTAGCTCTTCCACGGTGTCATCTTCAGTCGTACAAACTGGAGATTCAACGTCCTGAGGTTGGAGGACGTCCTGTTCCTGCTGTTCCTCAGCATCAGGGAGGACTTCAGAGGCTGCAGCTTCGTGAGAATCACGTATCTCTATAGTGTGCGGTAGAGATGGCTGATCTAAAGAGGGAAAAGCAATAATATAAATAAAACATTTCAGTTTTTTACTGGGGGGGCACTTTTGAAAAGATTAACAGTCTCCAAACAATGTTTTGTAATTTGTCTCTGAATTAAAATTCCCACATCCTGATTCTGGTTTGGTAATGACACCTAATAAAGCTTTCCTTAACAACTAGGAATGTGAGAATGTGTGTTTCATGTTTTTGGACTATGGCAGTAAACTTACCCTCGCCCAGCTCTTCCACATTGTCATCTTCAGCCGAACTAACTGGAGCGTCGACATCCTGAGGTTGGATGACGTCCTTCTCCAGCTGTTCCTCAGCATCATGGAGAACTTCAGAGACTGGAGCTTCTTGATGATCAAGTATCTCTACAACAGTGAGATGTTGTAAAGAAGTGTGACCTAAAGAGGGTAATATTAATAACATAAATCAAATATTTAGGAATAAAGATTTTAGAAAAAATAAATTTCTTTAAACAATGTATAATTCCCAAATATTGATTGATATTGTTTTGACAATGACGCCTAAAAAAAAGCTGTCCTAAGATCCAGCGCTATTTTAGTGTCATTGAGAAATTAATATAGGAGTTTTCCTTCAATAATGATTATATATATATACACACACACACATGTTATTTTTTTTTTTTAAACAAGAAACACAAAAGTTTATCTAATTGAAGAATTTGAAGAATCTATATTCAATACTCCAATCATCTCGTGTGAATTTACCATCAGTAATGTTCCAGTATAATCCCGGCTCACTCTGGTCCTCCTCAGCCTTAACCAGGTCGTGTCTGCCAGATCTTTTGCGAAAAGGCCGGAATCTCCAAAACCTCTCGCTTCTCCTACCTCTCCCTTCATCATTCGCATCAGCACCACCAGGCGTCTCATCGAGCTGATGAGTATGGTTTTCCGCCGTGGTGGTGTATTTGAGCAGTACACATGGTTGTTGTTCGTGTACCTGCTCCAGACAAGTCGCTTTCTTTCGTCGCGAAATTACTTGTCCCATGATAACACTGTTGAAATCAGAATACTCTGAAGCAAAATGCGCAATCGCGTTTCAAGCCTTCAAATACTTTCAAGCGAAACGTCGAGATCACTCTGAAACCAGAATACACCGAAACATCAACCTACTAATTGGACAAGTGAGTTTCAAGCCTTTATATACTCTCTGTGACAGTGACGTGACAGTGACATGACGTTCCAAGTTCCACGGTTTGTGTCGTCAGGCCACAAGAGGCTTAACTGGAACTTTTGAACGATAACAATATTATTCGACGTGCATCGGCACTACGCAGACCGATCGGCGGATGACATCAAAGTCCCTAAAATCTGTGATATAATATATCGTCTACGATAGTAGTAATTCTTGTTTTAACGATGTGCGACCTGACATTATCGAGTACGGCCCTCACTTTGCAAAAACCAAACAAAACACGAGTCTATTATGCTTACAGGGGTTTGTAGAGCCGTTGAAAAGATTACTGGGCCTGCTTATTTTGTTTGAGTGCACGCGGTCACTGATTCAACGTACTATTTTGAAATGGCAATGGAAAAATGCCCCACGTATAAGAATTTGTTTTAAGGCTATCATATGATATAGTTTAGCAACCACACAAAGACCGTTTTTTTTTTAAAATATAACAATTTAATAAAAAAAAAAGAAGTTAATATTTACTTACCTACATTTTAGGCCCAATATTGCCTGTTTTTGCTCTATTTCGCCAGCGAAAATAGTTCCATACAAAGCCACAGCAAAACTGTTTTGCATTTCTGAGCAACAGAGGAGTTTCCTTACTGAATGAATCAGTTATTTTTCAAGTGCTTCGTTACTGAAATAATTAGCCGTTTGAACGAATCGGTTGAATGGGTGAATGAATGACTCACTCGTTAACAGTGACTTGGCGCCACCTACTGGCGGTGTTAGTTTCATATTTGAAGTAGGCTATCTTTCCAATTTTATATTCATAACAGTGAACGTTTTATTTTTAATACATTATTTTCAAAACATTATTTATGCATTTGTAACTGCAGGTTAAATGCATTTGTCACCTCTGAGCTGCATTAAGCAGTCTGCAAATACATCTAAATGCCACTTCTGATGTAGCTTCTGTGACACTTCTGCATTGCAAAGATGGATTTTATACTGATTTCAGCCCTTATAGTGTCTCATTATTCTATATGAATTTATAGATTAAATACAAAAAATTGACATAAAAGCCAAAATCAGATTTTGTTTAGTACATTAACCTTTGCAGATGAAACCATTAAACTCGTATGACATTACATTTTAGTTTCTCATTCAAATTTGATGCATTTTTAACCTGCTAATTTCAAACCATTATGCTAATATGGCTTGCTAAACACTGGCTGACAGGGGTCGAGTGGGTTGTAAATTTTAAAAAATGTTACAACCATCCTCTTACATTCAACTAAATTTAGCTTTTTAATCATTTTCATGAATTCCAAGAAAATAAAAAAGACAGAAGTGTGTCTCCATTGTGACTCTATATGAGAATATTCACACATAGGTACGCGAACTCACACACATACTGACAGTGTTTTACTAATTCACACACAGACACACGCTCCTGAGTCAAACAGAAAGTGGATTTGAGTTATGGTCATTTACAGAGAGAGGCATTGTTTCAATAAACATATTTTTGAAGCATATTGCATAATCTAGCTTCTGTCTTTACTTCTTTTTATTACAACTTACCCCATGTGTTACCCTGGTAGTGAGTGGAGTACATTTACATTTAGTCATTTAGCAGCAGAGGTGTAATGTAACGAAGTAATAATACTTTGTTACCGTACTTGAGTAATTTTTGGGAAAATCTGTACTTATATTTATATTTAAATTTCAATTTTTATATTCAGTATTTATATTTCTGTCAACTTTTACTCAATTTTTTTAGTCATTTACTGAGACATTTTTCAACTTAAGATGCTTTTGGGAAACGCTGCCCAGCTCAATTCAGGTCACAGTGTTTTGATGGTCGACATTATTATTTGAGTCCAATAGAGGGCAGCAGGTTGTAACATAGTTGATACAGCTATAAGTTCTCTCTTTTCCTTCTTTCTCCCTCTGTCAGCCACTCCTACCATCAGTTCAGTAAAAGTGAAACTCATCACTTCTTCCTGCTCTGTCTGGGTGTGGGATTCAGCAGTTTCGCATTACTGTTTCTAAAGGTTAGACTGTCTGTGAGTTTCTGTTTGTGCAGTAAAATGGCAGAATCCAGTGTTTCTTTGGCTCAGGATCAGTTCAGCTGTTCAATTTGTCTGGATCTACTGAAGGATCCAGTGGCCATTCCCTGTGGACACAGTTACTGTATGAGCTGTATTACAGGCTGCTGGGATCAGGATAAACAGAAGGGAGTCTACAGCTGTCCTCAGTGCAGACAGACCTTCACTCCAAGACCTGTTTTAGGTAAAAACACCATGCTGGCTGAAGTAGTGGAGAAACTCAAGAAGACAAAACTACAAGCTGTTTGTCCTGCTCAATGTTACACTGGATCTGGAGATGTGGAGTGTGACGTCTGTACTGGGGACAAAAACAAAGCCATCAAGTCCTGTCTGGTGTGTCTGAACTCCTACTGTCAAAATCATCTGGAACAACATGAGACTTTCTTCAGAGGTAAGAGACACAATCTAATGGACGCCACTGGACGACTGCAGGAGATGATCTGTCCTCAACACGAGAAACTACTGGAGATTTACTGTTGCACTGACCAGAGCTGTATATGTTATCTGTGTTCAATGGATGAACACAAAAACCACGACACTGTATCAACTGCAGCAGAGAGGACTGAGAAACAGGTGTGAACTGATTCTGAGACTATAAGTATTAATATCAATTGCAATGTGCTAAATTTGAACATTATCATTAAGGCTTTTGTTTTTATCATACTGTGCCATGTGTTTTCTAAATATCTCCTGGAAAATCTGGAAATTGTTATATGGTTTAACTAACATTAAATCATTGCGGGTGGTTTAAGAAAAGCAGTCAGATACTAAGTTTTGAAAAATTTGATTTGTAAGGTTAAAACAAATGTTCAAACATTGATTTAGATATATTTGTTAACATTTTTATTATTGAACACATACTGTATACTGAGCAATACACTTTCCCAACAGAGACAGTTAGAGGAGATACAGAGAACAAACCAGCAGAGAATCCAGGAGAAACTGAAGGAGATTGAGGATCTGAGAGAGGCTGTGGAGTCTCACAAGGTGAGTTTTGAGCAGAAGAACAACTGCTGGAAGAGCTGTTTCAGACTCAGTTAGGACTCTCCTCCATCAGTCCGTGAGGAGCCAGTGCTGGAGCTCTTTCCAGTCCCACTGAAGCCCACTGTGGGGAACAGGCTGTGTGAGGGACCAGTAAGAGCTGATTCTAATGCATCTCTCTGTGTGTCTAACAGCGCTCTGCACAGGCAGCAGTGGAGGACAGTGAGAGGATCTTTACTGAGCTGATCCGCTCCATTGAGAGAAGACGCTCTGAGGTGACACAGCTGATCAGAGATCAGGAAAAGGCTGCAGTGAGTCGAGCTGAAGAAGAACTGGAGCGACTGGAGCAAGAGATTGATGATCTGAGGAGGAGAGATGCTGAGCTGGAGCAGCTTTCACACACAGACCATCACATCCATTTCCTCCAGGTAACAGAGATCTGACAAACAGGACTGTGGTCTTTAGGAAGGGAAGAGATTGTGTCTTTAGCTGGTGTTTCACTTATATCTTTGTGTCTGTGTAGAGTTTCCAGTCTCTCTCTGTCCCTCCTGGATCGACAGACTCATCCAGAATCACTGTCAGTTCTCGTCTCTCTTTTGATTATATCGGTAAATCTGTGTCTCAACTGAGAGAGAAACTGGAGCATTTCTGCAGAGAGGAGATGGATCAGATATCTGGTAAAGGTAAGTACTGGATCATTTATGTACTCTCAGAATTAAATGATTCGTTATGTGGAATGAAAAGTGTACAAAAAATGAATATGAATTAGATTTTTATTAATATTCCACAGTAACATACACTGAGATCATTCCCACAACCGAGCTGAAGACCAGGGAGGAATTTTTACAATGTAAGTCTCTATACACACACACACACACACACAGGTTTGTTTTGTTATCAAAGTGAGGACATTCCATAGGCGTAATGGTTTTTATACTGTACAAACTGTACATTCTGTCTCCCTACACTAACTCTACTCCTAAACCTACCCATCACAGAAAACATTTTTTAAAGCTATTTTAGCTAACCATGAGATAAAACTTTCTGAATTTTTACATTTTCAAAAAAATACCACTTAGTATGATTTATAAGCTGTTTTTGTAATGATGAATCAATGGAATGGGATCCAAATGCAGGCTTTATTTAACAAGAATGGTCACACAGCCAATGGTCATTGAACAGCATACAGGGATATCAGAGGAATAGCAGAATTGTAGTCATTAAACAAGCGGAAAGGCCGAGGCAGGCAAGTAAACAAAGTCCAGTGACACAAGCAATAAATCCAAGGGCAGGCAGATAATTATCAGGACACGGTTGTAACAGTCAGGATTACAACGGGAAGACAAGACCGGTAATAAACGCTCAGAATTGTTAACATTGGAAGGAAGGAAGGAAGAAAGGAAGAAAGAAAGAAAGAAAGAAAGAAGAAAAAAAAAAAAAAAAACCAAGACCTCGCACTGATGTGTAGAGTGCTTAAATAGTCCAGATGATGAGCTGCAGCTGGTGAGGTGATCAGTGACTAGGTACGGGGCTTCTGGGAAATGTAGTGTGCATGTGTGAGTGTGTGAGTATAAGAGTGTGTGGTGTATAGTGGGAAACTGAGTTCTGATGGTGAGATGAAGGTCCAGTGTGGAGTACCCTCTAGCGGCTATTACGGGCACTCCAGCTGATAATTGTTACAGTTTTCCTCAAGAGGAGCAAAACATGTCCCCTCAAGGACAAGGATTTCAGATATTGCTGTCTAGCGGAGTTTATCGTCTAATGGTTAGAGAGTCAGACTGCTAACCCGATGGTTGCGGGTTCGATTCTAAATGCCAGCAGGAAATGAGCATTGATACCTTGAGCATGGCACCCAACACCCAATGGGCACCACAGCAAATGCCCACTGCTCCGGGTGTGTGTGTGTGTGTCAAAGCCACGGTTTGCAGTGTGTGTTTGTTAACTATTCACTACTCCAAAAGTGTGTGTAATAACTTGGATGGGTTAACAGAGGACAAATTCCAAGAATGGGATACCATACTTGGCCATCACATGTCACTTTCACTTTTTTTCCACTTATCTTTGTGAGGACATTTTGTCCCCATAACAAAGGGTTTACCTGAACTACACACACTCACACAAACACATTACTACTACTACTACTTCTGCTACATTGATTTACCCCTACTGACACCAACATGTAGTACTACATTACTTAATAGTTGAATTAAATAAGATATGAAAATACAACTCTTGCAACTGTTAATGTTTCAAATGATTATTTCCTGATGTATTTGTTTTGTTTCCATCAGATTTCCATCAGTTCACTGTGGATATAAATACAGCGCATAAAAGAATTTGTCTGTCTGAGAAGAACAGAGAGATGAAATACACTGACACAGACCAGCCATATCCTGATCATCCAGACAGATTTGATAGTTTCTCTCAGGTGTTGTGTAGAGAGAGTGTGTGTGGACGCTGTTACTGGGAGGTTGAGTGGAGTGGTAAGGTAGGTATATCAGTGTCATATAAGAGCATCACCAGGAAGGGACGGGGAAGTAAATGTAGTTTTGGACACAACATTCAGTCTTGGAGATTATTTTGCTGTTCCTCCAGATGTTCATTCCGGTACAATGAAAAAAAGACTGAACTCCCTGCAGTCTCCAGCTCCTGTAGAATAGGAGTGTATGTGGATTACAGTGCAGGAACTCTGTCCTTCTACAGCGTCTCTGACACAATGACCCTCATTCACAGAGTCCACACCACATTCACTCAACCTCTCTATCCTGGGTTTAGAGTTTATGATTCATTTGGATCACACGTACAACTGTGAGAATTTAACTGTATTGATGGTACAGAGAATCATGTTTGAGGTCAAATTCTGAGTGGAGTATTTTCTTTATTTATTTCCGGATAAAAATACTGAATCTGAACTCCTGTCAGTAAAATAACATGTGATTTTATTATGAAACGGATGATGTTCATGAAGAAATAGTAGAAAAAAGATGAGTGTAGAAACATCACAATTGACACTAACAGTAGAAATAATACCTGTAATGTAAACTTAATTTACTTAATGTAAATAAAACAAATAAGAAGCATGAGAGGTGTTTTGTTGTGTTTCCTTCAATCATATATTAATATCATACATTCATTCAATACAATACAATCATACATTAAACTTTTTTGAATGAAGATACAAATATGATGTTTTCCAGAACTAATGCTTACGGAGTCTCATATTCTGTCGCTGCACCTCTGGATCTCCTCACTTTGTCTCAACAGGTTACAGTAAGCCATGAAACAGTCATTTATTTTAACCTCAGTGACTTCCAGACCAATCACAGACAGGGTCAGTCCTGATCTATTGGCCTGCCATTAAGACTGTTGTTTACACTTCCCACGTTCTCCGTATTACATGAAAACCCTTTACCCTAAACACGCTGTATATTGATATTGTACCTGGACATGTTTTTAGTTATTTTCATTTAAATGTAAGTTTGTGTCACTGCTGTTCCAAAGCTGGAACCTTCATCCACTACTAGCTTCCCTTACTAAAAAGAAGTATACTTAAAGTTCATATTATGCAGTATACTTAAGTAATGGTCAAGTATATTTTTAAGTATACTGTATGTAGTAAGTATACTAATATCAATGTGTACTAGTTGTAAACTTGTAAGTGGACTATTTCAATACTGCTTGAGACTAAATTGACCCAACTGAAGTATATGTTTAAGTGTACTATTAGTGTAACAGTAGGTTACATTAAGTGCACAACTACATTTCTCATTTGTACTGCATCTGTACTACAAGTGAACTTAAAAGTATATTAGAAGTTTATTTCTATTTTATCTATTATCTATATAGTATAGTATATCTTATCTATATAGTAGTTTATATCTATTTTAATACTAGTAGTACATTTTTAGTTCATGAAAGTACACTTGGAAGTATACTCTCAGTAAACTAGTATAAGACTGAATGTAAAACTAGTTTTAAAAAAGCTATATTTAGCCTACTCAATCAAAAGATTAAACACAACTACAAGTCAAGTATACTTTTAATACTTAATTATACTTTTAAGTACATCTCTATCAAAAGATTGAGTACAAGTAGGCTATAGGCGAAATATACTTTTCTGTTAGTATAAGTCAAGTATACTTAAGTGCAATTTTAAGTATATTTCTGGGAACTATATACAATATATTTCTGAAAGGTACTTCAAAAGTAGACTGAAAGTATACTTTCTTATGTTTAGTTTAAAAGAAGTAAACTAAAAGAACACTTTTTCGTAAGGATCTCTCTCCTGCTTTGGCGCTTTCCCTCTCTCTTTCTCCCTCTGTCAGCCACTCCTACACTTCAGTTCAGAGAAAGTGAAACTAATCTCTACTTCCTGCTCAGTCTGGGTATGGGATTCGGCTGTTTTGTGTGTTGTTGTTTTTTTTTCTGTTTCTGAGGGCTAGACTGTCTGTGAGTTACTGTTTCTGCAGTAAAATGGCAGAATCCAGTGTTTCTTTGGCTCAGGATGAGTTCAGCTGTCCAATCTGTCTGGATCTACTGAAAAATCCAGTGACCGTTCCCTGTGGACACAGTTACTGTATGAACTGTATTACAGGCTGCTGGGATCAGAATGATCAGAAAGGAGTCTACAGCTGTCCTCAGTGCAGACAGACCTTCACTCCAAGACCTGTTTTAGGTAAAAACACCATGCTGGCTGAAGTGCTGGAGAAACTCAAGAAGACAAAACTACAAGCTGCTCGTCCTGCTCAATGTTACACTGGATCTGGAGATGTGGAGTGTGACGTCTGTACTGGGGACAAAAACAAAGCCATCAAGTCCTGTCTGGTGTGTCTGAACTCCTACTGTCAAAATCATCTGGAACAACATGAGACTTTCTTCAGAGGTAAGAGACACAACCTGATGGACGCCACTGGACGACTGCAGGAGATGATCTGTCCTCTACATGAGAAACTACTGGAGATTTACTGTTGCACTGACCAGAGCTGTATATGTTATCTGTGTTCAATGGATGAACACAAAAACCACAACACTGTATCAGCTGCAGCAGAGAGGACTGAGAAACAGGTGTGAACTGATTATAATTATTTTATTAAACTGAATGTGAATGATTATATGTCAAATGCATATAAATGTTTTTCCCCCCAAATTTAATGGAGTATCATCATTGTTGAAGATCATATTTGGTTAGAGGTGGATTATGGCACTGCAATTACTCAACCATCTTAAAATAATACATTTGTGAACAAATATACAAAGATATTTATTTATTACATAAGATGAGTGTTTATGAAAATACATGCAAATGGCTAAGATTATGGATCCATATACAGTACACACATAACAATAAACTTTCTCAACAGAGACAGTTGGAGGAAACCCAGAGAAAATTTCGCCAGAGAATCCAGGAGAGACAGAAGGAGCTTGAGGATCTGAGAGAGGCTGTGGAGTCTCACAAGGTGAGTTTTGAGCAGAAGAACAACTGCTGGAAGAGCTGTTTCAGACTCAGTTAGGACTCTCCTCCATCAGTCCGTGAGGAGCCAGTGCTGGAGCTCTTTCCAGTCCCACTGAAGCCCACTGTGGGGAACAGGCTGTGTGAGGGACCAGTAAGAGCTGATTCTAATGCATCTCTCTGTGTGTCTAACAGCGCTCTGCACAGGCAGCAGTGGAGGACAGTGAGAGGATCTTTACTGAGCTGATCCGCTCCATTGAGAGAAGACGCTCTGAGGTGACACAGCTGATCAGAGATCAGGAAAAGGCTGCAGTGAGTCGAGCTGAAGAAGAACTGGAGCGACTGAAGCAGGAGATTGATGATCTGAGGAGGAGAGATGCTGAGCTGGAGCAGCTTTCATACACAGACCATCACATCCATTTCCTCCAGGTAACAGAGATCTGACAAACAGGACTGTGGTCTTTAGGAAGAGAAGAGATTGTGTTTTCTATCAAATGTTTTTGTGTCTTTAGCTGGTGTTTCTCTTATATATTTGTGTAGAGTTTCCAGTCTCTCTCTGTCCCTCCTGGATCTACAGACTCATCCAGAATCACTGTCAGTTCTCAGCTCTCTTTTGATGAAGTATGTAAATCTGCATTCCATCTGAGAGAGAAACTGGAGAATTTCTGCAGACAGGAGATGGATCAGATATCTTATATGGGTAATGCACAGGACTGTTCTTTTACTTTCAGAAACAAGCTAAGCATCATGCTGAAATTAATACAGAAAACATATTTTCTTACAATGTTTTCTGAATATGTTGGTTTTCATAGTAAAATACATTGAGTTTGTATCCACCGCTGACCCCAAGACAAGGGAGGAGTTTCTACGATGTAAGTAACCTAACACACCCACAAACAAGTGGGAGAAATCTTGCCATCTGATGTCAATAATTTCCTTATTTAAAGGCAGATTATGTTTTGTTTTTTTATCTCTTTCAGATTCCCATCGGTTCACCCTGGATGCAAACACAGTGAATAAATGCCTATGTTTGTCTGAGGAGAACACAATGATTATTGAAGCTAACACAGACCAGCCATATCCTGATCATCCGGACAGATTTGATTTGACTCAGGTGTTGTGTAGAGAGAGTGTGTGTGGACGCTGTTACTGGGAGGTTGAGTGGCGTGGGAGAGGAGTGTGCATATCAGTGTCATATAAGAGCATCAGCAGAAAGGGACGGGGTGATGAATGTGCATTCGGATATAATGATCAGTCTTGGGGTTTGTATTGCTTTCCCTCCAGTTACTGCAAATATTCATTCTGTCACAATTACACAGAGACTGAACTTCCTGTAGCAGTCTCCAGTTCCTGTAGAATAGGAGTGTATGTGGATCACAGTGCAGGAACTCTGTCCTTCTACAGCGTCTCTGACACAATGACCCTCATTCACAGAGTCCAGACCACATTCACTCAACCTCTCTATCCTGGGTTTAGAGTTTATGGATCAGTGAAACTGTGTGATATCACAAAGTAGATGATACAAAGCTGTATAGTCTACTACATCATGTGATATTACCAATAAAAATATAAGTAAATATCTTATCACATTAATCCAATAATGGTTGTAAGAGTGAAAGAATGAATGAAATAGGACATGAATGTAACCAATAGGACAAATACTATTCATACTGTCACTGTATGCTGTAAATAAAACAATTAGAGAACCCGTGTGTCGTTTATTTTGGCCTACTTATTTTTTTTTTACTTGGAATCTGAGTTTATGACATTACAGTTATGAGTTAACAACCTTGCAGTCAAAGATGTTGCTGTTCATTCTGTTTAAATATGAAACGTGAGTGAAAACACAATGAAACAACTCAAATTTTAATTCAGTAAAAAGAATCAAAGTTTATCTTTTAAAGATCATTTTATCGTTTTAGAGATAATAGCAAATGACTAAAGATAGGTAGTAAAAAGGAAAACGTTTGAATGAAGAAATGCAAATAAAAATAATGCAAAAAACATTTGTACAATATCGAATAAAAGTATTTTATAAAAGTATTAACAGTCAACTGTAGCATTAAATCATTGAATTAGAGTAGCCTAAAAATTAATTAATCGATGTAATATCCTGCCATTTTTAATTGTCATAAAAATTTAAAGAGACACATTTTTGGGGTGAATTGTAAGTTATTAATTAGACTATTATCATGTTTTTATTTGTGTATTGAATATTTGTCGTGAAGGATATACGAGTTTACTACATAGTAATATATCATTTCGATTGTTATTTACTGTTTGCTCTCGGTGTCGTGACGAGCGTGATGTGACGTCACCGACCGGAGGCCGGGTGATCCTCCAACGCGGCGCTTTCTGTTCAGACAGTCATACGGGCCAGGAATCAACAACTCAGGCCGGAATTTTGGAGCGAGGCGGTGTCCCCACCCCTCCGTCCGTGTCTGTATCCGTCTGTTTGCGTGTGTTCTGGCCGGTGCTCTTGTGATTCGGTAACCGGGGGAAGATGGCGGACCCGGCGGAGTGCACCATTAAAGTCATGTGCCGTTTCAGGCCGTTGAACAGCTCGGAGGTGACAAGAGGGGACAAATACATAGCAAAATTTCAGGGAGAGGACAACGTCGTGATAGGGGTGAGTGTTATCTTAGCACAGGGTTATTTTTTATAGCTTATCTTTCGGCTGCTCTCGCGCGAGCGGCTAATGCTAATGACCGCAGTCCAGTACAACCAGAATTTGTCACAGCCTGTTAATCTGAATAATTGACACCGACACCAGCCACTACCTCCGGTCCGGTGCTGCCCGAAACCAACGGTTTAATTCAGACATAAGTGTTATTTTATTTCTATGTCATTTCCTCATCCGCTTCATGCTAGCCGTTAGCCACTCCTGTACAGTCAACGCGGAAACGGTCAGTGTTACGCTTTTAGAAAAGCAAAAACTTATTTATTCAGTCTATGATACGGATTGCTTGCACGTTGTAGGTTTTGATCATTTTAAATCTCTAATATTTTGGTTGGGTGTTTATATGATGAATGAACAGAAAACTACATGTGGGTGTTACTATAACGATATTATTTCTATATCAGAAACGTTGGTTTTCAAATGTTTTTAACATCAAGAACCATCAAATATGATCCCATTGCTAATGTCTCCCTCCCTAAAAATGCCTAAAGGCGTTATACATTAATACATTGCATTTATGAATACTTGGGAAACATTTTCATTTTTAGTAGATAATTTTTTTTTCTTCTAAATATTATGAAAACATTTTTTGGGTAATTTTGGAAAAATATATATATTTCCCTAAAATTTTCCATACCCCCTATTGTGGCACATGGAGGTTTGTTGACCCCAGTTTGAAATTCTCTGCTCTATATAACATCAGCAGTCACACACACACACACACACACACATACATATACATATATATATATAGTTACATGTATGTGTCTAAAAATTAAACATAACGTTGTTCATTGGGTGAAATGAGAATAAAGGCTCAGTTGACTCATATTTAAGATATACCAATTAATAAAACTTTTATGGGTTTCTATTGAACCAAAGAGCTGTTCCTGGTTCGATCCGTGTGCATTGAGAAACACGATTGCACTAGGATTTACTTGTATTTATGGGTGGGGAATTGATTAATGACTGTCATTGTGCTTTGATTATCTTTAAACCCAGTTCAAACATGACAGACTATATCTGTCATAAACTCTGAAGCTTTTTTTTTCATGACTAAGCTATGACATGACAAATGACATTTGAAAGAGAACATATTATTATATATGTGACCACCATCCCTTTTAATATGAATAATAATGATTTCATGGAGCAGATTTTCTTGTACATCCGGCTCAATTTCACAAATCTTTTATGATAAATGTGGTGGATCAAGAATTCATGTATGGTTACAGTGTGTGTACTTTCCAGAAAGACCGGCTTTGAAACGGATATGTTTGCTTTTGTTCAGTCCTCTCTCTCTGTTAATAGTCTTCTTCTATGTGTGTAAAGATACTGTGAGAGAATGCCCAGGAACTGGAGACTCCTTTAGGCTTATCTACAGTAATTTAAGTGAAAAGAGTTTGTGTGAGCACTAGAGGAAGGTGAGATAATGCTTTGGAAATAGAGAGCGCTCCACCCTGCGCAGCCCCTGGGACTCTGTGTATGTGAGTAAGTGAGATGAGAAAATAGTTGGGTAAGAAAGTGCCTCGATTAGAACTCTGGGAAATTCTCTTCACGCACGAGACAGTTCTGTGTCAGCTCTGTGCTTATTGGAAATTTTCTACTTCATTAAAAATAAATTTGCGACAGTATATATATTTTTTTATTAGATGACAAAGTAACTTTTCAGTTATAATTATAATATTATAGAATTTATTCATTTTGTTATCATCATTATTAATAATAATGCTTAATTATAGTGTTATTATTAATTATTATAGTGTTAAAAGCAAAAGTAAATTAAGTCATGACATTATTTTTTTAATTATTTTAATATGTTCCTTGATGTTCACTTATATTTTACACACACACACAAAAACAAAAGGTCCACTGTTGTCAGTAATTAAAGAAATAATATGAATAAAGATATTGTCATAAACATTGACCATTTTGTATACACCCTACTGTAAAATAAAAAATGAATATTTGATCATTATAATAATGAAATGCATATCAGACTTTTACTAACTATAGTTATTTATAAAGTTGCAGTTTTTGGTTTGATAATCACACTAAGATATATCGCGATTATTGTGCTGAGGTCTAGTTTATATATATATATATATATATATATATATATATATATATAAATTGTACATTTATTATAGTTATTAGATTCTTATCAACTCACAAATCCCTCTGCCGGTCCCTTACAAACCATTGTTTGGGAAACCATGGTGTATAGGAACATGCTAAAAATGCTTTTACTGGCGGTGACAAGTCTTCCCCCCAGATTCACTTTTGTCAGTATTTAAAATCACATTTTAACTGGCTTGAGACGGCTACAGCAAAAGCATTTTGCAGACTGTAAAGCATAGCCTTCTTGTGAAAGGCTGTTAAACATTTTATTTCCCCTGTCATTCCCTCTAGACTTTGACCATCTTGAGACACTCATTCACCCTGATATTTCAAATTAGTCCTTTGGTCATGCATTGCCAAGTTGATTGATGATAAAAACATTGAATTTTGTAGACTTAAATTTATTGCACCAAATTTTGCATCTTGTTTAGGGTAGGCTTAATTTCGTTGGTAGTGTTCATCAACTTTGATAAAGAAAAAAAATATATAATTAATATATATAATTTTTTTTTTTATAGCCATAAACTGATTATTAGGTAGGCGCCTACTTGTCGCAATAAAAATATAGGATCCAATCCTTAAGATGCAATAATTGTGCAACATTTGACTGCATAAAAACAAGGTAGCACAATAGTCAAAGATTAAACTTTATAGATCAGGTGGGAGAATTCATGTAAATTGTTGTCATAGTGGCTGTCTGTGCAGTTTGATGGCTGGAAGGGTGTGGCAGTTTGTGTAGTTTGTTCCATTACCGGTCCTGGCCTGCTTTTTTTTTTTTTGTCCCTGGGGATCTTAAGGTTGTGCTTTTATGATGCAGGTCTTTTTATGTGTCTAAATTTCCCAGAAATCTCTGAAACCGTGTTATGTTATAAAAGATTTAACTGACTTCCCCTCAGCCCAAACTCCTTGGAAGAGCTTATAGTTTGGAGCCAAAGAGTTGGCAATCTTTCTTAGTCACTTTGCACTTTAGCAGAAGCTGAATCTGCAGTCTTTGTGTTGGCAGTCCAGAGCTTTAACCATTAGGTTACCATCGCCACAATTGAATGGTATCAGTGTTTTGTTAAAGGGTGTTCACCCTCTGTGTTTTTGAATGCATTTTTTTTCTTCCATTTCCCCCATTCCTCAAAATAATAAATATATACTTTGTTCATCCATTTCCAAATAAACTGTTATTAACTTGCCTTTAATGGCAAAAGTAATGCCATCGTGCCAGTTCTTCAGGAGGTGCAGTAGGATTTGCTTTAAGTTGTGGGTGTCATTAGGAATTTGTTGGTTGGCGTGTGGCCTTTCCTGCCTGCTGATGTAATTGTCACTGGCACAATGTATGCATGTGTTTATGCTGAGAATTGTCAAAACTGTCAATGTAAGTGCATGGAGTAGCACAAAAAGCAAAGGTTAATGAGTTTGCTACAGTAGTGCTACATTATGACACAGAAGCCATTAAATGAAGAGTTTTATCATCTGATTAGTATTGCAGTCCTTGCTTGATACAGCCACATTTGTTATACATTAAAGGTATAGTTCACCTAAAAATAAATTCTGTCATTAATTACTCAACCTTATGTCATTCCAAACCGGTAAAATTTTCATTCATCTTCGTAACACAAATGAACAATTTTTTAATGAAATCTGAGAGCTTTCTGTACCTCCATTGACAGCTATGCAACTGAAACTTTGACGTTTCAAAATGTTCATAAAGAGATTGTAAAACTAGTCTAATCCATTAGAATTGAGAGGTTTAGTCCAATTGTTTTGAAGAGACTCGATTGCTTTTTTCGAACAGATTTAATTAACGCTTTTATTCACATATAAACATTGATCAGCGAACATGAACATAAGCTCAGTCAAAGCTACTAATGCGCAAGAACAAACCTCTTGCAGAAGCTCAAACGTGTTGCGTAGCGCACGAGAATGAACCTCATTGGTTCCCGCATGTCAAGCAAGCAAGCATGCTTGAGCCTCCGTTTACCACAACCGATGTGTCCCTTGATGAACATTTAAATGTGAATTAAAAGCTTAAATTCAATCTGTTCATCATATTAAGTGTCTCTTCAGAAAATTTGGACTAAACTGCTTCATATGAGTTATTTACGAGCTTTTTATGAACTTTTTGAAGCATTAAAGTGGTAGTTGTGTGGACTGTCAATGAAGGGACAGAAAGCGCTCAGATTTCTTCAAATAGATCTTCATTTGTGTTGTGAAGGTGAACGAAAGTCGTGCGGGTTTGCAACGACATGAGTGTGAGTAATTAATGATAGAATTTTTATTTTTGTGTGAACAATCCCTTTAATGCTGGAGTTTTTAGTTAATCGTACAATTAAACATTTGATGAGAAAAGCCATGTTGTTATGGGCCATATGTTGTTTCATTCTTTCGTTCCTTGTCAGCTGAACAATTCTGTATTGTATTACAATAAAAAATGAAAAGCTAAAAAATGTTTTGGTCCTAAATGGCTCTAAATGCATTTAATTTTTTATTTGTTTTTCTCCTCTCTACAGGGTAAACCATACATGTTTGACCGAGTTTTCCAGTCCAACACGTCTCAGGAGCAAGTGTACACAGCCTGCGCTCAACAGATCGTCAAAGGTAAAAGCAAAATGTCACTTGATAGATCTCAGAATCAAAGCAAAAGGCAGAACATGCTATGCTTGATCATGAATGTGTTCCCACAGATGTGCTTGGTGGATATAACGGAACCATTTTTGCCTATGGTCAGACGTCATCAGGAAAAACGCACACAATGGAGGTGAGCGAGAAATGTGGAAATATCTCACCTGCAGTGTAAACGAAAAGTCAAGAATTTTGTGCAAAATACTTTCACACGCTCTCATGATTATTTTTCCCATATCTTATCTGTGGAAGATCTTTTAGGTTCATGGTCAAATGCACCTTTATGTTTAGGGTTTGATAGCTGTAAAGTGTTATGGAGTGAAGTGACTATTCATATTCATTAATATGGCACTTTATACAAGACAAATTTTAAAAATTAAAATAGAAAACAGCTCTTTTAAATGGCAATAATTTGTCACACTTGTTCTGTTTTTGAATATTTCTGAACATGAGTGAACATAAAAGTCTTCTTTTGAAAGCGTAAAAAAATCTTGCTGACTTTCGAATGGTATTATATATGTGAACAAAATAGTGGAGCATACCGGCTGTTTTAGACAAGTAGTGTTGTGAAGAATTGCTCATTTTATTTTACTTTTATGTCTGATGTATTGTGCTTTTTCTCTAGGGAAATCTTCATGACACAGATGCAATGGGAATTATTCCCAGAATAGTGCAAGACATCTTTAACTACATTTACTCAATGGATGAAAATCTGGAGTTCCACATTAAAGTAAGTTATTACCTTCACACAGTCTTTCATATACTCTTTCTTCTCATTCACTGAAAACTTGTTGCATCATTTCAAGTTGTATCTGTTTTCTTGATGGTATGTTTTTACTTTTGGCAGGTGTCGTATTTTGAGATTTATCTGGATAAGATTCGGGACCTATTGGATGGTGAGTGTTGAAGTGGTCTTAAGCCTCACACCTGCTAACCACTTGATCTAAATAAAATTAAAAACGCTTTTAAGATGATTTAAAATAGATCTATAATTAAAAAGCTACATTCATTGTGCCATAATACCTCTATACTATACTAATACTATCTCTCTCTCTCTTTGTCTTGTAGTTTCAAAAACTAATTTATCTGTACATGAAGACAAAAACAGGGTTCCTTATGTCAAGGTGATTTGCCAGTGTCCCATTAAAATCTCAACATAAAGTGGTAAATGCCACTGATCTTTAGATAATATAAGTTGTTTGTTATAATTGTGTCTTCCTTGATTTAGGGTTGCACTGAGCGATTTGTTTGCAGTCCAGATGAAGTGATGGACACTATTGACGAGGGCAAATCAAACAGACATGTTGCTGTGACAAGTATGAATACACAGACACAAAACAAGGAGTATATTCAATAAAGAGAATAAATTATAAATATCCATCCATAAACAGACACTAAACTGTAACATCTGTATCCTACACTTGACCATTTGAGCTTTTAAACAGACAATGTTATGTGTGATTGTAGTTGTAGTAACGTTTATGTGTGTGTCTCAGACATGAATGAGCACAGCTCCAGGAGTCACAGTATCTTCCAGATCAATGTGAAGCAGGAGAACACACAGACAGAACAGAAGCTCAGTGGGAAACTCTACCTGGTCGACTTGGCAGGCAGCGAGAAGGTGGGTGTGTGTTAAACTTTAGTCTTGAAGTTTAGTAAAACATGAGCGGAGTGTGTTGAACTCTCGTGTTCTCTCACAGGTCAGTAAAACAGGAGCTGAAGGCGCTGTACTGGATGAAGCCAAAAACATCAACAAGTCTCTGTCATCTCTGGGCAACGTGATATCAGCCTTAGCCGAGGGCTCGGTGAGCCATATACTCTCACACACATGCTCTCAGGCTTTTCTATCAGTTCTATACATTCTTTGTTTCTAGTGATTGGCTTCTGAAGCAGTGAGGGTAGCTTGTATGAGTTCAGAGATTTAGCTTTGTCCAATTCACTTTACTGTTCTTTAACAGTATAATCAATGATGATACTTGCATATAGCTAATGAAAAGACAATGCGAAATAAAATTAAGTAATACAATAATGTCAATTTTATTTAGGGTGTGGTGTAGTTCTCGCATTGCTCCGTAGGGATGGTCCTTATTACTGTAAGTTGCTTTAGATAAAAGTATACTTTAAATAATCACTATTTTATTTGAACAAATCCAATACAGAATTAAAGACCAAGTACAACATAAAGAATGATACTGATAGTGAAGATTTGTTGACCAGACCAGACTGGAAACATACTGTTTCTCACATGATGGGCAGTACAGCTGTACAGTGCTGTTAGTACACAGCAGTCCTTGTGTTCTCTTCATAGGCTGGACATTTTAAAGCTGTCAAGCACAGGACCAGCTGAGTGAGCGAACTCTTTTCTATGCTTAATTCTTGGTATTGAAAGGCCTTATTTTAGTCTGGGCAATAATGGAGAAGCTACATTGCAGCTGTAGCTGACGCACCCAGCTTTTAATAATTAATTGTAGTTAAAGTACAGTCAGTCTGTCCTATTGATAATGTAACTACACTACAAGCAACTAATGCTGTGTTCAGACTACACAATTTTTTTTTTGTCTGATATGATGGTCACTGTGTCAGATTTTGCGATTTTTGAATCCTAAATTCTTGTGTCGTGGACAAGAAACATGTCGGACTACACATTGCTTCCCAACCAATCATTGCTTGTAGTCTTTAATGGCGTGCATGATGTCATCGAGAAAGCAGAACTAGCAGCTGACTTCTGGAAACATGTTTGAAAGATGGCTAAGGAAGAGCTTCTGTGCTCCTATTGGTCAACGTCACATGTGACGGAACCTGTCATGCAGGACAAAAAAATAAAAATAAACATGGAAGTCTTTCTGTCTGGACGTCATGAAGGGTCACAGATGCAGCATCGGTTGTCGTCTACTATGACACTATACGAGATACAATGATCTATTCTTGCGTCCTGACGCCCATTGTTGTTTGTGAATCATCATGACTCTCTGGGTCAAACGGATCATGCCGATGTCGTGCTAATATTGTGTAGTTTGAACCCAGCATAACCAAAACTTGCACGCTACTTAAAGGGCAATGCATTTTACCTGTTATAAACAGAACATTTATTATCATAGACACAATCTGTTATCGTCATGTGGCAGAATCGATTTGGAACATTCATTTATACTTAAATACATATTATTATACACATTGTAATATAAAACATCTTAATTTATGTAAGTTGAGAAAAATGATATTTAACATTTTCTTTACAACAATAAAGAGCGCAATTTTGCAAATTGTCTTCTAGGAATGCCTTTGAGTAAAGTCTGTTGATCTAATTCTATCTGGAATCTCTCCGTTTCTTTTCCAGACATACGTTCCATACAGAGACAGTAAAATGACAAGGATCTTGCAGGATTCTCTGGGTGGGAACTGCAGGACAACCATCGTCATCTGCTGTTCTCCTTCCTCGTACAATGAGGCTGAGACCAAATCCACTCTTATGTTTGGACAGAGGTGAGGAGATGCATTCATACTTGTTCAACTTTATCACTTTGTCTTTTCTCATCATTCATAATAAAGGTGTCACTGCTCTCACTTGTTTATGCATTTATGCAAGAATAAATACAGCTCTATGTATATATGCAAACAACGGTGTGATTGAAAAAAAAAAAAAACAGAGCTTTACAGCTGTGATTGTTTGTGTGTTTGCAGAGCCAAGACTATTAAGAACACAGTGAGTTTGAATGTGGAGCTGACAGCAGAGCAATGGAAGAAGAAATATGAGAGGGAGAAAGAACGGAACAAGAGCCTCCGAAACACCATCACATGGCTGGAGAATGAACTTAACCGCTGGAGAAACGGTCAGATGGCCATTTGTTTTTATAAATGTTTTTATTTTTATGTTATTTTACATTTGTGAAACAATTTGTAGTTGCATTTATAACTTTTTTTTTTTAACACTTTGTTTATTATGCGGTGACATCCAGCCTAAACCACTTGTGAAATGCTTCTATTTTGCATTTTTGAATCTTAAATGATTGATATGATTCATTCTAGATCATAACTTTTCTTTAACAGTTTTTTAACAGTCCTAAAAATATTTAAGTTAAAACTTTTTAAAGTGCACATCTGCAGTACCTCAAGGTTCTCTTTGTGTGTTCTGCAGGTGAAACAGTACCTGCAGAGGAGCAGTACGATAAGGAGAAGGTTAATGCTGAAGTGTTGGCGCTGGATAACACAATTAATAACGATAAATTTGCATCCACACCAAGCATGCCGCCGGTTCCTGGGATGCTTGGGGTCCGACTCACCGATGCTGAGAAGGACAAATGTGAAGTTGAACTCACCAAACTGTACGAGCAACTTGACGACAAGGTACAGACATACAATTAATATAAAAATGAAACTGATTTCTATCACATTTCTGATTTGTGTATCCTGTGGTGCTCGTTCATTTTCCGGATTATCTGCATTGGTTTCTATGGCAATGACGTTGCATTGGTAGGCATATGCAAAAAACAACATCAGCAATTTTGATGTTTTGTCTTATTTGCAACATGACTATGTAGAGGCCGCGCTGGACTAAAATCGGATTAGGATTGACAGTCTAAACGAGGCTAAACCCTCTGTGGTTTGGACCCAAATAATATGTGAACACAATCCAGCAGGGGAAGGGGTGTAGCAGTCGAACTCTGGTTCAGATCAGGCAATCGAACCTAGTTTGAAAGCACCCTGAATCTACAAAATTTTATGATTTAAAAAATGAATTTGTGTCATTGGCACAACTCATAGTTGATATAGTTAAACCAGGGTCAGTTTTCATAAAGATGTTAGACATTCACTATCACAATCATATCATATACTTGAATTAGAGCTTGTTTTTTTTTCTGTGTACCATCTCATCTCTCTAGGATGAAGAGATTAATCAGCAGTCTCAGCTGGTGGAGAAGCTCAAGCAGCAGATGTTGGACCAAGAGGAGGTTAGCAAACTCTCATGTGCACATATGAAACTCGTGTAAATGACTATTAGTTGGTAAACACTATGTTCATGCTCGCACATGTTTTTTTTAATGTGTGTTGCAGCTGCTGGCCTCCTCACGGCGAGACCATGATAACCTGCAGGCGGAGCTGACTCGTCTGCAGATGGAGAACGATGCTTCTAAAGAGGAGGTGAAAGAGGTGCTGCAGGCCCTGGAGGAGCTTGCCGTCAACTATGATCAGAAGAGTCAGGAGGTGGAGGACAAAACCAAGGAGTTTGAAGCACTCAGTGAGGAACTTAGTCAGAAATCCGTAAGTGCTAGAAAGTCTGTTGTTTGCGCTCGGCCTGTTGTGTGAAGAATGACACTAAACTTTATAACTCTCTCTTGTCTCAGAGCACCCTGGCGTCTATTGACTCAGAACTGCAGAAACTGAAGGAAATGGCAAATCACCAGAAGAAGAGGGTAACTGAGATGATGTCGTCACTGCTCAAAGATTTGACTGAGATTGGCATTGCTGTGGGCAACAATGACATCAAGGTGAATGACACACATAAAGGTTTTCAGTTTTAAGGTAAAGGTGAAGTGTGTAAGTTCTGGCGAAGTAGAATCAAAGTTTTAAACACTTCCCCCCATCTAATATTGGTCAGACAGATAGACCTGCCCAAAACTCACTCCAGTGGTCGAACCAGTGTTGTTGTGGTTTTGATGTTTAAGCAGAAATTATATAAAGTGCACATATTATGCTATTTTAAAGGTTCCTAATTTTACGTTTACATGCATCCAAGCTTAAAAAAAAACTCTGCTCTGGTTGGTCAGATGACCCAGATTGGTCTACTGCTTACAGCTTGTGTCTGAAACAAAACACTCTTTACCTTATCTGAGTTTGAGCTCCTGAGGCTTCCTCAGCATTTATACACAGTGATACAAACTTCATTTTTACCACATCAATCCGAGCCAGAGTCCTTGTCTTTTGGAAGTGCAAGCAAAGTGGTTTTGCTTTCTGTGGTTTCACACCACAGAAAACAGCATCTCCTAGACATGTCGACAACATGAACCAAACTCTTCCAGGCCTCAGCTACAAATACAGTATTTGAGGGTGGTCCATACACTGGCATTATGCAAATTATTACAAATCTACATAGGTTCATGCAGGATGTGAGACTGGAGTTACTCCCAACTCGTTTAAGGCAGTTCATAATCAATTCTTTCTTTGATCTCTGAAACTTTGTAGTCCTTTTACATTCACAAACAGCTATATTACACTCTACATGAAAGTTATTGTCTGAAAAAGCGTAATAGGGTCACATTAATGTTTAACACATTAATGCCACAGTGTTTACACATTTTAGGTTAATCAATGTATGAATGGCTTATTGTAGTTGTTATAACCAAGTATCTGTATTTATAATGTTTCTATCCAATTATTGTCATCTTTATTGATTTTAACAGAATTATACACTTCACCTTTAATAGCACTTTCAGTAGCTTTATAATTAGCTATAATCAAGTTTAATGAGTTGATTTTCTGGTCTAAACTAGACTTTAAAGAGTCAAAGCAGAACAATATTGAGGAATCTCTATTTTTGCAGCAGCATGAAGGCAGTGGTCTTATAGACGAAGAGTTCACTGTAGCCAGACTCTATATCAGTAAGATGAAGTCAGAAGTCAAATCGATGGTCAAGCGTTGCAAGCAGTTGGAAAACACACAGTCTGAGAGCAACAACAAGGTGGATGAAACTGAGAAGGAGCTTGCAGCATGCCAGTTACGCATCTCTCAGGTATGGTTTCACGCTCCTGTTGGGTACTGCCTACTAAAACTCACTTATTTCTTATGTAGCAAACCTTTGCACTATAATCTACTAAACAATAATTTAAAGATATGAAGAAATAAACACTTTATATTAACAAATAGATGTTTGTTTTGCAGCATGAGGCGAAAATTAAATCTCTGACAGAGTATCTGCAGAACGTCGAGCAGAAGAAGAGACAGCTGGAAGAGAACGTGGACTCCCTTAATGAGGAGCTGGTCAAAATCAGCGCACAGGGTATACGAAGACTTGTACAGATAAAGATTATGCATATACATGTGCTTTTTCAAAACTGGCTGTAATTTTCTCTGCTTCTAATGTTTTGTGTGTTTGTGGCCACAGAGAAAGTTCATGCAATGGAGAAAGAGAGTGAGATTCAGAGTGCCAATGAGGTGAAGGTAAGAAATGTGTGTACACGTACAAATGGGTTTGTTCAGTTTGGATGTTTTTTTTTTATTATTTTAATCTGAGTGTTTTTGTGTGTTTAGGAGGCGGTTGAGAAGCAGATCCAGAGTCACAGGGAGGCCCACCAGAAACAGATCAGCAGCCTGAGAGACGAGCTGGAAACCAAAGAGAAACTCATCACTGATCTACAAGAGTACGATATACACATTTCAGTCAAAATAAAGCAATTTCAGTCAGAAATTGAACTTTTTAAGTGCATGTAAATGTACTGACCGATTTCCAGATGTATGATACAGTCATAACTAATTTATAGCTTCACATTAAAATTACTAGTTCTTGATTTATAGCAATAGTAATAATAATAATCAGGGCTTGACATTAACAGCCACGAACCCGCCGAATGCGGGTGGATTTCAGCAGTGTGGTGGTATGCAGTCACTCCTATTAGTTATCCTATCAGACTCCTACTCCTTTTTTTTATATAATATAAATTTTTTCAATTGAAGTCTTTTAAAAAGACATCTGAAATAAACTAAGTGCAATGTAGTGTTGTCAAAAATATAGATTTTTCGATACATATTGACACTGAAATATCTGAAAATCTTCCAGTACTCATTTTCCACAGAACAGATACAAGATAACAGTTACAGATACAGATAAGTTGACTCACAAACCCGCCTCCCCTCACTCGTTTGATTTGCTACGGATGAATATTGTTGGTGTTTAAGGGTTTGAATTTTGGCGTGGGATTGCTCGTATTGTGCAAAATTTTGCTCATTCCTGCAGATTTTGTGCTTACACCCAAAGTGCGTGCACATAAAACCGCCTCTCAGTGCTAAATTAAGTTCTTTTTCTGCTGCTTATTGCGCTTCAACAGTCAAATCCATACAAAATAATGTCAAAATGCCAATCTTGGCAAATATTCACATAAACACAGTCAGTTAAATTTTAAGTGAACAAACAGTTGAGAAAGAAAACGCATGTGTAACAGTAAAACGGATCTGTGCGTTAGGCCTTAAAGTGATAGCAGCCTAATTTACCTGCTGCCGAATTATGAGAAAATATTATAAAATATCTTTATGGCATTTTTTCCCCATGCTGGGAAATGTCAAGCCCTGATAATAATACAGCAGTATCAAATAAATTCTCTCTCTCTCTATAGTCTGAATCAGAAGATCATGCTGGAACAGGAGCGTTTGAGGGTGGAACATGAGAAACTCAAATCCACTGACCAGGAGAAGAGCCGCAAGCTACATGAACTCACGTATGTAATGCACAGTCAGTTCTGGTTATCTTCCTTATTGTAGATGTCGAGCTGATAAAACCTTGTTTAGGATCGAGATTTCCCTTATGTTGTACATCTGAAGAGCTTAGCCGGAATATTGCGCAAAGCATAAATACACCTGCAATGTGTATTTATATTAAATGTATACTAAATTTGAGGTGTGCATGGATTGCATGTCTTTAGTGATGAGCTGTTTTAATGGTTTTGTGGACATTACAGTTTGATGCAGGACCGCAGGGAACAGGCCAGACAGGATCTGAAAGGCTTGGAGGAGACTGTGGTTAGTGCAATTCCATATTTGAGCACTAGAGGAAGAAACCGAATCAGTTTTATTTTCATCATGTAGTGTGTACATTTAAATATTGCTGTTTTTCACCTATTTAAGGCCAAGGAGCTGCAGACTCTGCACAACCTCAGGAAATTGTTTGTTCAAGATCTGGCTACTCGTGTTAAAAAGGTGGGAGTGGATCTGTCTTACGTCATCCTTTAGTTTTCATGTCTACTGTGTCTGTTATCTTTTTGAAAGTAAACATTAGGTCAATGTAAATCCTTATATTGAGTTTTCTACTAAGCAGTTGACTTGGTGGCTGTTTAATTGAAGTTTTTTTTGTGTGTGTGTGTGCCTGTGTAGAGTGCAGAGATGGACTCTGATGAAACTGGGGGCAGTGCTGCTCAGAAGCAGAAGATCTCTTTCCTGGAGAACAATCTAGAGCAACTCACCAAGGTCCACAAACAGGTAAATCCAAACCAGAAAGTCCCCTTAATAGGATTCCCACACATTAACATATATTTTTACCAGTTCAAAATCGAAATGTACAAACCACTTACTTATACAGATGATGCAAAAAAAGGGAACATAATAATTATTCTATATAGTCAATTGTGCTTTCAAAACATGCATAATTTGCTAAATGATGCGAAAGAATGACAAAGAAATGTTGTCTGTCTTTATTCTTCAGCTGGTGCGTGATAATGCTGACCTGCGCTGCGAGCTTCCTAAACTGGAGAAGCGTCTGCGGGCGACAGCGGAGCGTGTGAAGGCTCTAGAGTCGGCTCTCAAAGAGGCCAAAGAGAACGCAGCCCGTGACCGCAAGCGCTACCAGCAGGAGGTGGACCGCATCAAAGAGGCAGTGAGAGCCAAAAACATGGCCCGCAGAGGACACTCCGCACAGATAGGTGACTGCACGCTTGAATACACAATTCATCCTGATAATAAAATGAACGCCTGGGGTCTGTAACTTAGGCATGTAAAAATGAAAAGGTTCTTTTTAATAACTGATGTTTTATATCACGATTTGGCTCTATTCTCTGGTTGTAGCTAAACCCATCAGGCCTGGACAGCAACCTGTAGCTTCTCCTACACACCCCAACGTGCTGCGTGGAGGGGGTGGCGTTCTCTACCAGAACAGCCAGCCTATGCCTATCAGAGGAGGTGGCGCTAAACAAGAGAAGAGGTTCGTACAGTTTTTAAGAGAGATTCTGTGGTTTATAGGCAGGCCATAATGGCAGCACATCTGCTGTTGTTTTATTTGATGCTTTTCTGACCCACCTCAATTGAAACAGGAAGGTTTTCGAACATATTTTAACTATTTAATTTACTTAACAATAATATATATAACTATAATAAATAAAACAATATTAACTATAATTAATAATTATAAAACAATAATGGCAATGTTGATTCTTGTTTTATTACAAGCTGTTGCATTCTCTTTTTGCCAGCAGACTTTCCTTTGTTTGCCTTTTTTTAACGCAAATTACGCAATTTCCTGCAAAGACCATCCCGTCAGGTCTAAAATATAATATAAATATATACCGTGTGGATGGCCTTGTGGGCAGAGAGGGATATTGGACTATAAAAATAGTTTAAGCACAAATTTATTGTATCCAGCTTTCTCACTGCTTTCTTTTCTTGTCTTTTTTTTTCTAGCTGAAGACGAGTTTTTTTCCCTCACTACCGAAGCTGCGAGAATGCAAGAAGTCTTCATGGAAATGTCATTCCATTAACATAATCCCTCCTGCAGGTGCACATGGGAGGACGTCCCAATCGAAATATTCATGGCTGTACAGTTCCACTCCCCCATTGTTTCGTTTATGTTGTTTTTTTCGACTCCAAAGCAAATTATTTTATGAATATTGCACTCACACATGCACCAAACATGATAAAAAAAGGAAATCAAGAAATAAATGTAAAGCAAAGTGAACAATTGACCACGGCCCTGAAGCCTGTGCTATCAGCTGTAATCTGTCCAAACATCTGCAGGCCTCAGCTGCTCTCTGCACATCTGTAACCTCTGTTAAAACTACTGCCTGATAACTGTGCGAAAGACCTCGCTCCTGGCTTCACTTCATACGGGTCAGCGTCTAGACCGCAGCAAGCTTGAATAGAAAAATACCTGAATAGAGAATATGCAAGCGTGCCCGTCAGCAGATCGCCTCTATCACTACAAACTCAGATATTCCTGTGTGAAAGTACTCTGAACAGATTCAGATCTGAAACCGCATGGTTTTTCCTTTCTGTAGTAACTAATGGTTCTAAAGGGGAAGGTGGAGAGGATTGTAGACTTCTACAGCAGGCTAATGCTGTAAGCATCTCAATTTAAACATGCGGTTGCAAAGGCAAATGTTTGCTTTTGGTGTTGTTGATTTTTTTTTTTTTTTTTAACAAAACAAATGAAGGTTGTCCTGTCCTGCTTTTCACAATTTCACGTCTTGCATATCAAAATTCTTATTTGAAGAGTTATTATCGTCTATATTTAAGATTACTCTATGTATTATGCATACTTTTTTCTGCCTGTATCTTCAGTACATAACTATGTATTTGAATGTTTTGGATTTGAATGTTAATGTCTGTAGAAATGCTCATGTGACATCATTGATTGTTTGCTCTGCCACTGTTACTGATCAACCAATCAGTTTAGCAGAATGATGGTATGGGCTTGCTTGTTTCAAACCTTAACTTGTATCTCCATGAGGACATTGCAGAAATGGGTTGCTTATTTTGAACTCTCTCTCTTTACAAGGATGTGGAAGGAATTTGGATCATTATCATTCAAGCTGACCTTAAATGTTTTTGTTTAGACTTTACACTCCTGATGTTGTGAAAAGAAAGCGTATGAATTTTGAATTACAGGACATGACAACCTTCAGTATTGCTTTCTGGGTGTTTTATACCTTAAAGCGGCGTCACAAGGACCATTAAGAGCGCAGTTGTTATTAGCCCTAAATTCTCCCCTTTTCAGTGCATGAAGGATAATTAATTGATGTTCATGGGGAATGCCACACATTTAATGAAAACTTCAAATAAATAGCTAATTTTTTATTACTGTGTAATAGTAACTCCATGACTGATTGACAGAGAGATCCACCAATGGACAAAGGCACTGGATCATTCCAACAGTACAAGGTGTTATTGGAAGATTCTAGTTGAAGGGGAAAGAGTGAGAGGGGATGAAATTACTGATGACACTTTTTTCTGGATGGACTGCATGACATGTATGTGTGATTAAATCAATATTCTGAAACATGAAGTTCCATTCTCCTTTTTTGTTACCTGTGACTTGTGTTATTAAGCCTGTGAAAAATTGATCACGCTCATCGTGCAAATGACAATGAAAATCTTGTTTCTCATTTATTTTATCCTTTCACTTCATATAAACGCAGCTCACTGTATATAATTAAATATGCACAACACATTAAATCTTGTTTTTTTCATGAGTGCCCAGTAAAAACGTGTTGACTTTGAATTGCATTGTCACTTTCCCTGATAGTGTAGGCGAAATTGACTTTAGATTTTGAGTTTCTTGTGTGAACCCAGTTTGGGTTAACCTAAACGTAAAAACATTGATACAAAAAAGATTATATTGCTCTTTCTTTTTCAGAGCATGACAGTACAAATACATTTTTGTCAAAAAAAAATAAAAAATAGAGAGAGAGAGACTTTTTCTGATGAACTATCCCTTTAAGTTGAAGACCTGCTTTTCTACTATGTGTCCACTAGGGGCTCCTGTCCTTATTTGGAGTCTGTAAACAAGTATGGTGGCAAGTAATGGAGAAGATCATGCACAGTATTATTCTATGGGAAATATTTAATACCAGGCGTCGTAAGGCTACAAAACTCCTGTACTAAAATAGTTTTTGGTTCAACTGATTTTATTGCGTGCCTGTGATTATGTTCTATTTATAATGCTGCACCAAAGTTAAGCTGCTTGTGTTGATCTCTAATAGACAAACATACCAAAGCAAATGAAAGACTGAATGGAAGTGCTATCAGTCCTGAAGCTCTGAGGTAAACTGCATTTTTCCATGGTTAAAATGATCTGCTGTTACTTATGCACATCAATGAATGCAAGCTATTTGTTGCTCGCTAGAATAGCAGTCTGTTGGATAGCTGAAATGATTTTCAAATTGTCCTTCAATGTGGCATGCTATTGGAGGCCTATATACTTGTTTTTTTAATGCTAAAGAGCTCTAAATATGATGACCCCCTTGTGAGAGACCACCTTTCTAAAATATAAAGGTAGCTGTGTTTTATAGAACCCCATATAAAGTGTTAATATTTATACTGGGGGAAAAACATGTCATAAATAATTGATTCCAAATATTGCTTTATATTTATACACATTTTTTAAACACATTTTAACAAAGCTTTTAACATTTGTTTATCTTTCATGGTTTCTGACCAGACTTTTAAATATTATCAAGATTGGTTAATGTAAATGTAAGCTAAATTAATATGTTCAGCGTATTTTATTACTATCTGAATGTGCATGTTAAGTTTTACAGACATAAAAATTTTTTTTACAAAATTTTATCTTTAAATTTTAAATGGATCCTCTAACACCCCTAGGCTCCTGGGACATGCTTCACTTTTCTAATTCTTTATTTGTATGAGCTTATTTATTTAGAGATAAATAATATTTAATGAAAAATGTACTTTTTCTTTTTATATTATTGCAGAATAAGTTAATAGATTACACAGTCTACACACTTTGAGTATACTTTTATATGCCCTACATATTTTTAGGTCCCACAATTTTTATTTTTTTATTTTAATTGTGCATTTCCCCTGTTATTACATTTACATTAACTTTGCAAGCATCCAATGCTCGCATAAAGTTTAAAACATTTAGCAGCACTGTTATATGTAATATGTTCTATGTAAATCTAAAAACGGTATAAATTTTAAACCGTATATATTGCATATCCTAAATTTACTAGCATTCAGTAGCATTTAAAACTATTAATTTGTCATTTTTTATGTTTTATTTTTAATTTTACTAAACATTATAGGATTTATCAACTATTTGGTTTATCATAATCAGAATTTTAATATTGATGTATATCTAATTAATCTGTTAAAAAAACCTCTATAGATCTATAGATCCTCTCTATAGATCTAACCAATCATAACCGCGAATCTGCCATTTTATCTGATAAAGCAGTCGGGAGAGTTAGTAGATTAACGTTGGTGAACTTGAACATCTTTCCGCGCTTGAAATAACATTCCTTCTGATGTTCATTCATGTTTGTTTGATGCTATAAATGAACTAGTATGAAGAGATGATCGGTTCACGAGCCGCTTGAAGGAGCTACAGCGATCTGACACGACACATTAAAGAGACACTATACGCTATTTATTCTTTAAACTTCTTTAAAAAATTACAATATTTGAAATTTGAAACTTTTTCATATCAAAAGTAACCTGCTCTGTCTTGTCTGTCAAAGGGGGCGGGTCTTTGCGAAGGGTCATTTGCACAGTTTCTTTTGTAGGAAGAGCACATGGTAGAAACATATTCTGTATATATCATATCATTGACCGTTGAATAATCAATCGTTTGTATATATATATATTAGAGCTCCAACTAACGATTATTTTTTCTGTCGGCTAATCTAACGTTTATTTATTTATTTATTTATTTATTTTTCCGATTAGTCGACTACTCTAACGATTATTTTTATTAAGCTTTTTTTAATGAATCTAGTGATCTTTTTTTACGTTATAAGTTACTAATTTAGCAGTTAATTGAGGTGTAGAAACACTGGGACACGCCATTGTTTAAAAATACGATTTGATTTTGATTAAAAATAAGCCACTTATGTGTGGTCGTCCAGTGGTAGACATTTGAACTTTAAAATGAAGTGTCAAAGACTTTCCATACAGACTTCTTTGAAATGCAGAACTGATTTTCGTTCCCTCGAAATATTTTCTTATTTGCGAGACGAAGATTTTCTCCTCAACTCAGTTCACGAGCGCGAAATGCCTTTTTGCACGCTCAAAATATGATCTTGCGAGCGCCAAAATTTGGCAGAGATCCAATTCCATTGGTGGTACGCCATTTCGGTTTTCCAAAGGGAACAAAGGATCATTTTATTTGGCCTCTGTTTAAAGTATTCCCATACTTTTGATAATTGTGGTCTAGGTTTTTGTGATAGAATGGAACTTTCTCCGTTGCCAGGAGCAGAAGCCGCCATTACGCGAGATGAATGTAAACAGTGTGACGCGTCGACGCATTTCATGCACATCGACGTATTTTCGTAGTTGACGTAATCGATGACTTCGACGCGTCGTTGCAGCACTAATATATATATATATATTTCATATTTCATGAGGGACATGCAAATATAATATTTAATGTATAATATTTTGTATCCCTCATTATTTATCCCTTACAGTCACAGCGATGATCTCTCAGATCACTCCCACACTGTACCTGAGTGGAGTGGAGGCCCTGAATCAGTCAGCGCTGGACCACAGAGGCGTCACTTTGCTGGTGAACGCCTGCGCTGAATATCCCTGCCCTGAGTATGAGGGGGTGAAATGCATTTGCGTGCCGGTGGAGGACCGTCCTCACGCCCCTCTGGACCAGCACTTTGACAGCGTGGCTGAGCGGATCCAGCAGAACCACACTGGAAGCTCGCTGGTGTTCTGCTCGGCCGGTAGAAGCAGGTCTCCGTCTCTTATCATGGCGTATCTCATGAGGTTTGAGGGAATCTCACTGCTTCAGGCTCATCAGCGGGTTCTGGCTGCACGGCCCTTCATCCGGCCAAACGCAGGGTTCTGGAGGCAACTGCTTCAGTACGAGAGGAAACTGACCCACCGCAACAGCATCAGGATGGTGGCCACCTCACAGGGTGTCCTACCTGAGGCCATCCAGCTCACACAGGACTCGTCATCATACTGTCTTGATTTATAATTCACGAGGACGTTTTGAACTGGATATATTTATACGGTCTGTGTTTTAAAACTCTTGATCATGTTCATACGAATCAAAAGATCATGTATTTATTTAATAACATTTTTGAACATAGTATTACATGTTTTATGGTAATACCATGGTATTCCTTGAAGTGCCATCATTTACCATTTATGAATATGGTAATCAATCAAAACCATCTGATACTATAACTGTACAATGGTAAACACTTAAAAAAAAAGGAAGTGGTCATATTTGTGGCTTTCTTATTATCCATGCAGATTAGAATAGCAGTGCCTTGCCGCAATTCGCAAAGACCCGCCCACTTTAGTTACTGTTGCTACATCATGTTCTCACACAGTGAGAAATTCACAGAAGAGCAAAGCAGACACTGACAACTACAGACAAGACAGAGCAGGTTACTTTTGATATGAAACAAAGTATCAAATTTTATAATTTTTAAATAAATTTAAACAATAATACCATTTTGTGGCTCTTTAATGTGTCGTGACAGACCGCTGTAGAGCCTCAGTTAAAACCTCGTGAACCAATCATCTCTTCCTACTAGTTAATTTATAGCATCAAACATACATGAATGAACATCAGAAGGAACTGAACTGTGGAAAGACGTCAGTACACACTATTGTTCAAGTTCAAGTCCACCGACGTAATCTTCTAACTCCCCTGACTGCTTTGATTCGGCATTATGATTGGTTAGATCGCCTGTCAATCAAACCGCCGGCGAAGGGTCAATTACTAAGAATGACTATAATAAAAATGACCTCAGAGTTAATTTTAACCCTGTAAAGCCTGACATATGTTTTTTTTTTTAAATGGAAGAGTTTATTGAACCTTTGTAATATGTTTATTGAACAAAATTATGAAATAAAATCTAAAAAAAAGTTTGTGTATGTGTTTTACGTTACGTAGCCTATCTGTCGTGTTTTGAGTTCATTTTTTGATCTGTTTCTCTGTTCTGTTTGCGTTTCTTCTTCTAGTCTGTTTATTAGTTCATTTCTCCTCCATTATCTCCCTGTTTGGTTTCTAACTGAATGTGTTTGTTCATTCCAGGTGTGTTTCATTAATTCTCATCAGCTCCTCTCTTAAATATTACATATTTAAGCCCTCAATTTCTGTCTGTTCTTTGTCTCTGTTTTATGACAGTGTGCCTTGTTGAAGTTTCTGTATATATATCTCTTTTGTCATGTGCTTCAGTACAGCCACTGCTCCTGACAGTATCATAGCTGATACAGCAAACTTATGGCCCATATAGTATAGATCTCATAGTGAGAATATAGAGCTCACATTGAGGGGAAAAAAACCCTAAAGACCAAATGAACAAAAATATGCATTTTGGTGCAAATTAGTAAGCTGAAATAAGTAAGCTTATTTACCAAAATGTAAGTTGAAATTCTGATAACTTGTAAATGAATTAGATTTTTACAACAGTATAAAAATATCAGTTGTCACTGTATCTCATAATAATGTCATGATAAGAAGACATTTAAATATGTTTTATATGATCAAAGCTCTAGTTTTAATTATGGTGGGTAAAGTTGCTTCAGTCCAGTTGCTCTTCTTGAAACAATATAAAAGATTTTCTTACGTTTAAGTTAAAGCAAACACACGTGTACCACAACCTGAATGTGTACATTTTACTTAAAAAAAAAAATCCGTAGATTGTTTGCAACAGACTCTTCAGCAAAGATTTTATTATTTTGATCGCAGAATTAATGTGTCAAATATGATACAGTTAGTAAAATTATTCAAACTAAAAATCAATATTTATTTAGCTAGTTAATACATAAATAGTAATAAGAATTATATTGTGAACAGCGTTTCTCAAAAGCATCGTGAATGTTGAAGCTCAGATCGAGCCCACTGTCTCCAGTTCACGGGTCGAAATATATGATAGGCGGGGCAGAAAACTCAGACATCCGGCTCATGTCGAGGGTAATGTTCCGTTAAGCGATTCTACGGTGGCCGAGAGAGCTCCATCTGTCTTTGGATTAAAGGGTCGTTCACCCAAAAAATAGTTTTTGTTTTGTTTTTGTGCACAAAAAGTATTCTTGTCGAAGGTTGAACCACTGTAGTCACATCATGAACTATTTTAACAATGTCTTTACTACTTTTCTGGACCTTGAATGACAGTAATTAAGTTGTTTTCTCTTAGGGATTAAAAAAACCTCTTGGATTTCATAAAAAATATCTTAATTTGTGTTATGAAGATGAACGGGTTTGGAACAGTTTGGAAGGGTGAGTACTTGATGACAGAAATTTCATTTTTGGGTGAACTAACCCTTTAAGTGCAATTGAGTGGCTGTTATCACGTGAGAGTTATTAGCTCTGTGTGTCCCTTTATTTTGTGTGCATTGATATACCCATACAATTTTACATTTCATAAATAAAAATGGCAATAGAATTGTCAATGGGTTAGGGTTAAACCCATGTTTTTAATGTTAGTAATCATCAAAAATTCTCTCCAGTCATGCTTTTTGAAATAAAAATATAAAAAAAAAATAATAATATGAATGTCACATTTTTCTTCACCTTGGGTAACTATTTATCCTGATGATAGAATAATATATTTTATATTCATATCTTTTTTTCTTTTCTCTTCTGTATTAAAATGCTCAGAAATAATGTATTCTCTAAAGAGGTTATGTAAATTGTTAAATTGACTGAAAACACTTGCAAGGTGTATGAGCTCTTATTGTTCTTGAAGATCAAGTGTGCAATTTTTGTACCACTAGTGTCACCAAAGCATAAAACAAAAATTACACACTGCCATTGGTCTCACGTCATTGGTTCAAGCTAGTGTTGCTGTACCTGTATAATCAGGTGTCTCAAACAAACAGAGAAATGTTGTGACAACACACTAACACCCCGAACTTGTCTGTAGGGTAATGAATTTTAAAAGTCATTAAGCTCTAAAATACCTGGAAAAATAAAAGTGAAATACTGAATTGAATTGCAACTTTTAAACTATATTATTTTACTTTTTTTAACTATACATGTTTAACATAACAGTTTGCACAGAATCAAACATTTTTATATCAACCTTATTTTAATCATTCTCACAGTAAGATTTCTGTTTTATAGTTTTCATGCTGGTTTATGGGGCTCTGAAGGTGGGAAGTGGCTCTCTGGTCTTTTAATGGAAGAGGGAATCAAGTTACTGAAAGAATCTGAATATACCTATATATAAATGTATACATGCACATATCTCTTTTATTGTTCTTATATGAAATTTTACAAAGTACGACATTGTAATATTCACTCATCCGTCCCTGCTTCTCCCCCTGTTCGATGTGTCCAGGGTTGGGGAGTAACGAAATACAAGTAACTTAGTTACGTATTTAAAATACAAAATTTGAGTAACTGTATTTACATTTTAAATGGGTGGTAATCAGATTACAGTTACATCTAAGAAGTATTTTGGATTACCAAAGTGATTACTTTGAATTTTAATGTCATTTAAACATTAATGTAAACATTAATGGATGATCCACAACTGTTTTCATTTTTTCTGATAGTTGTTAGAGTCTCTTGCAATTGTAAAAAAGGTAATTGAGACTTTTTAATCTCACAATTTGACTTTCTTCCTGGCAATTACGAGTTTGCATCTGACTTTTGAAATCCAAGATTTAAACTCACAATTGCATTTTATAAAATCAGAATTAGGATATTTAAATTCATAATTGCAAGTTTTAAAGTCAGAATTGCATGATGATAACTTCTTTCCTTGCAATTCTGACTTGCAATATTGTGAGTTTATATCTCATAATTCTGACTTTATAACTCGCAATTGCAATTCTGAGAAAAAAGTCAGAACTGTGAGATAAAAACTTGCAATTACCCTTTTTTTGTGTTTCATAGTTATTAGTATTCCAAAGTATTCTAAAGTATTTAGATTAAGTTACAAAACTTGAGTAATGTAACGAAATACGTTACAAATTACTTTTTAAAGCATGTATTTTGTAACCTGCAGTGAAATACATTTTAAAAGTAACCTACCCAGCCCTGGATGTGTCATTTTGGGGTATGGCCCTCCAAAAGCACCAGTCTGTCGTTTATTCAACCTGTGTCATTCTGACTTTCTTCCCCCCAAAAATAAGTAAGAAACATACAAACAGGTATTTAAAAGTTTCTTGTCAATGCACCAGTGCAATGTTCTGTTCCATCTTTAATGGATTAGCGTTTTGTAAATCCCATTTAAACCTCAGAGATTTGAAAAGAAATCATCAAAAGGTTATACTGCTGTTGTATCGCTGTGGTTATTTTTAACCACTGACTCTTCCCATCCTCATCCTTTGCAAGTGTTTACGAAGAGAATTTGCTTTTGCAGACCAGAGGGGGGGTAAAAGTGTTACCCTGACGTGTAGCCGTCACGGAAGTGGGATTTGAATTACTGACGACTCGTTTAGTGTGGTCAGAGTAGATTCTTTCTTTTAAGAGAGAGTAGCTGTGTCTCATTTCTGCCCATATCAACACGCAGGGCCGAAAATCAGAGAAATTTGTGGCTCCATTCAGTCTACAAACTTGCTGACTCCTCTGACATTTCCTCTTTGATATTTGGCAGATAAAAATTTCATCATTTGATTTATGATAAATTATTCTAAGATCTGATCGAGTCAGTGACGCTTCATTCTGTCAGTTTATTTTCCTTTTTCTCTACTTTTATTTTATGAATCTTTTTTATGAAGTTGTTACTGATTTACAGCACCAGAAGATAAAACACACTGACCAATGGCCTTGTAATCAAACATCGTTCAACTGCATAATTCTATAACATTTATAAATATTATACATGTGACCAGTTATGCTCAGATCACTCACAATTCATGTAATTGTTATAACTATTGAATGGTTGATTGAAAGTGCCTTGTTTGGTATGAATGTAAATCTCCATTCATAATTAAAATTTTGGCTTGAATGAAATCATTGTAAAATGTATCATATTCTTTTTAGAGAAATCATGTCTAAACCGTACTCTCTGGACCCTCTGAAAGTTAAGAAAGACCACAGATAACATTTAATTTATGATCAGAGGGGAGGAGAAAAGCCACCTCTGAATTAAAGACGATACCTGATTGGTCAGAACTCCTCAAAGAGGTTGGACAAACACCTCAGAGTCTCGTGTTCTAAGTTAAGTTGTGCCACAAAGTTTAATCAACGACCCCACAGTCTGCCCGCCTCAAAACTTCAAACTTCAGCCACGAGGGAGACTCCACTGCTCTGCCAGCACTCCAGAATGTGATTGGCTTCCCACTACATCAATCCGGACCTGAAAAGACCTTCAGCAAATTAACAAACCTGAGAAACCCCTTTCTCCAAACCAAGGACCCCAACAAGGGAATCTTGGATGAATCATGGATGTTCATAAGCGCTACAGAGGTTATTATACAGCCCGTGCAAATGAATGCTGGACGATTCAGTTGCTTGGTCGTAAAATAAGTGACTCTTTTAAATCTCCCTATAAAGTAATTAATAATTTCATTTGAGCTTATTTGCTTACAATATTTGCTTACACAGACAGCTTACACATTGCATGAAAGGGAATATTCGAAAGGACACTTTAAAGCAGTGTTGGGGGTAAGGCATTACAAGTAACTTGAGTTATGTAATCAGATTACTTTTCCAAGTAACCAGTAAAGTAACAGATTACTTTTTCAATTTACAACAACATATCTAAGTAACGCAGGTTACTTTTCCACATTTACTGACTGATAGCTCTCCTGTCCCCCCAAAAAAGTTGTGACATATTGTCACCCATACTCAAAATTTGTGCTCTGCATTTAACCTTAGTCATGGTATTGAAGGTGGAGAAAGTGCTGTTCATTCACAATCCCCACCTTCAATTCCTGCCAGTGTGGGAATCAAAGCAGCAACTTTCACGTTGCAAGCCCAACTCCCTCACCATTAGGCCATGACTACCCAAGTTGAGAGAAAAAAGTGCAGCGGTGTTGTGTGCGCTTTGTGAACATATTTTAGTTCTACACTAAATGTGAACATGTATTTACTCCTCTTGCTCGAACACGTTGAGTATTCCTCAAAATGAATAAAAACAGTCAAATGCAATCAGAATTTTACGCAAACCTGTAATAATTAATTATATTAAATTACACAAAATATACTTTTGGTATTTAATCTCACTTTATTTATTTAATTTATTTAAGATGGACAGTGACACCATTTTCTCTAAGAGCTGCTGTGCAGCCAAAAATTATTTGCCAATTATTACTGTAAAGCTGCTTTGACAATTTGCATTGTAAAAAGTGCTATATAAATAAAGGTGACTTGACTTGAATTTATTAACCAATGTCTTTGCCCCTCGACCTTCAATGATCTAATTCAACCATACTAATTAGCAAAAATTATTTCAGATTAGATTTAGAAATAACAGTTTTGAACTTCCTTCTTCTATATCCTATTCTTCTTTAATGGCAGCACAGCTGAAAGGTTTGTTTGAGCTGCGCCCTGTATTCTACAGGCATAAATATACATTTTCTTCAGCCTGAGGCTTATTCATTTCTCTTTTGGTGTGAAAGGGCCTGAACATTTGCACAAAATAGAACTTTTTTCTATTTTTTTATGACTTTTTTATAACGTTTTTAAAATATTTTTTTTACTTTTTTTAAAATATTTTCATTTTTTCCAAAATATGTTTGTAATATATATGTAATATCATTTTTTTTCCAAAAACCTGTGTTAAAATGCCACTTTAGATGCAGCTTCTGTGCCATTTCTGCAGTGCAGAGATAGATTTTGTCTGATTTCTTTTGATCAGTAACAGCCCTATAATGTCTTTTATTCAATAAATGCAATTAGAGTAATATGTAATAAAATTAAATAAAAGGGGACACGTATATTTAAAAAGATTAGAAAAGTTGCCTGTATAAAAGTAAAAAAACAAAAAAAAAAAGGAAATCGATTTAAATATCACCCCTTAATGGAAAAGTTTCTGTAACTGCTTATGGAATTATTTTTTGGTTTTTATCCTGGCTTCACTGTGTTTTCTTTTTGGTGTTATAGAAATGCCCACCCTAATGTTAAACAACCGACAGTAATCTGGCCGCTCTGTGCCAGAAAGTCCAGTCTGCTCCTGGTTTGTCTCCATGGTTTTTGATTGATTTATGCATGTGTTTCTGGTTACAATAATTATCTCTGTGTATTTTAACCACATTCAGTTTCTTTGTCTAATATCATTAATGTTAATGTGGTTGTTACGTTATTCTGTAACACTTTAGAATACTGTCCTGTAATTAATGAATAACAGGAACAGGATGTAGTAACACTTGAGTCATTATTACTATCCAAAAACTTACAAAAAACTCAAAAGCTTACAATAACTTCAGTTATTACTAGAGAGTTTCCATGCTTTTTTACTTTAGAATACTGATCCAAAAAGAGTTTGGTGGAGATCTTGAGTTACAGCTGTATGTTTGTTTATGACACACACTTAACATTCCGATATGTCACTTTGAGACACGCCTCTCTAACCTGACTGATCACGGAAGCACCAGTTATCGCCTATTCGACCTGCAGTATTCTACTGCGGTCAAGCCAGCCGGCACCGCGAAATGCACGGTCAATCTAGCCGCCACGATATTTTATTGGTTCGCGCATATACTGGGTATTACGGTAAGACCGTCAGAGAACTGATCTGAAAACGAGCAATCCTCTGTCGAAGCGATTTCACATTCAAGTATGCATTCTGGAGTTCTTCTCCATAAGGTAATATCGCAAAACTCATGCTAAAAACTTATTCTGCTGAAACGACCCGCAACACAAGCTGTTAACATTCATGTAAGCGTAATGTAAGATCATCTCAAATAAAGTTTTGAAAAATTTTATTATGTCTATAAGTAAGTATGGATAGCTTATGAATAGCCTTTTAGTCAGTCCCTCCAGAAAAACGCGATTATGCGATCGTTTGATTTCATGCGTTCGCATATTTATGCGGGGGATCGTATTTTTTTAAATACGCCGCCCTTTCGCCGCATAAATTGCCGATTTCAGCAAGCAAAATTATGATTTCATAATCCCTGTATTTTCGTAGCAAAAAAGTCACATATTTCTTAGCAGAAAGTTGAAAAATGTTGCGTTTACTTCACACAGGTAAAGCGCCGTTATGTTACATGACAGTTTTGCACTGTTAGACCAGACGGAAGTCGACGCTGTATATTAGTAGTATGTAAAATAATTTACGTTGCAGTAAGAGATTGCGCTTTGTACATTGGAAGCACTTAATTTAACAGAAGATGTCTGTTTTGTATAGCTACCTCTGTAAAACAGGAATCACACATTTTTTTATATTTTATTTATTCGTTTTTACAGAAGTTGTTGAATATTTCTTTTGTAAAGCTACAGAACTGGTTTGACTCAATGTTTTGTAAGTTTGAGCCATGTGTTAATTAAGGTCTGAAATAAAACAGAATGAGAACTTAAATATTCTGTGATTTAGTATGCTTGCTCATAGGAAGTAATAAGAAATGACTCTTTACATGAAGGTAATAGTCTAGTGAGAACAGGGTGTTGGGGGAATCACCTTTTTTCCTCTTTTGCATCAAGGATTTTTGCCCGCAACAATCACAAAAAAAATCTGCGTTTTTTTGGAGGGACTGATAAGTAGACTTTATAGCTTTTATTGTAGGTCTATACGTTTTGCGTATTTAATGTGTGTTTCTATTCTTGCAGAGAGAATCAAGAACAGATTGGACACTTGCGACAGTAGGCTATGTCAATCTAGGCATTTTCAAATAATTTTTTTCTCATCGTTTTGGGTGTTACTTGATTTCATCAGTCATGTCTAAAGAACTTAAGTTAATCTTTCACGTTTTATTTTCATTCTGTAAAGAAAAAGTTGGCTACTTTTAAAGTTAAGGGTGCCTAATTTCTTCCCTTGTCATAGTGTTTCGCAGGAAGGACATTTCCCTATCTCAAGCTGGGCCAAATGTCAGCGCTGTAGCTCAGGGTGGAAGCCATATTACAGCACCTGTGCTCACTAACAATACAATAACAGGCGATGTCCACATCATACATAATGCACCCGGTAAGTTAAATGAGTTGTACATCAATAGATGCTGATAATATTGGCTATGATCATTTTTCTGATAATGGATTCAGTATTTTGTAATCACAGGTCATATGCTGTCATATATGTGCTTTGTTGTAGCCTACTAGAAAAAATTATGTATCTTCTAATAAAGTTATATTAATACTGTTTTTGTTTGATTTAGATTTAGCTGTTGGCAATTTATAATTTAGTGACATACAAAGAAATTGTCTATAATTATATGTCTATAATTGTCTTCAGGTTTCACTTGGTATCACCCACACTTTGAAAAAACACAAACCTCAGGTAATAGATAAATCTGATATTGAATGTTGGACCTTCCACTTTTTAATTTAGCAGCTGCTTACAATTTGCTCTGAAACTCTATTAGAATCAGATTGTTTTTTAAGGCACTAATCCTGTGAACATTGCTTTTTTTATGCAGCAACAAAGTCATTGATTTTCAAATATAAGAAGCTGATCTGCAGTGAATACCAGTATGTGACTGAGTATAACTCACTGCCTGGTGAACATGTGCTGCTGTCTGAACGCTACACTCAACCACTGATCCTTAAGAAATATAGAGATCAGAAAGAGAGAGAGGAAGAGATCTGCTCCGGTGGAGAAAGCTTCCTGCAGGTCCTCAGCTCCAGGAGCAGCAATGACTCTGTCCATCTGAACTCTCTGTTCGACCCAGATGGCCATGGGATCAGTCCTAGTGCTGTTATACTGCAGGGAAATTCTGGAAATGGGAAATCTTTCACTGTGCAGAAGTTCATGATGGACTGGGCATCTGGTGACCTCTACAAAGAGCGGTTTAATATTGTGTTCCACATAAAGTGTAAAGAAATAAACCGCATTCCTGGCAAAAAGAGTTTGGCAGAGATCTTGAGATACAGCTGCAGTTTAACATCAGATCAGATCTCACAGATTTTACAGCATTCACCAGAGAAGGTGCTTTTCATCATTGATGGATTTGATGAGCTGAAACTCACAGAGGACATTTATCACACGTCACCAAACACTGATCTGCTTCAGAAAGCCCCACCTGTGGTCATTCTTTGTGACCTGCTGAGGGGTCGAATCCTGCCAGAGTCCTTCATGCTGGTCACCTCCAGATGTACAGCTACAGACACACTGAGCAATCTGCTCAAAGGACCTCAGCGTTTCTCGGAGATAATTGGTTTCTCTGAGAAGGGGGTGGAGGAGTATTTCCAGAATTTCTTTCAGAATGATGAGCTTTTCAGGAAGGCTTATACACTTGTGAAGACAAATGAAACTCTCTTCACTGCCTGCTCAATCCCTGTCGTCTGCTGGATCATCTGCACAACTATCAAAGAACGTTTCACAATTGGTGCAGATATAACAAATGGACTGGAAACCACCACCTCCATCTACGTTGACTTTGTATTCACTCTACTGAAGCATCACTGCCAGGGTTTGAGTCAGTCCGTCCCGACCCTGCTGAGGAGTCTGGGTCAGCTGGCAGAGAGAGGGATCCTGGAACAGCAAGTTTTGTTGGATGAGAGAACTGTGTATGGAAGGGTTTCAGACCCTGCTTGCAGTCCATTCCTGTGCAAGTTCCTTTTTAAGAGAAGAATCCACCAGGAGACGATGTTCAGTTTCATGCATCTCAGCTTTCAGGAGTTCTTCACCGCTCTGTACTATGTCCTTCTGGATGAAGCACAGTCTAAGAGGAAATTTACACAGCTATTTTCCATTAATACCACAGGTGATTTTGCTTGTAGTCCTCCACGTTTTGCAGCTGTGGTGCAGTTTGCTTTTGGTCTGTTGAATAAGTACGTGAGGCGCACTCTTAGGAAGAAACATGGTCTGATTGTTCATCCAAACACACAGGCCCATCTGAAAAATTGGATTTTGAAAGAGTTTCGACATGTTCTTCCACGTGCGAATAGAACACTGTTTTTCCTCCACTGTCTCTATGAACTTCATGAAGATGACTTTGTGAGAGAAGCTATGAGAGCCTGGAATAAGATTGATGCATATGGTGCAATCCTCAGAAGAACAGACTGCTGGGCCCTGCTGTACTGCTCTCAGTGCTGTCGGAGCATTAAAGAACTGGTGCTCTTTGATTGCCAATTAACATCTGAAAAGTTGTTTATGATTCTACCAGCTCTCCACAAGTTTAGGAAATTATGGTAAGTGCTGTCTGTTTACACCACCACCACTGGACTGGTTAGTTAACTTTCTGAAGGATTCCTAATGTAATCCCTAATATGCAACTCTTACAACATTAAGTCTAATAACAAAATAGTATTAAAATGAAAGTTTAAACTTATCAGAGATTATTACAATGTTTTTTGTATAACATCTCTGATATTAAATTTTTCACTCATCTTATATATAAATGTTTCTTTACAAATACATATTTTATACATATGTTTTTAAATGTGTCATTGTTTGTTATCGGAAGTTTAACTTGATTATTTATGTTGGTTCCACTTTATATTAAGTGTCTACTTAACATTTAAATGAATTAATTACACTGTTGACCCTTCCCTTACTCCTTAACCCTCCCTTAAACCTAACCATAGCACCAAACCTGTCCCTATACTTACCTGTATCCCACCTCAGTACCAGCAAAAGTGTTTTGCAGTACAACATGAACATGAACCCAATAAGTACATTTTACCTACCAATTATTGGTAACACTTTATTTTACAGTGTCATTGTTACATGTAGTTACTATAGTCATAACTATAAATTATGCATAATTACATGCAACTAATCCTAAACTAAACCAAACCATCCCCTAATCCTAAACCTTTAGTAAGTACATGTTACTTAATATTACTCAGTAGTTAAATGTATAGTTACATTGTAGCAAAGACACCTTAAAATGAAGTGTAACCCCATAATTTGTTTAATGCAAGTACATAGTTAAAGATACCAATGGTAAAGTGTGACTAAAGTTCTGGATTTGACATTGAAGGCTGACTCCAGAAGATTCATCAGACTCTGATCTTGTTGAACTGATGTGTACTCTCACAAGAGGACAGACCCTGAGCTCACAGCAGTAACGTCTCAAAATACATTTATACATTTGATGTTTTTACGCACACGTGAGCTATCATACTTGAGTGTGCTTTTGTTTAATTTTTAGTTCATAGATATTTTCTCTCTGATTTGCAGTGTTGATGTCAACCCTCGAAAAACTAATTTTGAGAATTCTTCTGTCTATTCACTGAATCTGTCAATCAATGAAGAACTATCCAGGTAAACAAAAAGTGAACTCTTTTTTTTCTGTTCATCAAATAGCTGTTTCTCATGATAACCAGTTATATCATCACCTTGTTCAATAACCATAATAGCCTATAATAACCTTTCAAAAAACATAATTACCTGTACAAATGTATGCCTGGCAAACATCTCACATTTATCTGGCTTGTTTGCTCTCCACAATCTAATTATTTTTATATTTATTTATATTTTACGATTATAATAATGGTAGTAATAATGCAGCTAAATTGGTGACCCAAAACAGATTAAACAATAAAGTATTGTACTTTTAGCTTCTTTGATTACTGCTGATGTTGAAAATAATGGATGGTTCCCAACAAACCATGAATTAATCTTAAAAATAAAAACAAAAATTGCAGATCTTCTAAGAAAAGACTTATTGGTTTATAGATAGATTACAAATAACAACAACATTGATGCTAAATAACTCTCTCTATCTTTTTTTTTAATAGTATCTGCATAGAAACCCCCAGCTCCCAGAAAGTCCCAGCAGCATTTTTGAAATCACTCCATCTCACCTTTCCACCCACAAAACAAATCGACATCGATTGGACCAAACTTTTTCAGCTGATTCACCAAAAGGATGCAGATGCATTATTGTATTTTCTCTATTCTTTATCTAAACTGAAAAGGATGAAAATGAGAGTGGACTGTCTAAGTAAGATGTGGTCTGTTTGGACCCTACAAATCATCCAGAACTGCTTCAGTCTAACAGAACTCAGGTAAAAAAAAAAAAAAAAAATCTGAAATCCCCTTATGTCGTCTTCCTATATGAATTTGTCTGTTGTTAGGAACTGTGTAGCCCATATTTAAAGGGATAGTCCGCCCCAAAAATGAAAAAAATCTGTAATTTATTTTATTCACTCTGGTTGGAGAATGAATAGGAGTCAGCGAGTAAAATCCAAGTGCAGCTTTTATTTTAATACGTGGTCAGACAGGCAAAGGTGAACACAACGGCAAACAATAACCACGGGGAACAGACAGGGTCGTAGTAGTATCCAGGTGGGAGGTCAAAGGCAGGCAGAAAAACATCAGAATACCAGGAACAGGCAGGATCAGGGAACAGGGAAACCAGACAGGGAAAACACGCTCAGAATTGTAACACTAAGGAAAGCAATACTTCGCCAGGTGGAAGTGGGTGAGTGGTGCTATTATAGTGGAGAGATAGGGTGCAGCTGGTGCGGTAAACAGTGATTGGTGAATGAGATGCAGCTGGTGCAGTGATCAGTGACTGGGTGAGGGGATAATGGGAAATGTAGTGTGGTGAGAGAGTCCGTGAAAAGGAAGGGCGACATCTGGTGGTAAGTGGATGAAAATGACAGACCGGATTCATTACGCTGGTGTTGTGCCAAACCTTTCTTTCTTCTGAGGAAAAGAAAATAAGTTATTTTAAAGAATGGTGGTGACTAAAACAGTTTCAGAGATGAACAAAAAATACAACAGAATTGAATGGGAACAAAACTATTTTCTTACCGACCTTATTACCTTATAGTAAACAAAATCTAGATCAAAAGAACTAGTAGATAGTAGTTATCTTAGTAGATAACCTCACCAAGCAAATATCCCATCTGTAATACATGTGTTACAATGAGTCAGCGGAGTGAGATCCAAAAGCAGGCTTTATTGACAGAGGTAGTAAAACAGGCAATGGGTCAAAACAACAGCAAACAGGAATGGCAGAGGATAGGCAGAATCGTGGTCAGGTAACAGGCTAAGTCGAGACAGGCAGCATATAATCAGAATCCAGTTGATCAGGCAAGGGTCAGGGCTGGCAGCAAGGAATCAAATAACAGGACACAAACAGAATCAACAACAGGCAGACAAAAACAGGAATAAATGCTCAGGATTGTCACCAGGGGAAAACGAGACCTCACACTGATGTGTATGCAGTGTGCTTAAATAGTGTGTGTGATGCATAGTGATGCAGGTGTAGGTGTAATCCGTGCTAGATCCGGGGCTGCTGGGAAATATAGTGTGTGTATGAAGTGAGTGAGGGATTCAGTGAGATGCATTGTGGGAATTGGAGTCCGGTAGTGAGGCAACAGTTCAGGGTGGAGTGCCCTCTAGTGGCTATTACGGGCACTCCAGCTGATAATCGTGACAACATGTCCCTCATTCATGTAAATAGTTATGGAATTGTTCAAATGAATGTGTGAAAAACAAAGTGTAAAGTATGGCAGTGCCTAAAATCTAAATAATTTTATCTGTATAATGTGTATCCACATCTAGGGTTGATGCTGACTTTTTGTTGGAGGATGGAATCAAGATCTTGCAGAGGTCACACATAAGACGAGCCTGCATTATGACTTTTCAGGGGTTTGTATTGGTTATTTGCTACCACTTTACAATAAGGTTTCATTAGTTAACATTAGTTAACTACTTTAGTTAACATGAACTAAGAATGAACAATACTTCTACAGCATTTATTAATCTTAGTTAATGTTAATTTCAACATTTACTAATATATTATTAAAATCAAAATTGGTATGTGTTAACAGTTAATATACTGTGAACAAACATGATATTATTGTTTCATTAATGAAAGAATCAGCACTTTTGAATGAATCTCTTGAAAGAATGGTTCAGTGACAAACACATTTTTAACACTTGTCGCCACCTATGGTGTAACAACAATGTAATCGATACAATCATTATTTGAAGCGCCACGTTACATTCAAAAGGTGATTTGCTCTGTTTTCATCACTACTGTAGACATCAGTGTTTATATCTGAACTATGAACTTTTATCCCAATACTTCTATGATAATATGAATTATTGTAAGACAGAAATAACAATACTGTGTGTATGTGGTAAAGGACTGTTTGTGAAGCTGCTTCATACCTAAACATGACAACTGCTCTCTCTGGGTCAGCGGCAGCGCAAACACATGAATGTTCCGGAACTTCCAGAGATTTTGTCAGAAGTTTAATACATTGCGAATCATTGTCATTTAGGAATAAGATTGTTAAGTTAACTAATGTTAACAAATGAGACCTTATTGTAAAGTGTTACTGGTTTATCTTCATAATTAAAGACTTGTGCAGCATATTCCATGTCTTCTAAAGTAACATAATACCCTTTGTTGAGGGGAAAAAATGTTTTTTCCTTTACAGCCTTCCTAGATCTAGTTAATTAGCAGTCAACAACAACATATAATTTGGTACATTTCTTACACAAGTCATTGTTACATCTGTAATTATACTCTATTAAAAGCAAATGTCCGGTTTGTTAAAGTCTCTAGTGATGCTGTAATTTCTCTTTTCTGATAAAGGTTCATGTGCAATAAACGGTCTCAAAAATGCACACGTTATAAAGACCTTCAACTTAGCTGCAACCAGGAGGTGATGGTTCTTCTAAATTCCCAGGGCTTTTCTATGGAGACTTTGCGAAAGTAAGTTAATACTCAGATGAACACTAAGAATGTACAAGTAATACAAGTACAGTAATATGACACCAGCTGGTGAAACATTTTTATTTTATGATTTATGCAATTCCATTTGAATATTGTATATTAAATGTACAAGCTTTCAGTGCAAAAGCATATGATCATAGTGTGCAGTGTGGATCCTAACCAGCTTTGTATAGACATATTTCTTCATGTTTTAATGTGCTTTATCTCTTGTGTCTCTCCATTTCTAAGGCCTTTGTTTTGGAACTAATGCTACAGCTTGATAACTTGGAGAAAACTACTTTACCAAGAGCTGTGGATGGGAATGTCAATTGCGTGTCAATTTATTTGTATATTGCATTTCACATATTGTTTCAAAGCAGCTTTACCGAGATTTATGATTTAACAACTTAGAGCTGAATGATAGTATAGTTTATATCTGAAGATAATATAAACTATTATGCATTTGAGATTTGCTTTATAGAATATATCGTGTGACTGTGAGAGTATTGTATGTATGAATGCAGAAAACGTTTATATAGTAGTGGGTTTTTTTAATTTATGCGGCGACATGGAGAATTATGAATCTGTAAGGTTTTGGAAAATTTATAATAATTTGGTGTACTGACAAGCCTATTAGCTATTTGATGATGTTTATCACAGCCACAGTTAAATGACAGGGTTTATGATTTTGGTCGTATCGGCTACCCCTTGTTTAACGAAAGGCATGATACAAAATATCTTTAGTCCCCTAAGGAGTGAAAAACTCCATTTGATGTTGGATATTAAATAAAAATTCCTTGGGAGGAACCAGGCTACACCAGGGAGCCAGTTCTCCTCTGGCTGTACATTCAAAATATAGAGTCAGTAATTAAGTAGATAAGTTAGATATATTCAACTGTTAATAGTATGTTGTCATCATTGGACAAAGAATTGCCACAATTGGACACATTGACTGTTGGTGTCTTTTAGAAGAGTCATATTAGAATCTTATATATTTATATGTTTTAATTTCACAGTACTAAAAACTAAAAACAAACTAATAATAAATGTAAACAAAGTCTCTGTCTCTATTAATTTGCATCAGTCATGAATTAAGGGAAGTTAGGGTACCACTTCCAGGAACAGTTATTACACAATGTATAATTTACACAACCTTGTTTCAAACCTGTATGACTTCTTCTGTGATTCTCAAATATTTTTTTAAAGAACATCTTCCTGCTTGTTATTTTGCATATGAATGGAATGAGGGCAGGATCTGTCAAACTCCACAATGACAAAAGTAAAAGTGTTCACATGCATAGCAGTATTTAAATCTTCTGAAGTCAATGAATGATTCCTTCATGGATCACAGAATTCACCAACATGCATTTTAATATCTGGACAAGTTTACTTTGACAAAATCATACATGTGATTGGACCTGTGGTCAGTGGGTTTCATTTCTGAGGAGGAACCTTTTAAAATAAGTCTTACTTGATAATCATAGTTTGGAAGAGTCCCTTTGGTCCACAGCTCCACATGTATTCTGCATAACTGCATGGGTGATGATCAGAAAGCTGTAATTCACAAAGACCCGCCCCCTTTAGTTACTGTTGCAATGTCCGACAAGCCATGTGCTCTCACGCCACACATCATGTTCTCACGAGGTGAGAACAAAGAGGACACTGACAACGCGTCGACAGACAAGACAGAGCAGGTTACTTTTGATATGAAACAAAGAATCAAATTTTATAATTTTTAAATAAATTTAAACAATAAATACCATTTTGTGGCTCTTTAATGTGTCGTGACAGACCGCTGTAGAGCCTCAGTTAAAGCCGCGTAAACCGATCATCTCATCCTACTAGTTAATTTATAGCATCAAATATACATGAATGAACATCAGAAGGAACTGACCTGTGGAAAGACGTCAGTACACACTATTGTTCAAGTTCAAGTCCACCAACGTAATCTTCTAACTCCCCTGACTGCTTTGATTCGGCATTATGATTGGTTAGATCGCCTGTCAATCAAACCGCCGGCGAAGGGTCAATTACTAAGACTGACTATAATAAAAATGACCTCAGGGTTAATTTTAACCCTGTAAAGCCTGACATGATTTGTTTTTTAAAAATGGAAGAGTTTATTGAACCTTTCGACAAAATTATAAAATAAAATCTAAGTTTGTGTATGTGTTTTACGTTACGTAGCCTATCTGTCGTGTTTTGAGTTCATTTTTTGATCTGTTTCTCTGTTCTGTTTGAGTTTCTTCTTCTAGTCTGTTTATTAGTTCATTTCTCCTCCATTATCTCATTGTTTGGTTTCTAACTGAATGTGTTTGTTCATTCCAGGTGTTTCATTAATTCTCATCAGCTCCTTTCTTAAATATTACATATTTAAGGCCGCAGTTTCTCTCTGTTCTTTGTCTCTGTTTTATGACAGTGTGCCTCGTTGATGTTTCTGTTTGTTGTTTGTATTATTATGTTAAAAGTTTCCTTAAATATATCTCGTTTGTCATGTGCTTCAGTACAGCCACCGCTCCTGACAGTATCATAGCTGATACACCAGGCTTTTATAGTATAGAGCAGTGTTTCTCAAACTTTTTCAGCCCAAGGACTACTTTATCTTCCAATTTTTTTCTGAGGACCACCTAACAGAATCCCACTCTAACACGCCCCCCAAAAACAACATAATAGGAAGGATAAACTAAATTTAAGTTTAATATGCAGCTGTTTCAAGTCAAAAACCAATTATTCAAACACAAATGCAATGATATGATCAGAAATTATTATATGAATTTTATTTCATTTGAAAAAGTAAATGTGAAATGAGCTGCAGCTTAATATCCCAACAAACACAGAACGTTGCCTCAACGTAGCCAACCTTTTAGCAACGTTGTAACAACATGTCTAAAAGGTTGTTGGTTCTACATTGTGTCGTTAAGGTTGTTACTGTGCTGTCACAATGTTGCCATTCAACCACGGTTCAGGACCATTGCTGAAGGTTGTGCTTAGGCTGTCTGGACAATCATTGTACGACATGTACTCGTCACTGTTCCGAAGCGCATTTTAAATTTTAACAGACCGTTGGGCCGTTATTCTTCTTCAAGCCAGGATACGTGAGTATTGCTTATGATTTCTCTTTTAGATAAAAGATATGTAAATATCCAAACAAAACCTACAATTTTCATGTCTAATGTGAGATTTATTTGTTCTGTTAATAAACTGAATAAACGGAGTGGACAGAATAGCTGATAATTCACATACCGAGTAGTTTGCGATCGGGTTTGGTGTAAGTTAATGCTAAGTTAATTATATTACTTTCAGAAGGCCTATTCAGATATCGTTATTTAGGAAAAGGCGTTAAACTGGTCATGTGATGAAGTGTTTTAACATTATGCCAAAAGTTATAAGCTTGCCCTTTCCCACTGGATTTGTTTCTCTTTATTGGACTGTCTACCGACCTTCTCGTCTGCGCTCCCCTGTCCGCCGTGTTCTCCAGTCCCGAGTCGGCCTCATCAGCCGGTGACCTGATGACTGTTTCAGCTGCTTTTATTTTGTTCAACAAATGTTCTCAAATGCTCTTTTTATGCTTTTTTATTTGTAGTCTATTATATTTGAGCTTAATATAATTAATATACTCTATATTAACGTTTTTTTCCCTTCGAATGTATGTTTTGATAGTGTAATTATATGTATGCAATGTTTTAATAAAGTTGGATTATATGAACTTGTATGGCATTTTTCCTCTTTAAAGTTTCATAGCTGGTTTTACATTAAAAATAACAATTAATGATTAACAGTATTTAAAAAAGTGTTACATGTTCATCTTGTGTATGATTATTAAGAGATTGACCACAAAAAAAATAAATACATAAAAAAATAAGACGCAGAAAAGGTAATATAATATTTATAATCTGGCATAAAAATAAATGTGGTCGGAACGTCGTCTTGCAGTTGCTGAATGTCGCGCAACAACGTTGCTACAGCCCTTTAGCGTCTTACAATTCAACGTTGCTACAATGTCGCGAGCACGTAGACAGTCAACGTTGCCACAGTAAAAATGGAACGTGGCAGCGACGTTGCCACAACGTATATGTGTTTGTTCATATGAACAACAAACTGCACATGTGAAAAAAAAAAACTGCAATTAAACATACTGTAACAGCCTAAGTCCCACTTAATGTCATTCCAAAGAGCCATTAGTTTAAAACTCCGTGATCTGCGGGAGTGTGATGGCCAGTGGCCGTGACTCGGTAACGTTGCTACAATTCGGTACCGGCTTCCGTGGGCCTTTGTGGTGCTGTAGTTTTGCTGCTTTCAGTGGACGCTTGAGCTTTTCTTTTTACTCCTCTTTGGTTTAGCCACCGATCCATTTTTTCGTTATTAAAACACACTGACGTCACCCCCCCCCCCCGCGCCTAGGTCATCTTTTCGCGGACCACTAGGGGGCGATGGCGGACCACACTTTAAGAATTACTGTTATAGAGGGGAAAAAAAGACAAAATGAACAAAAAATATGCATTTTGGTGCAAATGTTATTTGCCAAAAAGTAAGCTGAAATTCTGATAACTTGTAAATGAATTATATTTTTTACAACAGTATAAAAAATATCATAATAATCTCGTGATAAGAAGACATTTAAATATGTTTTATGATCAAAGCTCTAGTTTCAGCTATGGTGGGTAAAATATAATTCACTGTAATACAACAATGGTATATGGATAATCACGTAAAAAAAGTTGCATCAGTCCTGCTGCTCTTCTTGAAACAATATAAAAGATTTTCTTACGTTTAAGTTTATGAAAATAATTAAAGATTTCATAGCAAACACACGTGCACCATAATCTGAATGTGTACATTTTATTAAAATAAATAAATTAATTAATTAAAAACGTTGGCTATCTCTGTAGTAGATTGTTTGCAACAGACTCTTCAGCAAAGTTTTGATTATTTTGATTGTAGAATTAATATATCAAATATGATACATTAGAGTTGGTAAAGTTAGTCAAACTAAAAATTAATATTTATTAGCTAGTTAATACATAAATAGTAATAAGAATTATATTGTGAACAGCGTTTCTCAAAAGCATCGTGAATGTTTCTACGATACTTCTGCAAAAGGCAGCTCAGATCGAGCCCACTGTCTCCAGTTCACGGGTCGAAATATGATAGGCGGGGCAGAAAACTCAGACATCCGGTTCATGTCGAGGGTAATGTACCGTTAAGCGATTCTCGGATCTAAGAAGCAGTGTGGATAATAAAGCGACTTAAAATGTAACAAGCGCGTTCAGGTTGCTTCAAAACTCGTTCCTGAAAAGCCAGGTGAGATTCTCTGTGATGTCGTCGTCGTTTTGTGTTTCAAGAGGTTAAAGTTCAAACACCTACTGTATCTGTACAGTTTTGTTTTGTGACTGTCATTAAGAAAAGTTGAGTTTATTGTACTCTAATACTATAAAGTGCTTTTACCGCATAGGGTCATTTTTAAAAATGTGTCACAAAAGCTGCCTGCATCAATTGCTAGAACTTTCCAAAGTAGGTGCATTAACTTTACCATTGTTATATCTCCTAGAGGACAAACACAGCTCTCTCCACCTGGACATGTCACTGACACTTATGAGACACCATGGACCAAGACTTAGAGCGTAAGTACAATTTTATGGTAATAGAAGAGATATATATTCAAAAATAGAGATGTATAGAGATTTAAAGAGATATATATTCAAAATAGCCTGCGTTACGCTGAATAAAAGTGAAGTGGCCCAAATAAATATTTGCTACACTTCAAAATCATAAAAATCATAGGCACACTAATTAAAGTTTTATTATCTATTTCAGTGGCTCTCATTCAGGGGACCGGGGCCAATAGGGGGCTTAGCAAACTTCAGTGGGGACCACAGGATGACTTAAAATGATATATTATTATTATTATTATTAATAATAATATAATTAATATAACATACTTAATATAATACTCATATACTAATATAATATTCATATATCAATAATTCATGTAAATTATATTATTATTATTATTAATAATAATAATAATAATAATATATTAATAATTTTATTATTCAGAGTGTCTGTTTACACTAAGTGCAAATAGCGTGCCTTGTTGGCAAACATTATTTACGTTCCTGTGGCGCAGCAGAAGCAAGTTTACCTTGCAATATTAGCTTTTAACGCGATCAATGGCGGGTTCGAATCCGCCTTTTGCCGAACTCTGATTTATTTTCAATAAAAATTAGAATAATGTTTTAAAAGTGGAAATAAACTGCGAACGAGTGTTTAATAATATTAAAAGTGTTTACTGGGTAAGGTTAGAGGAAGGTGTAGGGAAAGTTTTTATTCTCCCAATTAGGCACTTCCATTTAATAATTTGAATAAATATAATCATTTACACTCTATGATATTATTGCATCCTGTACAAAAATACTGAGGTGCAAATAGTATCTGCCAATATAAAGTATAGATAGCATCTAATTAGGCTAATACTTACTCTTATTGCAAAGAACTGATACTTTTACATGGTGTAAATAGAATCTATCCCTATTTTCATCTGGTGTAAATAGCATATCGCTAAGAAAATGCTGCTGTTGTCACTCAGTGTAAATAGAATTTATTGCTATTTTTACTTGGTGTGAATAGCATCTACAGATATTTGCACTTAGTGTAAATAGCTCTATCACTAAGAAAATATGCTATTGTCACTTTATGTATAAATATAAATAGATTATCTAACTAAATCAAGATGAATCTTTGGGAATCACAAAAAAAGAATTGTGGTTAATTAATTTAATAAAAAATAACAACATTTCCGGTATCTGTTAATAATATATTATACTTTGCAGGAGGCTCTTGAATATTGGGGAGTCAAAAAGGTTGAGAACAGCTGATCTGTTTGCAATGGAATTAAAGTTTAAGTGTGACTTAAATGTCCAAATTACTCTTTGATTTTTATTTTGATGAAATATGTATATGTTGAATGTCTAAAATGTGCTGTTTTGACTTCCTTTCTTGTGACATTTTATTACCTCTCCTCCAGGTGCTCGGTTTGTGGATGCCCACTGGGCGACACTTGTCCAGAAAGTAATCATGGTGATGCCGATAGCGGAAGAGCTGTGGTCAGCTGGTATGCTGGAGTGGGAGCCATACTGTAAGATCAAAGCAGCCAAAATCAACCAGGAAAAAATGAGAGAGTTTTATGAAGTACTGCACTCTGGAGGAGACAAGGTTAAATCTGCCTTTTATTCTAGTCTGGAAAAGCATGAGAAGTTTCTGTTTAGAGCCTTGGGTATGTGCACACTAATTTTGGCTATTATACCACATGCATCTAGACCTTTGTACTGAGATATGTTCTGTTAAATTCTACCTGTAAAATACCTTTTACAGGCAGCGTCACTCAAACTGCAGAAGCTCTTGTAAAAAGCTTAAGTGAGTATTTCTTCTTAATTTGTTCACTTAAGTTTCATTTGACTTAAATGTTTTTGCTTAGATTGGACGGCTCTTTAAATAAATTAAAAATATGCAAAGTAACAAATGTTTTTGTAAGGATAGTTCACAGAATAATGAAAATTCTGTCATGATTTACTTACTGCTTTATTCCATGTAATGGGAATGAATGAGGACTAAAGCTGTAATGCCACAAAATTGCAAAAAAACTACCTAAAAATTGGTTCATGAAGCCATACAATAGCCAATGGCGTTTGTGGTCAAATGGAATTGACACTATTTTTGAAGGCCCTACAACCTTCGTAGGCATTTTAAAGCTTCAGAATGGATAGTTATGAGTGCATTTTGCCTTAAATTTTGGTGCGTATTTTCAAAATGAACACTTTCATGATGCTTTTTTCTGTCATTTTGGGGCTTTACAGCCCCTGTCCTCAATCTCCATTCACTTTTATAATGTAAAAGAGAAAGAAAAAGTGGTTTGAAACAAGATAAGTGTTAAAGTATGACACAATTTTCATTTTTGGCTGAATTTTCCCTTTTAAATGAAGTTCAACAGTGCTTACAAGCTGATATGTCCGTTTCCCACTAATGAGCTTCACAATGAATTATACACAGACATATATAAGAAGTGGATCCAGAAGGAATATGAGTATGTGAGTGAGTATAACTCTCTGCCTGGTGAATATGTGCTGCTATCCGAGCGCTATACACAACCTCTGATCATCACAAGACACAGAGAGAAGAGAGAGCGAGAGGAAGAGATGTGCTCCGTGGGAGAAAGTTTCCAGCAGCTCCTCACCTCCAGGAATAATGCGGACAAGGGCAGCTCGGTCTTGAATGCTCTTTTCAGTGCTGATAATAAGGGAGTCAATCCTAGTGCTGTCATTCTCCAGGGGAACTCTGGGTATGGCAAATCCTTCACTGCTCAAAAGATCCTGCTAGATTGGGCATCAGGAAACCTCAGCCGAGAGGAATTTGAGTGTCTTTTTCACTTAAAATGCAAAGAATTGAACCACATATCTGGAGAGCACAGTTTGGCAGAGCTCTTGAGCTACAACTCCAGTTTAACATCGGACCAGATCTCACAGATCCTACAGAAGTCACCAGAGAAAGTTCTCATCCTCATTGATGGATTCGATGAGCTCAGGTTTTCATATAGTGACACGTCAAGTACGCCAAAACTCAAGCATCTTTCTGAAAAAGCTCCAACTGAGGCTTCTCTGAAGGCCTTGTTGAGGGGCCACATCTTGTCCGAGTCCTTCCTGCTGGTCACCACCAGATCTACGGCTACAAAAACCCTGGGCGGTCTGCTCAAACACCCTCAGCGCTTCACTGAGATTATCGGTTTCTCCGAGAAGGAGGTGGAGGAGTACTTCAAGAGGTTCTTTCAGGATGAAGAACTCTTCAGGAACGCTTTAGAGTACATGAAGGCAAATGAAACCCTCATCACTGCCTGCTCCATCCCTGTTATCTGCTGGATCATCTGCACGGTTATGCGGGAGAGGTTCAGTGATGGTGCGGATGCTACAAGTGGACTGCAAACCACCACCTCCATCTACGTTGACTTTGTGTCCACTCTACTGGAGCATCACTGCCAGGGTTTGAATCAGACCGTCCCGACCCTGCTAAGGAGTCTGGGTCAGCTGGCAGAAAGAGGGATGCTGGAAAAGCAAGTCCTATTTGAAGAGAAAAGCGTGCAAGAAACAGTTTCAGGCAGTCCATTTCTATGCAAGTTCCTCCTTAAGAGAAGAATTCGCCATGAGACGATGTTCAGTTTCATGCATCTCAGCTTTCAGGAGTTCTTCACCGCTCTGTACTACATCTCCCTAGATGAAAGAGAGTTTCTGGATAAACTAACAGATCGATTTCACTCTCAAATGCAAAGCTATCTTGCCCTTTATTTGGACAAGAACTTTCCACTGAAGTATGGATGTCCTGAACCTCATTTCCTGCCTGTGATTCAGTTTCTCTGTGGTCTCTCCAATAAAGAAGTGAGCAGCTCACTTGAAGAGACGCACAAACTGTCTGTCCCTTCCTTTTTACAGGCACAGCTGGAAGAATGGATCCTTCATGTAAGCACAAATGGAGACTACAATTATTTGCCCTTTATTCTCCACTGTCTCTATGAGCTCCACGAGAAAGAGTTTGTGCAGAAAGCCATGGAAGCTTGGCATGAGTTAGACATGTCCTGGGATCCACTGAGCAGGACAGACTGCTGGGCGTTGTTGTATTGCCTGAACTGCTGTCCTCACTTTAGAAGCCTGAAGATTAACTTTGCAGCTGAAGAGCTGAAGATGCTTCAACCTGTGTTGTGCAGGACCCCAAAACTAGAGTGAGTGTGCAAATTTAGTGATGAACCAATTCTGAACATTTGGGAATATTGACAGCTGATGTTAATATGATGGTTGATTTTATAAATACAGCATGGTTAGGTTTGAACATGATCATTTCTGATGCCGTATTGATATAATTATCCATATGCTATAATAATTCTACAATAATGTATAATAGAAAGACATTACCAATATGAATTTTTATATTTATAATAATATTAAATAATTGTAATAACAATATTTTAATAGTAATTTTAAAATAAAAAAAATAAATATAATACTATTTAAATATTATGTTAGTATTTTATTTATTTATTTATTTATTTTACTGGAATCCCATTTCCACTTCAGAGTGAAAAATTTAAAAAGCTAAAGGCTGGAATACACTACACAACGTTTAAAGGTGCACTATGTAGCTTTTTTTGTCTGCTAAGTGTCGCTAAACAACTAAAAACAGTATCAAAGGAGTAGATTAATGACGCAGTGAATATGGAATCACGGAACTTGTCATCATGACGATGGATCTAATAATATTTATGGGGAAATAATGTTTATGGATGAGTAAATGCATGTTTTTAACATGACTGTGGTATGAAGGAGTGCGTGACGAGAATCACAGACGCGATTGCTAATGAGATATAAAGAATATAAAGAATATATATAAAGGATATAAAGAAACGAGGACATTTCATTCTACCGAACTACTCATAAGTGCTGAAATACTACTCATGCAGGTCATATGAATTAAAATTGTGAGGTAACGCAGCGTTGTTTCACTTGGTCTAATGTTACACTATCATACTAAACTGTATTTGAGTGTGTTGATAGTTGTAATGTTTAGTATTAGTTTGTTGTCTGTATGAGACTTAACAGTAAACTAGATCAACATTAGATTATCATACTGATGATATTCTTACACTTCGTCGTGTTGAGCTTTATAACATTGATTAGTCTTATGTAGCAGGAGCGCCGTCTCTGTCAAGTCAAAGTTTGTCGCAAAGCCCTCGCCATCGCGAAAACACTACGCCAGTATTGATCCTTGTTTTATTTCTCCTTATGTCCCTAAGTTTGCTTGCCATGGTCCATAATGTTTGAACAAAACAACAACAGCGTGCTGCTAGACGTTACACAGCTGGCCGTGTCTGTTGCCATGGTTACTATGCAGTACAAGCGGAAACCAGGGATAACGCAGATATTATGTCATTGACAAGCGACAAGTGATGAGAGGGACGGGTACTATTTAAAATTGTGAATTTTTCTGAATTTACAAATTCTTGGAAACATTTAGGATAATGTAAGTACACAGCTGAACGAAACATATAACACTGTGCAAGTGGTTTTGGGACATTTTAATATAATAATTTTACATATTATACCTTTAAAATTTGAAGAGACACTAAGTGAGAACTAAGTGGGAAGGCCTAAAAACAGGTTGCGTTGCTTCTGTTCCATAGTAACATTGGTTTCGCGGTTTCACAGAATCAAGATATGCTGTTGTTGTAATGTTAGCTATAGTAACAGGACAGTTTTGAGAGTCATTGGAGCATTATTTTTTCTGCTTCAGCTATGATATAGAGACATCCACTCTTGTATTGCATGTTCGTGCATTTTGGGGGAGGAGCAATGAAGGTAGGGGTTCGTTTGATTGGGTGGATTTCAAATATCAACAGTGTTTCAAATAATCGCTTACTGCACCTTGTGAGAAAGTTTGTGAAATGTAGTCACATTTATAGGATTTCCAAGCCACAATTATAAGGAAAAACGTGGAAGTTAAAGATCAAATTTTCAGAAAGTCACAAATTTGAGATATACATATATATGCATAATATATATAGGTGGATAGTTTATCTGTTTGTTTCCAAGAAAGATTGTTTAAAAGTTACATTATCAATGTGTTAAATGATTTTTGATGGTTTTATATATTTATTCTTTTTAGGTTGACTGTCCAAAACTTTTCTGACACAGATGTCACTCATCTGCTCTCAGCTCTTGGAGAAGGAAAGCAGCTGAGAGAACTGAAGTAAAAATCCGTGACTTTTCAGCACAGAACTGCTAATCCTATTTGTGACTGATAAATGTCACATTGTAACTGATCAGATTATGAATCTCTTTTACAGGCTGAACAGCAGCTGTCTTTCACATCAAAGTGTGCTGCAGGTTCTGAATGCTCTGTGCAAACAGAAGAGCGTGGGTGGACTTCAGATTGGGGTGAAGAGCATCTCAGCTGATACTGCCCTCATCCTCTCAGACTTCCTGCAGAGCAAAGCGAAATGGGAGGAGATCAGGTATCTGCAATAAAACGATATCTGCAATCAATCAATGATTGGTCCGTCTCCACTCACACATCTAAAACCCAAATTCTTGGTTTTTAAGTTTAGATATTTATGTTAAAACTCTTGACTTTGTCTTCCGATTGGCAGTTTAAAGACAAATGATGCAGCGAGTCTCTGCTCGTCTCTCCGGCTCTTCAGCTTTGAAGAAAAGCTTGTGTAAGGATCTCTCCCCCACACCTGGACCCCAATCGATTCGTTTTTGTTAAAATTATTAATAAATCATTAATGACAGCAAGTTTTCACTATCCAATGTTGTTCAACCTCTTAACTAAGACTTAACTTGTTTACAATTGAGACATTTGAGGAAATAAATGTGTTTCTTGTTGACAGGTTGAATGTGGTGAGATGGTGTTCCAGCTCACAGAACGAGCCGTCTCTGTCAGAAATCATTCTGAAATGTCCACGTTCAGAGGCGTCCAGTCTTAATGTCAAGAGCTTCTTACAGGCGTTTCACGGTGTAAACTGTATAACAGAACCGTATGTTTTTAAAACCACCCTCACCTTCCCATCTTGCTCTTTGTGTATGGAGATTCTCTAACATTTTCTCTCCGTCTTCTAAGAAGTGCAGATTTTGACAAGAAGGTCGATGCTCTGCTGTCTCAGCTCCCATCTGTATCTGGTTTAAGCGCGATAAATCTTTCCGTTCCCCTCCTGACGGAGACCTGGGCTTCCAGAATCCTTTTCCTGGTCGAGTCTTGCCCTAGACTGGCTGTGATCAGGTGAGAGTTATTAGCTCTGTGTGTGTCCCTTTAGTTTATGTGCATTTATATTTGCAGTGTGTTTAATATATCAGTCCTTTAACTGTTGCAATCAGTAAAACTGTTGCAGTGTAGAATGACACTTTTTTTTTTTACATCAGCATTATTTTATCATTCTCACAGTAAGATTTCTGTTTTATAGTTTTGATGCTGGTTTATGGGGCTCTGAAGGTGGGAAGTGGCTCTCTGGCCTTTTAATGGAAGAAGGAATCAAGTTACTGAAAGAATCTGCAAAACGTCCGGAGTGCATTGTGAACATTAGAGGGTTTGTAATCTTCACTGCAAATCTGTTTATTTATAGTCATATTTTCTGTTAGTTCTAAATAATCTGCTAGAGAGGGTTGAGTGTCTTATGATGTACTTTGTGTTATGAAAATATACATGTTCTCTGAAGACCTTTCACATTTACACTTCTGTGCTGTGATCTCACACATTTATGCACCTGGCAGCGAATGTTAGACATTCTTTCAAATACTGGTACTGTTTTAATGTGTGTCTTAAGCTGTATTGAATGTGGTGAATGTGCTGCCGTGAAGCTTCAGATGCAGTAAACCCTCTGACCGCTGCACTCGTCACACCGAGCAGATCGAGGAGCTCAGCTGCAACCAGAGAGTGACCATTGAGTTGTGTGGAGAGAAATGTACAGAAGACATAAAGTGAGTTCTGATTAGGGTCAAGAACAACATTGAAAGCTATAGTTTAATGTTATTGATATTATAAATATGTTTTTATTGTAATGTAAAACACCATTTTCTAAAGTACGGCATTGTAATTTTCACAAATTTTTCTTGTTTCTCCTCAGATCTAAACTTGTACTGCCTGATGAAAACTGAATCTGTTGAACTGGTGAAGATAGAACGTCGATGTAATAACTATGTATGGAATTACAGAGACATAATATTGCATGATAAATCACGGCTGGAAGAATTCTGAACATGTGTGGAATGAACTTTGTTAGAGCTAAATGTTCGTTTTTAGTTAATCCTGCCTGTATAGACAAACTGGTTTTATATATATGAAGGCAGGAATTTTTTTTTTTTTTTTTTTTAACTTTAATGTGTCTGATTATTGTTTGTATATTGCATATATGAACACTGCAATCATGCTCGGATCCACACCAAAATAATCTGTCTGGAAAGAGGTTGTTTCCAATCAGCCCGATTGAAAATTAACTTTTCGGTTCACTTATGGTGAGAAAACAAACCAAGACGACAAATCATTGCTTGACTCCTGCTCTAACTGAGACATTATGTGTATACGTGTGTAAGAGACTGTTTGTTCACAGAGATAACTTGTCAATCAAGAATGCTTGATTGACATGCATTTGAAGAATGCTGTCTCAACAAAGCCTCGACTCCCACTGCAACTAATACATTATATATTGTGTGTGAACACATAAAAAAAACAAAACAGTCTACAGGTGTGAAAAAACATAGGTCACTTTCATTTCTTTGTAATACTTCCATAAATTACATTTGCGTTGAAACCGTTTCATTAATGCCAATTAGAACTGTAAAGAAAAGACACTTCATATGCTGGTTTATTACATGCATGTTTCCAGTTTTAGGATTTGAAGACAGACCTGGATGTGTTGCAACCGAGTTGTTGTTTTAGGTCAAATATGTCATCAGTTTTTTTTTTTTCGTTGGAGATAAACAGAGCAGACCTTATGAACATGTTTTCTGAGACAAGGAGTGATTAAATTCATAAAGACTATTCATTCCCTTGGATTTATAAGGTTCTATCTGCGTTCTGAGTAGATATTGAGCTTCAAAGTTTTTGCATTCAATTGGACTTTATAGATATAACCTTTTTGTTTTCAACTGTGAAAGTAATGATAGCATAATAATAAAATAAAAGTATACAAATGCATATTTTATAATGTTTTTACAGTTTTTCCTCAATAACTTTGGCTCATTTTTTGTCTTGACATTTTCTAAACTGAAAGTGCAATTGTCTCAATTTTTTATGGGACATCACATTTCTAGTAAAATTACTGAATGTACTTGACTATGTTACGGAATGAAATTACAAAATGTAGTAACTCAACCAAAATCTTTAATTTCATGCTTCAAAACCTAGTTATTCTGTCAGCGAATTGGCCAATGCCACCAAAATGGAAGTTTTTTTCCATCGAGTAAGAGGTACTGATCAAAATGTCAGAAAGGCAGTCATCCCTGGAAATGTTTGTAATTCACAATTTTAATTTTTGTTCTACTTTTTTGCTATTTGTTGCTATTCCTATGCCAGAATGGTAGTTAGCAGAATGCTGTATTTCACACTGCGGTTTAGATACAGATTTCAACAGTAGGTAAAAATTTACTAGAAAAAGTCAGTACTGTAGTAGACAGAAAAGAATGTTGCAATCTGTTTTATCTAATGTTTTTTCTATAGGAAAAATAAGATTAATAATGTCCTAATATTGTTTGGAAAATATTTAGTTTTTATAAATTTACATAATTTTTTTTCTACTGTAGTACTGTACTGTTAGATACTTATTAACTCTTTTACTTATTTTAAGTTTATTTATTATATTTATTTATTTTCATTTTTGAATTTAATTTAAACTTTAAATTTTAAACTGTTTTTCTCTAAATATTTGCATGAAGCCCCAAAACTCTATTGTGACCCCTTTAAAAACCTCTGAACTCACATGGTATAAAAGTATCATAAAAGTGCCCTAACAACTTATGAGGAACATATAAAGAGTTCTGAAATCATGTAATCCTTTTTGTGAGGAACAAACCTTTGGTTTCACAAATTTAATTTTTTTGTGATCACCCCTAGATCACCTTTTTCATTAGTGAATGACAACTTTAAATTTTGGTCTGTTTCCCACACAACTTGTTGTTATAACAGTGATTATTGCTCAAAACAGTTATGGAAAAAAGATATGCTTTGTGATATCTGGTTATGAAGGTTAAGATGCCATAAACAGTCTGAAAAATGCACAAGTGGGACAAATGAAATCTGCAATCAGCGGGTGAACATTCAGATAAATTCCCAGGGCTTTTCTGTGGAAACATTGCGACCGTAAGTTACAGCTGAGATTAACATAAATATCTCGATGAAACATCAATAACAATGAAAACTGTGATATGACAACAGCCACAAGTTAAGCAAAAGATTTACTCTTTTTGAATGATTTACAGAATACGGTAATTTCTTGTATAGTATATGTACAAGTTTTCAGTGCACTTTCACACAGACAGTGAACAGTGTGATCTTGTCAGCTTTGTATTTATGAACTCGTAGCATATCCAGTACTCTGACTGTATCACAATGCTAAAGCATGATCTGTCACAAGACAGATTTTTTAACTTGTCTAATGATATTTCTCTCTTGTCTCTGTGTCATGTTTTTAAGGCCCTTGTTTGGAAACTAATACAGCATGATAACGGTTTACAGCGGCAGCTGTGCCTATAGAACTGTCATTGACATCTTGTCACTGTTTGAATAAAATGTAATTCAACAGACGTTAAACTTTAGCAGTGGTTTACCTGCACAACTCTCACAATCTGGCCACTGTTACACATGCAACGCGAGAGTGGATGTCTGTTTATGTTAATGCTTCATGAAAAATAAAGCGCAGATTGTTAATTGCAGATTTGTTGATGGACAACACTTGTTAATGCTGATGGTGAGGAATTGCAGTTGATGAACGTCAGCTGTACCTATAGAACTGTCGTTGACATTTTGTCATTTGAAGGATTGCTGTGAAGATTTTTAAAATGTAATTCAACAGACGTTAAACTTTATTTTTAGGAATTCTTTAGTGCTGATCTATATAAGAGTTGTGGAATCTGGAGCTTGTTTTGATTTTGTTGTACTGTGGCTATTAAAGACCACCACACAAAGTTTGGTTCTGGCTATGTATGAACATTTAATAAACATGAAAATGTCTCTGTAGATGTTAATTAAACTAAGATGTTAGCAAGTTTGGTGAAGGTATGCTTAAAATGGATTCAAATGAAAATAAAAATTGTCATTTTACACATGTGTTGTTGAAAACCTGTGTGACAATCAAAATCCTTTGATTGAGTCTAATTGAATTAATTAAAGCTAATTTGATGTAATGGGACTTGACAATCATACATTGCAAGACGCATAGAATTGAATAGAATTTCTACATAAAACTGTGGGTGATGAAGAGAAAGAGCACTAATTGTTCATAGAAATCTGAAATAAAACTAAAAATGACAGACAGAATTGTGCTGGTCAAACACTTAATGTCCTGGGTTTATTAAAAATGTATTTATTTATTTTTTTGTGTGTGTGTTATGTGTTTTTATTATTCATTCTTTCACTCAGATGGGACTAAAAAACAAGGATGGTGTTGAGGTGAAGGTGGAGGTACGGGATGGCAGATGGAATGATGGACGGAACTGCAAACCAAGAGAGAGCACAAGATTTCACTATATGATGTGCAACTTCTCAACTAAGACTTATTACTGCATTCAAACCTATTGAAGAAATAAACTTATTTATAATTGAGATGTTTGAGGAAATAAATGTGTTTCTTGTTGACAGGTTGAATGTGGTGAGATGGTGTTCCAGCTCACAGAACGAGCCGTCTCTGTCAGAAATCATTCTGAAATGTCCACGTTCAGAGGCGTCCAGTCTTAATGTCAAGAGCTTCTTACAGGCGTTTCACGGTGTAAACTGTATAACAGAACCGTATGTTTTTAAAACCACCCTCACCTTCCTTCTCGCTCCTTATAGCAAGGATTTTCAAGCGGGAATCCGCGACTCCTAGTTTTACCAAAGCAAACAGCAGACACTTTGCCATTTTATTCGTCATTGATTCAAGCTATTGCTATGTCAGGCTGGGCGGGATGCTAAAACAAAACAGACAAATATTGTGACAGCAGCACACTAACTCCAAAGACCTTCACTTTTATTCTTCCAGGTATTTTAGACCTTAATGACTTTTAAAATTAGGGTAATGAATTTTATAAGTCATTAAGCTCTAAAATACCTGGAAGAATAAAAGTGGAATACCATTGAAATGCAACCTTTACGTATTTATTTATTTATTTATTTTCACAGTCTTCTTGTTGAACTGGTCTTTATGAGTCTCTCTTGTATAGAAATTAATCTTTGCCTCTCTTAACGTTTGCTCAATATAATAACTGTGTGAAATTACAGAGGCTATGTGTAATAAATCACTGCTGGAAGAATTCTGAACATGTGGAATGAACTTTGTTAAAGTTAAATGTTCTGTGTCCTGTTTGTCAATCCTGCCTGTAGACGAACTGGTTTGTACAGGTATTTGTTTTGGACCTTGAGGGCAGGAGAACAAATTGTTTTCAGCAACCAGTTTTAAAGTGTCTGATGTATTATTTCATATGTTTTCTTAGCATTTTCAAACCTGGCCTGTTTGTGGCATTTGTTTCAGAACCTAGTGCATTTTCTAGTTTGGCTTGCTTTGGCATAGCCTAAATGATCAGTGCAATCATGCTGATTCTCGGTTGATCACCAAAATCATCTGTACCGAATAAGGTGGTCTTGAGTCACCAAAATTGAAAGCGAAGAACTCTGGAGCTGTTCTGTAGGGGATTTTACAGTTAAAGACCCAAAAGACCAGATATGATAAATGAAGACCCAGAGTCAGAGTTTAAAAAAATAATTTGAAGAAAATTTTAATTAATAGTTTGCAGTTTCATCAGCAGAAGCAGCTTCAAGTCTCACAAGGAGTTCGTAGGCCGCTCTCTCTCTCCTCTTTCCTCTCTCTCTCTCCTCTCATTCACATTTCCAGAACAATTATACTCTAACAGAGTCCACTAACTACGTCATTACTAAGATACTGATTGGTTAAGAACACTAGACAAAACTGGTAATTTTCCACACATGGACAGATAGTCAGAAGCATATCTCCTTCCATTATGATGCTGACGATCGCACCCTGAAGTTTGGCACAGAATGTCCCTCTAGGTCAGGCCTAGGCGCCTTCAGGTCTCCAGTCCAGATGACAACGGTCCACCAGTACCCATAACAGACCTGTACAGAACACAGAGCGCACATACATAGATACACATGATTCACAGTTTCTTCAAGGCTGAAGTTGATCTGAGCTCTGCACTGAACAGGAAACTTTACCAAAACATTCTTATAAGTTGTACTTTTCTCTCAGTCAGAGGTACAGACAATATACATCAGTATTTTCTAGTGTTTGAAAATGAAAAGAAAATGAAAGGCTTTAACATAAGTTGAAGTTAGTCATTCTAAATAATAACATATTCAGAAAGATAAATCACTCAAAATATATATGTTGAAGCGGCAGTGGATTCCAGAATCCACCCCTTCAGTTCACTTGTGGTAAGAAAGGAAACCAAATCAATGGACCATTCCACTTCTTCAAAACAGGTGCATTGCAAGAATGTTGTCTTGACAAAGGACAAAGCCTTGACTTTGTGCTTAAGAGACAGAGATAACTTGTCAATCAAAAATGCTTGATTGACATGCATTGGAAGAATGCTGTCTTGACAAAGCCTAGACTCCCACTGCAACAGATATATAATATGTGACCCTGGACCACAAAACCAGTCATGGGTCACACAGGTATATTTGTAGCAATAGCCAAAAATCTTTAGGATATTAAGTAAAGATCATGTTCCATGAAGACATTTTGTAAATTTCATACTGTAAAAAATGTGTTTTTGTGAGTGGATATGCTTTGCTAAAGACATCGTTTGGACAACTTTAAAGGCGATTTTCTCAATAGTTAGATTTTTTTTGCACCCTCAGATTCCAGATTATCAAATAGTTGTATCTCAACCAAATATTGTCCTAACAAACCATATGGAAAGCTTATTTATTCAGCTTTCAGATGATGTATAAATCTCAATTTCCAAAAATTGACACGTGTACACAAATTTGTATAATGACATGGGTATTACACTGGTATTACAACGTAAACATGAAATGACATTTCATGAGTCCTCATATTTCAAATAGCTTTAAAAACATACTAGACAATTTTTTTATTAAAAATGTAAAAATGCAGAATGTTTTCTGTGATGGGTAGGTTTAGTGTAGGGGGACAGAATGTACAGTTTGTACAGTATAAAAACCATTACGCCTCTGGAATGTCCTAACTTTGATAGCAAAACAAACCTGTGTGTGTGTGTGTGTGTGTGTGTGTGTGTGAGAGAGAGAGAGAGAGAGAGAGGGGGAGAGAGAGAGAGAGAGAGCACATGGACACATTTAGAAATAGAAAGGTTGTATGGTTAAAGTGAACTGAACAAGTCCCTGTTTCAAAAAACAACCTATAGGTAAAAGGCGTTTTCATTGTAATACCAATATTTACATTTGCATTGAAAAGTCTCTACACTGTAAATATATTAATAGGCTATTTACAAATAGTGAGTTCCTTCATTGTCACTGTAAATAACAAAATTATTATTGTTTAATTAGCTCAAAATATTTTTTTTTTATTATTTGTTAACTTACTAACCTTGTAAGTGATGCACAGTGTTTTAAACCAGTAGTAAAAGAATTGTTAATTTGTTATTAGGAGTAAATAGTTCTCAGTTTAGATTAGCTCACAGAAAATTGGAAAATGTCATTAATGCATTAATGCATTAATGCATAAATGCTTTAAAACAACCTCTATTGGACATTACATTGTACATTGCATTAATATTCAGTGCAATTTTAAGGAACACTGAACCTAAGTGGGACCTAAGTGAGAACTGTTTTCGGTTAACAAAGTTAACAAAGCAAAAAATCTAACTCTTTACATATGAGCCAATTAAACAATAATATTTATGTAATAATTAATAGTGTGCAGATGATTTACTTAAATACTTTGTTACTGTTTACTTATTATAAATATGAAGCTGATGTGTTGAATTCTTTTTTAAAGGTCAACATCATGTCATCAAAGTTTTTTTTTTTCTTTAACTCACAACTTAAATTCACAAGGCTTTTTTTCAGATAGGACTTCATTTCAGTTTGGACTAGATTTTCCTGGAGATGTTTGTGAGTTTGTTTGATTCTTTTAACTCTGACATGACTTGCCTCACCCTGTAATACATACTTTCAGACTTTAAAAACTTGTGAAAAGATGGATAACTTGTGACATTTGGTCTGCTTCTTCAGGTTTAACCTGTTTCTCATGTTTCTATAACTAGGGGTCTAACAGTTCCTGCAGCTTCAGGTATAAATTGAGCTCCTTCAAGAAACTGTAGTTACTGTCTGCCTGAAGAAAATCAGGTGTACAAAACCTTCAGCATTGATGTTTTAGTTAAACATCCAGATGAAACATCAACCACATTACCTGGACCAAGAGAACTAAAATCCACATTTTTGGAAGGATCCGATCAGGTAACAACATTTTTTTTAGCATTACAATTGTCAATAAACAAAAAGTACACTGCCAGGCCAAAAAATAGTCGCTGGATGACATTATTACAGTGATTATTATGTTTCTAGCATGTTTTATGTTCGGAAACAGTTATTTTAACCCTAAAAGATGGAGCGTAGCTTCTCATGTCTTAAACAACCCTGCAGGAAGACACATCATGGCCATATTCCTGGATGAAAATGCCAATAATCATCAGGGTTAATATTGTGAAGAAATGGCTCAGAGAGCATAAAGAATCATTTTGACACATGAATTAGCACCTCTGCGTCCTGACCTTAACCTCAGTGTAATTCTTTGGGATGTGGCTGGAATGCTCACCTCTTACATTGTCAATACAAGATCTTGACCAAAAATTAATGTACATTTTGATGGAAATAAGTGTTGTAATGTTATTTCCATTAAGAGGTGCATCAGTTTTCAAGTAGTGCTCGCTGCAGTGCTCTCTGGAGACCAAGGGTGGAACTTAACCTGTTTAATGGGTGGAGAGAGAGGGTTATGGGTAGGGTTAGGGTGTGGTTGGGGGATACAGCTCCACCCATCATGCCCACAGTAGGTCAAGAGAGGGGGGAGGTTATGGCTCTGCAGTGAGTAGCCTCTCAGTTTTTGGTCAAGATCTCCTCAGAAGTAGCTAACATTGGTAAATACATATAGGCTACAATAATGCACTATTATTAATGTGATTATACTTGTTGGCAGTTTTTTTTAACTTATGATTAGAATGATTATGAACACAAATTTGGATACCACAGCTATTTTGGATACTTAGCATTGGATACTGCAAATATTAAAAAAAGTACACTCGATATACATATATGAGTGAAATTCGGATGTACTACGTCCACCATGTTGTTACTGTTACGTGACCTAGTTGCGTCGCTTCACTCCAATTCATAAATCATCTCCCATTGCCTCATGGGATAGTGAAGTGTCCATCGAATGCACACTTCAGAATGTCAGTGGAAGTGTAGGTCATCGAGTAGACTTTTTGCCTACTGTTTTTCCGAATACTATGAATTCGGACATACTAATCTCTTGGTGTACAATTTGATTTTGATGTGGTGTGCCTCCAGGAACAGGATTGGAAAAAAACTGGTTTATATGAGTGTCAAGTTGAGAGATGTATCAAATCAATGGAAGTGATCACCAGCTGGTTCTGATCAATGGTTGATAGTTTCAAGTGAGAGTAGTGTATTACGTGCTGTTGCATACTCAATATTTAGTGATTTAGCCTCAGATATAGGATTTGTTCATTTGCTTTTACAAGCAGTTATTGTTTGTTACTGTAATGACGAGTCAACGGATGAGATCCAAATGCAGGCTTTTATTTAAGCACAGAGTAGTGTTAGGCAGGGAGGGAAGGCAGAATCATAAACAGTAATCCATGCAAACAGGTCAAAAGGCAGGCAGCAAGGGTCATACACGGTAAATCCAAATCAGGGCAATAACAGGAAGACAGACACAGGAAAAACGCTCAGAGTTGTTACAGGAAACAATACTTCGCAAAGTGGGTGAGTGTGAGTGGTGCTTTATAGTGGCGAGATAGGAATCAGGTGTGAAGGTAACGAGTACATCTGGCATGGTGATCAGTGACTAGGTGAGGGGCTTATGGGAAATGTAGTGTGGTGTATGGAGTCCATGATGTGAGCGGGCGACCTCTGGTGGCAGGTGGATGGAACATGATGGAGCGGATTCATTACAGTTACCATGGCAACAGCTTGTGCGTCCACAATGAACTTGTGTGTAAAGTACCTGTACACATAAGAGGCGACGAGATCGCAAGAAAACCTAGACATGTGCCTGTAACTATACATTATTTAAGGCTATTTTCTATTAATTATTGATATAGGAACTGTTGTTGTCAAGTAAGCTTAATTCATAATGCTTCAGGCCTGTCCAAAGACCCTCACTTGTGGTCTTGGCCACTTGACAGCACGTGCACGTGACATTAAGTAAGTGTGCAAGACTGTCCCAGGTCTGAAAAATGCCAAATCGCAGTACACTTAATGCACATGCTGTGGAAGACAAAAAGTTTGCACAATAATTTGGTCCAAATGCAATGATACATGCTTGTCAACATATGTATTTTCATACCGCAGACATCACACGTCATCAGCGTGTTCCTTATGTAGAGTTGGTATGTAGAATTTAATGCCGTCTCTTATGACGCTTTTCTGACTCTGCTCTGACTGTGCGCATTCATGTGTTTTGGAGGAGGTGTGGCTTTGGAGAACTCTGAAGGGAGGGTGGGATCTTATGCTTTCAAAGCTAGCTTAGTTGCTATTCATAGCCTCTCTCCGAAATTGCCATTAACAAACGTTTAAAAAAATATATTTTTGAAATTTTTGAACCGATTAGAATCAGTACAAAACGGAATAGTGATTCAAATGTGAATCGATTTATCCAACCTTATTATATATCTGGAAAATAACAGTTGATGATGCAAATCTATTATGTTTCAGGTTGGACCTGGACTTCGGATTATGAGAGTTATGTGTTCTGATTTTACATAAAAGCCGATCTGGAACTCTTTACATTAGTATAACTAATAAAATATTATTTGCAGTAGTATGTGCATTATGTATGTAAATTATTCATATTTCTTTATCTAATTGTGGTATTTCTTTTCTTGCAGAGAATGTCCTGGGACTGTAATAACAGTATGTCAAACTTGCAGTTTTATAAAAAACTTATTTATTGCTTTAGGTTGTAACATGTTCTCACAAACAAGACAAGGCTATACTCAAAGGTTGTGTTATGTAAACTTTTTCTCTTATCCTCAGCTGTATACAAAGCTTGTGTGCATAGAGAATAGGTATTCGTGTTGATTATGTTTTAGACTAGAAACACAGTAACATCAGTACAAACAAATTTATAGCCTTGTTGTTGTATTATATTACCTAAATATTTCCCGCTTCTAGAGTTTTACAGAGACAAAGACACAACTGGATCTCAAGGTGGGCCAAATGTCAGCGCTGTAGCTCAGGGTGGAAGCCATATTACAGCACCTGTGCTCACTAACAATAAAATAACAGGCAATGTCCACTTCATACATAATGCACCTGGTAAGAAAATGATTTTATATTCATAGATGATAATATTGTTTAAGATAATTTTTTGGTAATATATTTGATATTAAGTATTTTTATGTGAGTAATCACGTCATGCACTAAAGTGAATGTATCAGATATCTTCTGCCAATAATGTTGTATTAAGGCATATATATATATATATATATATATATATATATATATATATATATATATATATATATATATACATCTATATGCGAATAAACTAAGTTTACTAAACGAAAATAAACACTAAACAGAAACCTGTTAGCTCTGGTGCTTCCTTTTTAGTGAGATCAGTCAGTGGGCTGTTGAGCTCAGAATAATTAGGAATAAACCTTCTATAATATCACCCTAGCCGTTTAGATATGGTGCTGTATGAAATTTGTGCTACTGGGCAAAACACATCTGCAAAATCTGCTTGCAACTTGGCTAAATCGGTGAGCTGCAGCGGCGAGAGGTGATCTCTTCCTAGGACCAGGACAGCTGCTTCTGGTCTGAGATCTTCCTCTGCAGAAGCAGCCGCTGCTAACTACCTCATTCCAGCATTTTAACGGATTGAGATGATAAATTTGACATGAATGACCCCTGTCCCATGTTTTACCTCTTAATCGAGATCCCCAACTCGCCTTGTAACCAGAAAAGGTCCTTGCCACTTTGCAAGTAACTTGGAACTAGATTTTGGAAGTAGTACAAGCACTGTACAAGCACTTTATCTCCTGGTGTAAACTTGGCATCATGAACTTGGCATCATAAACTTTGCCCTGGAGCAAATTCTCCATAGAGAGTCCCCCCAGCGTGTGGAGTTTTGCTTGAAGGTCCGTGACATAATGAATTTCACTACGGCTGCTTGAAGGCCCCTCCTCCCAAGCCTCTCTGATGATGTCAACCACCCCACAGGGCTGATGACCACAGAGAAGTTCAAATGGGGAAAACCCAGTGGAGACTTGTGGAACCTTCCACACTGTGAACAACAGGGGCTCGAGCCATTTATCCCAATTTTTGGCGTCTTCTTTTACAAATTTATGAACCATGGATTTCAACATGCTATTAAACCATTCCACCAAGCCGTTTGTTTGTGGGTGGTAGACACTGGTGTGAATTGATTTAACATCCAAAAATTCATTTAATTCGCTTAAAGTAAACGCCGTGCCCTCATCACTGAGAATCTCTTTGGGGATTCCCACCGTTCGCCACACTCTTTGCAGAAATGGTGCATAATGACACTGCTTCTGGACAGTCCACTAAAATTTATGCAATGTCCACGTGCTGAACGTTCTAATGGCCTGATGAGGTCCATACCGGTTCTCTCGTAGAGGACCTCTACTAATGGCACTTTTGAAATGGTCCGAGGATTCTCATGTATGCCTGGCCAAAAAAAATAAATAGAAAATGGGGCATGAGCTGTTTGTGTATATTTCCTTCCCCCAAGTAGCCTGCCATGGGACTACAATGAGCCGCATTTCCGGCGACTCTTTAGGACTAATAATTGGGTTGTATCTTCTTTTGTCTGGGTGTCTTGGGCCACCTGATACCAACCTATCTTTTATAACAGAAAAATAGGGAGAGGAGAGTGCCTGATCAGGCTGAAGTAGCTGTGTTACATCATGGGACAGCTCGAGAGGAAAGTCATCCAGCTCAGTTTGCATTAGTTCTGCCTTAGCTCTCATTTCCTCTGAGACAGTCTGTGAGGGTCCCAGAACAGCATCCCCAGCCAGAGCCACCGCTTCTCCTGTCCCTAGCCCTTTCCCCCGAGAGGCATTCGTACATAAAATCCCCAATAACTGTATAAATGCTGGCCAATCTGTTCCCAAAATCAGTGGATGCCTAAGGTGGGAAATAACTGCCATGTTAATTCTATGCATTTTCCCCCCAAATTGAAAATTGACAGGGAGTAGTCCACCACATCCCCGTAAGGAAAGGTCCATGTCCACTGAGCGAAAGTGCTGCTGATGTTGCTCAGGGGAGCAACCGATCCTTTGGAGGATGGTCCACTTCAAGTCTTCATAGACCAGGAGGTTCGCTACAGGCAGCTGTTGCGCTGCCACCTGTGCCTCCCTGGACAGCAGCAGAATCAGGAGCACCAACCATTGGGTGCTTGCCCAATCACATGCCTCTGCTACCTTCTCAAAGAGGTCCACGAACGCCGCCAGGTTGTCCTATGGACCCATCTTCATCAGCGGGACGTGACCAATGGTGGGGGTTGCTTCCATGGACACCTTCCGGCCAAGTAAGCCCCGGTCTTCTTCCTGCTCTTGGACCAATAGACAGAACTGATCCTCTTGTTCTAACCTGAGGTCCGTCAATGCCTGATGTTGTGTCTGATGAAGACCGGCGAACGACTTGACAAGCTCCACAAGCGGCGTTGGTTGAGCTGGCTGCATGGCAGAGGGCTGATGTCGGGGTCAGCGAATAATCCAAGTTTATCATACGAAAATAAACACAAACAAAAACCTGTGGCGTCTCTGCCAAACACAGTTCCACAACACAGCATGAGTCAGTCTGTCTCACCCTGTCCCAGGTCCGCGGGACGCTTATATCACGTCTCTCCTCCAACCACTGGAATTAGAGACAGGTGTTAGTTATCATGCACTTGACCTCCTTATCACCACTCGTCTCCGCTGCAGACCTCGCTAAACCATGCCCCCTCACCACAGTAATAAAATGCAAATTCTCATTGCAAATATTTGCATTATCACTCAATCGTTGTGTACACTTCAGAGGCGCATCATGACAGCGCTCAAGCCAAAGCACATTAGCTACAGACTCTTCTGCATCATAGAAAGTTAACAGCGATCGTGCAGGCGGAATTGGCATGTAAAACTATGGTTTGACTATTCATATAGTCAATATATGAAATGTCCAAATTTATCAGTAATTATAGCAAATGTGTCTACTGTCTTGCAGGTTTCTCTGGGTATCACACATACTCTGAAAAAACACAAACATCAGGTGACTGAGGAATTTTATATGTACATACCAAATGTTTTAAATATTGCACTCATTCCACCTCTTTATTTAGTTGCTATTTACTGCCTACTATGAAATTTCCTACAGTATTCAATATAGAATTTGAATATTGACTATTTCTACAGAAATCAGCTCTGCGATTCACAAATATAAGAAGCTGATCTGCAGTGAATACCAGTATGTGACTGAGTATAACTCACTGCCTGGTGAACATGTGCTGCTGTCTGAGCGCTACACTCAACCACTGATCCTTAAGAAATATAGAGATCAGAAAGAGAGAGAAGAAGAGATCTGCTCCAGTGGAGAAAGCTTCCTGCAGGTCCTCAGCTCCAGGAGCAGTAATGACTCTGTCCATCTGAACTCTCTGTTCGACCCAGATGGCCATGGGATCAGTCCTAGTGCTGTTATACTGCAGGGAAATTCTGGAAATGGGAAAACCTTCATTGTGCAGAAGTTCATGATGGACTGGGCATCTGGTGACGTCTACAAAGAGCGGTTTAATATTGTGTTCCACATAAAGTGTAAAGAAATAAACCGCATTCCTGGCAAAAACAGTTTAGCTGAGCTCTTGAGTTACAGCTGCAGTTTAAAATCAGAACAGATCTCACAGATTTTACATCGTTCACCAGAGAAGGTGCTTTTCATCATTGATGGATTTGATGAGCTGAGACTCACAGAGGACATTTATGACACGTCACCAAACACTGATCTGCTTCAGAAAGCCCCACCTGTGGTCATTCTTTGTGACCTGCTGAGGGGTCGAATCCTGCCAGAGTCCTTCATGCTGGTCACCTCCAGATCTACAGCTACAGACACACTGAGCAATCTGCTCAAAGGACCTCAGAGTTTCGCTGAGATAATTGGTTTCTCTGAGAAGGGGGTGGAGGAGTACTTCCAGAAGTTTTTTCAAAATGATGAGCTTTTCAGGAAGGCTTATACATTTGTGAAGACAAATGAAACTCTCTTCACTGCCTGCTCAATCCCTGTCGTCTGCTGGATCATCTGCACAACTATCCAGGAACGATTTAAAATTGGTGCAGATATAACAAGAGGACTGGAAACCACCACCTCCATCTATGTTGACTTTGTGTCCACTCTACTGGACCATCACTGCCAGGGTTTGAGTCAGTCCGTCCCGACCCTGCTGAGGAGTCTGGGTCAGATGGCGGAGAGAGGGATTCTGGAACAGCAAGTCTTATTTGATGAGAAAAGTGTGAATGAAACCATTTCAGACCCTGCTGGCAGTCCATTCCTGTGCAAGTTCCTTTTTAAGAGAAGAATCCACCAGGAGACGATGTTCAGTTTCATGCATCTCAGCTTTCAGGAGTTCTTCACCGCTCTGTACTATGTCCTTCTGGATGAAAAAGAGTCCCAAAGAAAGTTTACTGAGCTATTTTCCATTCATGAAATGACACATGGTTTTTCTAATCGTTTTTCACGTTTAACAGCTGTGGTGCAGTTTGCTTTTGGCCTGCTGAATAAGGATGTGAGACACACACTTGGAAAGAAACATGGTCTGTTTCTTCATCCAAACACACAGGCCCACCTGAAAAAATTGATTTTAACAAAGATTCAAGAGGAGACTTTCGATTCGCATGCATGTTTTTGGATTCACTGTCTGTACGAACTCCATGAAGAGGACTTTGTGAAAAAAGCTATGGAATCCATGCCTCATATTATGATATATAATACATTCATCCTAAGAAGAATAGACTGCTGGGCCCTGCTGTACTGTTCTCTATGCTGTGAGTGCATTGAACAACTGATTCTGGACAGCAGTTTATCATCTGAAAAGTTGTCTATTATTCTGCCTGCACTCTGCAAGTTTAAGCATTTACAGTGAGTAAAGTATATTTTATTGTTTAAAGTATTATCTATTGTCCAAAATAAATCCTCAGTGAATTCATAGGAAGTTGAATATGCATTTAAATCTATCTGAGAGAGGATATGTTTGGATCACTTAGTTTTTTGTGGCCACGGCTTGTTTAACTTGGTGGAACGTGATATATCGTGGCATTAATTAGTCGTAGCATGTTGAGGCCACCATTATTGCCATTTTTTCAAGACAACATAAATGATACATACATATGGGTGTATAAATTATTTTTTATGAATAACCATCTGTGAAGTTCTGAAAGAGACATTCAGTGCTAAGTATTATCAGAGTTAGGATCACTTGAAGGTCAAGTTAATTATATTTTATTTTATTTTATTTATAGCAGCAGATCACAACAGAAGTCATTTAATGTTACCTTTCTTATAGAACAGGTCTATACCTTGTTTTTTTATTAAACAAACAACATAGCCTTATGTTATTTATCTTATTTACACGACTGCATGTAATTTCTGTCTCTACATGGTCGCAGCTGGATACTATTGGTCTTGCGCGCGCCGGAGTACCGCCCACACATACGCACACACACACACACACACACACACACAGAGTTCGGCAGTTCAACACTTCTGCACACACGGGTCGGCACGCACTTGAACCAATTTAAACATTCGAACCCAAGATGCAAAAGAGAGGTCGCGCGTTGTGAGAAGAGTTGTGCACTTATCCAAAGCACGCTCGCAGAAGCGCGTGTACAGCGCCCAAATAAAATCCGACCCGACCCTAAACTATGATAAAACCAAGTAATTTTAACCATTGCACCCCTAGTTTGGACCCAGCTTGGCTGTCAGAGGGGAAATACTCCCCTGGCTGCACAACACTGATCTTGGTAAGCACGTAAATACATACATTACATGCATAAACGCATTGATAGATCTTTTTGGTTTTTGGACAGCATATTGTAGACCTAATTCTGATTCAAAATAAAGAGCTGATCTTACGCGAATTCCCCTACCTGAAAACTCCAAAACTTAGCCTTCCTGTCAAAAAGTTGTTGCAGTTTTGTTTGAGATTTACCCCCAATTTCTTTTGAGCTGTGGCCTGTACCTCATAACGTCTACAGTGAAACCCACCAACATACTTTGGATGGTAAGCACTAGAAATTTTGTGGGTAACTTAAAGTTGATGCAAGGCTTTTGAAAACTCTTGACATAAAATTGGAACCCTGATCTGATTGAGTAATCTTGGGAATACCAAAGATGGATATGAAGTTAGTGAGGGCTTTCAAAATGGACTTAGTGGGGATAGATTGCAATGGGTAAGCTGCAAGATAACGGGTAGTCTGGCACATAATGGTAAAAAGATAATGGTGACCAGCCCTAGACCGTGGCAGAGGACGAGCACAGTCAACAATCAATTGTTCAAAAGGGTTCGAAACCACAGAGCAGCTGGCACTTTCTGATTGGGCTGACTCACGTGACAAGATCGTATATATTTGGCCACATTGTTTTGCTTTAGGCCAATAAAACTGCAGCATAATACGACCATACATTTTCCGGACTCTAGAATGACCAGCAAGTCCTTGGCCAATTTCAATACAGGATCTCTGAACGGCAGAGGAACTATAATCTGAATTTTAGGTTTAGGTTTTAGGTTTAACTTTATGCATTATCCCCTTTCTACAAAGAAGGCCGTTTTCAAGAAAATACAATGAAAAAAGATCATCAGAACCTCTGTTAGACCCTGCTGCAAAAAATAAAACTTTAGTGTGTCATCAGTCTGTTGTGCTCTAATTAGGTCCTCTCGAGAGATCTTTTTGTTCAGAACGTTTAGAGATTCGAATTCACCACCATTAACAGCAGAAAAAAAGGTGTCATTGAGCTCATTTCTGACCGTCACATAAAGAGGACTACACATACAAATGGACTGTTTGAATAGCAAGATTATTTACTTAATAGAAAATGATCTGTTACAGAAATATAACACAATGTCTAGAGTATTAAATAAAAAAAAGAAATTAGTAATCCAATAGGCAAGAAATGTTGATAAATAATAAACAACAAAAAGAGAACAGGTTGGAGCAAATGACTTCTGAAGAACTATGTTCCACCAGAGGAAGTACTGTTGAGCAGATCAGCCAAACATTTATACTCTCCCTACCCATAAATTATCCAATTAACAGTGATGTCACATTCGAATTTTACACTGCCATCACCAGGTAAAGAAGAAAAAGACAGGGTTGTAACAATACTCAATACTCAAACAATACTCAAGTTAATATGTTGAGGCCTCAATGTGCTGTGACTTTCCTACAAGTTACTTTGTCATGACCAGGACAAAACTAAGTGAACTAAGCATGTACCTTCCCAGTGACCATATCTGCCTGTCTATCTGTCTGTCTTTCTGCCTGTTTGTTTCTAATTGAATGTTTATTCTCATGCCACCACTGGTTGTTTAGCTTTCAGCTCTTGCTCATAGATTCCTGACAAATATCTTAAAACTATAAAAGTAATGATAGCATAATATTAAGATAAAAGTATACAAATACATATAATGTTTTTACAGTTTTTCCTCAATCGCTTTGGCTCGGCTCATTTTTTGTCTTTACATTTTCTAAACTGAAAGTGCAACTGTCAATTTTTTATTGGGCATCACATTTCTATTGAAATTACTGCAAAATGTAGTAACTCACCCAAAACGTCTTGGTTGCATATGATACCCCTGTTAGCTGAAGGAGGGAACGGAGGGGGAACAGAGACGATACATCGACAAATTAGGATCTCGCCTGAGAGCCCTATCACCTTCGGGTGTAAACTAAACGAGCCAATGGTGATTGGCGTGCGAGATTTGGGGGTATAAATTGGAAGTTTATAAATGGGTAACGTCTCCATTCCCTCCTTCAGGGAGCAAGGGGTTATGTACATAACTGAGATGTTCCCTTTCAGTTAGTCACGTTCAATGTTACGTCATTGTCACCGACTTATTGGGATCCTTAGGAAAACACCACTATTACTGGCCCTTCCAGCGCCCTGCGTTAGCTTCCTACTCCCCCACCTCGGGGCGGGCAGGGCTTACGCAGAGGGAGCCAGACACTGCTGTTCTGTATGACCCAAGCAGTAAGACTTATTGGATAACATTGTGCACGTCCTTCAGGTCAATCGCTGCAAACCATCTTGGGGATGGATGCACCTGAAGATGCGTTTCCTCATTAGCATTTTGAACGTGAGCCTGTCCAGTTCAGCTGTCGCAGGTCCAAGATTGGCCGCAACCCACTGCCTTTCTTGGGTTCAGTGAAGTAGGGGCTGTAAAATCTTGTCTGCATATAGGGTTGAGTAACCGGCTCGATCGCGTCCTTCGCCAGCAGGACTGCGATCTCTGCCCATAAGACAGGAGCATCGCTTGCTAGCACGGAGGTGAACTGGATGCCCCTGAGTCTGATGGTGCGGATGAGCCAGCGAGACGGATTGGGAGGGCGCTAGCCAGGCCCCCAGATACTGAGCAAGCGGGACCAATGGAAGACATACCCGCAGTGGGGCATGAGGTGGAATGCTGGGACATGCGAATGCTACTCGCCTCGCTCTGAGCAGGCCTCAAACCCCGGTCTTCCGGCATGAGAGTTGGATGCTCTAACAAAGGTCAGAGGAGTGAGGTTTACTCGCACAACAACTACTAGCTGGCCTCCGTTACACTCACCCCCCTAAACCTCACTCCCATCCGGCACTAATGTAACCCCTCTACCCAGGTCCTACTCGCCTCGCTCTGAGCAGGTCTCGAACCCGGGTCTTCCGGCATGAGAGTTGGATGCTCTAACAAAGGTCAGAGGAGGGAGGTTTACTCGCACAACAACTACTAGCTGGCCTCCGTTACACTCACCCCCCTAAACCTCACTCCCATCCGGCACTAATGTAACCCCTCTACCCAGGTCCTACTCGCCTCGCTCTGAGCAGGTCTCGAACCCGGGTCTTCCGGCATGAGAGTTGGATGCTCTAACAAAGGTCAGAGGAGGGAGGTTTACTCGCACAACAACTACTAGCTGGCCTCTGTTACACTTACCTCATTCCATGAGTGAGCAGAGGGTGTGTGAAGAAGGCTCTCGTAAGAGCTCACGCACTGCTGCCCAGCGCAAGGCACAGCGTCACACACTGCCAACCTCACTCTCTTGGGACCCAGAGGTAGAGGAAACTGCTCTTCCATTGAAGTGGAACAGAAACAAAAGGACACAGTCCAGTAACCGATTTCTATTGGCCTTCCTCATATGTGCCAGGTTCAGCCAAAGGTGCTGCCCCTGGACCACAAGTCTGGACATCGTCTGGCCCAGGGAGCACGCGGTGACTTTCACCAATTGGAGAGACTTTCGTCACTCAGAGAGCGAGGTCTGTAGCTGTTCGCAGCTCCCGTAGAAGCCCTCGGTCAGAACTACCCTTGCATAACTCCTTCAAAGCCTTAGCCTGGTAGACCTGTTGGAGGGCCATGGCGTATAGTGCAGAGGTAGCCTGTCCAGTGTCTTTGTAAGCCTTGGCCGTCAGAGTGGACGGAATATTGGAAAGAGTGGAAAATAATAGACCTTAAATGTTCTTCTGCATTTCTCCCTTGTGCTTGGGAGTTTGTGTTATTATTATAAGTTGTGAAGAGTATTACAATTTCGCTGAGCATAAACTCATCAGTTTTGATAAGCAAGCTATGTGCATTTAGTTAATGTGCAAAATGTAGACAATGTTGCATTAGAAATTAAAATCTGGTGTGAACAAGAAAATAGTTGTTCAGCGATCTGAACTTATTGTTTTGATGGGAAAAATAATCACATTCTAGAATTGAGCCAAAGCAATTGATTATATTGTTTGTTATAATGATAATTATTTATGCTTAATTTACGTTCTGGATTTGATTTTGAAGTTTGTGTCCATATGGTCTATCATACTCTGAGCTTGCTGAACTGATGTGTACACTCGTGAGAGGAAAGACCCTGAGCTCACAGAGGTATCTGTCAAAATACAATATTTACATTTAAATGTACACTGTCAATGAAATGTCTTCATAACATTTTATACACTCATGCACCATCATCCTTCAGTGTGCCCTTTTTTATTTGATTTTTTACTCATAGACATTTTTTCTGTGCTTTGACCTACAGCGCCTCTATCAGTCCTTACAGTACAGATTGGTGTGTTGATCGCCTGGGAATGACAATGAGTGAAGATGAATCCAGGTGATGAAAAAACTACAGCTACATCTAAAACTCCTTTGTCTGGCATACAGTATATTCCACATTTTTCTGGCATGTTCGTTTTCTAAAATATAACATTTATTAACCCTCATTCAGGCCTGTAATGTTCTGAGTCTAATTTTTTAACATTAGATTAAGACATTTGATTATCCTCTTTAACTCTTTACTTTAGATTGTTCTCTTTCATTCAGATTCTAGTCTCGCTCCCGACACATATGCGGATCAACCAGTCACAAACTTGTCATTCTTGGTCATTACACGAGTAATTGACTAATACTATTCAGATAGCTGCTTGCTTATTTCAAAAAGTACTTTATTTAATTCCCCCTTGATCTGTACAAATTTAAATAAGATAAGACTAATTTTTAAGTGATCGTGACCACTACTTTCTCTAATGGTAGCTTTGTTTAATCATGCCATTGTTTCCCATGTACACTTAGCTAGAATAACTAACACTGTAGTTCTAAATGGAAATTCCCAATATTAGCCTTTACAGGTTTAAATACTCTGAAATAACACCAAGTTGTTAGGCAGAGCGCTAAAACCTCAGTTTGAAGTGCCTCAACTAAGTTGATCACAGATTTGCGGTATCATGGACTTGACGTAATAACAGTTTATTGTTAGTCAGTGAGTGTATGGAATACAGTACAGAGTGATCTGACTACAGAATCACCCTGAGCCTTTTCCAAAACTACCTTAAGTACCATCCTCCAAATGGCGTGAACTAACAATTGGAATTTGCATTGATCAAAGATCAATGGGCACACCCTCTACTGTAAGCAAATTATCTCTAAACTCTTAAGATCTTTATTAAGTTTTGGTTTTGTTCTGTGAGGGTGAGAACATTGTACCAGTCACACTGAGTTGCAGGCATTTTCAGGTAATCCATTGTGTACTGCGGGTTGTAAGATTTGTTTCAAGAAATATAAATACTTGTTTGAAAATGTTATGGATGATTTGAGAAATATACTAAACTAAAATTAAAATCTAATCTACACATTTGTAGACATAGTTTAAAGTGTATCATTACATCTAGTCAAAACAACGAGGTTGAATTTAGCTTTACTTTGGTTATCTTTGATAATGAATCAAATAATGGCTGGTGCCCAACAGGCGAATTTGTGGGTTGAAAGACTGACAATAACAATTTAGTTATATTTTATGATATACTCTGTTGCTTTAATTCTGAAGTCTCCAAACTCGGTCCTCGGTGGCCACTGTCCTGCAGAGTTTAACTCCAACCAGCTCCAACACACCTGCAAATTTCTAGACCTTGATTAGCTGGTTCAGGTGTGTTGAATTGGGGTTGGAGCTAAACTTTGCTGGACAGCAGCCCTCCAGCACCAAGTTTGGAGACCCCTCTTTAAATGATACCAATTCTGTTTGTGTTTATTTGTGTGTGTGTGTGTGTGTGTGTGTGTGTGTGTGTGTGTATGTATAGTGTGAGCATATCTTCAAGGAATTACCAACCAAAGCCACCTTTGGTAGGCCTCAGTCTCACCTTTCCACACTCAGAGCTGATCAACATCGACTGGATGGAACTTTTCCAGATATTTCATGAAAGGAGATCCAATGCATTGAAGTCGTTTCTCCATTCTGTCTCTCAACTGAAAGAGATGGCAATGACAGTGGACTTATTGACTAGGATGTGGTCTGTGCAGATCCTCCAAATCATCCAGAAATTCCCGAATCTAACAAAACTCTCGTGAGAAATCTGAATTTAAAATAACCTCCTGTCCTGTTTCTGTATGCATTTGTCTCTTGTTAGGAATTATAATTTAGCCTATATTAAATTCATTTTAGCACATTCAAACACATTTTTAAAGCTGTATAAAAATAAATGTAGTTGTTTTATTTTGTAATGCTCTTGCTAGCAGATAACCTTACGAAGTAAATGTGTAATGGGAAAAAGTCATTGTTATAGAATTGTTTGAATGAATGTGTGGGAAGCAAAGTGTGAATTTGAAAATGACTTTATCTGCATAATGTGTGTATGTTGTAGGGTACGTGCTGATTTTTTACTGGAGGAGGGAATCGGGATCTTGCAGTGGTTTTGTAAAAGGACAGTCTGTGATTTGTCAATTTGCGGGTTTGTATTGCTTAACTTTTTTCTCACATATCTTTGACCCTAATTGGATGATCAGTTGACCGTTCTGTCTTCATTTACTCACCCTCGTGTTGTTTTAAACTTGTAAACCCTTTTTTTCTGTATGAAAAAAAATATTAATGTCCAAATATTACTTGGGAAATATTTAATGTATATTTTATTTCTACTTAAGTACTGTTCTGTTAGATGAATTTATTGACTCATTTACTTATTTAAAGTTTATTTATTCATGTTTATTTATTTTAATATTTGCATTTACTTTCATACTTTTTCAAATATTTCCATGAACCCTCAAAACTCGGGTGTAGCCCCTTTGAAAACCTCAACTCGCATAGTACAAGAATGTCATAAAAGTGTCCAAGCAACTCATGAGGAACATATAAAGTGTTATGAAAGTCATATAATCCTTTTTGTGAGGAACAAACCAAAATTTTGAGAATGGTTTCTCAAATTTATTTTTCTTGGCATCCCCCCTAGATCACCTTTTTCATTAGTGAATGAGAATGACAACTTTAAATTTTGGTCAGTTTCCCACACAACTCGTTGTTATAACAGTGATTATGCTCAAAACAGATGTTAAATACTCTGTAGTGAAGCTATGCTTTGTGATATCTGGTTATGAAGGTTAAGATGCCATAAACAGTCTGAAAAATGCACAAGTGGGACAAATGAAATCTGCAATCAGCGGGTGAACATTCAGATAAATTCCCAGGGCTTTTCTGTGGAGACATTGCGACCGTAAGTTACAGCTGAGATTAACAGAAATCTCTATGAAACATCAATAACAATGAAAACTGTGATATGACAACAGCCACAAGTTAAGCAAAAGATTACTTTTTTGTTTAATGATTTACAGAATATAATAATTTAACATTGTATATTGTATTGGGTAACATCATAACATTGTATAGTATAAGTTTAAGTTTTCAGTGCACTTTCACACAGACAGTGAACAGTGTGATCTTGTCAGCTTTGTATTTATGAACTCGTAGCATATCCAGTACTCTGACTGTATCACAATGCTAAAGCATGATCTGTCACAAGACAGATTTTTTAACTTGTCTAATGATATTTCTCTCTTGTCTCTGTGTCATGTTTTTAAGGACCTTGTTTGGCAACTAATGGTACAGCATGATAACCGTTCACGGGAATAATCTCCAAAAGCAGCAGCTGTACCAGGAACTGTGGATGGGTGAAACTATGTAAATAATATGAATACAAAATACAATTAGGTCTTGTATTGTAATGGTAATAGTATCTTCATGTCATTGTAAGGGTCGCTCTGAAGATTTTTAAAGTGCAATTCAACAGACAAACTTTATTTTTATTAACTCTTTATTACTAAAATTATTGGTAATTGATTCTTCTTTTGTCTATTGAATACCACAATAATATTTATAAAGGTCAGTAAGCTTAATATGTATCAAATCATCGTTTATCGGGTACTTTCAATTGGGAGGAGGTTTTCCCAAACCCTAACCCCTAAATTTCACCTTGAAAATTATATAAATATTTTTTGCAATTCTTTCCATTTGTTGTTTTTAAAATATATTTTTAATTTTAATTTTTTTTTTTTTAAGTTAAAGGGTTTTTATTTTTAAATCATGAAACTTTACGTAAAGAAATGTCACTACCGAAACAGTGTGTTTTAGTCCATTGGCTGAGACGAATTTTAACTACACCCCTACATTTTTGATCAGGAAGTATTCCTGTGTCCCTCTCTCATAGCCTCTTTTTTTTTTATTGTAGATAGGTACCATTATTTTGATTTAAATGTATTAAAGTCTGAAAATCTGTAACTTTAAGGAACGTAACTACTAAACACCGTTTTCTCTGCAATTAAGCAAACTTTTTTGGGTGTTATTGCATAAAATGTATGTTTGTGAGTTTGTACAACTGTTAAGAACTGTGTTAGGTAAATAGGTGGTGGTTATCATCTTTGAGCTAGGCTAAAATTGTCACAACTTAAAACTTCATGTTTCGGTCGTGACTGTTTTGGTAGTGACATCGTTTCGGTAATGACAAAAAGGAACACAATCGTTTATTTGGGGGAAATAAAAAAAACTTTAGTAGCTATGCAAATCATTAGTGTTTTAGTATGAGAGTTAAAATTCTGTAATGCGATATGGTTGCTACTAAAACATTACTGTCACTACCAAAAATGTGCAGTCAGTACCGAAACAAGGGATGTTTTGTCAAAAATAAAGTAAATTGAACTATCAATGAAGATATTAAAATGTTTGGTTCAATGTATATTCAAAATAATGAATCCTTACCTTTAAAATCAGTATTTTAAATTTGTGTTTTACTAAGATTGGATAAAAAATACATCTCTCAAATTACACTTTGTAAAAATATTGTTAAAACTGTAATTGATTTACCTATGAAAATGTTTTTTTTTTTTCCAAATAGCAAAAAATATATTTACAAGGTAGATGTAAAGAAAATATTAATAGTTCAATTCTTTATCAAATTATTATTGTGTTTCGGAAGTGACAAATTTGGGGAGAGGAAAAATATTCCAAACTTTTCTAAAAATACAATGCGAGAATTAAATGTACAACTACTAGAAATGTGTACCTTGAATGTTATAAAATTTGTGGAAAAAGACGTTTCCAATTATGACTTTGAAGCTATTCTGTAGAATGGCCCACATATGAAAATTTAATAAACATGAAAATGTCTCTCTAGATGTTAGCAAGTTTGGTGAAGGTATCACTTAAAAATGGATTCGACCAAAAATAAAAATTTCACACATCTTTGTTGTTCAAAATCCTTTGCGACTCTCTCCTTTGATTAAGATAAAGCTAACTTAACTAAATGGGACTTGACAATCATAGACAGTATTTTACATGTGTAGAATGTCTACAGAAAACTGTATGGGTGATGAAGAGAAAGAGCGTTAATTGCTCATAGAAAATCTGAAATAAAAATGACAGACAGAGTTGTGCTGGTCAAACACTTAATGCCCTGGGTTTATTAAACATTTTTTGTATTATAAGTTTTTTTTTTTAATTATTCATTCTTCCAGGTGGGACTAAAAAAAAACACCTCAAAGATAGATGATGCCATTGGAACGGGCATTCAGATTGTGGTACATACAAACAACAACTACGAGTAGCCTTGTGAGGTACCGTCCTCTTCACAGAAGAGAGCTCATGCTGGCCCCACAGGAAGGGTGCCACCATGAAGTCTTACAGGAAACAAAACGTCCCTTATTTGTTCGTTTTCCTTATTTTCATATAAAGTGGAATGATGATGATGATGATAAAGAAACATACTGAGATGTCACTGTAGTCCTCTCCCTCGTGAACTACTGTTACACAAATAACAGACAGGGGACGTACAATCAGTCATCAAAAACAGAGGTAATAAAAATAAAAAAAAACCCATTTTCTAAGTTTCACAAAGCCCAAATGAAAAAGGGTCTCCGATTCCAGAAAAAGACTCAGAAATCATACAAAAGCAGCATTGATTTAAAAAAAAAAAAAAATAGTGCTCAAGTGGAGTGGGAGTAGCCACATGAGAAGACCGACAAACAGATGAACCCCTGCTGCTTTTCCAACAAAAGATGTTCACATACGACTGCTTTAGCTACACACACAGAAACCCAGGAGGTTACAGTGTTTAAAAAAAAAAAAAAAGATTTTAAAGGGGGAAAACAAAACAAAACAACAAAACTGTAAACACCTCACAATAAATAGATAAAACAGCAGGTTTTGCACCATGCATGTGACACATACATTCAGATACAGTCTCACAAACACTTGAACATTCACAATCTCTGACACACACGCACAACTGCACACACACTACGAAAATCGCAGTTTTTTCTGATTTTTTTCCCAAGTGCAAAACATCACAAATGAACAATTTCTGTATTCAAGTAATGTTATATACAAGGGGGTGTATTACAAATATGTATGTACATAGAATATTTTCCATATTTCATAATTTACAGATGTTGATATTTTAACAGTAACAAAATGTTTGAAAAAAAGGAAAAAAAAAGAGAAAAAGATGAGCATTGCAATTAAGTCCCAACGGCTGCCACGGAAACAGCGTCGCTACGATGCATAGCACCTAAAGGAGACGCCTCGATTGAGAGGTGGTGTGTGAACGGCTGAGGGGGCGGGGTTACGTGACCTCCATGGCGACTGTGTTGTCTGTTAGACTGTTTAAAGGTGGCTTCTCTTGATCGTGATTTTCCCTGCAAGACAAAATGACCATGTGACTAAAAATTAAACCGATTACTTTAGCCTGGTAAAAATCACACAATGAACAAAACAACATGAAATGATGCAAGGTAGAATTTGTAACTGATCATAGCTGATAGTTTTAATAACAGCTACTTATTGGCTATTTTTTTTCTAAAAAAATAAATCCATCACGCAATTAGTGCCGCCGCCTAATAGTCAACTAATTGTTAGTAGAAAAAAAAAAACATTAGGAAGTGGCGAAGTCACGCAGTCAACACTTTATCAGTGGGTCCTTGTGATTACAGTATTTTGGGCAGGAAATCCAAACGTTGATTCCCCTATCATCCATCGACCTCAAGGCCCGGATATATTTTAAACGAAATCGAAGAACGAACTGGTGTAATGTCGTTTCGAACAAAATCAGGCTAAAATGAAGTTTCGAAAAACAAAGTTTGCTCCAGCTGAAAACCACCTTCGTACTACCATTGGTCCATGATAACGTAATCTGAGGTGTGCGATGATGAAATCTCATAAATAAACGTGACTTTGCAAATTAGCACTTTAGTAGAGTCTGCTATTATCAGGGTTGGGGAGTAACGAAATACAAGTAACTTAGTTATGTATTTAAAATACAAAATTTGAGTAACTGTATTTCATTACAGTTATATTTTAAATGGGTGGTAATCAGATTACAGTTACATCTGAGAAGTATTTTAGATTACCAAAGTGATTACTGTGAATTTTAATGTCATTTAAACAGCAATTGGTGATTCTCTGACTCTTGATAGTCTGAAAAAGCGGAGTTAAGTTTCATGTTTTCGACTGTTTTGTGATAGTTGTTTGAGAGTTATTTTATAATTGTAAAAAAAGTCCCTACATCTTTTTCTCACAATTTGTTTTTTCCCCTCACAATTGTGAGTTTGCATTTCACAATTCTGACTTGTTTTTCTCAATTTAGTATGCGAGTTAAATGTCATAATTCTGACTTTTTTCAATATTGCGAGTTTATATCTCATAATTCTGAGGGGAAAAGTCAGAATTGTGAGATAAAAACTCGCAATTACCTTTTTTGTGTTTGTTCCACACTTATTAGTATTCTAAAATATTTAGATTAAGTTACTAAACTTGAATAATGTAACGAAATACGTTACAAATTACTTTTTAAAGCATGTATTTTGTAATCTGTAGTGAAATACATTTTAAAAGTAATCTACCCAGCCCTGTATATCATACGCATGATGTTCTGATAAGATGCTTTTCTTATGCTTTCTATAAAAATAATGCTAGCGTCATTTTTGTTGTGCGATTGTGTTACTGAGGGGAAAACGCACAGCACATTTACATATTCATCCAAACGCCACTTTCAGCAGTGTGGGTGGCGTCAGATCTTCGATAATAGTATATCGCTGCTCATGTATTTTGAGCTTTGTTTTACCCCTAAACGAAGAACAAACGAGAACTTTGCCTTGAGTTTATCAGGGCCTTCAAATATGGCTTATCATCATGGCTGCTCGTTCTAACTTCAACCAAGATAAATGTGCGCTGTTATTAGGCGCATATCGAAATGTTTGTGGAAGCTAAAGTATAGCGTGTTTACAGCATGGAGGCGCCAGCGTGATCACTTGCATTGAACTTAAAATACTCCATCTTTAGTCAAGGGCAGGCCTACACAGCATTATAATGTACAGTATGAAAAATTGATATTTATTTTGATTTGCTTAAGATTACATTTAACAGTTGACAGCGCATATATTGATACAATTAAAATCACACTTAATTGCGCAGCCATACTTTTAATTTCTATTTATACAGTAATATTCCTTTGATGCCACACGGATTCTCACCTGGGCCCCATGTCAAGTGTAGTTGACCCTGTGGTGACCTTTGGGATGGGTCTGTTGGCATTGGCAGCGAGTTTTAGGGCAGAAGCGGGAAGGGTGAGCTGACGCTGCAGCTGCCGCACGCTCAAGGTGCTTGCTGGTGAGGGCACGCTCACTCTTACGGCCCCGCCCACCAGTGCTTGGCCAGGGGCGGGGCCGGCTGTGCTGACATGATGATTGGCCGAGGAGGTTCCGTTATTAGTGGTGGTGGTGGCCGCAGCAGGGGAGGGGGATGAGGTGAAGGTCGGACTAGCAGTTGGAAGGATGGACGACACTGCAGAGCTTGTGTGATGTAAGCCCTTATAGACGCCTGCAGAGTCAAACAAATTAAGTTCAAATCAAAAATAATCAATTATATGCATATACATTATATAAGAGTGTACAGGTTAAAAGACCAACCTGAGGCTGAAACCACTCCATTAACACCAACTCCCTCCTCTTTACTCTTCAGCGCCATCAGCTGGTCAGGAGTGATCAGTGCAGAGGCAGCAAACTGAGCACTGGCAGCGTCAATTGTCTTTGACACCAAACTCTGATAGAAAAAATAAGATATTTTTAAGTTAATATTTGAAAATGATAAAACAAAACAGCAACTCCGTAAAGGTTGAAAACAGTTGATCAATTAAAGACACTTTCCATGATGTTTTTATGAACAACAATGGTGATTTTAGTTTCAAGAAACAGCATTAACCGGTCATTTAAGACCGAGGTAATAAACATGTAAAGTGTTATAAATACATTATTATAAGTACATTATTTTTTTTAATTAAAGAAAAAAACCACTATGGTGATTTAACCTGAATAAGTAAATTCATACTGTACATTAGGGGTGAGCAATAAAAATTATATTTCAATATTTACACACGTCGTTAAAACAATTACAATATCACCATAGATGATACATTCCACACACCCCAATGCGCACAAATAATGAACATATTTTGTAGTGCAAACTAATGTGTCCTAAAGACAACAACGGAAGAATGTATTCACATGCCCATTTAGCCAAAACAGAAGTCTTAAACACAAATGAAATGAGAAAACAACAACAAATTGTGGCTCACAACATGCAAAGAGGCACTAGAAAAGATTCAAGTTTCCCAGGTTTAACAGACACTGGACATCTACTATCATAGAAAGCTGACCTGGGGGTTGTTGGGGACGGCTGTGGTGCCGGCCTGCTGCTGTAGTTGAACCTGTTCAAGCTGCTGTTTCTGCATCAGTGTGAGCTGCTCCTGGTGCTGCTGGTACTGCTCAGTGGTGAAAGCTGCAGGAGCACAGAGAAAAGATCAGTGATGTCACTCAATGGTATTGACATGGCATAATTTAAGGTTTGATATTGTTAATTGCTCAAGTTATTTATATTTTATGAAGTGGTTTACAACCCACCTTTTAAAAGCAACTTCATAAGTTGCTACAAAACTAGACTAAAGTTTCTACCATGATAAATCTGAGATAAGCAGCTATAGACAAATGGTTTGGCAACAGTGGACTCACCCGGTGTGGGTGGAGGGGCAGGAGGTCTGGTGTAGGAGGCGGGGCCTCTCTGCTTCTGAAGCGCGCTGATTGGGCGGATGAGGAAGCCACGGCGGGGTCTCCGTGCAGACCAGTGCTCTGGATTGTCTGGATCGTCTGGCGGTGCCGTCCGAGGCTTGAAATGCCTCCAGCGACAGGCTTTGATATTGAGCAGGATTTGTGTGAGGTCAGGTGAAGTGGAGGAGGGGGCAGAGGTATCTGTGCTGGTGTGTGAGGTATCCATGCTGGGCTGCTGGGTGGGAGACAACGATGGGAATGCGGGGGAATCCGGGTCCAGCCCATGATACACAGTATCCCATTCGGAGTGGGCTCGGTCCAGTAAAACCCTACAAAACAAATAAGAGAAAGAAATTCAGCTTGCAGGGTGAACGTGAGCTAAATATTTCTTACAGTATACATGATCCATAAAAAAAAAAAAAAAAAAAAAATTAAATTAGGAGAGTCTATGAATATTGGAACTGAATTAATTGCATGACATGTTTACAATTTTTATTCACAAATAATTGCACAATATTCACTGAGAAACACAATTGCATGTTATATTTATATATTACACAATTAATTTGAACTACCTTCATTTATAATAATTTGCACATATATGCAATTAACTGCAGTAATATGACAATATTCATATTTTATTAAGTGATATTTTATGTGTATTTCAGTAAATGTTAACATGCGATTATGTGCAAAATAGAATTAGAAAGAATTAAATCAAGCATTAATTGGTGAGATCAAATGATGATAATACAAATTAACTGTATCATACAATTCAATCATTCAAATTATACTTAATTAAAATCACTTCTTATAAGAACATACTTAAAATATTTTCCCAGCACATTTAAATGCAAAACAAGCATGAAGTTATGAAGATTTTCATATAATTGCAGATAAGTGTAAATTAATCTGTATTATTTTAGAGGACTTTTCACTAATTTATTGAATTAAAAAGGAATTCAGTAAATTTAACTGCAAATTAACAAATACACCATAAAAAAGTTCTCAAATGTTGATAATACAAATGAACTGATCTGCAATTAATCATGAAAATATCTGCTGAGATAATAAATTAACTGTAGTTCTAATAGATAAGGGGCTTAACTCACCTGCCCCCTCTGCCCACTCGCCGCCGTGCCAACCCCAGACATCGCCGCGGGACCGTGAGCATGGTGAGAGAATAGCGATACCGCACATCTGCTACTCCACCCTCAGAAGGGTCTGACCAGGGCCAACCGCCCACAAGTCCTGAACGCACCTTTGAGGGGAAAAAACAATTCATTATTTCATAATTTCATCACTAGTAACATAAGGCCTAGGCCACAGCCTCAAACTGGACAACAGGATAATTTCTCACTCCAATTCATGAATATAAAGAAGCATCACAACATACAGCTTGATATTGACAGCCTGTTCTCCTCCTGAACCCGAACACACCATCTGGATCGTTCTCCTCCTCGACCTCTGAAGAACCAGAGAACATCTGAGGAAATGAAAAAGAGGGTTAAACCAAGAGAAAGCAGGAAAGGATTCCCATGAATCTCTGTGATTTAACACGTGTGTACCTGTGAGAAAGGTTCATCGTCTGAGCTGGGAAAGTCATACTGATTGAGGTCTTTAGTGTTAAAGACTGCCGGGCCTGAGTGCACAGAGCCTGTCAACGGCAGCGGCTTTGCTTTCTTCTCATACTTTCGTTTCTGCCGTACAACCTCTGGCTTATCCATCTACAGCCAAACACACAACATTTATTAAACAACCATCATTCTGTTGTACTTAATATTTCTATGTATTCATTTTTTTTCAGTTAAACTTAAGATAATTTAACAGAGGCAAAACAAGAAAATATTCTGAAATGCAACAGTGTATATGTTTTGGGCATAAGGGGAAGCAAACTGTCCCAGACAAAGAGATCAGAGTGCGTGTACCTTGATCTTGTAGTCCCGGTCATGCTCTGTGTGTCTGTACTGGTTGCTGTTTGTGATTGGGATCAGAGGGATGACTGGTTTCTCCAAAGCTCTCTGAGCCAAAACCTCTGCCATCACCTCCCCTCCGAAATCAGCCATGCTGTTCCTACACACACAAACACACATTGTGAGCACAAACAATACACACTTTAGTAATAACCAACCTATAACACCAGGGTTCCCACAACAATGAATTTCTGTGAATTTTTGTCTGTGAGTACTGGAATTTATTTTTTTTTTTTTTAAGTTTGCACTTATGAAAAGCAATTTTAGGTAGAAATAAAATATTATAGAGCTGAAATATATACAAAAACACATTCATAATATTATAATAAAACACATTTACTCTAAAAATTTCATTGATTTTTCCAGGTCTGGACATCACCAGGGCTTGAAGTGAACTTTTTGCTCATCAGCCAGCCACTGGCTTGTGGTTTTCTAAAGTTACTAGCCACAATTTTGCCATTGATACCATGGGGGAAAACTGCCATATAAATATCTTTAATTTTTCCTCATAATTTGGCAGCAGGTATGTATGGATCCATTACACTGTTACACATGCGTTTTCTTTCTCAACCTTCTACGTTCACTTAAAAACACATTTCAACTGTAAACGTGAATACACTCCAAGACTGTCATTTTGACATGATTTTGTGTGTATTTGACTGACTGAGCACAGAAAAAAGCAGCGAAAAATAACTCAATTTAGTACTGAGAGGCTGATTTATGCTCACACTTTGCATGTGAGAATGAGTAAAATTATGCATAACATGTGCAATTCCAAGCTGAAATTCAAGCCCTGTAACATCAACCATATTCATCCGGAGCAAATGAAACGTATGAGGGGAGGCGAGTTTGTGTCAACTCAATGTCGGACAGATGAGAGAGCGAGAAAGCGGAGCTGGTATCATTAATCTATTCTCTTAAATAAAATGAGTACTGGAAGACTTTCAGATATCTCAGTATCGATATGTATCGAAAAATCGATATTTCTGACAACACTACATTGTGCTTAGTTTATTAATTCAAATTCGTTTTTAAAAGACAAAAATAAATTAATAAATTATGTATATGTATATAGTGGATAATAGGAGTGACTGAGTTACACGTCACAGCTGAAATTTTGAAAACAGCATTTGGCGGGTGTTAATGTCAAGCCCTGGACATCACAACTTTAAGACCAACATTTTATTTGTTCTTATTTATGGGTCCCACTCAAACTTCCTGTTGCAATGCCGACACATTTCTTGATATTTCATAATCACAAATGAGAAGGTGCATATACCTCTTTTCGACGATCTCCAGCGTGAGGTGGAGTAGCTCTCTTTTGCTCTTTTCTCGTCTCTTGATCATCTCCAGGATGGTGACGGCTCGGCTTAGGTCCCTACGCAGCTTCAACATTTTCTCGTATGAAGCTTCGTCGTTCTTACGATTCTGTAGAGGAAGAGAACATGTAAATTTTTTCCTCTTGTTATTCCATAAGCAGAGTCAATTCCGCGCCGAGCGTTCCCCTCTTACCTTTCGGGTCTGCATCTTCTCTGTTCTGCGCCTGAAGGCCACGTAAGGGTCACTGGTGCTGGAGCCGTCACGCTTCTCCTGTTTGACGACAGGGATGAGGGAGCCGCTCTGACACGATTTCCTCTTCCTGCTCCAGTACTCAAACACCTCCTTTATAAGCTCATCATCCTCTTTTAACAAGAGTTTGGCCTCCTGCAGAGACACCGGCTGAGAGAAGGAATGTTTCTAATTAAGCTTTTTATCAAGACAACCGGCTAATGAACATTAATATCATTAGTAGTGGTAAAAAACAAACAAACAAAACTGTCAAGGCTCAAGGCAAAATGACTGTCAAGACATATTTAACGTTTTTGCGAATACAGAAAATAAACCAAAATAAAAAGATTATAGTATGTCACAAACAATGACAGAGCAAAAAAAACTACATTTTCAACCCCTGTTTACACCAAGAAAAATAGATGGGGTCACTCTCATGAGATGAATGATAAATCCATTGACAGCCAATTACAATCAACTGATTTCAAAGAGTGTGCTTTATACAATGAAAATGATGTTGTTGCCCGATGATGTAGATACTAATGTAGTTATCATTGATTTTGAACGGACCTTAACTATCGATTCCAAAGCATGTCTTAGTCATTCAATGTTAGTCAATTAAATCAGCAAAAGCCAAAAGTAATGTTCAAAAGTTTGGGATCAGTAAGATTTTTGGAGAAAAAAAAAAAATGAATACTTAATTCAGTAAAGACATTTATAATGTATCTAAATAATTCTATTTCAAATAAAAATGTTATTAAAATTATTATGGTTTCCACAAACAGTGCATCACACCAGTAAGCCAGCATATTAGAATGCTTTCTGAAAGATCATGTGACTGAATACTGGAGTGATAATTCTGAAAAATTCAGCTTTGAAAACATAGGAATATATATTTAAATATATATATATAAATTATATATATATATATATATATATATATATATATATAAATTATATATATATATATATATATATATATATATATATAGTAAAATTGTGAAATATTACTATTAAATTAACTGTTATTACAGTATTTTAATCAAATAAATGCAGCAACTATTAAAAAAAATAAAATAAAAAAGACCGACCCGAAAATCTTTGAACAGCAGTAAGACTTGGATTCTCAGAATACATGCACAGCTACAGTAAGATTTCTTCGGTACTTTACTCTGTGTAATAACAAAAACATTTACTTCAGTGAAGAAAAAAAAGAAAAAAGGTCCAAACCTCTCAATTTCAATTTTATATACTATATAAATGTATGCGTGCGCAGTAGTATGCATGAGATTGCATCACAGCGGAGAATTCAAATGTCACAAAAGACCGTTTTTCTCGCTGTTCTTCCCCGCTGCTGTTCAGTTTGGACATGTACCTTGAGTGCATGTTTCCTCAGCACAATAATACATTTTCCCCACGATGCTATCAGAGCTGGAGTTAGTCATATTTTCCATGTGTTGTTAGTCTGACAACATTTAGCATGGAACAACATGCAGAGCGCGCATGAGAGCAGTTTCTGTGCAGAACGCCACGATGAGTTTAACAACGCTCGCAACAGATCATACATCATATACAGACTGGAGTAAGCGCATTTCAAGCTACGGACATATTGCAAATAGCGTTATCTCAGTCTTCATCTAGTTTTGTGTCTCTGTCTCTAACGTACCTTACTCTCGCGCCCAGATGCGTTCTCAAGTACCGAAATCTGGCACCAATTAGTTTAACGTGAATCGGTACTCTGTAGTTCCGACGCAACTCAGTCGGTGCCTTTAAAAGTACAGTGTTCGGTACCCAACCCTACTCTATACATTTAAAAAGATGGTGCGTTATCCATTTACAAGACTGACAAGTGACAATCGGTGACAAAGACTGACAATCAGAATGAACCAATAACTGCTGATCAACTGGCCTGGTTCATACATCTGCCTATTAATAATCATTAGCTCTACCAGGCCTACGGTTTTACCCATAAATCAGCTGCAGAACAAGCATGCCTTTCCTGAAACACTAGTGCAGTCTCCGAATAAATTAATTCATTTAAACATACGTTGCATTAATATGCTTATCAAATACACACCATTTCCCTCAAGCAAGCGAAACATGTTACAGCTACACTCTTATCTGCAAATGATCAATTCCAAGCTGTCTTGCAGTCCAAAGCATAGCGCTAGCAATGCCAAGGTCACGGCTTTAATTCCAACAGAATGCATAAACTGATAAAACTTATACCTTCAATGTAATGCAAGTCACTTTGGAAAAAAGCATCTGTCAAATGAATAAACATGCAAAAAAGTTGATTTTATGAAAAGATATCTGGCATTTATATTGTATTATTGTAATTTTACAGAATCCATAAAAATATTGTCATAACCTGCTTAAAGGGTTAGTTCAAACAAAAATTAAAATTCTGTCATTAATTACTCACCCTCATGTCGTTCCACACCCTTATTTATATATATATATATATATATATATATATATAAATATAATATATTTTTGATGAAATCCAAGGTTTTTCATCAATAGAAAGCAATTAAACCACCACATTCAAGGTCCAGAAAAGTAGTTAAAAACATTGCTATAATAGTCAGTTTGACTACAGTGGTTCAACCTTAACATTATGAAGCGACAAGGATACTTTTTGTACGCAAAAACAAAACACTGAACCAGAACGGCGAATAATTGAAGAATTGAATAAAGTTGTTATTTTTATTTGTTTTTACGCACAAAAAGTATTCTCATCTCATCATATCATTATATAGGTTGAATCACTGTAGTCATGCTGACTATTTTAATGATGTTTTTACTACTTTTCTGGACTATGAATGTGGTGGTTTCATTGCTTTCTATTGAGGATGAAAAAAAAACAGTTTATCACCTCTCAGTTTATCAAAATATCTTAGTTAATTGTGAAACGACATGAGGACAAGTAATTAATGACAGAATTCTCATTTTTGGGTGAACTAACCCTTTAATAATAAAATCCATCTGAAGGGTCTCTGAAATTAAACTTCTGAGCACAGATTAAAAAAAAAAAACAAAAAAAAAAACAGGCTCAAGATCAAAACCACAATTTGCCATTTTTAATATCATCTACAGTTCTGAGTATTCCCAGTTCTGCCCGCCTTTAGTACCTGCTGTCCGCTGCCTTTCTCCAGCCGGTCGATCATCTCTTCAAACTGCAGTGCCCCTACGTCCATCTTCTTCTTCAGCTTATTTACAAATGCCTCATCCTCTGAGTCCAGGTCATAATCCGGCTGTTCTGTGTCCAGACTGAACGCTGTATGAAGCAAGGGTAGATTGGAGAGAGTGGGAAAGAACAGTCAAAATAGTTTTACTGTGAACCAAAACCACAATAAATCATGATGAATCACTTGTTGTATTCCTCACTTGTAAGTCACTTTGGATAAAAGCGTCTGCCAAATGAATAAATGTAAATATTACAAGTTTGACTGCAGGCAACAAACAAACCACAGTCATTAAAAGGTGCGGTAACACTCTACAATAAGGTTCATTAGTTAACATGAACTAATAATGAACTGCACTTCTACAGCATTTATTAATCTTTGTTAATTTCAACATTTACTAATACATTATTAAAATTAGTTAATGCACTTTGATCTAACAGGAACAAACAACTGTATTTTCATTAACTAACATTAACGAAAAATTAGTAAATACTGTAACAAATGTATTGCTCGTGGTTAGTTCATGTTAGTTAATACATTACAATAAGGTTCATTAGTTAAAGTGTTACCAAAGGTGCAACATGTAATTTCTATGCCTCTAGTGGAATCAAATTGAACTGGAATCTGTTTGAGAGGCCCAACATGGCTGTGTTTACATTTAAAGTTGTAAATTTAACTTATGGACGAAATCTGAATTTCGCGTAAAACAATATTTTTTTAATAATAAACCCTTGTTTTTCCTTGCATTCAGAGGTGGATGCTTGGGGGTTGGTAATGTAGTCACGTGAGACACTTCAGGTCATTATACCAAATCATTCTAACTGGCTCAGACATTTCAGAATTACCAAAACAACATTTTAGATACTGTACAATCAAATCCCCTTTAGAGACCAAGTCATGCAGGTTATTTTGCGCATTGAGGCATTTATTTGGCAAATGCGTGTCCATCATAGTTTATGCGCATGCCATCTTATCATAAAAAAAAAGTATCCTAGAGCTCCTGCGAGTAGAGAACAAATTAAACAATATGTACATCATCTTTCTCCATTGACAGGCATTCAAAATTAGCCATGTGATCAGATAAAATATATTATATTATAATCAATGTTTTACCAGCGCTGAAGTTGGTTTTGAAGAGTTTTTTTTTTTAAAGTGTGAAACAGATTTGTACTTCTGTCTGTCTGCTCCCTTCGTGTCACAGCTGAGTAGACATGGGGCAATATGAGATATATATTGGGGCAGTATGATCGTCATTACAGATGGTTGGTGCACATTGCGTTCCCAAATGCAAATTATTAGCAACTCGAATACACAGTACTTGCAGAGCTGCATTTTCTGTGAATTGAAGCTGAAAGTTGCATTTTACTCCACGCAGCGCATCAGACTACATATTTATATAATTACATCACAAATGTTGAGATTTGAAGATCACACCAAGACACATTAAGTTACTGGGTAACTGGTGTATAAAACCATCAGTGGCGATTTTTACTCTCATTTGGCACTTTGAAACCTGGTAAACATGCTACTACTGTCCCGCAAATGGCACCACGAGATGGCGGTTTGAAGCAATCCGCCCGTGAAATAAATGCATTAGGAAATGTAACATTTTCCTTGTTTAGTGATTAAGGCCATTTAACATCATACAGTTACCAGCGCCCCCCTTCATCTTTTTCGAGGGGTTCATCTTCTTCGGCCAATCTACACACAGGTGACTGACTGACTGACTGACAGCTCGCATCAACCGGAAGGGGAGAGGTCGTGTTACTCAACGCTGCACACAGCCTGAGGGATTCCTGCACTTTCCATCTTTGACGAGACATAAAAAACAGCTCATACAGGAGGAACGGTATCATGGACATTTTCAGTGGTTTTGAAACCGAGACTTTTCAATCTGCCGTATACCTAGAAACCAGTAACTGGCCCATGCCTACAGCTGAGTAAAGTCAGTGGTAAAAGGTATGAAGGACACAAACCTCAAGCCCTCAATCTGAATGAGATATTTGGTTTGAGTAAAGGCTGAATGACTCACGCTGTATGTGAATGAGCTGTTTGGGCATCCTGAAGTCCCCTGGATAGAGGGACTCATAGTAGGCGATGTTGCTCTCAGCCTCTGGGACGGGAATGACCATGTTGTCCCTCTTCTCCCCGTACACCTGCTGAGCAGAGATCGCCCGCTGGAGATGGTGTTCCTACAAAAACAAACAAGATTTAATTAAGTTGCAAATGCACGTTTATGTGGGATTGGGTGAATGGTGACAAGTCATCAGACTAAATGCTAAGATTATCATAATCGCACTGACACCACTTCAAAAAAATTGTTTCACACTCATTAAGTCTTTAAGAAAGAGTTTCATACTCATTTCAGAGCAGCATATAGGACTGGAAATTCAATCACACCAGCAGATCCAATTGAATAAAAAATACATAAAAATTGCCCTACTAACAAAACAAAAATGGAATGCACATTTTAATGACAAAACTCATATTAAATACATTATGATGTTGGTTAATTGCCTGAATTTCACCTTGAGCTCATTTAGACTGCCTTATTTTGCATAATTGTTATATCTTCTATAATTAATAAATGATGCTCATATAAATGTAAAATATGCAAAACAAGTACCAATGCATAAATGTTAATACATACACAAATACAATGATATAAACAAAGAAAAAGCCCACCATGATAAATTTAACATCTCAAAGCATTGCAACCTCAAAAGTGGAAAGCAACAGTCCAAGTGCAAAACACAGTGGCCTGATGAGAAGTAGCAGTCAAGAAACAGTCAAATAGCACAGGACACTTTCAGCACAATAAATAGGGTACCACTACTACAAACTATGGACGCAACAAAATGGAAATTCACAAAGTACTCGGCCGAAGACAGAAACTAAATTGACCATTTAAACTTATTAAATAGCCAAGACTCAAATAGCTAAAACAACGACTAATTTCATAACCGCTTAAACAGAAATTCTGCAACCGACTAGTCTAACCCCATTCCCCAGACGGTCTGTATGTGAGGTCCATTTGAAAAAACGAAGAAAAAACAAAAAAAGCTATGAACAGTCAAAAAATAGATCAGATCAATGTATAGGTTTGGGTACCAAACTCTGTACTCTCATGCATACTACAGCGCACACAAATTTATTTTGTCTAGTGTGTAAAATTTCTAAATAAAATAAATGTTAAAATTGAGAGGTTTAGATTTTTTTTTTCTTTCTCCACTGAAAACCCCCGAAAAGTACCGAAAAAAGGTACCGGCACCGAATTTCAGGTACCGATACTTGTACTGGTTAAAATGTGAACGTACCCAACCCTAGTGAATTGTTTGCCTCGCATATAAAACCTCGCAGTAAACTTGACGTGTACTGACAACTACATTATTTAACCATATTTTCTGTGTTAGGATGTTGATATAGCAACTGTTCAAGCGTGAAGTAGGGACGTAACAGTATGAAATTTTCACCGTATGATAACGGTCTCAGAAAATATCACTCTTTCACGGTATATGGTATTAAATCAACTATTATTATCAGTTAAATGACCAATAAATGAAAGAAAATGTTTTATTCAAATTTCAATAATCAAAAACAATTCAATTTAACCGATTATGGATTAGATTAGAAAATTCAGAAAAATTCATTACAATTCAGAAATTCTGGTTTGACTTAATTCTCCTGGATTATTTAATACCAGTATATTATCCTTTTGTGTTTTGGCAAAGTGCCACACAGATTTGCAAAATAATTATATTCCTCAAACAATTTTTAAATATAATTTATAATAATAATAATAAATAATATCAAGTACATTCTAGTGAAGAGCTTCAGTGTGTATTTGACAATGGCTACGTTTCAATCAGCTCCCTAGTTTAGTATTCAGAGCACTGATCAGGGATTCGGCCATTTTAAAAGAGCCGTCTCAATTTTTCAACTGAAAAGTTCACTACCTAATAAGTCCCAAAATGCACTGTGAAAACCAGGGAGCATCAATGCTCACTATGTTCCCTTAACGGAAGTCATGAAGCACATAACTTAAAACACTGTCAAAAAGTGCCATTGGGGAGCACTATAGTTAAACATCTGTTTCAGTCATGGATTTCGGCTCTCCAAAACCATTTCGGCCCAAAACCGAAAATAGATTTGGACGAAAATGTCTGTGCATCCATACCAAACGCATCAACTGAACTTAACTAATCAGCTGTTGTGATCTATCCAACAATGCAAGGAAACCACTGCATCTGACAGATCCAGCTCTGCTGTCAAACCAAACCAAAACATTGGCATGCCAGTTACACAAAACTGCACATGCTCCACTCCCACACATTTACATTCACTTACAAGAGAGCAAACACTGACCTCTAACAAATTAAACTTGCATTAAAAAAAAGAAAAGCAAAAAAGTTTAGTGGTTGTTTTGTACACACACTCATGCATGTGTGAAAATGTCACTTACTACTGTGAGAAAAAAGCTGAATTTTCAGCAGCCATTACTCTAGTCACAGAAAGCTAGCAATATGCAATAAGCTGATTTAGTTTTCTATTATCAATGTTAAAAAACATTTTGACTGCTTAATATTTTTGTGGGAACTTATTTCCAGGATTATTTGATGAACAGAATATCCAAAAGAACAGCATTTGTGAGAAATAATTTTTGTAACCTTATAAATGTCTTTATTATAACTTCAATTTAATGTATCTTTGTTAAATAAAAGTAATAATTTCTATTAATATATATATATATATATATATATATATATATAAAATCTTACCCCAAATGGTAATATATCCAGTGGGAGATCTAGAGTTTTATACATGGGCTGTCCAAGGCTATTTCAGGAGGTCAATAGACCATGACAAGTTGGTGTATAACCCTAACCTGTCACCAAAAAGCATGAACAAAAATAATGAATTTATTCAACAAATTCATCTCTCCCGTCATTCTCATGTGCTATTAACATTGCAGCGCTTCCAGGTTCTACATCCGAACGCCGAATCATTAGCGTCACACACATATCGTGCTGCTCACAATACTGAGCCGGCGTTCAGTTGTAAACATGAAAGCTCTGTGGGTATATAATGTAGCAGAATGACAAGAGACAGACAAATTTGTTAAACAAAGTCGTTATTTTTGTTTTGGCACACAAAAATTATTCTCGTTGCCTCATATTAGTTCAATATTAAGGTTAACCTACTGTAGTCATGTTGACTATTTTAATGATGTTTTTACTACTTTTCTGGACCTTGAATGACTGTAATTCCGTTGCTTTCAATGGATAAAAAAAAAAAAAACTCTCAGATTATAAAAATATCTTAATTTACACCTGAAACTTAAACTTCAAACAGGTCAGCCAACTAATATATATATATATATATATCTCCCACCATTATAAACTATACAGGGAATTGTTAAAAAGTTAAAATTAACAACTGATTTAGATACAATTACATTTCACCGTTTTCATTATAAATATAATATGCAATATAGTGCATAATTTTTACAAAATGCGAGCAAATTTTTCTGGCTAATTATAGAGTTTATGGACCCCTGAATGACTTCCCTGAGGTAAACATAACTTTACGAGACATCGTTTACAAGCCGTTTTATTGATGCCTTTCCCCAGCTGAAACACTGCGATTACATGAGACGATACATTTCAGAGAGTTGTACCGTTTCTTCCAACATACCCTCGGATGTTCATTCATGCTTATTTCATGAAATGAGTAGTACAGGAAGAGGATCAGTTCACATGCGCCACCGTTTCACTTGAATTGAGGCACTGCAGCAATCAGTCACGCCACATTAAAGATCGCTAAAACAGCAGTGCTTCTCACAGACTTTACTCAGGCTCGCCCAGGTATATTAGAGACCGGCCAAGTATATTATGAAACACATTTTTGATTTTACTATTTTGTATCCACCTTAAGATAATGAAACCATCCACAACCAATTAACTAGTTGAAAATCTCCCCTCGCCCTACAAATTTCGTACTCGCTCATTTTGTGCGCTCGAGAACAAACTGTAAAACGTATTTAGCAATGATACAGAAAATTCAGCTTTGCCACCACAGAAACTATATTTAAAAATATATTCAAATAGAAAAAGTTTATATTAAATTGAAATAATATATCACACTATATTTTTGATCAAATAAATGCAGCCTTAAGGAGCATAAGACAATTTCAAAAATGCAAAAATGCTTAATTATTCCCAACATCACCTGCTCGATATCATCCAGAGTTAAAAATTCACTTTCAAACAGACTTGTTTACTACATGCATATATTATTTCCCCCAGCACATTCGCACACATTAATAGATCAAATGGGAAAGTGTGTATAATTCTCATTCAAGATATAAATCAAAGATATGTGGAACATGAACAATGTAGTTTAAAAACATATTGTTTTATTTCTTTGATTTTATGCATCAATTACCACAACTGAGAAACAAATACACAGACAAATGTCATGGGGGAAATAATTTTAAGTTTAATGGATCTGATCTAAATATTTACACAATCGTAGTTCCTGAAAGAGAAGACTGCATTTTTATTTCATGTCTATTATGTTTGATTGTATTATGCTGATCTACAGATGAAATGGAGATGTCAAGAGCTTCAGTTGCCTGTGCTGAGAAAAGAAAACAAGGCCTCATGTGCGCCCCTGCCCCGGTCAAATGGATCACTGCATAGACATCTAAACAGACTGGTAGGGCCAGATATGCTTCATCTGTCAACTCAGAGATGCATTCACCAATGCACAGAGAATGTAAATTATTCTCAGCATATCCTCATTAAGAACACACACAATTAAAAAGAAATACACTAATGCCTACATTTGACCCGACAGTTATTCTGACCAAAGCTTATGGCTCTTGGAAGAAAAAACAAAACGAAATAAATTAATAAACACTTAACTATTCAAATATGAAACAATACTACACTGATTGTTTTGCTGATGTTAATTGGCGATTTCTGTTTGGGGGGGGCAGAGATTGCCGCCCCCTTTGGCTCAGAGCGCGTTACTGCACCTCCATGGAGCCCTAAGATAATCAACAAAATGGCGGCTTTCCCCATGGTCACGTGACTCCTTTGTACTCCGTAACCCGTCTATCGACAAATATACTGCGTAGTAATCACCTCCGAGGTTATATTTGCAGAGAAAAACTTCTAATATTTGGGCCCAATATACTAAACCTCGACCAAATCGGACGGTAGCTACAGATTTGACGCTTTTCTGCAGGAGAAATGGCGGCCATTTTGTGTACACTGGCGCAGAGAAGCAAGGGACGCGCCTCTGACAAGAAAAATGAAATTATTTCCAAAATACATGACTCTAAGCAATAAAACGTACCGATTCTTCCTCTTTCTCCATCCCCGTAGGCATCTGTGGCACTGCCCGGTTAATAGACGCATATTCGTGCAGGTCGGGCAGGTCCTCGCAGCGGAAGACGGGTAGAGGCTTGGAAGCGTCCAGCGCCCGCGCCCGAAACGACAGTTTACTCATTTTTCTTTATAATTCGAGATGCAGCATAAATCTATCCGATCCCCTAATGTTCCCTACTGGTCCGATTAAAGTTCTCATGGATGATGCCGGTTCGGTGTCCAGCAGTGTACGGGTTGCTCGGTGGAGGTGGCGGGGCGAGCGGAGGCGCGAGGCCGGGTGTCGGTCGCTCTCTCTCGGTCTGTGTTTCCAGCGCGCTCCGGTCCCTGATTCCAGGCTCAGTGCGCCATGGCCAACATGGCGGACATTAAAAACACTCTTTAACGGTTCGCTCGTGCTCGGCGGCCCAACCCCCCGATCCCAGATCAGCCATTCCCACATGGGTTTACAACGCATGCGCCTATAGCGCGCGGAGGGGGAGGGAGTGAAAACCACTCCCATACCTTTTGCAGAGCGCGCCTCTTCAAAACATCTTTTTTCGACCGGTGTGCATTAGCATGATGTAACATTTTAATTGATATTAGGAATAATAAGGGTGTAAATAGACTAATAAATTCTATAGAAAACAACCAGAAGCCAAGAATTTCCTACTCAATCCATCTTTTAGTCAATGACACAAGGTAAAACAAGTGACTTAATGATAGGAAACACATTAAAGGGTTCATCCAAAAATGAAAATTCTGTCATTTATAACTCGCCCTCATGTCATTCCAAACCCTTAAGACCTTCGTTCGTCTTTGGAACAAAAGATATTTTTGATCAAATCCGGTGGCTCAGTGAGGCCTGCATTGACAGCAGGTTAATTTACACTTTCAAATATCCAGAAAGGTAATAAAGGCATAATTAAAACCAGTTCATGTGACTACAGTGGTTCAACCTTAATGTTATGAAGCGACGAGAATACTTTTTGCGGCAAAAAAACACATCAACAACGAATTTATTCAACAACATCACAAATTTTTTGTTTTGAATCAGTGGTCCGGAACATGAAAGTCACGTGATTTCGTTAAACGAGGCTTTGTTACATCAGAAGCGTTTCGAAATTTCAATGGTTCATGTGACTTTGGCAGTTTGATATGCGCTCCGAACCACTGATTCGAACCAAAAGATTTATAAAGCTTTGAAGCTTCATGAAGCAGTGTTTCGAAAATGGCCATTACTAGATATTCAATAAAATCTTTTGGGTTTTTTTGGTGCACAAAAAGTATTCTCATCGCTTCATAATATTAAGGTTGAACCACTGTACTCACATGAACTGTTTTAAATATATCTTTAGTACATTTCTGGGCATTTGAAATTATACATTAACTTGCTGTCAATGCAAGCCTCACTGAACCACCGGATTTTATCAAAAAATATTAATGTGTTCTGAAGATAAGCGAAGGTCTTACGGTGTGGAACGACATGAGAGTGAGAAATTAATGACAATTTTTGGGAGAACTAATCCTTTAATACTAAATTTTAGTGCATTTCATGTATTTTATTATTGTGTATTTGAAAAATAACATTAACTTGATTATTTCCTCAGCTACAGAACCTAGATTCTTTTCCATTTTGCCACAAACCATTTTAAATTAGCTGTAAATATATTAATATTAAAAATAATTTGATAATCTAACAAATGTCTTTACGAATCACTTTTGATAAATTTGCTGAAGAAAAAGTACTGATTTCTTAAAAATAAATACTGACCCTAAACTTTTAAATGATAAAGTGTGTGTACATATTTATTTTTGTGAGAACTAGTTTGAGGTTTGAGGACCATCGGAGTGAGGACAAAGAGTAAAGTGAGGATCTTTTGGCTGGTCCTCACTTTCTGACACCTCTTTAAAGGGCTGTGTTCAGGATTAAGACTTGGTTTTAGGGTTAAGGTTATGTTAATTAGGTTAATGAATGTCCTCGCAAAGATAAGCATACATGTGTGCGTGACAATATAGCCATATATTTTTTTGACCAAAAAAAGTCAAGAGGTGAAAAAGCAAACGTGAATATTTAAAATCATTCATTGTCAGTTAAAATGTTTGCATCGCGTGTTTGATGCAAGTTATTCAATCATACCTATGAAGTGATATTACTTTTCTGAACGTCTGGATGAACGTCTGGTTCATGTTACTGACCCAATTCATGAGACCAATAGTTAAACCAAAAGTTAGCGGTGACATATTTCACACGTTCTTTCCTTTGGTTTTATAAACTGAAAAATCATATTCTGTGCTTTATGCTGTCGACGCAGAGTTCGATTTGTGTTTGACTACAAACATTCCTTTATTAAAGTCCAACAAAATGATTTGAGAGCTGCATACAAGTTATGTTTAAAATCAAAAGAATTTTAACAGAATGGCCCGGTTTCACAGACAGGTCTTATCCTAAGCCAGGATTAGGCCTTAGTTCAATTAGGATATTTAAGTCGCTTTTATAAACGTGCAAGTTGCTTTCAGTTCAAACAGCCATTTTAGTCTGGGACTAGCTTAAGCCTGGTCTGTGAAACCGGGGACAAATCATTTGATTTTCACTGGGAAGCAATGCAGCTTGAAACATAGACATGTGAACCTTGTGTAAACGCTGGTTAAAGAAGATGACAAAGCCAAAATTTGCCTTGAAAAAGAGATTTATCCCAAGTTTCATCCAAGTGATGTTACAGCACAATCCAAAATACTATTCCCACTGGAAACAAAGACAAGTGCCTCATGACGGTAATGAGACGCCCACAAGATCATGTTTCACTGCAAAAACATGCAGCATTTCCCCTTCTGTCTGCTAAAGCAGTCCAATACGCTCTCCTCCTTACATCATAATAAGACCACAACCCATCAAGTAACAAGACAACATCCAGATTTAACAGCGTGGAATTATAAAAAGCCATGCATTAAGATCATAATGATGTAACCACATGTGTTGAAGTATTATCGTCCAAGATAAAGCACAAGAGTAGTTTTACCTCCACTCCCAGAAGACTGTCATTGCCCACAGGGGACCCGTCTGACCCTCCAGAGGGGCAACAATCCATCCGGCACCGTCCATCCCTGTCACACACATTAACAAATTAGCATTGACCATGACCACACTCTTGACCTCATGGGTGAAGGTTTTGCCATCTCTGGGAAAACAGCCAAATTATGACATAAGTGCAAACGCACACAGCGGTCTTGTACCAACAAAGGGGCAGTGCTGTGCTGTTTTTCCACATTAAATTAATAATAGACAAATCTGCAATAGCGCCACCGTGCTAAAACCCTGAACAATAGCGCATTTTCGGTGGCTTCGCGTAAATCCATATGACCGTTCACAATTATGTCACTTCAATCCGGATTTTACGTAAATGAAAAACGGGCGCTCGTGGAGCGGAAGAGAAATGTAAAAGCTGCTCGGCTAACCGAGAAAAAAAAAAACATCTAACAGGACAAAAAACGAATCGTGGCGAGCTTTTAAAGAGGATGACACGTAGACTCGCCGTTAATGTGCGGAGATGATGCGGCCATCTGCAGTCAAACCTTCTGCAGATATTTAACCTGCGCGAAAAGTGCACCTTCGTCTTTGTTTCAACCCACAAATAGCTCATAAAATCCAGACATTTCATCAAAGTGAGCAGTTACCAAGGCAGAGCTAATTTAGCAAGGGGTTTTGAGTTTATTTTCCGGGTTGATGTGACATAAATGATGTTGGGAATATGCTGACGCTCGCCTGCCAAGTTCAGTTTGACTCGCTCATTCAGCAGCCCTTTATGTTATTAAAACGACATTAATCGATCAATCCACTTGAAACGGGAGGCAGACATATAGTCAGGACTTACCAGTTCTAGATCCAGAGATCTCCACGGGTCTGTCCTGAATTTCTGTCCACATTTCAATATTTCAGACGGCGTAACTGTGTAACGCATCAAGGTGGTGTTTGGCAAACAAACGGCACAGTCGTCAGACATACTGTCTCTCTCTCGCTCTCTCTCTCTCTCTCTCTCGCTCGCGCCTTTGCCTTCCGTTCGACACAGCGATTAAAGAATCTCCTCGGTTAAATGAAGACAACGCAACCCCGTTAAGAGATCCGGCAGGGAAATGAAGGAGTTATTTGCGTCAGATTAAGGCTGTAAGCAGACCCCGGGGAGAGTCCGAGACTGCCACAGGGTTAATAACTTTGCAATGGCAGCGAGACGCCTCCTGATTGGTCAGCGAGTGGCACCAATCACCTGTGGGAAGCTTCAGGCATATGATCTAAGTGGCAGCGTGAAAAGATGCAAAATACACGTATTGTCATTTATGACAAGGTTTTGGTATTAAATAATACTATGATAAATAATACTTTGTGTTAGCAGGTTTTATGAACTTGACAAGAATATACAACAATGCTAAACATTCTATTTGTAGTCTGTCAGGGGCTAAATTTATATGGCCTTTAAATATTTTGTCATTAGTTTTGTGGCATTTAGTCCATATATGTTTGCTTTACCGAAGTTTATGGGATGTAAAAACCCGTTCACATGATAAGTCCACGTCAGCGTACGATAACATTCTGTTTATTATAAGCACGAGTTGCATTAAAGTCATTTATTAAGTGCGATTGTTAAAACATTATAGTTATAGTTATCCTTGCCCTTAACACAAAATGCACTTTTAACTGATGCATTCACAATTTAAAGTCTTTCTCTTGGGAAAGCAAAATCAAAAATATTGATGACTCATCCTGCACTACGCAGATTTTTGTCCAATCGTTTGGTCTCTGGAATGAGAATGCCCTCCCCCAATTACAACCAGCCACTGATTCGTATTGAGAAAAATAAAATCACCCACACAAGTCAAGGTTGTATTTAGTAAAACTCAACACTGTTTTATTGGCTTTATAGAAATTATGTCAAAATAAGAAGTCATTGGTGAATCTTGCTTGTGACTTTTTGTGAGATTATGGTATTTTCAAGTCAGAGCACAGAAAAGGAGGAATTTAATATTTACATATAAACATACAAAAAAATTAATCAAGCAACGGGACCTAAAAATGCATTTGATTGAGTAGTAGACAAAAGGGGAAACCAATGCTAAATGCACATGGTAAAATGCTAAATAAATACATTTATCAAATTTCAAAAGGAAACATAACATTTGTTGTTGGCATCTGAGTGGGCATTTTGGTCCAAAGTCAAATGTCACAGACTACATTAAATACAGTTTATGGAACTGTAATAAACCACCGATGTAAAATCTGGTTCATGAAGCCAAAACCAGTTGAGAACCACTAATACTATACAGAAGATCCATCAATTTCCCTCATATTTGGGATTCATCACAGTTGTCACAGCACTCTTGTAGATGGGATTCTCACCCTAAACCGAACAGAAAGACCAAACGTTCATGAGTATTAATATCCCAATATTCTTCCAATAGCATAAACAGTATGAACCCAACAAAATGTATTTATTTGCAATATTTAAAAAAATATCAATAAAGATTTGCACACCGTGTCCCATCTGGCATTCATCTTCTCTTTCTCGAATTTGGCGAACTCTCTGCGATCGTGAATAATCATGAGCAGCTTCCAGATGAGCAGAAGCGCTAAACCAATCAGAACGATTCCTGCGACCACACCCGCTACGATGGGGATGATGTCAGGGCCGGAGGGACACTCTGTGAACACAGACACAAAGCATTATGGTACACAAGATAAAACTTAGTTATCAATAACTATGAATTAAGAAATTAAGCCAGCATGAAATAGAAGTTGCAAAGTCTTTTCTTCTCTATTGTGATATCTATCCGAGTGATATGGAAGCTTGTTTCTGCCACTAAATACAAAGTAAAAAAGGTAAATGCGACTTTTAATCTCACAATTCTGGCTTCTTTTCTCAGAACTGAGAGATATAAACTCGCAATTGCAAGAAATAAAGTCAGAATTCTTACTTGTAATTGTGAGTTTATATCTTGTGATTCTGACTTTTTTTCTCAGAATTGTGAGAAATATACTCGCAATTGCAAGAAATAAAGTCTGAATTGTGAGATATAAACTCCTAATTTTTTTTTTCTCGCAATTGAGAGTTGATATCTCGTAATTCTGATTTCCTTTCTCAGAATTGTGAGACATAAACTCGCAATTGGGAGTTATGAAGTTAGAATTGCGAGATATAACCTCACAATTCTGAGAAAATAAAGTCATAATTCACACAAGTAATTATGTCAGAAATGATAGTTATAAACTCATAATTGAGGGACATAAACTCGCAATTGCAAAAAATAAAGCCAGAATTGCGAGATATAAACTCGTAATTCTTACTTTTTTCTTGCAATTGTGAGTTTATATCTTGCGATTCTGACTTATTTTCTCAAAATTGTGATATAAACTCACAATTGCGAGTTCTAAAGTCCAATTCTGAGGAAAAAGTGTGACACTCAGAATTGTGAGTTTATATCTCGCAGTTCTGACTTTATAACTAACAATTCTGACTTTATTACTCGCAATTGTGTGTTATCAAGTCAGAATTGTTCTGAGAAGTCATAATTCACACAATTATGACTTTGTCTCACACAATTCTGAGAAAAAAAAGTAAATTGCGAGATAAATTGCAAGACTTTTTTATTCATAAACAAGCTTCCGAAGAGTGAAATGGCTTCTCGAATGAGAACAAAAGCTAGGGCAGGATTTCATTTTGTGCCATTGGGAATTGATTGAATCATTGTTGTTTGCTATTGATCTCATGTGTGTGACAGGTTGCTGGAGGTGAGGGATTATTGTCCAGCTCTCGTGCCAATGCACATGACAAAAGTTGATGCAAGGGGGAGGAAAAGCGAATGTTTTTGATTGAAGATTATGAGGTAAAAATTTTTTTAAAAAATGGATAAATTATTTATAATAAACACTGCAATATTCTATAAAAAATAAGAATGGTCAATTTTGATTTCTTGGTGATTTATTATTATTATTATTATTATTATTATTATATCAATTAGGTTTTCATTTATGAAGCACTACAATATTCCATAAAAAATAAGAATTGTCAATTTTGATTTCATGGTGACTTTAAATAATAAAATCAATTTATATTTGAAAAAATATTTCATACTGGTACTTGGCAACATTTGTCCATCATTTACCTTTTTTTTCAGCCACACGGACATCAATCTTGTCATCATTCATGGTAGCGTAGGTGAAGAAGAACCAGCAGTCGTCGGAGTCCCGCTCTTTGCAGAGATTGATGTGGGGCTGGTCGGTGCGCTGAGGAAGATCTTCCTTAGAATTCACTGATATAACACTGAAGTTGCTGCAATCTTTCTGACATGTATGTTTCTTGCTACCCATACCAAACAGTCGGCACTCAACACAATCCCTTGAAGAAAAAAGACACAGGAAAGTATTTAGTGCTGCTAGCTAAGATTAAATCTGTTTTGGAGTACCACTGAAATTAGAAGAAAAGTTATTCAGATACAAAAATGACTACAAGCAAGTAGTTCAAACCACTGGGTTAGCTATGTTAGCCTAACCTCGCTAGCAAATGTTCTGCTAATAACTCACTTGAGTTCATTGCAAATTGTGGGGCAGGTTGGGCAGATTTCACATGTCGGACCCTGAAATTTTGGATCTGTACATATACACTTGCCGCACTCACAGGACCCCCGACCGCTACAGATCTGTTTGTTGCTAGCCAAACAGGTGGAGGTGTCCAGAGAGCAGTCGCACGCACTGCCGGTGTAGTTAGGTTCACAGACACACTTTTTGCATTCACATCGACCATGACCTGTGGGGAAAAATGTGAAAACCGTCTAAATTGTTTGAATAAAAAATATTTTCTTACGTATTATTTTTGTCTTGTTTTCCAGTACGAATATCTAAACATTCTTAATTCAAGATACATTTACTTGACAATGAATTATATAAAGATTTAGTCAGTTATTTTAAAAAGGAAACATACCCGTCAATGGGAAAAGAAAAATAATCGTGGTTTTCCTTTGAATTAAAGGGATAGTTCACCCAAAAATGAAAATTCTGTCATCATTAACTCACACTCAAGTTGTTCCAAACCTGTATGAATTTCTTTGTTCTGCTGGAAGGAAGATATTTGGAAGAATGTCAGTAACCAAACAGATCTTGCCCCACATTTACTACCATAGTATTTATTTTTCCTACTATGGTCAATGGAAAGAAAGAAAGTCAGTCTTTCTTTGTGTTCAGCAGAACAAAGAAATCCATTGAGGTTTGGAACAACTTGTGGGTGAGTGACAGAATCACAGAATTTTCATTTTTGGGTGAACTATCCCTTTCAGCTCAAAGCTAAGTGACATTTCAAAAGCAAGTGATATTTCTATACATTTTTCACACAAGAATCAATATCTTAAGTCATTTTGTCATATTCAGCTAATGTATCTTGATTTAAGAGAGATATTGGTACTGGAATACCAACAACAATACTGAGTAAGAAAATATTTCTTTGTAGTGTTCAAGCAAACGCAGCAGCTTTTTAGTCCATTAATGTCAACATGAAATCAAAATAGTTGCTATTTACTGAGAAAAAAACTAATTAAATGCTAGAGAAATAAATTTTAGAATTAAATACAGTATATTCTGTAAATAAAATGAGATGCGAATGCCATTTCATGTTTATTTTAACGGTGTTCTATATTTTTACATAAAATGGCAGAATTCATTTACAGCAACATTAAATTTGTAATTAATAAATTAGGTAAGGTCAAAGACAGAATTACAAATCCTCAAAGAGTCGTACCCCCACAGAGCGTGCCGTTGGAGCGGTCGCAGCTGAAGTTGTCGCACTCGCAGAACCTTCCGCTGTATCTCTCCTCTGGGTTGTCTTTTTTCCTACACTCGCACGTTCCACAGACACATTCTCCGTTGTTGCTGCAGACGTCTGTGCCGTTACCTATGCGACAGTTTGCGTCCAAATCATCTGTTTCGACCTCATCTTGGCTGCACTCACATAAACTGCCTAATCGGCCTTCATTACACCTGAAATGAGAAAGAAAACATTGAATCAGAATGACTATCATACTTAATTATCTGCATTTGCATATGAGAGAGAGTGACAGCTTCTCAAACCTGCATACGCCACACTCCAGGGTACCGTCGCCGGAGTGACACGCTGGGCTGTTCGGGATTCCGTCTTTGTGACACTCACATTCACAGATGAAGTTGAGGACAATCTCCAGCTCCTCAGTAAAGCCCTGCGGCTTGATCTTTATCGTCTCTGACTTGCCATTGGATGGACAACCCTTAGCTGTGATTTCTATATCAAACTTCACCTATGAGGAACAACACATTTTACATTCCACGTGGCATATCACTTATGGAAATGGGAATAGCCTGCCACCCCAGGGACGAATGTTTTTATTTGGGACATACTCTTTACTAAGGCCTTGTGCACATTACAAGACAGAAGCACTTTATGCACATTTAATGATTCACTAAAAATGTGTGCACTATAATTAAAAAAAAAAGAGTTATAGTGAAAAACAGTTAAAGGACATTTCCAGAAGTCTCTCCGTGAAGCATCACATGTGATTATTTTTTATATAAATGATTTTGTTTGTTGTTCTTTTGTTATCAGTAATGTATATTAGGGTGTTTTGTATGGAGGACCTGCAGAAATTAAAAATAAATAAATAAAGATATTAATAATAACCGACTTGATGAAACAAATATAATTCATTTTAATTAAATGAATTACGTTTTTCCTTCATTTATTATTTTCTGTATTTATTTTTATTCTTTTTAACTCTTATTTATTCTTTCATATTATTTTTATATTTGTTTATTTATGCATTCATTTATTTTTATGTATTTATTTCCATATTTATCTATCTTTACTTTTCCATGTGCAACATGGAAATGAGGGCGGCAGTCCTTGCCTAGCTCCTATGTATCATTAATTAGGAGTTCACGTATAGACGTGTCAAATCTAACTAAGCGATAGAGATCGGAGTTTGCTACAGGATGTGGCAGATCAGCTGGAGAGTTGCAAGTTATTTTCAAGATTCACATTAAGTCAAATTATTTTGTATAGTGCATTTTCGGATGTAGTATTTCAGCTAAAAACCTACATACCATTAGATTATCCGCATTGATTGTTTTCGCACTGATTTGCACAGAATGGAAAAACTTGTTGGAACTTGTTTTGATTCTATTATTTTTGGGCTCCTGTTTCCCACATACTGCCCTCCTCTCCCAGTCTTTCCTTTCGCAATTTCATTGGGTCTTGCTGTAGCTCCTCTGCTCGTGAGAGAAAGTCAGGTTGGCTGCGACTACTCGGTCTCAATTGGAACGTGTCTCAAAAGTATGCAAACTAGAAGAGGATTGATGAATGGGAATGAGCTAGAAGTTTGTTGCCATATGGAAAGAGCAAAGAACTTCTGTCTTGAGCTACAATAAGTTAGTTCCTTTACATGCACTGACAAGTTCAGGTAGCAGCTATTGCGTTCACTCTCTCACCTCATCCCCAATGGAGATGTTGGAGCATTTTGGCTGACTGTCACTTTTCTCGCTCACTCCGTTCTTGCAGTGGGAGATGTAGGAGATGGACACACCAGCAGGTAACTTGGTGTTGTCCAGAATGACCTCTGAGGACAAAGACTGATAGACAGAATTAAACACAGAGGGTATATTAGTGTTGGGAAAATAAAATATTCATTTAAATCCTAAATTTAAAGGGATAGCTCACTCTTGACAATTCTGTTCACTCAGCCTCATCATCGTTCTAAACCTGTACGAATGCCTTTCTTATCTGGGATACAAAAATTCAATCCTTCAAAATATCTACTTATGTTTTTCACAGAAGAAAGAAAGTCATATGGGTTTAGAGTGACATTAGTAAATGATTAAAGCTTTCTTTTTTGGGTGAACTATTACTTTATAATTCTTATTTTTCTGGGGCCGGTTGCATAAACATAGCCATTATGTCTTAAAGGATTAGTTCACTTCAGAAAATTTCCTGATAATTTACTCACCCCCATGTCATCCAAGATGTTTTATGTCTTTCTTTCTTGAGTCAAAATATTCCAAGATATTTTTTTCCATATAGTGGACTTCAACGGCTTCTAACGATTTGAAGGTCCAAATTGCAGTTTCAGAGCAGCTTCAAAGGGCTCTACACGATCCCAACCGAGGAATAAGGGTCTTAACTAGCGAAAGGATTAGTCATTTTCTAAAATAAAAAAATGATATACTTTTTAATCACAAATGCTCGTCTTGTACTAGCTCTGTGATGCATCACGCATTACGCTGTCATGTTGGAAAGGTCACATGTGACATAGGCGGAAGTACGGAGCAAGTGTTTACAAAGCGAACGTGCAAACACTAAGTCAAACAGCCTTTACAGAAAAAGGGTAAAACAATGATGTTGGACGATTTTGAAGTTGGAGGAGAAAATGAGATGGAGTTTTTTGCCCTACCGCGGTACTTCCGCCTATGTCATGGTTGACCTTTCCAACGTGATTACGTAATGTGTGGCGCAGTGCAAGACAAGCTTTTGTGGTTAACAATTAAATATATATATTGTGACGGTTATGGAAAGACCGCACAGTAAATGTGGACTTGAGTGGTGAATGTATTAACACACACACACACACACACACACACACACACACACACACACACACACACACACACACACACACACACACACACACACACACACACACACACACACACACACACACACACACACACACACACACACACACACACACACACACACACACACACACACACACACACACACACACACACACACACACACACACACACACACACACACACACACACACACACACACACACACACACACACACACACACACACACACACACACAGTGCTTACTGATACATGAGTTTATTTATGTCAACATGAGGAAATGAGATACCTGTGAAATGTTTGAGTGTTGTTTGTCCCATGATTTTTAGAGTCCTGACGGGAAACAGTGGCGGGAATTGTTGGTTCTGCTAAAGTTGGAATCTCCCATTTGGTAATTGAGCGGGGGTGTTTCAGAGACAACACGGCCGAGTTGTTACTGTTATATTCTGTTCAATTTAGTGGAAATATCAATGATTCTGTTGCATAAGAGTAGAATTATGTATTTTGAATATTATAACATCATGTTTCTTTTAGACTCTATTTATGGATAAAATGTGTAGTGTGTTGTATGTGAGTTTGTCCCTCCCCATGGGGTAATGGTGCTGGCCACCACTATATATGTCCCTGTCTGTTTAATGGAGTTAGTCTGTGTTTGTTGCTGCAGTGGAGATTGTGGCCTGAGGGTTGTAGGTATTTTGTTCATTTTGTTCATTTTGTTCATTTTGTTCATTTTGTTCATTTTGTTCATTTTGTTCATTTTGTTCATTTTGTTCATTTTGTTCATTTTGTTCATTTCTTTTTGTTGAAGTTATTTTTGATAAGATTGTATTTGAATTTTTTGTTTGAATCTAATTTAGATTTTTTTTTCTCATTAGTTTTTTTTGTCTTATTTGCTATTAATGTTCTATTGGGTTTGGATTATTTTTGTTTGTTTTTGTAAATTTAAATAAATACTTATTTACACTTGAATTTTTGTATTCACTCTGCCTCTGTTTAATTCAGCCATATGATTTTTGGTGCCCATATTTGGGTGACCTTTACACATATATATATATATATATATAATATAATACAATTATTTTTATTTATTTTTTTTAAATGACCAATTCCTCGGTTGTGATTGTGTAGAGCCCTTTGAAGCTGCATTGAAACTGCAATTTGGACCTTCAACCCGTTGTACCCTGTTTAAGTCCACTATTTTGAGAAAAATCCTGGAATGTTTTCCTCAAAAGCCTTTTTTTTTTCAACTTAAGAAAGACATAAACATATTGGATGACATGGGGGTGAGTAAATTACCAAGAAATTTGAATTCTGAAGTGAACTAATTATTTAAAGCTTCCTTTTTTGGGTAAACTATTACTTGTATATAGTTCTTATTTTTCTGGGCCCGGTTGCATAAACATAGCCATTATGTTAAGACATTGTGTTAAGATCTAGCAGTTGGAAGTCAGTCTTCTCAGTATCAAATTAGGCCAATCTACGGTTTTATGTAACTGATTTAAAAAGCTATGAACAGTCTTAAAGAGAAAAATTTGGATGTCTAGCTTGCAAGACTAGTCTTATGCAACCGGCCCCTGGTCGCACTTTAAGATCTATGAATTATGAACAACCTTAATACATTGCAACTGGCTGTAAAGTGAATTCCTCTGTGCGCAAGTGAAAAATAACTGTGGGTTTAGTTTCTTTTCCGTTGAACAATAAAAGGAAGTAAAGCTGACCACAGACAACCATTACTTCACACTTGATAGACATTTAAAGCAAAACTTGAACTCACATTATAGGCATCAATGATGAGCTGGATGACATTGGTGGAGGAGGCAGACAGTGTTCCCACGGTTGATTTGGGGATTAGAGCAGAGAGCTCCTATTGTACACACACATATACCCCGTTAATCAACACAGACTACAATCTGAGTTAAAACTGATGCTCATATTATGAGTTGATAAACATGATGTTGTTGCAGTCAGGAGAAGATATAATGCATGCATGCACACACCTGATAAAGAGCCCGGAATTGCTCTGTCACAGCAAAGATGGTCTGAATGTTGTTTTCACTCAGTTTGTCAACCAGCTGAGAGATGGTGGGGTAGTCCTACAAAAAATAACTGAAATGAAAGACACTCCAACATTTCCAGATGTCTGTCTGTCTTTCTATCTTGCTGTAAAAATCACACTTACAAAGTAGTTGCTCATGGTGTACATATTATTGGTAAGATGACAATTCCCATCATTTGGACGAACAATGCCACCCAGTTTTCCATCTCCAGCTAAATGGAATCCAGCATCCGTGGAAAACACAAGGAGACGAGTGACGTTCCTCCAGCCAATCTCTTTCTGAGAAACAATCAAAACACAGCAGACAGAACACAGCTTCTAATGGTCAGGTTTTGTCCGGACTTGTTCAGTAGCTAAAGAATGCTGCTCCTTATGACTCAATATGAATGATTAATGAAAGTGTTTCTTACTTTACAAAGGCTCAAACACACATTGACCACATGGTTAGTGTTTGAAAATGAAATCAGAACCCTCAGGTTATAGTCAGAACCAGTATATATACAGGGCTGGGTAGGTTACTTTTAAAATGTATTTCACTACAGATTACAAAATACATGCTTTAAAAAGTAATTTGTAACGTATTTCGTTACATTACTCAAGTTTAGTAACTTAATCCTTTAGAATACTTTGGAATACTGATAAGTGTGGAACAAACACAAAAAAGGTAATTGCAAGTTTTTATCTCACAATTGCATGATATAAAGTTGCAATTGTGAGTTATAAAGTAAGAATTATGAGATATGAACTCGCAATATTGAGAAAAGTCAAAACTATGATAAACTCACAATATTGAGAAAAGTCAAAATCATGATAAACTCACAATATTGAGAAAAGTCAAAATTATAAGATATAAACTGAAAATATTGAGAAAAGTCAACATGATGATAAACTCACAATATTGAGAAAAGTCAAAAATATGAGATATAAACTCACAATATTGAGAAAAGTCAGAAATATGAGATATAAACTCACATACTAAATGCACAACTGCAAGAAAAAAAGTTATTATTGCAAGTTTATATCTCACAATTGTGACTTTATAACTTACAATTGTGAGTTTAAATCTCGCAATTCTGAGAAAAAGAAGTCAGAATTGTGAAATGCAAACTCACAATTGTGAGGGGAAAAAAACAAATTGTGAGAAAAAGTTGCAGTGACGAGTGAATTATAAAATGACTCACAAACAACTATCACAAAACATGAAAACAGTCGTGGATCATCAGGTCATGACAGGACAGTTAAGTTGACAGTTGGGCAATTTTTTTTTTTGTTCAGGACTGTACTAAATAAAAATAACAACATTTTTATGATCCCTCTTAAAAGTATTAAAATGTTGATGAAACTTAACTCCGCTTTTTCAGACTGTCAGAGTCAGAGAATCACCAATTGCTGTTTAAATGACATTAAAATTCACAGTAATCACTTTGATAATCTAAAATACTTTTCAGATGTAACTATAATCTGATTACCACCCATTTAAAATGTAACTGTAATGAAATACAGTTACTCAAATTTTGTATTTTAAATACATAACTAAGTTACTTGTATTTCGTTACTCCCCAACCCTGTATATAAAGATGGTGATGAAGTAATTTCATGTACACATTATCTGAAAATTTGCATTCAACTACAGGATTGCTAAAATGGAAACGTTTGAAAAACTATTTTATTGGAACAAATAGAAGCTATTCACAGGGCACCTACTACAACACTGCATGTGCTAACATGTACTGGAGACTTTGCCTGTAGTTTTGTGGCATTTATGGAATGTTGAACTCGACCCACCTTGCAGACAGCAGCTTGCATGATTGCATCAAATCCTGCCTCGGGAGAGTCCAGGTTTCCAGAAGTTCTCTGTTTGCTGACTTCTTGGGTGAACAATGCGCTGTCGTTGGTCAAGCTCAGGACGTGTTTGTAGCTGAAGGGTTCTGTGCAGTTGTTTGGAAAGCAAGGGTTCAGCATATACTTTGGCGTCTTCAGAATGAAAGGCATAACAAGCTTCTCCAAGAATGAACCAAAACCTGCAAGCAAGAGTTAGAAGATCATTTAGTTTTAAAATCATATCAGGTGAGAATGTGAGACTGCGTGTCCTACTAACCGATCCGCAGATCTTTAGTGATGTTCCGCATCTCATTGGCAAGATCGGCTCCCAGGTTCTTGACATTCTCGAGATTAGTTCGCATAGAGTCACTGAGGTCCATCAGGAAGTACAGATCGATGGGATAATCCTCTGCCCTCTTGAAGATGAGAGTAAACTTCTGCGGTTCATCTGTTGAGTGACAATGATGAGAGAGAAGTAGAAATATCAATGTTGCTCAGTCACATGCCACTTCTCCTGTGAGCTCAGATAATCTTGATTTTTTGTCAATATTCTTTCCTGAAAATCAGATTTTGTTCATAAAATCTACAATGTTGAAATATGCTATTAGCAGTTTGCTAAACTAAGACTTCTATCACTATGTTTACTAATAAAGGAGAAGTTCACTTAAGAGTAAAAAAACAAAATTTCTGCCATCATTTATTCACTCACATGTCTTTGAAAATCTGTATGACCTCTTTCTTGATTATGCAACACAAAACGTAAATCCTGGAAAATCTTCCATAGGCTAGTGAATTAGGAATGCCAAGCTCCAAAACAAAGAAAGGGCATAATATAACACAAAAAGACGTCCATTTAACTTGTGAATGAATCTAGACATATTCTGAAGTTATACTATAGCTCTGTTTGACGAACAGACTTGAGAAATTTGAGTTGTTGAGCCTGCTACCGATATTATTTGAGTTCCGCTGATGAACTCGAGAACAAAATCAATTCGATTCGTGAACTTGCGCGGCGAACTAGATCAGCTGATTCTTTGAAAAGATTCGAACCAAAAGAACGATTCGTTCGTTAATCAGAATCGCCGCTTCTATCGCGAACATTATTGCTGTCTTCACGTGCTATTGGAAATTTCCTACTTCCTACTTTTGAAGTGGTGATTACGTGCTTTGTTGTCGGAAAGAACCAAGTGATACAGTTTTAATACTCGCTTATTTATTGGTAAAATCTTATTAAAACCAAAATTATATTTAGCGTCCCATTCATTGACACATTTATAAACATTCACTGCGCTGTCTCCATAGTCAGCTTGCTGACAATTCTGGAATTTCTGACAAATACACGCTATTTCCGCCGTGGATGGAATATACAATACGCCTGAAATGATTATTCAAGCAAATATGCACTACTTTAAGGACAAGACAGGGATAGCTGCTTTGGAAAAATAAACTAATAAAGAATCGTTCTCCCCTCCGCCATGTTTAAAAGTTTATGGCACGACTTGAGAGCTGTTTCTTTTACAAATAGTTGGAATGACGCTCACTTGGACCAAATTTCTGGTACTTTTATGTTTTTTTGTCATTTTTCATTCACAGACATCCTCTCAGTCCTCATTCACTCCATAATGAAATTGGCCAATATGTTCTTCTGAAATTCTCCTTTTGTGGTGCATGGAAGAAAGAAAGTCATACAGTTGTGGAAGAACATGAGGGTGAGTAAAATGATGACAGCAATGTGAGTTTGAATGAACTTGTCCTGATTCATATTTCACAACACGGATGTTTTATTGTCCTCATGTGTTATTGTCCTTATTTATCCTCACTTGTAAGTCGCTTTGGATAAAAGCGTCTGCTAAATGACTAAATGTAAATGTAAATGTTATTGGTTCACAGGTGGGGTCCAGTACCTGATCGGAGATTCAGGGTGAGTTTCTGTGGCTGAATCTGAGTGATCTCTTCAGGCCTCAGTTTCTCTCCTCCGTTACGGTTAGTGACAGGTTTGTTCTTGTCGATGGAGACAGATCCTCTAGGGTTTTCTATGCCTAGTGGAGTGCAACCAGCCTTTTGCAGAGACTCTTTTTCATCACAGCGTGATGGTTTAAAATCCTATTAAGATGCAAGCAGAGACTTGCTAAGTTCACATGTTCCAGACCATCTTCCAGAGAAGTTGACAATCAAATGTAGACAAAATAACTTACTGGATCTTTGCACCACACGCACTGTGGCCCGAGCTGAATACACTCTCCACATGTTTTGGGATTTGCAGAAATGCATAAATTGGTGTCTGAGCACAAAACACATACGCAACAACTTTATAAGACAAGATCTAACATTTTATGTCAATGTCATTTATTTCAATTTATAACAATGTTATGTGAGATCATTAAATCATAATTTCCCAGCGACTAAAGCATTATGAAAAGAAAAGCCAACAACTAGCTCTTTGAAGAATAAAGAGAAAGTTTTTTTAAAGATGTTTTTCTTTGTATATTGCCAAAGCAGTTCACTTTTCCCCCACAATATTACTGAGATAAACTCATAAACCTGAACTTTAAAAGAATGTCTCCTAAGGCCATAGAAAATAGCTGTGTGGTTGGCGATAAATTACTTTAATGTTACCTGTTTTTGCTCTGACATGAGAGACAAATCCTAGCAGAGCTGATATTAACAGTACCCTCGTGTCCATCTAAATGCAGAAGAACCTCATAAATTGCACAGAATCAAATCATTACATAGGGACTAATCACTTATTTACAAATACACACAATCCTTGTCTGACATTCACATGGTAAACTTTGTGAATGATTGTTCAATATATTTTTAAAATACATTTTTCATTAAGAAATATATCATTCTTTGCACCAAAAAGTAGGTTGCGGTTAAAAAAGAACAAGCAGACAGGAGTGTCTCTAACTCAGAACAATAAAAGAGATTGTTAATCATTGACTTTGATAACAAATAAGATTTTGAGCAAGAAATAGGTCTGTTAATCTGATTAATGTACAAATACATATACTGTAGGCTACACACACACACACATACATACACTTATATCTAAAATAAGTGGAAATACATAGTGGAAAAAAGCTTAGTTACTTACCTTAACACATGCTGCTAAGACTCTTTCAAGAGATGTGTGTTTATGACATAAATGTTGATATGATCAACTTTTCCTGATGTCTTGAGTTACACTCCAAGTTACAGTACACCTTAATAGTCCTGTAAGCATTTGAAGAATGTGTTTCAGAAACGGCACACAAAAAAATAAGAACGGTTTTTACTCGTGTGTGTGTGTGAGGTGTGCGAGCAGGTCTTGTTCAGTAGTTCAGTGCAGCAGCAGCAGTCTCACACCTTACAAACACAGGAAACACAAACTGAAGGCTTATGTGATTTGGGCGGGACGAGTCAAGAGTGAGGCTCCTCCTCTAGAACAGACTCGCATTAGAAAGAATAGACTTATATCAGGACAAAAAGTCCAAATAATTCTAATATAATATGTTTATATAACTTCAGGGTTGGGGAGTAACAAAATACAAGTAACTTAGTTACGTATTTAAAATACAAAATTTGAGTAACTGTATTTCATTACAGTTACATTTTAAATGGGTGGTAATCAGATTACAGTTACATCTGAAAAGTATTTTAGATTACCAAAGTGATTACTGTGAATTTTAATGTCATTTAAACAGCAATTGGTGATTCTCTGACGCTGACAGTCTGAAAAAGCGGAGTTAAGTTTTATGTTTTCGACTGTTTTCGTGTTTTGTGATAGTTGTTTGCGAGTAATTTTATAATTGTAAAAAAGGTCACTGCATCTTTTTCTCACAATTTGTTTTTTCCCCTCACAATTGTGAGTTTGCATTTCACAATTCTGACTTCTTTTTCTCAGAATTGCGAGATTTAAACTCACAATTGCAATTTATAAAGTCAGAATTGGAGATATGAACTTGCAATACTGACTTTTTTCTTGCAATTGTGAATTTAGTATGTGAGTTTATATCTCATAATTCGGACTTTTCTCAATATTGTGAGTTTATATCTCATATTTTTGACTTTTCTCAATTTTGCGAGTTTATATCTCATAATTATGACTTTATAACTCGCAATTGCAACTTTATATTACCCAATTCTGAGGGAAAAAGTCAGAATTGTGAGAAAAACTTGCAATTACCTTTTTTTGTGTTTGTTCCACACTTATTAGTATATCAAAGTATTCTAAATTATTTAGATTAAGTTACTAAACTTGAGTAATGTAACGACATACGTTACCAATTACTTTTTAAAGCATGTATTTTGTAATCTGTAGTGAAATACGTTTTAAAAGTAACCTACCCAGCCCTGTATAACTTAGTATAAAAGTTCCCATAATGCATCACAAATCTTTAATCAGCACATGGATATCATGGTTATTATTGTGACCTTTAACCCCTCAAAATGCAGTTCCTCAGAACATCTACAAAAATCACATACCTCCAGTTTCACAGACGAGGCTTAAGCTAATCCTAGGAGCAGTTTTAACTGAAAGCAACTTACAACATGCTAGCGCCATTGTTTTGTCTCAAGATGCACACCAGCAATGTGTTTTTTTTTCTTCTAGTGTACGTTAATAAAAGATAATTAAATGTCTAATTGAAAGGCTTAGGCTATGCCCCTTCTGTGAAACCGGGCCTTAAAGAGCAGTTTATTTTTGTAACATTCAACCAATCAAATATGCAGCAGTGATATGAGAGAACTCTCAAACACTTAGCAGTGCATTAAAGGTCATTGGGGGAAAACCACATATTGCCTGCGTTTGCAATACTTCCTACTTCTAAAGTATACAGCATGTATGATATGCGCAGAATACCCAGACTGCATATGGAGCTGTTAAATATTTATTATGGAATAAAGCTTATGGTTTTAAGTTGTAAATAGAAAACAGTGTATAGTTTATAGTGCATATAAGCTATGCTGACCTATTCTAAACAGTCATAATGCGCAAATAACAGAGGTTTTATGTAAGAATTCACGTTGCTTACAAAAAACAGGCAAACTGTGTAAACATTTTAAATCTCCATATTAGAATATAAAGACCTTACATTGCATTACGAACCATGCTGACCCACAAACACACACCGACAACAATGCAGTCCAGTGTTTTGGGTTCTTTATTTTAATAAATATCTCCTAGACACAAAAGACAGTGGGCATGATGCAAAAAAAGAAAAGAAAAAGGCACTTTAAAATGCAAATTCTGTGTGTGACGTGATTAAACTTTTAAAAGCTTTAAAGAAAGTAAAAAAAGTGAAACGTTATCTTTTGTATAACACTGATCTTTACAAAACAATAATTTGAGCAGTTAGGCATATTTATGAACAATGTTAAATTACAAAAACAGATATGAAGCATGTCCACTTATGGAGACTAACAGAAACAATACAGGTCTTGCACAGTAGACGTAAATATTTGGCATCAGTGAAAGAGAAATTCGGGACCTGAGATTTCATTTCCTCATTCTTAAAACAAATTTAAAACCTGAAGATCTTTTCATATGACTTTACAAGTATGCTTTCGATAATAATAATATAGTTGATTGTTCCATTCACGGACAATAATGAAAATGTCCCTCTAACATGTCAAACAACTCAAATGTTGCCAAGGCATTTAAATCAAACACATGATAGATGAAATTACAACAGATGTCTATTATTTTGGACAATTAAAAACATACTAATCTGTCCATTTTGGATTCATTAATGTGCACAATTAAAAAGGTCACTAAACCATCCGACTCGCAGACCAAAGAAAGGCGACACGAGAACACAGACCTAAACATTATAGACTGGACTCAAATCACCCAGAATTATGCAGACAACATATGAGTCTACATTAAAAGCACCAAGTGTACAAACAGCAGTGGTCTGCTACAGCTACCTACTATACACCAGTGACAGGACACTCCATCCACAGGTTCAGAAAGATTCCTGTACCATCATAAGACACAAACAACTAGATATTGGACTAAAGTAGGTGGGTCTGGTAATTGTGTCTTGTCTTTTTTTTTTTTATAACATTCTTAATGCTTTCTTGACCACATCTCACTTACAAAACCCCTGTCATCTAACTCAACACGACTGGTTTTAGCATTCAGGAAAAACAAGGCAGATCTGCGGCTAAAAATCAAAATTGAAAATGTCTAAGATTGCATAAAAAAAGTAAAAACTCAAGTTTATACATATTGTACAGTTCCACAACAATGCATAGAAACACAGGTTAATAGATTATACTGAACAGTGGCAAATGCACAGCCAAATGTGATTTAAAAACAAACAAAAAAAGAAGACAATTAAAAAAGTGAACTTCAACTCTTCCGTTCCTCTTGAATTGTTCTGCATTCAGTGTTGCTTGGAGATGGACAGACTCGTCCATTATTTGCCCTCATATTTAGGGTTGACCACTGTTGTCACAGCACTCTTGTAAATGGGGTTCTCACCCTGGAGACCAACATGAAGAGATAATTAGATCAACTACATTTTAATACAACTACACAACGGCCAGGTTAGGACACTTCACAGCACTTCACAGTAAACTTTGGTTTTGAAAAAAATGTGTAGACAAAAACCAGCAAGCATTACAAAAGGCACACGACCAAACACAAACACGGTATTTGTAATCATTTTGTATATGCAGCAATGTAAAAAGTTTGTTTAGTATTGGACATTTTTGTATTACACTCTTTAAAAGGAATAGTTCACCCAAAAGTGAAAATATACTTTTCTTCAGGCCATACAAGATGGAAGTTTAATTCAACAAAACTGATTTGGAGAAATTTAGCATTACATCATTTCCTCACCAATAGATCCTCTGAATGGGTGGCGTCAGAACGATAGTTAAAACGGCTGATAAAAACACCAGTAACAACAATTAACGTATTGTGAAGTGAAAAGCTGTGAGAAATAAATCCATCGCTAAAGGGTACTTCACTCCTGGCAAAATGGGCTATCGATAAAACTTGGCTGCCTATACAGTAGATGGGTGAAAAAAATATTGAAATTTGTGCAACCTGACAAGAGAAAACAGGACGAATGCTGTCGTCTTCCCATTTGTCAAATAGGTAAGAAAACCTATAATGCACTATCCAAGGCGACTCACACCAGTCTGCTATGGATACACTTAACCAGAGTCAAATACAAAACTTTAGTCATTAGTGTCGACTTCCTGGGTGCAAGAATTCAAGGGGTAAACATTTAGCGGGTGTGAGTTATTTTCGGGTTCCGGCGCTTCAAGGCCGCAAAGAATCAATATGCAGATAACACCGCCAATGAAACTTTAAAAAAATCTGTGTTTGTAGTCACCTTTTCAAACCGGATAACTACAAACAGTGTTTTAGGTCCAATGGAGGGGGAAAACTGAAAGAAAATGCCATTTCTGTCAGGTCCACCCAACCCCCCAAAGAAAAACATAGTCATGTTCAGGAAAGCTGTTGCCATCGTGTTCCATTTTATCATAATGCCGTTTAAAGAGTAGACAAATTATGAATTTTCAGTGATGAACCTACCCTCACAATAACTGTTAATAATCCTCTATCGGTCCGACTGTCTGTGGGTGGGAACAAATATAATCTGTAGTTTTGCATTATCCGGCGGACTTTTTCTGACAAATAACCATAAATTTCTCAGTGCAGATAACACGGACAACGAGTAAACATGGTTTATTTTCATATACTACAGACACTGTAACAATACAAAGTTGTTGAAAATCTGCGAAGTTACGCTTTAAGTTATTTTAAACCATTGCCTCTGGTCAAAATACAAGTCCATAAATGATATTGCTTCCTCCAGGAAAAAACAAAAACAAAAAAAGTCCATCCCCTCTTATCCTCTCGCATCAAAATCCACAAACATATTTGTTTTGAACTGTTTTCACATATAAACAGTATATTTTTCTCCTGATTCAGACCAAATTCAAGTCAATGGATAGAGGACTCTATCTAGAAGCAACAGTTTGACATAAAAAACTTCTTAATGATGGATTTGTTTCTTACAAACACGTACCTTTTCACTTCACAAGATGTTAATCAATGGACTGGAGTCATGTGAATAACTTGTGGAGTATTCTTATGTTTTTATGATCCGTTTGAACCATCATTCTGACGGCACTCATTCACTGCAAATTTCTTCAAGTCTGTTCTGATGAAGACACAAACTCATCTAAATCTTGAATGGCCTTCACTTTTGGATGAACCATTCCTTTAAGAATCAAAAGTTCACCCAAAAATGAAATTTCTGTCATCTTTTACTTGTTCCGAAGCTGTATGACTTTCTGTGGAAACAGAGTTTGAGCTTTTGTGTTTCACAGATGAAAGTCAATCAGGTTTCTGAATGATGACTGAATTTTTCATTTTGAGGTGAACTCTCCCTTTTAACACACTTTCACATTGTAGAAAAGGCATGGCCTAAGAATTAGTGAATTAGATTAAATAACTGCAAATGACAATTTACAAGTCGTACATATTATACACAGGTCTGAGGTTGTTGTTAAAGTGACAGAGAGATAAACAGACAAAAAGAAGGAGAAAAAGCACATGCAAGGAGCCAAGAAGAATACAGACTCAGAGTGTGACGCCCTTATTTCCATAACTTGGATTCTGGAATTTATTAATGGGGCTCTTGTATATAGGGTTCTCTTGCTAGATATGACAAGAAGAAAAGGTTTGGAGAGAGAAAGGCAGAAAAAAACATGACAGAATGAAAAAACAGAACAGAAGAAAGAAAAAGCAGACGGGCTGGCAGTTTTTATAAATTCATTGCAAAAGGCATATGACAATACATTTATGAATCCTCTAATTTGTTCATAACTTTTTAGCAAGTAAAAGGACTTTAAGTATCATTCTAAAACGTGCAGCTTCAGTTGTCTTTTTGCTGTGAAATCTTGAATTATTTTTAAAAACATAAGAATAACTTTTATATTATTATTAATATTTCAAGATGAACATTTACTGGACTGAAGCAACTTAGGCTTACTTATCCATACAGTTATGAAAAAAACCCAATACATTTTATGTAAAAATGTATCTCAAATATGATACATCAGGCTTTTGAGGAACATTTATTTGTGCATCTCTCTGTATTTTGCCACCCAAAATTTAAACTACAGAGTTCATCTTAAAATTAAGCATTTAAATATCTAAATATTAGACATTGAGAGATATAGAGTGACAATGGATATTCATTTTATACATATACAAGCCATCAGAACTTCATACTTTCTGGCCACATAAACAACATCTGCATCAAACTACATATTTTTATTTCTCTCTTCAAATGCTCCATATTCTCACTATACATTACATGGGCCATAAAAGCCTGATGTACCAAATATGATAAAACACATGCAACTTTTTTATTTTGTCAAAAAGGTTCAATAAACTGCTTTATATCAAAACTCATTCTTTTCAGACTATTATTTCATGTGTCAGACTTTACATGGTTAATATACCGGACTCCCAATTGATAATACTACTTCTAAATGAAATCAAATGACTACACAAGTACGAACATTGACAATTTTTCTAACGTAGTAATTCTATCTGATGCAGTAAATTTTAAACAGACAAGCCACCGAGCCAAAGAAAAATGTTCTTTCTGTGTCCGATTCTGCAATATCCTGTAGGACTCATTAACTGCAATACTAGCAACCAGCAGGTGGCAGCAGTGACTTCCCCTGGTGCCAGAGAGGCCACACCCCACACAGTGAGGCTGGATTTCTCACTGCAACTAGCTGCAGTGTGCTTTATTGAAATGTAAAAAATCTAACTATATCAAGAAATATTACGTGTAATATAGATGTTTTTACGTAAATGATTTAGACCGCTTTCTCTCAGCTGCTTAAGTGGCAACATATGGTACAACAATGAATATAACTTTAAACGGAAATGAAAATGAAATGTAATGCAAATTAGAGAAACATACCGCATCCCACTTGGCATTCATCTTCTCCTTCTCGAACTTGGCGAACTCTCTGCGGTCGTGAATAATCATGAGCAGCTTCCAGATGAGCAGAAGCGCTAAACCAATCAGAACGATTCCTGCGACCACACCCGCTACGATGGGGATGATGTCAGGGCCAGAAGGACACTCTGTGAACACAGGCATAAAGCATTATGGGACACAAGATAAATACAGTTTTAAATCGAGATCTACTGGGGCCGGTTGCACCAGCTGGACGTACACCCGGTCGTAAGACTAAGCTTAACGGAAAATGTGTTTTATGTCTGGTGCGTAGCGCACGCCTGAGACCAAATCTTACACCTAGTCAAAGGTAGGTGTAAAGTGAGAAGTGTTGACTTGTTTCCATGATGAAAATAAATGCAAATAAAAACGTTGAGATGATGGCACGTTTGGTATACAGGCTCCACGATCAGTGGGCTGTCGTCGTGTTTTTCAGAGCTGTCCTCGGTACTAAAGGCGGGTCGGGATTATCTGCTAAATTTGAAAGCGTTATTAAAATATAACTTGCTCTATAAATTTGTGGAGGCTACTCTGTACACCGTGTAAACAGGTCTAGCCTATAACTTGCTCCATAAATTTGTACTTCGTGTAAACAGCTGTTATCTTTTGCCACATAAAAATCTTTTTTTTATTCATTACTGAATTGTTTTGCTTACATACCAAAATATGCATATACTTACTGAATTGCTCAATAATTTTTCTTGTTTTACAATGAGTAACTGATTTTTTTTTGGCTCAACAGTAATTTTTCATCTTTTCGTTGGAGCCAATAAATTCACATTTGTAACCATAGTAACACGAAGGTGTCTCAACTAACAGTGCTGTTGAACATATCAGCGTGTACGCCCATCGTCTACGCAAAGCGTAGCTGCGCCTAGTCGTAGTTTTAGATGGTGCAACAGGTGTAAATATTCATCGGAAAGCTGGACGTAACTAAGTCCAGAGTAGAGCTTACACCCAACTTTTTTACGTCCAGCTGGTGCAACCGATCCCTGGTGCTTATTTCATCCCGCACTTACCAAGGTCTTTCGCCACCTGGACCTCAATGGTGCTGTCTTCCTTGGTAGCGTATGTGAAGAAGAACCAACAGTCATTAGCATCCCGCTCTTTACAGTGATTGATGTAGGGCTGGTCATTGGGCTGAGGAAGATCCTCCTTCTTCTCCACTACGATAAGATTTAAGCCGCCGCAATCTTTCTCACATGTGTCTTTCTTCTCACCAGTACCAAATGCTCGGCACTGGACGCAATCCCTGTGAGGAAAAACACAGGCGAATATATTTAGTGCGGCTAGACGAGCATAAGCCGGTTGTTAAAGCAAGTGTTCTGCTAATAACTCACTTGTGCTCAGTACAAACTCCAGGGCAGGTTGGGCAGATTTCACAGGTCGGACCCTGAAACTTTGGGTCGGAACATTTACACACGCCGCACTCACAGGTCCCCCGACCGTTACAGATCTGTTTGTTGCTAGCCAGACAGGTGGAGGTGTCCAGAGAGCAGTCGCACGCACTGCCGGTGTAGTTAGCGTCACAGATACACTTCCGGCATTCGCATCGACCGTGACCTGAAAAGATTTATCTTTAAAACTTAATCACTTACATACGTCACCCTACTTTATTTAGTTAATGTCAATTGAAATGTTTTTACGGTTTTAGTTAAACCACGAGCTGATGTTTTATTTTGTGTGTGTGTATCCTCGGACTGATACACAAAAATGTAGTCGTACCTCCACAGAGCTTGTTGTTGGAGCGGTCGCAGTTGAAGTTGTCGCACTCGCAGAACTTTCCGCTGTACCTCTCCTCTGGGTTGTCTCTTTTTTTGCACTCACATGTTCCACAAACACAGTCTCCATTGTTGCTGCAGATGTCTGTGCCGTTATCCATACGGCAGTTTGCGTCTAGATCTTCTGTTCTCACCTCATCTTTGCTACATTCACAAGTTCTGCCGATACGTCCCTCATTGCACCTGAATATGAGCAGAGGTAGATTGATCTCAGTTGAGAGTGTGGACTGTATGGATAACACCATCAGTGTCAGTATAAAACTCACCTGCATGCTCCACACTCCAGGGTACCGTTGCCGAAGTGACACGCTTGGCTGTTCGGGATTCCGTCTTTGTGACACTCACATTCACAGATGAAGTTGAGGACGATCTCCACTTCCTCAGTAAAGCCGAGCGGCTTGATCTTTACCGTCTCTGACTTGCCATTAGATGGACAACCCTTAGCCGTGATCGCTACCTCAAACGTGACCTATGAGAAAAATACATATTTTTGAAATGTTACTGTATTTTTATGAGCAGTTTTTGTAGTTTTAAATCATGTAGCTGCACAATTTCATTTCTTTAAGATAAAGAACTAGAACTTTTTAATAATCATTCTAATGCTATGAGAATAGGGAACTCCACACCACAACAATAATAAAAACCACACAGAGAAACGATATCGTTGGAATCACTTTCAGAACTATTTTTTCTGCTGATGAATGAACATTGACAGCCAATCAGAATCCACTTTAAAGAGGCCATATTAAGCCCTTTTGCAGTCTTGATTTTGACTTTGGGGACTACCTGAATAGGTTTTCATGCAAAATAAACGTGTTTTTCACATATTTTAGATTGTTCGCAGCACCTCTCTTCCAGTATGTCAAGTAATGATTAATTTATGAAGCCCCTCCTCAGAACAGAGCAATGTGCTCTGATTGGCCGGCTGGACAAGTATGTTGTGATTGGTCAACCAACTGCTATTTAAGTGCACGCCTCTTACCATAATCGCAAGTTTAAATACACTAAAACTCTGTCTTGTCTTTTGCCTTGGTCAGAAATTATTTAAACAAGGGATATTCTAAAGTATATGTTCCAATAAACAGAACGTTCGCTGCATCTATTTTTTTTTTTTTTACGTTGTTGGTGTAAACTGGCCTTAAAGCTCGTCTGTCTTGGCACCAGTGTCTGATAACAGTGACAGTTTCCATTTAGGAAATTGTACCCAATGGGAAGTACTGAACGCTTGATTAAACAAAGATGCAACTGCATAACTGGAGGAAATAATTCTCACCTCATCCCCAATGGAGATGTTGGAGCACTTTCTCCCATTTTCTCCTTTTTCGCTCACTCCATTCTTGCAGTGGGAGACGTAGGAGATGGACACACCCTCGGGCAGCTTGGTGTTCTCCAAAATGACCTCAGAGGACAGAGACTGAGAAAGAAATGTAATATAATATCATTTTTACACATGCAGAATAGACTTTCAAGCAATGTTTTTTTAAGTCAACATGCTTTGTAATTTTTTTTCTTCAAATATTTATTGTTTCAGGAATTTGGTAAAAAAACAAACAGTCAAATTAGCTAAAAATAATTGACTAAATTGAATTTTAGCCTCATTTCCTGTAATCTACTCACATTATATGCATCAATAATGAGGTCTATCACATTGTTGGAGTCGGAGGTTAATGTGCCGACAGCAGACTTTGGAATGAGGTTTTTCAGCTCCTGTAAATGAAATAAAAGAAGTCTCAGTTTTTTCATGCAGTATTTTATTTCTGTAAGTGTTCCAAGATCTGACTTGCCTATTGATGTAGAGACAAAAGCCTTTTTTTACCTGATAAACAGGCTGGAACTCTTCAGTTACTGCAAAAATGGTCTGAATGTTGTTTTCGCTTAATTTTTGAACGAGATGTGCAATGGATGGATAGTCCTAAAAAAGGGACAGATTATAATATGAGACATCTTCATAATAGTGAAGGATAATAGGATAATACACAACGGTAGTGGATGATGGTGTCACACTTACATAGTAATGGCTCATGGTGTACATGTTATCATGCAGATGGCATTTCCCGTCATTAGGAAGCACGATGCCACCTAGTTTTCCGTCTCCAGCGAAGTGGAATCCAGCGTCCGTGGAAAACACAAGCAGACGGGTAACATTCCTCCAGCCGATCTGATTCTGAAAAACAATCAAGAGGAAGCATAAACTTCAGTTCCAAAAAGTCAGTAGAGACTACTTCACTTTACTTGGTGATATGGAAACACCTATCCAGTAGACTCTTGGTTACAGTACAATAAATACAAATTAAACATTAAAAAATTGCATTGCAATTGCTGCATTTGTTTGATGAAAAAGGTGACATCCATAATACAGTGAAATATTATAATTTAAAACAACAGTTTTCTATTTGAATATATCTTAATGTAGTTCATTCCTGTGATGCAAAGCTGTATTTTCAGCATCATTACTCCAGTCTTCAGTGTCACGTGATACTTCAGAAATCTTTCTAATATTCTGATTAGGTGCTTAAGAAACATTTCTTATTATTATCAATGTTGAAAACAGTTTTTGCTGCTGCTTAATATTTTTGAGGAAACCGATACAGTTCCATTTAAAAGGTTGGGTTTCTAATTTGTTAATTTTCTATTAATTTTCAGAATTTCAGTTGCTTTTTCTTTCATTACTTTGATGTTGTAAGGCAAAATAAAAAAAATTATATATATATATATATATATATATATATATATATATATATATATATACATACACACACACACACACACATTATACATATACACACACACACATATATCTGTGTGTGTATAATATATATATATATATATATATATATATATATATATATATATATGTGTGTGTGTGTGTATATATATAATATTTTAATTTAATAAAATAAAAATTACAAACCGCGCAGACAGCCACTTGCATGATGGCATCGAAACCTCCCTCTGGTGAGTCCAGGTTTCCTGAGATTTGCTGCCTGCTAACAAGGGTATTGAACTGAGATCCATCCTCAGTCAGACTCAGCACATTTTTATAGCTGAACGGGCTGGTGCAGTTCTGGTCTGATGTGCAGGGGTTCAGCAGCTTGGCTGGTGTCGTGCTGATATATGGCATGACAGTTTTCTCCACAAAGGAACCGAAACCTTCAAGCATTAGCAAATATTAAAAAGGGAAAGTGTTGTGATATTAGCAACATAAATAACATTGCAATTCAATAACACAATTAAAGACAAATCCAGCACGGATCCTCTAAGGCTCCTTACCAATCCTGAAGTCAGATGTGATTGTTTGCATTTTTTTCATCAGGTGGGTCCCCAAATTTTTGACATTCTCTAAATCGTCTTTCATAGAGTAGCTGAGATCCATCAGGTAGTAGAGATCTATGGGATAATCCTCAGCCCTCTTGAATTTCAGAGCAAACTTCTGAGCTTCACCTGAGTTGGAATGACAGAAGATCATGGGATTACACTCAAGCTTTGCAGGGAAGTGAATGGATCCTTTCTAGAAGGTTGCTATCGCTTCACATGACAACTTTATTAGGCGATGACCTAAATCATTCAATCATTTAAGTGTTTCAGGAGTTGAAGTGGGAGTAACCAGTACCTGATCGGAGGTCTAGGGTGAGTTTCTGTGGCTGAATCTGCGTGATCTGGTCTGGTTTCAGTTTTACTCCATCCTTTGTGCGGTTTGTTACAGGTTGGTTCTTGTTGATTCTAACACTTCCCCGAGGATTTTCTATGCTGGCGTTAGAACAGCCCTTCTTAATCAGAGCATCAAGCTCATCACAGCGTGTTGATTTCTGCTCACCCTGTTTCAGAAAGTTCTGGAGAAAGAGGTGAGGAAGTAAAAGAGAAGAAAATAAAGAAAGATTATGAACAATCAAACAGAAATAGAACCAGGTGGCTCCAGCACCAGTAGTACTTCATCCTACCCTAAAAAATAAAGTGATTTTGAGTGGACTTGAATAGAGAATTGCGTTCTATTGTGACAAAATATCCATGCTTGTTAAGCTGTCCCTATTATGTCTTTTGTAGTGTGAATATAGCGGTTTGTGAATGCAAACAGTCTGCAAAGTTTCAAAGATCAAAGTGCATGATAAATGTCTCCCCGAAGAAAGAAGCGATTGTGAACTGCCTGAAATGACTCATCAGTAATTTCAGTCTCACTTCTTACTCAAACCTAAGCAGGTTTATTACACATTTGCATAATGCCGGCCTATGGTCTTTATTGGCTGCTCGCAAACAACTACTTTAACCCGTCCTCAAACACTGTAGTTTTAGCTGAGGCCGGATAAGAGTTTGGTTTGTGTTGTTGACATGTCGTAGACACCATTTTCTGTTCTGTGAAAGCAAATCCACTTTGCATGCACTTCCAAAGGATGAGGACACGTGCTCAGATTGTTACGGTAAACCCGACACCAGCATTACTGTTCGTATCGCAATGAATCAAGTGCTGAGGAAGCCTCCGGAGCTGAAATGCAGATATGGTAATGGACGTTTCGTTTCTGACACGTGCTGTAAGTGGTAAATCAATCACAACAGACTGGGCCATCTGACCAATCAGAGCAGAGTAGGCACTCAGAAAGGAGGGGCTTAGAGAGACCATTATCGAACACATTCCTCTGGATTGCTTTCGTAGTGTAGACACTCATGGGGTCGATTGCACTCGAACAACTACAAAAGACCGCCTACTGGCCTAACGTATAAACATTATGTGACGCACGCTAGCCAGACGGGATTTAAACTTTGTCGGTTGAAGACCTAAGGGTGGTTTGACGACGATAAATGGGCCAAGCACAATGTTTTCACACTATTTCTGATTTCTAACACTCGCTCACAGTGTTCGGCGCTCTTTCAGCTATCAGAACAGGAACAAAAGCTGCTGCTGCTGTCCGTATATTTTTCCGGCATCTCCTTTTGCGTTCATATGTAAATTGCGTGAGCTTATTTCATCCATTAGATGAAAAAGCTCATACATTTACCTACAGATAGACCCTACCTCAAAGAATTTAGGACAAAAATGGTCGAAAGGGGACAAAAGAGATGGATTAAAACACCAGGTGTAAAAAGGAATGTGTCGCCCTCGTCTACTAGTGATCTGATCGACCAAAACGCACCTTAATACCAGGTGTAAACAGAGCCTAAGAAAATAAGTATTTTTGATCTTGTACGTATATAAACCTGTTGTAGGAGACCTCCAATAAAAAATTAGTAACCTTTAAAATAGCATAATAGGAGCATTTTAAATGTCACTATATTCAATCGAAGTTCAGTCTCTAAATTATCATTGTTTACATATTTATATTTGATTTTACAACCTAAAATATTTAAAAATAAATAAATGTAAATATAATTAAACTCATTAAAATAACTTTAGAATTACAACAATGACATCTTAAAAATATATTAAATACTTTTGCCTATAAATCAGATGCAGAATTAAATTACAATTTTAAGGGCACCTTTCCTGGGATTGTAAACAGACGCTCTTGACGGATCTGAACCTTAGTGACAAGCATTAATAAATACATTTTTATTTTTTAATAAATTAAACTGGAACACCTTTTTCTTGATTGGTTGAGCCAATGTTGCCATGTTGGGCTAGTCAGGAAGAGGATGTGCAGTGTCTCTGTTGATACAGTTAAGAGGGGGAACATTCCTTACAAAACTCAACACCCCCCCCCCCCTGCATTACATCCAGTTTACTGAAAGTACACTTCCAGTTTCTTTAATGTGGTCTGAGATATTGGTGCTTCCTGTCCATAATTTGCTCCACATGGCAGGAACAGACATGATCACACAGGACAATGACGTGTTGTCATGAACACCAAGGGGTAATATGTGCTTAAATGACTCAAGAAACTCTGGGTAATAATCAACTGCAGGCGAATAAAGGTGGGACAGGAGGTGATGTCACTCGAGACAATTCAGAACCCTGGATCCTTTGGATACTTCGCTCTCCCAAATACAAGTTTAGGTTTTCAGCCCAAAATTGTTCGCAGAATCACAGGATGTCCTCTACAGACTTGGATAAACAAATAATCTGACTACAGGAAATGGTTTCCCCCCATAAGATTTTTCCCTAAATGAACATCACTGCAAAAGCAGCCATTTCCTTCTTTAATGGTTTCGTCTGAACTCACCTCGTCCGTACACCAGCCACACTTTTCTCCGGCCTGAATACATTCACCACAGGACTGGGCCGAGGCCTTGGTGCATTCGTTAACATCTGCACACACAGAGCACAAACATCCATCATCATCATCATTATTCTCAATTCCCTCCCACCACTAACACAGGGAATCCAAAGCAAAGAGCATTTAATAACTAACACTGTGGGCAACCATATGCTATACGAGTCCCTCTCAGGAGACTGTCATTCTAAAATAAGACACAGAGATGTTCTGGAGCGGCCATATGCTGTGAGGAGGTCATGTGAACTGTATTAATGATGGCATTCTTACTGCTCTCTCTAAAAACTTAATGCAAACCATGAGGCCAGTGCTCCCAGAATAAACCGTGCAGAACTGTAGCAGATGGCTAGATAAAGATGATATGTGTCCCGCCTTCCTATCATTCGGAATTATTGCTGTGATTTTTTTCTTTTGGTTCTTTTCTTGGATTCCACAGTGCAGCCATATTTGAGATATTCCTGGAATGAAAATCATTGCAAATGTCTAACAGATGATCTGGACAGTATTGCAAGGATTTTTATCAGGCTCTGGTCGGGTGTGTGTTCTCTCAGAGAGTGGAGCTTCCGAAAAAAAAAAAATTAAATAAAATCACTCAAACCTTCAAGCTGCTTCTGCACACACGCATGCGCACTGACACAGAGGTCGAAAAGTCTGAGACCACACTGGAAATGTGATTGTTTTTTTACTTGCACCTGAAATTATTATTTTTTTTTTTAAAGTAAACAAAACAAATGACAAAATGAATGCGAAATAATTGAGATTTGGTATTCCCATGGTTCCAATAAAACTAAAAACAATAGGCCCTCCAAGATTTTGTGGGGATTTTTTTTTTTTTTTGCAGAAACAAGAATAAATTCATAGATTTTCACAAAAAATTTAATCATATTTGGAGCATGTCTTGCGAGATTTAACGATTGTATTATGGAGGAAAAAATAACTAAAAATAGAGGGAGATCATGTTAGCATAAAAACTTATGTTCACCTTTTGTTAACATCAGTGATTAACATGAGATGAGGGCGACATCAAAAACCACATTAAAACCCACACAGACCTGCAGGATTCCCACTTTCAGCTTTCTAACAGACTATCAGTTTTTTTTAAAAATCATTTTACAGAGATCACTTAAAAAGGAACATTTATAAAATCATCAATTCTGTAAAACAAAGCTAGAAAAAAATTATATTCACTACAGAAAATTCCACAACTCAAGTTATAAATAATAATAATAAAGACTTTGATTAAAAAAAATGTAATAAATTAGACAAATTGCACAACAGAAGCATTTTCACTAGTGGCCTCGGACCTTTGAACCTCGTCTGATGCGTTTGAAATCTTAAGCTCTTACCTATTTGTGCTCTGCTGAGTCCAAGAAGGACTGAAATCAGGAGCAGCCTCACGTCCATCTGAAGAAGAACAAGAACAAGAGTCAAAATCACCCAGAAACACATTGATTTGCAATGTATTTCTTTGAAGAAATAATAATAAAATTTATACACAATATATATATATATATATATATATATATATATATATATATATAAAGTGATCAGTGTGTTTACATGTAATCTCTCAACTAGTGTTTCAACTGCGGAAAGACATCAATAAAACAGCTGGAGAATATCTAAGGTAGGGTTAAATTTACCTAAATTTTGTAATTTAGGTAATTTAGCATTTAGTGTTGACAACATGTTAGTTCAGAAATCAACTCTAGAGAGAAGACTTTCGTATATGGACAATATTAGCCTATTTATTACATTTAACTCACCTGTTAGTCATGTCTTGATTATTTAATGTTTAAATGAATTTGTCATGAAAACAAGTTATGACAGTAACTGTAAATTATTATATTTCAAAAATAAATGAGTAGAAAATGTAGAAGTTAATGTAAATCAAGTCGAGTGTTGATTATTATATCTAAAATAAATAGCAACTGAATTGAATAATTTGGGCTCCGTTGTTAATTGACCCTTTGCCGACAGTTTGACTGACAGGCGATCTGACCAATCATAACCCAGAATCCGGCATTTTGTTGACAAAGCAGTCAGTGGAGTTAGTAGATTAACGTTGGTGAACTTGAATAATTGTGTGTACTCACATCTTTCCGCGCTTGAAACGACATTCCTTCTGATGTTCATTCATGTTTATTTGATGCTATAAATGAACTAGTATGAAGAGATGATCGGTTCACGAGCCGCTTGAAGGAGCTACAGCGACATTAAAGAGCCACTATATGGTATTTAATGTTTAAACTTTAAAAAAAAATACAATATTTTAAATATGAAACTGTTTCATATCAAAAGTAACATGCTCTGTCTTGTCTGTTGACGTGTTGTCAGTTTCCTCTTTGCTCCAATGTATTTTTCACTCCGCTCTTTTTCATAACAACAGTAACTAAAGGGGGCGGATCTTTGCGAAGGGTCAATTGTAACCTTTAATATAGTAATGTGTAGTAAATGTGTAGTAATTAAGAAAATTAATTATAACTGACATTTATTTAAACAGTGAGACATTTGTTTAAAAAAAAATTTAATTTTCAAAAAATCTGTTTTTTAGTTTTCTCCCCCCTTGCTGTTCTGAACCTGTACCGAACCGAACCATCATGTTTGTGTACCGTTACACCCCTTATATAACTTATTAATTTTATTAACAACTTAATTAAATAAGGCATTTTTGACAAAACCAATAATAGAGAACGCATTAAGAGGAAAGGGTGTGCCTGTGTATGCATTTATGACTTCTCAAAGTGTGTTACAAGGTCATTTCCTGTTTCTCATAGCACATATGCATGATCTCAGTAAAGAATTCAAACACAGTTCGCACAGAATTGCAGAAACGGACCATTCTACTTCATTTAGCAAACTCTATCTAAAGTGACCGTTTTACAGCGACAGTACACTCTTTAAGTTAACGGGTCACAATCACATTAAGAGAAGTCAAACATCACAATCCAAAGCAAGTAAAAACCTAGATATTGTTGCCACAGTCAGCAATGAAACACACCGAACGAAGCCAGACAAGTACACACAGACATCCAGGGAAAGAGAGACTCTACTCCCATATTTGGTAAGACGATGGATCTGCTCTTCCCATAAAACACCTCGCAGATGAAACAAAGAGGAGGAGGTTCTTTTCCCTCAATAATCTATCAAGTGTCCAGAAACCAGTGCCAAAAAGTGCTGATTTGACCTTATTAGGCATGGCAGCACGTACAAACAAACAATAGCGTTACTTAGCATCCCAAAAAACACTTCAGCCACACACGAGATACTTTTCACAACCCAGCATGAGAAACACACAAATAGCAGAAGCAAACTCTAGCGGTTTTGAAGCAGAAGATGTGTGACGACACACTCATATTTCTTTGTTTAAAGCAGAAGAATGTCTGACTGGACGGGTGAGTGAACGGCAGTAGACTCAAACATTACTATCTACACAAACACACACATTCGCATTAGACCTGTGAACGCTTGAAGATAAGCAAACAGTGCCTCTTTCAGAACACTGAAAGACCACAGAATCCAAGATATGTGTGTGTTTGTGAGTGTAAGAGACACTATGAAGGACCGTGAGTGATCTGTCTTGGTCCCATGACGGGATATTCGCTAATTTTTCTATATTTATCGATTTAATAGTATAAATTAGTTTAATTTATTGTACCTTTGTTTATTTGACTGTATTTTTCCATGATTTGCATTATTGTTTGACCTTGTTTTGCATATTTAGCATTCCTCTGGCAATAGAAATGTAACATTTTTGTTGTGCCAATAAAGCTGTCCAGTCATGACAACCCTAAATGTGTAAAGTTGCTAAGTAAGTTTTTAAAATCTAAGGGTGCGTTCACACTTATCATGCCAAATCCTGGTGCGCACCAAACAAGCGGACCAAGACCGCTAAAAAGATGGGTCTCGGTCCGCTTCCAAACGAACTCTGGTGCGGTTCGATTGATATATGAACACAACACGCACCAAAGACATGTAAATGAACCAAAAACAGGACGTGATGTCACAAGATGTGACGCTACAAGTCAGCTGATTTGACGACGCGGAAAGATTGGTGTATCCAAAATGAGTCGAGGGCAAACGTGGAGCAACGAGGAGGTAAAGTGCCTTCGTTTCTGCATACAACGGAGGAAATCCTGGTGCTGGTTTGAATGTTTTGAACATTTTATGAGCTCTTCGTGAGTTCTCAGCTGGTAAAAATAAAGCATTTGTACAAGCATAAAATGATGGCGTTTAATCCAGCACACACCATTGTTTTGAATGTTCGGTAAGCAAATATACGTCACAAAAGCCGACCAATCAGGTTGTGACCGTATCCCTATGCCTTCGGTTCGGTAACTTTAGGTTCGATGTTAAAAATGCCAGTGTGAACGCTAAGTGGACGAGGACTATATGTTTTGTTTTTGTTTTTTGGTCCGGACCATACAAACCAAACCAACCGAACTAAGTTGCAAGTAAGCTGCTATAAAAGAACTACAAAAGTTATGAGTCATTAAAATCTGTTGTCCTTTATTAACAGCTTACATTAAAAAACATGGCAGGTTTAAAATTCAAATGTGAGGTATGACTTATTAATGTCATGGAACATCGTTTTAGTCACAAATCAACAGCTATCCTGAAAACCTAAGGGAACACGTGGTAAAAACAACAACAACAAAAAAAATACTGTTCTGGATTTTTTTGGACAACAAAAAAAAAAATCAACATTTCTCCAAAGCAAACCATATTGACATTGTGTATAACATTAGGACACATTTGGCCTGTATTTGTACACAAACTCTAACCTCTTTCTCTTATGTTTTAATGTAACTGTAAATGCAGTTTCAGATCAGAAAACACAACTGAATATCGCTTTAAGTGTTCAAGGGCACAATGAGCGAATCATCAGTCTAGTCTGCTGACACAAACATGGGAAGTTCCTTTCTGAACACATCTCTGGTGTGTCAGAGCGTGTTTTCTGGGTTGTTCCTCACAGTATTCAGAGCTTCAGAGCGATTCACTGACAGTGTTAAGAGACATCTTTACACTTATCAACCACAATTCAGCTTTCAAACCATCATTACTTCAATCTTCAGTGTCACATGATCTTTCAGAAAACATTCTGATTTCTTACTATTATCAATGCTGAAAACAGTTGTGCTTACTATTTTTGTGGAAACGGCAAAACATTTTATTTTCAGTATTCTTTGATAACATTGACCCACATTTCTTTAAAATTCAAATCTTATTACATGCCTGTACCGTCTCTTTTAATCAATTTAATGCATTTAATGTGGTTAATAAAAGTTAATTTCCTTCAAAAAAAAAAAAAAAATCCAACTGAGACCAAAATGACATCTCTCCATGAACAAAACCGTCTTTGAAAGATGTCATCATAGTAATAATAATAATACCACTAATAAAATCTTTTATCACTAACTCAGTGACATCATAGACTAATTTTCAAAAATGAGCTCCTCAAGACACAAAGTACTCCAAGTGACCTCATTTCTCATGTATTTGACAGATTCACTGACACGGAGGCAGATTAAGCTGCGAGACAGCTGGCTCTTTAGCTGCCGTTTCATTCTCAGTGGTTCTGTGTAACACTATCTTCAGAGTGAGTGTGTGAGTGTGTGTGTGTGTGTGTGGGAGAGACAGAGAGCTTCTCAGTTCAGCCTTGTCTGCCTTCCCTAAGGCTGTTGTGAGTCAAGGCCTTGAAAATGCAGCCCTGAGGTCTGGGTGTTTCTTGTGTGTGTGTGTGTGTGTGTGTGTGTGTGTGTGTGTGTGTGTGTGAGACAGAGACAGAGACAGAGAGAGAGAAACACTCCTTCAGCTGCCTGGAGCGTCTTTGATTCTTAATGTTCCAAAGCTCCACCCACATCAACTACACTAATCAGATCACAGTTCTACATCAAGCAACTCATTGTCTTGATAATATTCCGCTGATAAGATAAAATTACAAGTGTGCATAAACTCTTTCAAAGTGAGGCACAAATGTATGTCAACAGAACAAAAAATATGGGAAAAATTAAAACTTGTTATTTTCAGTCCATATTAACACAAAGCAACTCATTCAGTAACTACTCTGATAAGATTCAGTTCAGATTTGTCCGACTCATTCAATGCAGGAAAAAGTCTTTTGAACTATTCATTAAAAGAACTTGCTTCAAGAGCCGTCATTTGGGAATCTGAGTCACATGGTTTTTGATTCACTAAAAAGAACCAGATAATAAGATCGTCTGCCAGAAGCCAGTTTTTTAAAGTTGTTAAAGTTTTAAACAACAACATTTTTCTTGCGCAAACGCATCGCTTCAGAAGGCCTTTATTAACCCTCCGGAGCCATGCGGTTATCGTTTATGCACTTTGTTTGGGCTTCAAAATCCTCTATTCACTAACATCATAAAGCTTGGATAACAATTGGCACATTATTTAAAGGGATAGTTCACCCAAATTTTTTTACTTTTACTCACCCTCAAGTAGTTCCAAACCGGTATGAATTTAATTGTTCTGCTGAACACAAAGGAAGATATTTGGAAGAATGTCAGTATTAGTTACCAACATTCTTCCAAATATTTTCCTTTGTGTTCAGCAGAACAAATAAATCCCCATTGACTACCATAGTATTTATTTTTTCAACTAAATAAGTAAATGGGGGGTGAGATCTGTTGGTTACACCCAAATATCTTCCTTTATGTTCAGCAGAACAAATAAATTCATACTGGTTTGGAACTACTTGAGGGTGAGTAAATGATGACAGTTTTCGTTTTTGGTGAACTCTCCCTTTAATATAACTCTGTGTTTGTCTGAAAGATGGCTTGAGGGCGAGTAAATCATGGGGTGATTGTCATTTTTGGGTGAACTACCCCTTTAAATCGCTGTTCTTGGTTATCCACTACCTGCTGATGTAAGTAACTGTCAAGACAAACATGCTCACAGAGTGGCCATTAACCCCTCCACAGCAGGGCGGCCATTTCCTTAATTAAACTGCCTCACCCTGCCACCCCCCTCCATCCCCCACATTGCTGAGTGATGGCCGATTATTTACCACAGACTGTGACCGGCAGACACAGACTGGGGAAACTCCACCTCCACAAAAGTGACGCTGACTCACACTGCAGTGAAGGCCTTACTTATACATTAAAGGTCCAATGTCAATTTTTACAAGTGAAAATATCATAAAAGGTATTTGTGTTGAATTTCCATTTAGAGAAAAACACTATCAAAACATTTGAGACATATCAGCTTCTAAAGCCCAACTGTTCGGTCTCCATCCATCTTTTTAAACTGCTTCAAACTTTTTAGCCAGGCATTCTCAAGCCAAAATAAGTCTATCTTGACAAATTTCATCTATTTTTAATTCTGCTCAGTGCTGAAGAAATATCAGACTTTAGCTTTAAACTACATTTTAATCCAATTTCGTCTTCCTCACAGTAAGCTGTGACTATTACAGCAGATCCATCGTCTCTTTTGGTCTCTCAGCACTTCTAGAGAAGTGTAGCTTTGGGCCCTTCATATTATAATGACCAATTTGTTTTCAATGCTTGGCTGCCCAGCCCCCATTTTAACTCACTGTTAATGTGTCATAGCAGTTAGGGCGACAGGAAGTGAGTCAAAGCGACAATCTGGAGCAAAGAATTCGTATCAGAATCAAACAATGACTTGATCTCTACACTCACCTTTATTACCTACACTGACCTTTGTCTGCCCTATCCATAATAACAGGTTACATGTCACCCTGCTTATATAGATGCCCAACATAAATGAACACGTACAATTAAAGTTAGGATGAAATGGAAGCAGCATCATTTTTTCCATATTATGATATACAGCCGAGTGTAATAACAGGTTATCAAAAAACAAAAAGATAGAGAGAGAAGCATGAATTTTAAAATGGGGGTGTTGCACTCAAAAATGAAGGTGGCAGGGGCAGTTTAAATTGGACTGAATGACTGGTGACAACCTGCACACATCAGAGATGAGTGTCATTTTCACTGGAAAATCCAGTTATTTAATTCAAAATTAGGATTCATTAAAGTTGTATGATTTAAACACAGGCTTTTTATCCCGTTTCCCTTATATGTTCAAATCCAACCCCTTTCTTATCTATTGCAAAAGAGTTTAAGGTTAATAACAGAGCACTGCCTAGACACAAGCGTGCGCACACATGTACAAACACACAGGAGGAGCCACAGTCTGCCATTTTCTATTCAAAGAGAAATTAATAGATAATCCCACAAGACAACAGAAAACAAGACTCAATAACATTTACCATGCAGTCTTCCCTTAAATTTGACCATTAATCTCCATGACTTTTCTAGTTATTTGTAAATACCAGATTCGTTGTACAGAGTTGGTACTCACAAATTGCAATTTCTACCTGTGGAAACCGTTTATTGAGAGAACATTTTACATTCAATATTTTATTTTAACCTTTGCAAATTACAAATAACTGATATCGCAAGCATAGTTTCGATGGTTACTGTTACCACTAAACCATAACAAATACGGACCTTCCTTCAAACAGCGAACAAAGCTTTGGAGCCTGATACTAAATTGTCAAATTTATTGTAGTAACAATAGCATTCAGGCAGAGACTTACATTATAAGTGTAGGTTCTGTCAGGATTTGTAAGAGACAAATAACAAACTTTATAGTACTACACCAGTTCAATAAATGGCAGACCTTTAGCAGTTGCCAACATGTAGAGTACTTGATAAGAGTAACAGATTACTCTCAATTGACCGTTCGCAAAGACTCGCCCCCTTTAGTTACTGTTGCTATGTCTGACAATCCATGCGCTCTCGTGCCACACATCATGTTCTCACACGGTGAAAAATACATCGCAGAGCAGAGAGGACACTGACAACGCATCGACAGACAAGACAGAGCAGGTTACTTTTAATATGAAGCTGTTTCATATTTAAAATATTGTAAGTTTTAAAGAATTTTAAACAATAAATACCATATAGTGGCTCTTTAATGTGTCGTGACAGATCGCTGTAGCTCCTTCAATCGGCTTGTGAACCAACAATCTCTTCATACTAGTTCATTTATAGCATCAAATAAACATGAATGAACATCAGAAGGAATGTTGTTTCAAGCGCAGAAAGATGTTCAAGTTCACCAACGTTAATCTACTAACTCTCCCGGCTGCTTTGTCGGACAAAATGGCGGATTCGGGGTTATGATTGGTCAGATCTCCTGTCAATTGAACTTCCGGTGAAGGGTCAATTGTAACAGAAACATGCATTTTCTTAAAGGTGCACTCTATTTTTGTTATTGCTCGCTAGCCGAAATAGTTGCCTTTAACTTATAGTGATAATGATATGAACTCAATATCATAAAAAAGATTTCAGTTACCAATGCCACTGCAGCAATGTGCGATTTCCAGTTAGCTACATTAATGCTGCCTTCACGTGCTCTCTGAATTATTGTAAAATACAAGTTTCCTGGATAAAAACTGCACATGAACGCCCTCCCATTTCGAAACTTGATGAGCTCGTAATCACGACTTCAGAAGTAGAAATGATCAAATTTCCCACAGCACATGAAGGCAGTATAATTCAAGAGCAAAATAATTCAACTGGTCACGTGATGCCCCGTTGCAGCGACCCGCTCAGTACAATAAAGCAGCTTTTATTACTGTTTATTACCTTGATTAAAAGTAAGTGTACATAAATTTTGAAATACATCTTAAAAGCACTCATTTCTTTCATATGGAAACCTTTTAGGCGAAAAAAAAAATACTGTGAGTGCACCTTTAAGACATTCATCAAAAGAAATACAACATTCTTCCACACGATCACGTGAGCTGAATATGTAAGCCATGAGAGTTAATGGAGATCCGCTGCAGGATCTTTCCTTGTAAAATCGGCCAGATAACATTCCACAGATCTGTATACATGATTCAATTTCTCCTAAAACGTCACAATGGATTAGCACGATGCTGTCATATTTAGTCACTGGTACTGTAAGAATGCCAAACTTCTCCCAGCTGATGCGCTATGAAGCATTTATTCATTAGTGTTCGCATCCGCCAGATCATAGGTGGTCTAATGTGTTCAGCATGTCCTAAACAGGATCGTGACTCACGGCTACATCATTTCGACTTCCAGGGAGGCATATTTACACAAGCAACTACCAAATAAAGCATTGTTCACGGGGCAGTTAACCCCCACAGCCCCGCCTCGGACCCGCCGGGAGTCTCTCAGGCTTGTGGACGACTTACAACAGATGTTGGGGACACATAAGACGCAACAAATAGATCCAAGATAACAGACGTCTGGGAAAGACAGCCTGAAGGGACACTATTTGCATATGATCTGTGAAACACGTTTGGGACAGATCCATGTCTGTCCTTTGAAGTGAAATGGATGGGACATTATCCCCACCCAAAGTTCGTAACCAAGGATCATTTTTCAGATCAAACACTCAAGCTCACAACAATCACTTGGTTTAGAAATAGCCCATTGACTCCTGAACCAAAGTTCTTTGAAAAAGTGATAGTTTGATTATCTTTACCTTAACACGTGTTCCTTCTTCAGTCTGTCGCACACTCTTTCAAAACCACATTTGTTATGGAAATAAACCTCCGACAGCGTTTGGTCCAGTTTCTCGAGCCTTTGTTCCACTTTGAATCAACAGCTGGCTGCAAAGTACTAAAACACGCACTTTTTTTGCCTACAACAAACAAATCATGGATTTTTGAATCGAATAAATGGCTAAATGTGGGCAGAGAGTCCAGCTCGCCCTTCCACGTCTCGGCGTGCCCTCGGTCCGGATGGGTAACGTGTGGTCTGTGGACTCACTGTGAGATGGGTTGGGTTTGCAGTGGCAGCCTCTCCCTTCCTCCGCCCACAGGATATAATGCTACGCCTCTCCACCCTATGGAGAAGATTCTGATTCAATTGAGTCATCTAAGTGACTCGAGTCTTTTGAATCATCTCACACACACAAAATGTACTCAGCAGCGATTCTCGGCAAAAGTCGGACGCAGCTCCAAGTTCACCGAAACAAATCTATATTTATTAACGGTTTCCTCACAAATGACAACAAATACATCGCCTCTAGTGATCCGGTATTTAATGCTGTGTTTCACATATGTGTCTAAAAGATTCATTAAACTCAAATAGGCCTATGTGTAACTGTGAAAGGAAACAAATCAAACACTGAAAATTCTCTGCCTCATAATACAAAAAATTAGTCAGGTTTAGTTTTTCTCAAATCTGATTATAGTCATATATAAAGTGATTGGTTGTAGATAGAGCTAGTGGACTATAGGCTCAATGTTTCACAGACAGAGAGCTCCTTTGTTTACTTTTATGTAGAAATCCAGTTCAGCTCGGTTTTACTGCTGGTCCAGGATCAGTCAGAGCGAGAGAGTCTGGACAGTTTCCGGTGTGTCCCAAATACTGCTTGGCATTCATAAATGACTGATTAGACTACATTACTCACTTTATGGCCTACTACCAATACAGTGATTAAGAACTACCGAGGAAAAATGAAGTTTATGTAACTAGTCAAGAAGACTTTCTAGAGTTGAATTCTTCTTTATCGATTGACCCGATTGCATTGAGATTAACAATGAGCAAATGGGTAAAATCTGTAACCTAATGCCTTAAAAAAACTGAAGCTAATAAGTACAACTATGGGAAAATTCTATCTGCCTTTGCATGCAAAGAGCACCTGAAGGTGTGAAAATATGAACCGTTATGCATTTCCTGCATGTGGTCTATAACTTGCATCACTGTCCTTTAATTAGTCTCTTGTATGTGGAACTGAATTTCACATATGATTTGAAAATACCTGAATAAGCACACACAAATTTGTTTCACTATCTTAGTGAGGACATTACGTAAACTTCCATTGATTTTATATCAGGTTAATGATATTTTCTATCACCTAACCCAACCCCTACCCCAAATCCGCATCACAGAAACATGTGCAAAAACACTAGATTTAAACAAAACATGTTTTGGTCAATTCATAAGCCTTTTAACTAGTGAGGACCAGTAGAATGTTCTCACTAGTCAGTAATATTTCACTATAAGTGAGGACATTTGGCCCTCACAATTATAGCCAAACCTACACACACACACACACACACACACACTCACACATAAGTTTCCATGTTTTATGGCCACTGCTAGAAACATAATGATTTTCATATTGTTCAAAGTACATATTTTATCCCCTAACCCTACCCCTAAACATAAACTTAGAGATAACTTTGTGCATTTTTACATTTTCAAAAAATATTATTAATTTATAAGCTGTTTTTCCTTATGGGGACCAAAAAAAGTCCCCACCAGGTCAAAGCTGAAATCTTGAACATCTAAACCATATATATATATATATATATATATATATATATATATATATATATATATATATAAATATACATCGTTAGACCCCTAGAATCTTGCTCTGCCCCAATAATATTTTGCAGGTAAAAAAAAAATTTCTGATGAAGTTAGCTGTCGAAAACGTTAGCTTGAAAAAATGCTTGTTGATCTCTTCTTATTTTGCCAGGGGCGTGGGAACTATTTTCACAGTTTTTTCACACACAATTGTTCCTAAAGAAATGACTCATTTTTAAATCAATATACCTTAAATAATGAATTTAAAGCTGCAGTCCGTAAGTTTTGCCTCTTTGTCGCCATCTCTGTTTGAAACCTGCAAGTGCAGGTTTATTTATCATCTTTACGTCGGTTGTGCGTCGGCACGGCTCCTCAGCACGGATCTAATGTTTTGAGGAGAATGTGTGGCTGTCAGTCACACCACCGGTGGATACTATGCTTTGGAATCACATTGTAGTCTGGGAAATATGACCAAAATAAGAATTTTCACCGGAAAATGTCTGCCACTTTTGTTCTGACCGACTGAGAAAAAAAAACATTACAATAAATAGCGCAAACAATGGTGAATAAATCTAATGATTGCTTAGCTCATATCACATCAATCCACGCAAATTATGATTATTGTTTGTTCTCAAATTGTTAATGTTAACAACATCAGCTCTGCGCGACTACATGTATTTAGTGTGTATTGGCGTTACCTGTAGATTTCAATTTCTGTACAGTCTAATTTCTAATGCTAATTTGCCATACCATACAATCCACCATCAAAATGACAAGTTTAATTATTGCAGATGCTGCAAGAAAAGGCTATAAATGATCCCTACCAGCAGCATCTGCGATATAGCCTACTATCTGGGACTCTTTCTTTATGTAAACAGACGTAACGTAATGACGCAAAAATGAATGGCGGCATGTTCGAATTTCCCACGGAAACCTACCAGTACCACTCGAATTAGAAAACATTATTACAAGCTTACTGTTGTGAATCGGGCTAAGGTAAGGAGATAGTTTTGAACACTGTTTGGTTATGCACTTGCTCAAAAATTGATTTTGGACAACTTTAAACAAAAAAAGAGTAAAAGACTGCAGTTTTAACTTTAAATTGAGTAATTTAGTTTGAGCTTTAAATTGTGAGTGTGCTACAAACTTTTGTTCTTAAACAGGATAGTCTATTATTTCATTTCCTCTTGGATCATGATTGACGCACTTCCGAGTCTGAAATTAATGGGAGTTGTGGCATAAAAATGAACAAAAAATTCAAGAAACATGTTTCGTTCCTGAACAAATCAATGTTTTCGAGCAAATTGATTTGAATCAATGATTCAAGACTTGTCGCCACCTACTGGTGGGTTTCTCCTGTAAGGTATATGAAAAAGATATTTATTTTATTTTTATTTAGCCTATTTTTTTTAATTCGTTTTTGTTCATTTAAATTCATTTAGATAGAAATTTGGTATGTTCACGTATCAAATAAAATGTAAACTTGCACTGATGACATTAATGTTGTTAGTAATTGTTTGAAAATTACCAGAGTAAAACAGAGTTCCAAGGCAATTTTAATTGTCATCAACCAAACCGTATTTACTTTTGTTACCTAAAAAAAAATATTTAAGCAAAGCCCTTTACAGTAAATTTTAATGTAAATGTTTTTGTAAAAAAAAATCCAAAATAAATTTGTATTCATTTTGTAAATTTAATTTTTGGGCGAAATTCTTGATGGGTCTGTGTCCCAGTAGTGATCAACCTCTAGAAACGCCCCTCTTCACCAGCTTTGGATAACAACATATTTTAGTATAATTTTAGTAATTTATTTACTTTATTTTTTCTACCTTTCACAGGGAGATTGCAGATTTACTCTAAAAATAGCTGTGGAATGACTGGACTTCATCTGGCTTGATGTTGAGCAGCAGTTCACATTTAGGACATTCCTGAGAAAGAGGGAGAGGGGTAGAGAGAAGGGAAAATAAGAAGGGTTGGGAGAGGAGAGGACAGGAGAGGAGAGATGACAGTCATTATATGGATGACGGTGTAAGCCTACTAAGGGTTTGACTGTTTATGGAAAGAAATATGTCAACCATATGAGTCAGTGTTAACAGATGGACAATGATGAAGGTTAACTGAGATCATATCCCAGCGCTCACTCAATGTAGCTGATCACTATTTAAGCCTATACTTTCAGAAAGACCTTACATCACACCAGTAACAGTATGAGGAATTGCTCTGCATGTGTACTGTATTCTGAGTTTTATTTATCTTTATTATTATCATCATATTTTTTTTTAAATATAAAGAAGAAGTCTCTAGGCTAAATAAACAACCTCATCACATGTTAGCTGATGTGAGGTGTTTGTGGGGTTATCTGTGGCAGAATCTGAGGAAGTGGCACAGCGGTCTCAAATTCTCAGTAGTGACAACACACACACACACACACACACACACACACACACACACACAACAGCCAACTAACGTCGTGGTTCATAGGTAGTGTTGAAGCAGCGGTTTGGATGTGAAACCACACCGTGTTCCCTCACATAGTAACCGTGTTGACGACAATACAAGACGTTCAAAACAATGGGCGTTCTCACTGTTCTGCCTACTTCCCTGGCTAAAAAAACGATTAGAAGGATTTTAACTAATCTCTAATTAAGAATATGAGTTCATTCATTAGTTCCCCTGCACAAAACGTCTTGTAGACTCAATTTGGATCTGGGACGTTAAGTCAGTTTCAGAAATGGAGATTATATGGCCCTCTAGTGTCAACGCTAAAGAACAACAACCCAGTTGAATTTACAGAGCAGCGCCATCTAGTGGCAGATGAGCGGAAACAGTCACAAAGGCTATTCTAGTAATGCTAAGTATTTCAGACACAAATCCAATTGCACAAATGTGTATTTTTTCCATCAGTGATTATATATGTTTTAAATTTGTATGTTTTTTCTGTTCTCCAAACTAAAATGCCAGCATTAAGCTATTATTAAATAGTTTTTTATAGTGTAAACAAGTGAACACAATTAAACCACACTGGCATACTAATGAGTTGTCTAATACATTTTAAAAACAGATATGCTGTGAAAGATTTAGAATTGATTTTCTCAATGAACAGCAGGTTCTTATTGCAATAATTTACTAGTTGACAATGTGCCCCTGTATATAATCTTCTATAGAGTTTTAGTGTTGCTTCTTTTGTAGCCACGATTTTGCTTAGAAAACTAATAAATATGCAATCAGTGTTTATGCATGAATTCATATAGCTTCCCGATATGGAGACAGTTATTTCAAACAAAATCTTTATAAAAACTTTATTAACTTCGCTCTTTGGAATGTTGTTGTCATTGAGAAATCCATAAATCTGAACAAATCTGAAAATTGAATTAGTTGATGCAGATGGGACAAAAAAGTCTTCAGTCTTTTTTTTTCTTCTGTTGATCACAGAAGTGTGAATACGAAAGCCACCAAACAGATTGGACTCCATAACATCTAAACTTGAGTTTTTTTTTTGTGATAGACTGTGACGAAAATCCAGTTGAGTGTCACTTCAGTTCCTCAGGACACAAAAACAACTATTACAATTAAGAAAAATACCATTTCATTTTAAATAGCATTAAAAAAGTGAGCTGTTACACTGACAGTTGCATCTCTCATACAATTTTAAAGTAGTTAACACTTTTATTACTTTCTAAATCTTTCATTAAATATAATTCTCAGTGCAAAAACGACATACGTTGGTTGGTTTGAGTGGGAGAAAAGCTTCTGGCACCTCCTCCGAGCTGCTGAGAATGAACTGCATTTCTGCATTGTGTGTGAAATAGACCGAGATGCCTTTGTCAGCACTTGTGTCATCTTGTCTTTCTCGTCTTGCCAATGCTTAAGAGCACGGATCAGTTTGTGCCTGTTGCATCCTTCAAATATAATTAATTTCCTCAGGGAGATGCTTCTACATTAGCGCTCTTAGATGCTTCATTTGCTTTTTCTTCGCTTCAATTCCCAGACGTTCCCAGAGTGAGCGTCTCCTAATCAGGAGGGGTCCAGTCTAGGAGACTCTATTTTCACAGATGGTCCACAGACATTATGATGTCATTCTGAAACATGTCACTTGATACCATGGCAACACAAGTTTACAGACATGTATATGGGCGGCTGAAAGATATAACGATTTTCACATTACTATTCCATTGTTTAAAAAAGCGCTGACCCAAGAAATGTCTTCAGGCCTGTTGTTTTACAATATAGAGTGAGGATGGATCAAATAAAGCAGTAAAATCTCTTTCTAGCAACTTAACATTAAGACAGATGTCATGCGTACATCCTGTTGAGATTGCTGCAGTGGTGATGTATTTTAGGCCAACCTGGAAGTTAGCATCACCCTAGTTCCCTCATCAGAAACTCCATAGGATTTTTCCATTCGCTTTTGGACAGAAAATAAGCGCTATGACCAAAAAATGATGATTATGATTCTTACACGTTTTGCTCATCATGATATTATTTGCAAATGAACACAATTTTATGGATTTTGAAGCCTAAATACAATCGCTAGAGGTAAAAAGCTAAATATAGGCCTAGGCTATAAACGAACGTCCCCGTCTCTAAGCTTTCTGACAAGACTTTTTCCCTGAAAGTTTGAGTTATAATACTTTGCAAGAGCATGATTATAAACACACATTTGTGAACTAGTGTGTGGGTGAGTTTTCCTGTTGTACGATGAAGTTTTATGTCCCCGATGACCACTGTAGTCCTATTTCGCCACTTTTTTAGCGACCAACTTTTTCAAGACTGATGTATTTTATGTCGTAGAATAAAACGTGATAACCACAGACCTTATTTCAAGCATTTAACCGAAAACCCATAAAAAAAAAACATTAGCTACGTCCAAAATCGCGTACTGTCTGAGTAGGTACTACATTTGAATTTGAACTTTTTAACATTTGAAAAAATGTATGTATGTTCTATATTGTATGAATGAAATTCGGACTACATCCGTCATTTTGTCTTTATCATGTGACCTACCAGCTTCAGCTGTGGGCTCGTGGGATAGTATAGTGTCCATCGAATGCATACTTCAGAATCTCGGCGGAAGTAGTAGGTTACTTTTCGCCAACTGTTTTTCAAATACTATGAATTCGGACATGCTACTCTGTTCGCATACTATATAGTAGAGAAGTATTTGATTTCGGACGAGGCGACTGACTTCAGGATGATGGAACTTGTCTCAGAGTTTTGGCCTATGAAAACACGTCATCCCTGCAGCTCTATTAGATGTATTATTTATGTATTTAAACCTTGAACTCTGACCTGTATTGGCCTGTGTCTGTGAACAGTTTGTGCTCAAGAGCAAATGACTGTCTGTGTAAGGGCAGGAATCCATGTGTGAAAAGGCAACAAAAACACATTTAAAGGCACCATTGGAATGAAGTGTGAGTTACCAACTGAACAAACACGTCTCCAAACATAAACGAGCACAATAAACACTTAAAACCCAGTTGTATACAGCTTTAAAAAAAAAAAGGGGGTTTGTAGAAAAAAATATCCAACTGTGTGAAAGGATACATAGTTTTGTCTTGGTCTCATCACCAGCAACAAATGTACAAACAAGTAGACAATCATCGTCTGGCTGTACAATCTTTACAAGGCGCCCTCTAGAGGCCAGTCCCTCGTCCTGCACGTCCTGAGAATAACGCTCAGTCTCGGCCTTGAGAAACGTTGCAACAATGTTCTAAAAACGTTCCTCCAACATTGTGAATGTTTTTGTCCAGCATTCCTCATGCTTCTGAGTAGGATTTCTGTGCACTGAGTTTTTCTTTCTTTAGTTTGACTCCGTCCACCAGCTCAAAGTTGTAGTTCTCCAGAGCGGAGAGGTTCCTGTTTGTAGTGTGGGCGCAGGCGCAGTAGAACAGCACCCCGCACACGGCGCCCAGCAGGACTCCCACGGCGCTCATCACGATGATGGTGATCAAGATGGGGTCTAAACTCTTCAGCATAGAGCCGCGTCCAAAACTCCACAGGGTGTTGTCAGAGCCCTCACAGTTCACTATAGAGGAGAAAGATTGAGACAGAAAGAAGCAAAGAGATTGTGAGAGTCTGAGCAAAACCTGCATAAGTAAACAAGCTCAATCACATTACATAAGAGATCATTTACAGTAAGCTGATAAGTAAGCTACTCTATAGTTTAGAGGTCATTATACCAAAATATTTGATTGCAGAATGCCAAGGGCAATTTCAAAACATAAAAAAAATAGTTGTTAGAAAAAAGTTGTTTTCATAGAATATATCTTGAATTATTATTTTTTTATTATTTTTCTTAGGCCATTACCAATTAAGGTTTAAATATGTATCAGTAAAACTAAATTTAGGGACGTTTATGCTTAAAACAAGAAAAATAATTTGCTATTGGTTTAATATCTTAAACAATTTTGCTTGTCAAGTAAATGTATCTCAACAAATACAAAAATACTGATCAAGAATATATATATATATATATATATATATATATATATATTTTTTTTTTCCAGTGTGGATGCATTAAAAAATAAATCGTGGAATTAGGTTTTATTATAATGCTTTTCTAATAAAATGTGGGTCTTACCGATCTCATCAACTTCATCTTCATCATCTTCTGTGTTTTCTGGGTCTGAAACACAAACACGCTCAATCAAAAATATGACCACTGTATAAACTGTAACGATTAATCTGAAAGTAAAAAGTCTCATTCAGGTATTTCCAACAAAAAATGTTAAAAAAGGTGTAATTAATCTCGGAGCTGATCAAGTTGATTCAAGGGTGCTTAATTAGAATTCTTTTTGTAAAATGCTTATGAAGAAAATGAATACATTTGGACTTAAAGGGATAGCACACCCAAAAACAAAAACAGCTTTGGTTCCCATTGAATGCAATGAAAGTCAGTGGGAACTGAAATAGTTTGTTTAACAAGACTCTTTCAAATGTCTTCTTTTATGTTCCACAGAAGAACGAAATGCAAACAGGTTTGGAACACCATGAAGATGAGTAAATGATGACAAGATTTTCATTTTTGGATAGACTATACCTTTAAAGTTACTAAAAAGTGAGTGTTCAGGCTGAACACAAAAGGGAGGGGCTTAAACAGAAGGGGCGTGGCTTAACATACCCTTGCACTCTTCGGGATTCACTTCATTCAGTATCTTTATATCATCCATTGAGATGAAACCAGATTCTGTAGGATCCACTTGGGCCTCGATGATCACCTACCATGCAAACACAGAAAGAGAGTTAGTATTTGGTTGTAATTATGATGTTCAACTGGGCATCAGTGGGCATCAGTACCTGATAAGCTGATTTGGCACTGGGAATCACAACTCTTCCTTCCCTCCATCTGCTTTTCAACTGTGCACTCACAGAGCGGATCAGAAGCTCCTCCTCCTCCACCTCTTCTCGCTCTATCTTCTGTTTGATGTTCAGTGTTCCTGTGTGTTTCTCAGTGAAGTGGTACCAGAAAGACATACACAGCTCTGAATCTGGGGCCATCACCGGCAAACTGGCTAGCCTCGCCACCCTTCCTTTTCTCGCCAGCTCTTCATCTGTTTCCATTTCGGCCTTTCTTTCGATCTCAATCTGTGCATTTCTGTTAGAAGCTGCGTAAATGAAGTTGTGAGGCATCCCTGAAAAAGGAGAGGAGTGCATTTGTTTATTCGATCAGTCCCTCTTTCTGTATTTAGGAATTTATTAATTTAAATCCAAGCCATCTCTTACCTGTGTGGTCCAGATTAGGCAATTTGTGATCAGCATGTTTACTGCTGTTGTTTATATGCCATTCGGCTCCTTCGCCACCATCTTGACTCCACCCACAGAAGGAGGGGTTATCAGCCCAGCCAAAGTCACAGGCAAACCAGATGTATTCTAAACAGGAGCACAAACAACACTGAATCAACCTTATAGTCCTCCGTACTGATTTTGCTTTCCACTCTACCCACTTCAAGCTGTTTTGATAGCTTAGTCAAAGCAGTATGGGACTGAACACCCTCTATCCTTTTTGGACTGGCATTGACTTTTTGCTTATGGGCAGGTATTCAAAAGGTTATATAGGCTTAAACCCCAGAGGGGAGTGAAGTGTCATTAGTTCCTCCAGTTCCTACAGTAAAATATGCTAAATCACCAAAAACCAATGGGCAACTGCACAGCACTGCAGCTAGATATCACATTCTCCCATGACTATGACTGCAGTAAATGTCATGATGGTATATAGAATGGTAGTTTTTAGGATATATATATATATATATATATATATATAAGTATTTTTTTTAAAAGAATAAATCAATAAAACAAAATCTATTGCTATATGTTTATGCTTAAAATCAGACCCCCCCCCCATGATCTAGCTACCGATGTTTATCTGTGGTGTTGATGTTTTTGAGTGTTTTGAGGAGGGATCTTCTTGTTATGCATGCATTCATGCTATTTACATGATTGCATTTAAAGTGTCATAATTTAGTCATCCTGAAGGTGGCAGTAAGAAATATCTGGCATCAGTATGTTTGAAACCCTCCTGCATCCCAATGTGCATACTATCCATCCAATCCACCCTATCCACCCTAAATAGTATTGAATATTAATAATGTCACATACTATTTAGGATGGATAGTATGCACATTGAGATGCAGGCCCTGAATACAGAATTCGCAGTATTCAGAAATTCAACAGCTGCAGATTATTTCATATAATTATGCAGCACAACACTTGAGGGCAGTAGAGATTTTGTTGTGTGCTCAACATGGAAAACCCCAAAGATTGTTCCAATATTCTGAAAAATTGGGCCCTCCTTCGAAATCTGGTCTCCAACAACCATCAGTTAATAGTTATAGGCTACTAAGTATACACAAATTACATTAACTTAAATATATAATACATAATAAAACTAATTAGACATGATTTCATTTCTTTCACTTGATGAAATATGAATAATAATTGTGAATACATGTAGAGTAGGTGCGAATGCATAGTGTTATAGCTAAGCTATCAGGCTAATCTGTGTGCTATGCCAGTATGTAAGATAACTAAAATAAACATTAATGGTAACAATTCAAATGACGTGTAGTTTCTCACCAGGTACTGCTTCCATGTCCAGAAATGGCTCTGCTACTGCAGTTTCTGTGGAAAACAAATTGTAGAAGTTACAGTCAGAGTCAAGGCTAAAGAGTTAATGAAATACAGACTTGTTTAATTCCATTTGTATATTCTGTGAGTTTATGTATTTGTTTCATGTTGAATCACTGAATCACCCTTATATGGAGATGGTTTGGGTGTGTTTTATGCAAAACTTGAAGCAAAACTTCAAGCACGTAGTAGCTCATTAAGAATACTCCAAATTTATTAACATTAGAACGAAGTTAAGAACACGTGTTGTGAATTAGCTGGAATTTTTTTGTGAGAAGTTCTCCTGTGCGTATAAATACGATTCAGTAAGTGAATGAGATCCATTGTCGTTGTTCCACTGTGTGTTTTAGAAGATTATGCATTTGTGTGTTTGAGCAATCTGATTAGTCACAGACTGTCTTTGTTTTTGTGTAACCTTTGGTTCATGGTATGAGACTCTTTTGCTAAGCGTATGTAGCCTGCTGGGTCGTAGTTGGTGTGTTTTACTCTGTCGGTGTTTGTGTTTGTAACCTTTTGGGTCATAGTCTGTCTCTGTGTGGATGTTTGTGCATGTGAGGTTTTGCTGTCTTTGTGGGGGAACTAAATATCCCACAGTGATAGTAAAACCTGACATTACCAACATTATTGGGACCTTTTAACAGTCCCTATTATGAAAACAGCATAATAAAGAGAGTAAATAATGTCTTAATTAAAATCTAAAAATAGCATTCTCTGAGGATTTGGGCTATTGTTATGGTTAAGCCAACATAATTAGCTTGATATAAAAATGATAGATTTTAATGATGGAAAAACATGAGTGAAAAGTATGTGCTTCTAACCTGTTGTGTCGTAGTCTGTCACTGCTTCGCTATGGCAGTTGCCGTAATCATCACAACTCTCCACTGTCGGAATAATGGTGGTTGTTGGAGTATTCCCTGGAGCACTAGTAACGGTGGCTACTGTAGTTTCCATGGTGGTGGTGAGGGGAAGAGGTGTTGTGGGCTCTAAAAAGTTTAGACAAGCAGTTTATTTGAGGTAAATGAAGCGTTTACTAATTATACACCATTTGAAAATCTTTTATAATATGGATTAGAGACCTTGAGGACTGCTTGGTTTGGCTGTCACTCACCTTGCAGGTCACACCCCAAAACCTCCAGCCTTAACCCTATGCCGTCAGGAGAGCCACGCTCAGGGTAGATGCGCAGGAAACGGATCAGCACCGGATCAAAAGTACGCACTTCTGGTGTGTCATGGTTCTGATTCCCCATAAACACCTGGATGGGTGAAAAAAATTAATTTTTTAGTTTATAGTTTTGTGTCTGTCCAGTTAAATGAATGAAACATTTTTTTTTCTTGCACTAAAGGGCCGTTCACACCAAGGATGAGAAAGGTTTGGTCACACCAATAATGGTAACAATAGCACATTTGCCTGTCGCTTTAAATACTTGTCAGTGTTCATCTGCCGGAAAAAATTGTTCTGAAGGTGATTTGTGAAATATCGTTTCTCTGTCGTTATTGTTATAGTTTTGGTTTGGACTTCCCTATCCCCATAGAATTAAAACGATTATTAAAACGTTATTGTTATAGATATAGTCCTTGCTGTGAATTGCTCTTAACAATAACAATAACATTAGAAATGATAAAATTTTAATAAATATATAAATCATTCTAATTTTATAAGAATAAGGAAGTCCACACCCAACTTTAACAATAATGACACAGAGGAAGGATTTCATTGGAATCACTTTCAGAATGATGAACGATAAAACATTGATAGCCATCCAGAATCAATGCAATTTTAAGAGCTGGAGCATTTTAACTCTTTCCTGGCCATTGATGAGTTATCTTGTCTTTTATGAGAAAACTATTCCCCACCATTGACACGATTTTAGGGCTTTTCATGTTTTCACTGTAATACACTAGAGGGTGCTATCACACATCTTCGGAACGAGTACAGTATCTCAAGATTAAAACACAGGAAAAGAAGAAGCTGAAACGAGGGATCTCATATGTAGGCAGATGCATATGAAAAATTATGCAATCATCAACAATAAACAGCATATAAATCAAAATGGCCTAATGTTACCAAGTTAAACGTCAACCCAGGAAGTGGTTTGGAGTGTACAAGCTTTGGGGGTGTTGATGGACTTGATCTACTCCACCTATGTTTTGATCATCATACTGAATCTGATCCAGACATAGTCTTTGAACAACATGATTTTTGCTCAAAATGTTGCTTTTTTTAAGCAGTTAACTGGCAGATGACTTAACTGCAGTGTGCGGTGACAATAAACCGAAAATTATCGTTTGTTGGTGTGGATGCAAATATGCTTATCGGTATAGTTATCTTTATAGTTACCATTCTTGGTGTGAACATGCCTTTACACATGCTATACCTTCACTTTGTTGCTATTCTCTTCTGGTATGTGACTCCAGTCAGTTCCATTTGTGCTGTAGGTAACTCTGAAGCGTTTGATGAAAATATTCACGTCTCTGTATTTCCCTCCCTGCAGAATGAGACCCGTTACCATCCGTTGGGCCCCCAGATCTATCTCCAGAGACTGATTCTTCACGAGACCCTGCAGGTGAGGGACCACCCAGCCCGTTCTGCCGGTCAGTAGCCGGGCCTGTTCAGGGAGCCAGCCCCTCTCTGCCGACGGCCACACTGAGATCTGAGAGTCTGAAATCTGACCCGAAACCATCCCTAACATACTGGAGCATGGAGCATCTGAGAACAGGAGAGAGAGAGAGAATGTTAGCTACCCTCATGAAAGAAGCACCAATATTCTGAACCACAGGAAAATGACATACAGACTACTTCCTGTCTGATTCTACCTGTTAGAAATTAAAATAAACACACACACATGCAGGTGGCACCTTTTGATGTCAGTGAACGAGGAGGGGAGTCATTCTCTAATGATCACATATGGAGTGAGTGAATCTGGGGGAATTATGAGTGACTCAGGGCTGTAAACCACTGCTGGGATTTCATAGTGACATCATGGCTGAAACTCACATCAAAAAACCTCTGTGTGTGTGCGTGTGTGTGAGACGGAATACCTGATATTTTACAGCCGTACACTTCGAAGCGCATGCAGATGCCCTGTTCCCAAGTTAGAGGTCGTATCCGTAGGTATCGGGTGAGGGTGGGTTTGGGCAGTCTGGCACGTACCTCATCTGTGGGATTTTGATTTCCATGGAACACCTGAGAAAAAGAGACGTATGTGTATCACTTTGCTCCCTTTTTCCACTGCTTTTCTTAATCAATGTTCAGTTTCAAAGTGATTTACACACAATATTGCTAAACCATCAATCAAGATGACAAATATAGAAAAATATGCAATAGTAATAAAACCGATAACAATACATAGAAAATAAAAACATGATCATTTTTAACCAAATCAAATAAAACACAGGATAATAAAATATATAAATAACTATATAAAAAAATCTATTATGCTCTTATGAAATATTATTACCACTTAAAATATCTGTTTTCTATTTTAATATATTTTAGAATATAATTTATTCCTGTGATGCAAAGCTAAAATTTCGGCATCATTACTCTAGTCTTAAGTGTCACATGATCCTTCAGAAATCATTTTAATATGCTGAATATTCTTGGAACTCAAGAAACTTTTCTTATTATCAATGTTGCATAATATTTTGTGAAACCGTGACATAGAAATATTTTGTAACATAAATGTCTTTACTTCACTTTTGATGAATCGTAAAAAAAACTAAAAAAAAAAACTAATCACAATAAATAAATACTCACCATCTGTTTGGTTTTGTCTTTTAGGGTTATCCAGTCCTCTCCATTTGAGCTCACACTGATCTTGTATGTTCTGACGTAGTATGATTTTTTTGTTTCCTTTGATATGGCACCTTGTGTTCCTATGGCTGTCACGTACCGCAGGAAACCCAAGTCCACCTGCGAGAGACATAAAAAGATCACAAGAAAAGGGCTTGTTACTCTCTGGTGAGTTATATGTGTGGGAATGAGTTGTTTTGGACTCTGTATTGGAGCAGTTGTCATGTAACTGCTAGTTAATCACAGCAGGACATACTGCACTGATTCACTGTCAGACCATTAGTATAATCTATGATGTCCACAGCATAGTAGCAGTGCAATGTAGTGTCTGGACAGAGAGGCTAAACGCTTATCATGATTTACCAAAGTAGGACATGTTCCTGGATCAACATCCTTGTTGCTCATTGAACAACATTCCTAAAATCCCAAACAATCAGGATTTTAGGCTTAAGGCTGGGATTCTTTCTGCTTTTGGAGGGTATGTTTAGGGTTAAAGCTATGTAAAAGTAATAGGAATGTTGTTCTAGTATCAACAAACATCATGTTGAGTCAGATCACACACACGCACACACACACGTTGTGTTTTCATTTTTTATGGGGACATTCCATAGGCGTAATGTTTTTTATACTGTACAAACGGTATATTCTGTCCCCCTACACTACCCCTACCCCTAAACCTACCCATCACAGAAAATGTTCTGCTATTTTAGATTTTCAAAAAAGATAATTCTGGATGATTTATAAGCTTGTTTCCTCATGGAGACCAAAAAAATGTCCCCACAAGATCAAAATTTACTAGTATTACTATACCTGTGGGGACATTTGGGCCCCATAACGTAGGGAATACCCGCCCACACACACACACACACACACACACACACACACACACACATACACACTCATGTTGTGTTTATGTGTTTTGTGGGGACTTTCCATAGGCGTAATGGTTTTTATACTGTACAAACTGTACATTCTGCCCCCCCCCCTAAACTTAACCCTCACAGAAAATGTTCTGCTAGTTTAGATTTTCAAAAAAGATAATTCTGTATGATTCATAAGCTTGTTTCCTAGTGGGGACCAACAAAAGGTCTCCACAGTGTCAAGATTTACTGGTTTTACTTACGTTGTGGGGACATTTGGTCCCCACAATGTAAGGAAAACAAGTACACACACACACACACACACACACACACGTTGGTACTCATATCATTGTGAGGACATTCCATAAGCGCAATGGTTTTTAACTGCGTTCAAGCCATGTCATAATTACCGTTATTTCAAGATGACGACACGTGACATTCTACTCTGAACTATGTGTTTCTATCAACGTCTAAAATGAATCTGCAGAGGTCAAGCGGTATAGCAGTTATGTGGTACAAGTAGGATCTCTCTGAAAATTCCCAGCTTTCAAGTTGTAATTACGAGTCCTATGAGGACGTAAACGGTTTTTGCAAGTTGAAATCTCATAATTACGGTAATTATGACATGATCGCTTGATTATACTGAGCTAATGACATTTTCTAGCCCCTAACTATAAACCTACTATCACAGAAAACTTTCTGCATTTCTACATTTTTAATACAAAATCATTCAGTTTGTTTTTGCATTACAAGGACATTGGCATGTCCTAATAATGTAGAGGGCGTGGCCTGAAGCCTGAATACACACTACAATATAAGGACTTTGTGTCCTCACAATGTATGTCAAACCAGTACACTCACATCCAGTAAGTAAAGTACAGTACAAGCTATATGAATATGGTTTAATTACAGCAACAACAAAAAAAAACTGCTGGAAGAAATATGAGGTTCCCACTAAAACTATGACTTCAACTACACCTTGAACAAATTAGACACAATTATCAAATTTATACAATTTGACAAGACTTGGCAGCCACTTGTTCAAATTCAACAGTTCTCATTTTATTTTATTTGATATTTTTTATTTTAGCTATTATACTGTATATACACCAATCAGGCATAACATTATGACCACCTCCCTAGCATGTGCCCACTGTTGGCGCTTTCGGCAATGGACAGTTGTCAGCATGGGCACCCTGACTGGTCTGCAGCTATGCAGCCCTATACGCAACAAACTGCGATGCACTGTGTATTCTGGCGCCATTTTATCAGAACCAGCTTAACTTCTTGAGCAATTTGAGCTACAGTAACTCGTCTGTTGGATTGGACCACATGGGTCAGCCTTCGCTCTCCACGTAGATCAATTAGCCTTGGCCGCCCATGACCCTGTTGCCGGTTCACCACTGTTCCTTCCTTGGACCTTTTGATAGATACTGACCACTGCAGACCAGGAACACCCCACAAGAGCTGCAGTTTCACATCACAGTTTGGCCCTTGTCAAACTCGCTCTTTACGCTTGCCCATTTTTCCAGCTTCTAACACCTCAAATTTGAGGACAAAATGTTCACTTGCTGCCTAATTATCCCACCCACTAACAGGTGCCGTAATGATGAGATTATCAATGTTATTCACTTCACCTGTCAGTGGTCATAACGTTATGCCTGATGTGTGTATATATCTTGTCATACAAAAAGCTTAGGTCATTATATTACGTGCCACAAAACGACCAAACTGAACTTTTCTAATCTCAGTTCTAGTGTGTGAAACATAACAATTGGTGCTTATTTCCATATTGGCACTCAATCACAGTCTGTCATAATCTGAATCACATTCAAAAACAATATCTTGCCAATGAAACCAAACACACACTCATAATTTTAGAAGCAATCTATCATAATCTTATATTATGTTTCAGTTTCTGAGAATCTCCATTTCTTTCCCTCCTCAACAATTACAAGAAGTCTGTTCTAAGTTTTTAGTGTCCTTCAATAACCTAAAACATGGTCACAGATCCAGAAACATTGACACATGCTCTGGGTCAGGATGACAAATCATGTTGTTATGGAGCAATTCCTGCATTAAATCTAGCATGTCTGTCTCTCGAGTGTGTGCGTGACTCTTGAGATAAATTAAACTCAACTGACGCAACAGAAGTGTGCATAAATAGCCTATTGAGAGAGTTTGGCTCAATAGAAGCATTCCTGGCACAAAAGTTCACATCTCTCTCCCACTGATTTCCACCCAAGTCTCACTGAGCAGATGCTGCCATCCCTTTCTCTCTCGCCCTCATTTTCTCTCTCTGAACAGGAAGGTATTATGAGGCTAATTGCTTTTCAATATTGTGCCGTATCAGAAGCGTTCGGGCTGCCAACTGGAGCCAGCCACCGCTAACAAGCTGTAACAAGTGTTAACAACCTTTAACGAGGGGAACAATGGCAGGACAGAAGCAGAGCCACTCAAATGCCAGGATCTAAGACAAACATGAACACTTTCTGTAAAAAACAGGATATTGGTATGCGAGACAGAAGTGACGAATTTAAACAGGAAAGGGAAGAGGAATAAGGAAAAAGGAAGACGGCACTCTACTGACCATCATGTTGCTTTGGGATAGTTTCCAAGCTAAGGCCAAAAGATAAGACATAGTTTGATTCAAGAATGCCCCAGGACAAGGATCACTTGTTCAAAGGCAAGAATATGAAGACGTTGGACAGGGAAGACAGATGGCTTGAGAGAAGAAAGAAAGAGGCCATCTAAGTGAAAATGGAGCAGCCACCACTTTGACATTGCTTGCCAGATACGCAGACATCCTATTTGCCACGGCAATTTTAGCTCAATTCACTCATCCGTTGTGCTTATTACCAACAGGGTAGTGACGCCAACAGCAATTCACCATTCTTATGACACACGTATGGTTAACAGTATAGTTTACCCAAACATAAAAATTCTGCCCATTGTGTACTCACTCTCATATCATTTGTTTTTGTAAAATGCCAGATGACTATAATGTCTAGTTTACCTTTCTTTAAAATGAAAGTGGCTGTAAGCTCCAAAAAGAACAAAAATGTTTAATTATGTGCGCTACATTTTTCATGTAACTTTGTTCAAAAGTTTGGGGTCAAAAAAAATTAATATTTTGAATAAAATAATCAAAAGTGATCATAAAGAAATGTATAATGTTATAAAAGATTTCAAACTTTCAATTCACTTATGTACACTTAAAGGGGCACTATGTAGTTTTTTCGTCCGCTAGATGATGCCAAGTTTGAACGAGGAATCTTGGGACATGTGGTCTTCACCTCACAGCTGGTGGACAAGAATCGGGATGGGATTCGGGCAGAAATTATGTTCATGGATGAGTATGAGGTAATGCGGCTCTGTTTATCATACATTGCGATTTTCTCACGATTTACAAATAGTTGGAAACCTTTGGGATATTGAAAGTACTCAACTGAACAAAATATATAACACTGGCCTAGTGGTTTTTGGATATTTTACTGCAAAAATTTTACATATGACAGCTTTAATTATAGTCTTAAATATCAGACATTTAACTCCATATACTTAACGGCCAAAAATCTTACACTCATGCTCAAAGGAAAGCAAATGACCTTTAAATACTGGTTTACTTCTCACTCCTGCTTCTAAAAATGAAATTTGTGCTTGTTCATATATGGAGGAAGGAGCTCTTTCTCTCTCTGTGTCAGAAATGTGAAATGTGTTGTCCAGATGTGAGTTTGTTTTCCTGGTAACATCAGAAACGCTGGCCTACTGTCAGTGCAAGCAGTCCATAAATGTCCTCTTTCAGAGAGGAAACCCTTCCTGAGTGTACTGCTGTGAGAATGACAACATGTCAGTCAAATTCATTGTAGAAACAATGAGGCAGGAAAACTCTTACCCTTTGTGTATGTATGAGTGTGTCCAACTTAAGTAGTAATGCAGATCTTACATCTATTACATAAATGTCTACAGATATAATAATAAATCAAAGCAAGATAAAGGATATTAAATCAAAGATTTATATATACACTGCCGTTCAAAAGTCTGGGGTCAATAAGATTTTTTTTGGAGAGAAATTGCTACTTTTATTCAGCAAGGACACATTAGATTGACCAAAAATCAAAGACAAAGTAAAGACATTTATAATGTTATCAAATATTTATATTTCAAATAAATTCTATTCTTTTAAACTTTCTATTCATCAAGGAATCCTGAATAAAATGTATCACATTTCCAAAATGTATAACTGTTTTCAACATTGATAATAATAAGAAATGTTTCTTGAGCAGCAAATCAGCATATTAATGATTTCTGAAGGATCATGTGACACTGAAAATAGGAGTGATGATGCTGAAAATTTAGCTTTTCATCAAAAACAGCTATTTTACATTGTAATAATATTTCACAATATTACTGTAATTTTTTTGTATTGTTAATCAAATAAATGCAGCATATTCATTTTGATTAATACTGAGTGTTGCCTTTGATTTAATATCCAGTTTGTAGATGGAATTGGAGATGGAGGTTCGAGTCTGGCCTGCGACATGTCTCTATCCCATCTTGATGCTGTCTACTGTCTTCAAAGCCAAAACTAAACAGCAGAGTTTTTTGGGGGGTGTACTCACCCCTTAAATCTAAGCTCAACTCTTTAAGGTCAAACACAAGTACACACTCAAGACCAGCAAACACTGTTCACCCTCTTATATGACATTTCAATTATTTTTAAATATTCTGTCTATGTCCACATCCAAGTGTACATGTATGACTTTCCATGTGTAAATGCCATGTCTTGTTCGGTAAAATGAAACAGTATTTCCCTACAAAAATAGAGAATGTGTGTGTGTGTGTCTGTCTCTTTGTACCTGTATCCACTCCCGAGCAGAATCCTCTGATGGCGTCCAGCCATTGTCGGGGTAATGCAGTCTGGAGCGCAGTGGAGACCAGCTGGGATTATATTGTGATGACGCGGTTATCATGTCTTCTGTGATTTCACCACTTTCCATCCCTAAAGGAGACATGCATTCACCTACAGACACATACACACACACACACACACACACACACAGATGTTTTGTGAGTAGCAGTGTCATATTTTTGCAGCAGTAAACCGCACACATGGCACTATCATAAAACTGAATACATTTGAAGTGGTCCTCACTATCATGATTTGTGTTCATTCTGATACTGTCAGAATGTTTAGGTTAAGTAAATCTTTTTCTTTGTGTGTGTGAGAGAGAGAGAGAAAGAAAGAGAGTCAGATTTGCTCTCTTCTCACCACAGGAAGTTAATATTGGCCTTTCATGTTTGGCCTCAGATGTAGTGACCCATGTGACCCTCCTGCCCTGTGTGGCCGTGAGATGAAGATGAATTATAAACGGACAACCTCTTTGCACTTTATTACACTGAACTGAAAGCACACACATACACAGTTTTGTGAAGTGAATCTGAGATGGGTTCAGGTCTCAAAGGATCATGGGTGTTTCTTCAGTGCCATCAAGTACATTATTGCCACATTATTGCTAACAGTCTCAGTTAGAGTGTGACTCTCTGAAAACATGATAGATGGGTTTAATAAAAGCCCCAGATTGAGTGAGCTGACTCTGAGAACGAGAGAAATAACATCAGTTCTCATTTTATTGTCATCTTTACATTGACTGCAGACAAATATAAAACAATATAAAAAATTAAATAAAAAAATTGCTTGTATAAAATGTGTTAATTCTATCCTGCACTGAACATTTTAATTTCATGTTATTTGAAATAAACGAGTTCTAGGAGAGACTCACACCATTTTTGAAGCCAGTTATTGTCTGCAACATAATCTGGGTATGCGCTTTTACACAACGTGGCAATCTAATTTTCTTCTAGCAATATTTTCCACAATTTCTTTTTTAATTTGAACTGAAATTAGTAAGGGACTTAATTTTAAATTAATTTTACTTTTAAAATCGGCATGACACAGAAGTTGAGATCTTTTCTTCCCTATTGTGACGTATATCTGAGTGAAATGGCTTCTCGAACAAGAAAAAATGTAGGGCGGGACTTTATTTTGTCCATTGGGAATTGTTTGGATGGTTGAATCATTGTGGTCTGCTATTACTGTGATGTCATATGAGTTTGTCCCTCCCTCACACCAGTAAACACATCATCAGAAAAGAGAAGAGATGTCACTGCAAGAGGGAGGGGTACATGAGTAAAAAAAAAAAAAATCTAAAAGAGTCTAAAGGCCTGTTCACACCAAGAACTATAAATAAAACAATAACGATAAAGATCTACTCGTCATAATTATTCTAAAATGATTATAAAAGAATAGCAGAGTCCACATGACAACTGTAATGATAACTGCACAGAGAAACAATATCATTGGAATCACTTTCAGAACGATTTTTCCAGCTGATGAATGATAAAAAAACATTGACAGCCAATCAGAATCCATCGTGCTTTAAAGAGCATTTAAAGTGGCGGACGACTGCAGCGCGTGCTTGGAAGAAACAGACTGATAATGTCCGCCTGTATGGACGCTAATATAGTTATCGTTCTTGGTGTGAACAGGCCTTAAAGATGAAGGCAAATCTGGGCTGCATTTCCCAAAAGCGTTGTAAATGTAATTAGATTGTAGAAACCATTGCCACAAATGGTACAATCAACTGCTTTTGGGAAACGCAGCTCCCCTGGGACTTATATTCGGCAAATTATTGCAGAAAGCATTTTCTGAGTCACTGAGAAAACTGAAATAATGACAATATTTAAACGTTCTTGATGCAAATTATGATTTATTCATCAAAGTATTATTTAAGAAAATGTGATGCAGAAGATTAGTAAAAGCTGAAAATCTAGCACATAATTCTTCACATATAAACTCTATATAAAGTAAATGAATTTAGATAGTAAGCATTGCTATAGTACAGATAGTAAAGTGAACAGGAAAATTAGAAATTAGAAATGACTGATTAAATGAAATGATTAATTAATTCTTGGACAGTGTTCAATGAGATCTATAGTTCATGTCTAAGGTTCTTTAACTCCAACTTCAGCTTAGTTTTCTCTAATTCCAGTTTCTGTATTTCTAATTGTAGTTTCGCTTTTTCCAGTGTCAATACTTCATACTGTTTTTCCAGAATATGCTCCTTGGTAATCTTGCTTGGAGGGTCTTTCTGTGTCTCAGTGTCCGAGGCACTTCTTACAGGCGTCACCTGGATGCTGTCCAAATTGTCTTGATTAAAAAAAGAAAGAAAGAAAGAAAAAGGAAGTTTGTAACATAGGGAGGAATAGAAACACTTTGTTTGTTGAAAAAAGTCTCTGTTGCCACTATATGCTAACTTGGTGAGTTATGATTTGCAGATTTGAGTTTTAACTTAACGTTGAGCTATTTGATTCGGGCTTATTAGAGGCCAGAGAGGAGAATCTTACCAAGCTATACACTAAACCAGTGGTTCTTAACCTTGTTGGAGGTATTGAACCCCACCAGTTTCATATGCGCATTCACCGAACCCTTCTTTATAGGAAAAAGCGGGGCGTGTCATCACGAATCATATGAGTCGGATGTGTGTCTTGACCTCCGCCGAACCCCTGAGACTGACTCACCGAAGCCCTGGGGTTCGATCGAACCCAGGTTAAGAACCACTGCACTAAACAGAGGTTCTCAAAGTGGTGTTCGTGCCCCATCCATGAAATAAATATAGGGCCCTGTGATTTCCGAAATGCGGAAGAGGTGGATGGAATTGCGGAATTCAGTCATAAAAATGGAATTTACAGTATTTACAGGTTCTGTCAAAACTGCACTGGCTCCCTATTAAACATCGTATAGATTTTAAAATCTTGCTAATTACTTACAAAGCACTAAATGGCTTAGCTCCCCAGTACCTGAGTGAGCTTTTAATGCATTATAGTCCTTCGCGTCTATTACGATCTCAGAATTCTGGCCAGTTGTTAATACCTAGAATATCAAAATCAACCGCGGGCGGTAGATCCTTTTCCTATTTGGCACCTAAACTCTGGAACAATCTTCCTAGCATTGTTCGGGAAGCAGACACACTTTGTCAGTTTAAATCTAGACTAAAAACGCATCTATTTAACCTGGCATACACATGACGCACTATAAACTCTTGTCCTCATATCCGTTAAAGGATTGTTAGGCTGCATAGATCAGGTCAGCCGGAACCGGGAACACTTCCTATAACACCAGATGTACTCGTTACATCGGAAGAAGAATGGCGTCTACGCTAATTTTTTGTCTCTCTGCTTATCCCGAGGTTTACCAATTAACATGATTGGCTGGATCCGGGCTGTGTCCGGGTCGGACGGGGAACCTGTGCCTGTGTGCGGCAGCAGTGTGGCCCTGTGGTGTCGGCGGAGACCGTGTGAACGAGCTCATCCTTTGTGAAGACCCTACCGACTCATCAGCCAGCGGCACATATCCCAACAAACCGTCCCATATCGGCGTGATCAAAAAGATCTTAAATTAGATGGAACTAGATTAAATATTTTGACTGTTGCGATTCCAAATCAGTTTAATGACCTGTAACTCTGCCTGAGTATCGGACAAGTGTTCACTGTTGGCCAGAGGAGAACTGGCCCCCCAACTAAGCCTGGTTTCTCCCAAGGTTTTTTTCTCCATTTGTTGGAGTTTTGGTTCCTTGCCGCTGTTGCCTTTGGCTTGCTTAAGTTGGGGACACTTGCTTGATATTCAGCAGTGTTTTTGATATGCCTGTATTGGCGCCGTTGTATGCGAACTGATCTGAGCCGGACGATTACGTCACTGTTTTCTCCAGTGCTGCTATACCTAAATTACCTAGACTAATAACTATTGATCTTTGCAACGGAATGAATCAATAATATATAGAATAAGCTGCACAATGACACCATTTTCTTATTAATGTAAAGCTGCTTTGCCACAATTTGCATTGTAAAAAGCGCTATATAAATAAAGATGACTTGACTTGACTATAATGCGGAATGTCACAGAATTTGACAAATTTTGGATGAATATATCAAATATATGGACTGTATCCTTAATAAAATTGCGACATGCACTAGCATCTGTGAATATTGAAGCTTAAAATGCTGCTATTTAAATATGAATTCTGCGTGTTCTGCGCATCTCTGCGTGAATGAGTTTCATCTCATACTCAAGTACGCGAGATGCTTGTGGAGTTTTTAACATCTGCCTTCTCACTATATAAGGATATGAATATATGAACTTAATCTCCAGATCTGCTCTTCACCAGCATTTCACTATTTCATTTGACAAAACTATCATATCATATGCACACAGAAACTCAAAGGTCTTCACAACAACCCATCAAAATAAAAGTTTGGTTTAACTTGAAGAAATTATAACAGAAATATAATACTATTGTACAGTACTTTATTTTTTAAGGAATAATCACAATTTTTTTCCCATGTTTTTAACAGTAAAACTCCTTTCTTTCGCCTTTTTTAATAATAAATTTGTATTAAAACATTAAAGCAATGTATTAAATACATTTAATAGGGCCCTGTTATTGCAAACATTTAAAAAAAAAAAAAAGTTGTTAAAGTTTGATCAATTGATTAGAAATGCTTTTTGATTATTAAAATTCGTTTAAAAAAGAGAAAAAAATAGATTTCATATGGCCCTAAAAATGTAATTTTTCGTTAAACTTTTAATAAATTGTTGATAAATTGTATATGTTGTATCATTTAAATTAATTAGACATTCTTTTTGATTATAAGAGTACAAACTGTAGCGAGCATATGCTTAATCACTGTTATAATTATGAGGCGGTGCTTGGAAAATTTTCTTTCCTCTAAGGGGTCCCTGGGCCCCCTGAGGAAAAGGATAAGACTCACAAGACTGTCCAAGCGAAGATGAGGTGACCGTTGTGTGAGGCAATGTATCTCTATTATGGAGGAATAGGTACACTTAGTTTGTTGCAAAAAAATCTCACTTGCCACCATATATTAGTTAACTAGTTTTACCTTCACTTTGTGTTGTTTGTTTCTGGGTTGCCATTGGCACAATGGCACTAATGTTAACAAGAGAGAGGAGAATCTTACCAAGCTACCGACTAAAAGCATAAGACAGGGTACTAAGCACAGCAACTCAAAACATAGCAGGAAGGAGTAAAAAATATGTAAATAACTTTCTCAGCAAGCAAACGCATAATAACAGAACAGAAACATTAGCAAAAACATTACTACTCACAAGACTGTCCAAGCAGAGCTGAGATGAGGGCTGTGTGAGGCAATGCATCTTCCGTTGCTGCGGGTAACGTCCTGTCGGTAACTCCGGAGATTCGTCAGCGTATATTTTAATGATAATTCACATTGTCCGTTTTTAATTTAAGAGTTGGTCCTTCTCTGGTTGCTGGATTTTTTCGCTTCCACCATGTTTTTAAAACATTTCTGCACATCTGTGTTATTGTGGATCTTGTGTGTTTTTTTTTTTATTCTTTGCATTATAATTACTTAATATGTTAATTAAATTTGATTGAGCAGTATTGTATTTCTCTAATATACAAATGTGCGAAGGAAAACTGTGATGACCGCTTGCTTTGGCCATTTTATTTGAAGTTGTTCAGCGTCTTGCTTTTCCCACAAAGCAATGCAAATTAGTCTTACCAAAGACAACATGAGCTTACTGTATGAAACAGGTTTTCCTCAGTGACTCAAAGCAGAATCCACAAAAAAATCACTTTCAAACCAAGCAGCTTTCTGTTGGTCAAGACCGCAAATTCCCTTGACCAACTTGACCCCACTGCGAAATATTTCGCCCTAATGTGGATTCTTTTTGAAATGTCTGGATTTTGCTTTCACTGGTAAATGTGACCACACTTTAATGGTTGTTGCGGCAAAGACACCCGTATTTTACATATCTTCTATGTAATACTGGACCCGACAGCAAAATCACAATGCATTCACAACGTTTTGTTATGTCACGGGCAAAGAGTCACTTATATAGAGAAGCCTTATGAGCACAGTATCAAAAGCAGTATTTAATCAGACAGAAGTAGGAAAAAGTAGATCTTGACAAATATCATAAATAAAAATTATTTATAAAATGTACAAAATGATCGCTTTTAAATGCGACTGAAGGTCTCACACTAACCTTGGTGCTGGTGAGATTGGTCTGGGCTGGTTCGGATGCTGTAATTTGCTGAAAAACCCTCCTTGGTGATGGCGTTGTCTGTGTGGATGGTGAGAGAGAGAATGCCGGTGTACGAGATCACACGACTTGGCGGTCTGGAACCACAGTATCGACCAATATGAGGCCCCACTGAGAGAGAGAGAGAAAGATGGAGATTTAAGCAATTCAATTCACAACTCAATCAAAAACTCTGCCTTTCATCATGCAGTACAATACTAATAACCATAAGAGCTATAATGATTGTGTGTGTATGTTTATGTGTGTGTGTCTTTGGCTTTTCTGTTCTCTGTGGATGTTTTCTAAACAGCCTTTAATGCGGCTCTAAAAGCCCCGATATAGTTGGAAGTAAAACTGAAGAACAAACTGGTGTGGCGTTATTTCGAACAAAATCAGGCCAAAATGAAGTTACTTTGGAGTTCGTAACAGATTTCCAGAAAAGTTTGCTCCAGCAGGTGAAAACCTTCGAAGTACTATTGGTCCATGGGGATTACGTAATAAAAGGTAGGTGTGTTCTGAGGCTCCGCCTTCTTTGACATGGAAATCTCATCTGGTTAATTTCTTCTGTCCATCGAGGTCAGATGTATATAAGTAAAAACATGAACACACTGGAGAGCTGTTTTATAGTTGAAATTGAAGTTTGTAACTCTACCTGAAAGAGACACTGACACTGTTTTTTCATGTTTAATACTGTAAAGCTGCTTGCTTTAAATCAGTCTATTGTATAAAGTGCTGTATAAAAAAAGTGACGTGACTAGTCTGGAGTGCTGAATGCAGAGCTTGGGCAAACATATCCACATCACTATGATCAGATGCTTTCTTAACTGCTGTTTTCTCATTACTGTCAGTTTTGTTGTCTTTATTTTGTCATTGAGAGGAAAGTGCAGCACATATTTAAATATTCATCTAAACATCGCTTTTAGAAGTGTGTGCAGCGTCAGAAATTTTCACTAACAGTATATGGCTACAAAGGTATTTCGAGTTTCTTTTTACCCCTAAGCGAAGAACGGAAAAGAATTTTGAAGTAAGTTTATTAGGCCCTTAAGACTTTACAAACTTCCTGCTGCTCTCAGCATGAAGTATAAAAGTCAGCACTGTTTTTTCCTTTAAGTTCCGTTATTTTATTTTATTTTTCATCTCTACCTGTAGGATATCCATCCCAGATCTCCAGATAGTCGAATCTGCAGAGAGCCCCCACAGGTGCAGATGGGTCCGATTCCATCTCAAAGCTCTGGAAGTCCAAAACAATCTCTGCCATCTTGGGTGCAAAGATGATGAAGGTGCACTCCAGGTTGTTTGGATAATTATCAGGGAATCCAGGGGTTTGGAACACTCCGTGTGGTTCGGTGAAGTTTCTGGAACATTCAGTACCTGCACAAAATGCAAAGTATCACTGAACCACCACAGAAACTGAACAGAGTACATATCAGAGAATATAATCATTTGCAAGCACTCTGTATGCTCGAATGGCATTTCAAAACATTACAAGAGAATCGATATTTTGATTAAGTGTTGATAAAGTACACACTCTTTGTGTGTACATGTGCATTATAACATCTTTGTGTGTGTGTGTATGTTTGTGTTTTGGCACCTGTGCGGTGTATCTCATAGCGGATGCTGAATCCGGCTCCTGTGCTTTCATAGTCGGAGGTGAATTTGATGAGTAAAGAGTTTCCACTAGAGATAATCGGAGACGGAGCAATTTTGCCGCAGAATCTCCCAGGAGAGGGCGCGTTCTCATCCACACCATCAAACACCTGTACAAAATCGTACCTGCACACACATTCAAAAACACACGCACATTATTGAAAATACTGTAATGTTCTGTAATACTTTTACAAGTGAGTTAATGTAAAAAGTAATCTGTTCAGTTATGGGCAATATGATTTAACTACTACATGATTTAATAATGGTTTAACTACATTCGTAATGCCTTATAATAAAACCTTAGAATAAGTTTCATGTTCTTGTCAATAACTGTGATACACTGTTATAATGTTTATGAATATAAAAGTATTATAGTATTAAAATATAAAAGTACATATTATATTACACAATCATTTATGCTTATGCATTTAAATGCCATAATGCATTAAAACACACCAAATGTCTTATTTATCCTGCTTTATATTCTTGATGTGTCAATGAATACATATTATAATGTATTATGAGTAACAATGAAATGGCTTTTATTAACATATATACTTTTATAGACAGTGTAACTGGAAAATTCTCCCCCCTGGTTTCATCTTAGAGTAACTTTTGCATGACTCATTTAGATTCATTTCGATGACTCCTACAGCATCAGCTCCAACAAAACCACCCGAAACATGAGGCATTTCCTGCTGACCTGACACTGGTTTTACACACAGCACCCCCTCTGAGTACATTCGTGCTCTCTTGCTCTCCTGTAACCCAAGACACTGACGGTCAGTATGATCTTTGACCTCTCACCACGACTCGACCCTCTGTGGGAGCCGAAGCGTGCTTCCTGCCATTCAGACAGATCGCTCCCATTCCTGAACTGATGATCTGGGTAATTTAATGAATCATAAACTTTATAGCAGGAACCCTCGCAAAAAAGGTGTCCCAGCTTCTTAAAGAAATGTATATGTTTCTAAGCTTCTGAAAAAATACCTAAAGAAATGTGTTAATTCAATTAGTTCTTTTCAACTGAATTAACATTAATATTGAAAATGTAAAAAAAGTAATAATTTAATTATATTAATAATTAAATACATGTAATAATTAAATTAAATGTAATAATTGTGATCAATCATTTCTAAACATAAAAGTTTGTAAATATATATGTATGGTGTGTGTGTGTGTATGTGTATATATACAAAAACTTTTATGTTAGATGCGATTAATCGTTTTGACAGCACTAAATTTAATCAATTTAATACAGAAGTTTTGAATTATTTATTGCATTAAAACACAAGAGTCAGTACGTTTCTGTATGTTTCTGATAAATTGAATGAGAGTTCCGTGCTGCAGGGTGTTCTATCTGATAAGACAGAGAAAGAGAGAGTGATTACTGCAGATCCACCCACTTTCTACAAAGACAGAACCTCAGAAACACAATGTCTGTAGTTTTGGATTGAAAAATATCCTGCTATTGAGCAAGACACACAGGAGGATGTGAAAGCTGCTGATATAGTGACTTACTGAGACAGTAAAATAAACCAACAATGAAACTGTCACGAACAATGGTTCAGTTCTGGAGGTTTGCAGTTGATTCAGTCCTCACATAAATGAGAATGTATGCGACTGGAGAGAAAGGAATATGATAAAGTGTCAGTGTCTGATTATGTTTAAAAGAAGAACCCTGAAAGACAAAGGTGGAAAATAATAAGGAATAAAACATAACTCATAACAATAGGTCATAACATAAAATCATTAAAATCATGACAATAGAATGGTGAATGCTGCTAGGGTGTTGAGGGTAGCTGCTATGTGGTTATTAGGGTGTTCTAAGTAGTTTTAAAAGTGGTTGCAAGGACTGTTTTTAGCACATTGCCAAGATGGTATCATTTATAGCACAAATAGTGAAAGTTACATGCCAAAGTTACTTAAAAGTGCAGTATATAGGATTAACAGCTAGTGGTGAAAATAGGTACTGCAGTCCAAATTCAAAATATTGGAGAGAGTTGTTTGCCCCGCCCCCTCTTCCTCAGACTTGCGTTGTTGACAATAAAAGCCGAGGAGACCGATGAGTTGATTTATCTGTGTTTTGATATGCTCTCATTCATAGAGATTTTTAGATGGATGCCGAGGCTTTTCAGGTCGGGTACAATCTGCGATCTCTGACCTAGTTCTTTTGTTGATTTCCATGTCTGCAACACGCAGTGTTTTCTGCCAACTGGTGACCCTGGGTGTCGAAACCCTATTGGGTGAACTGGTAGTGTGCGGTTTCGCAAATACCAAAACAAAAACAGACATTCCGACACGGAACGCACATTTCAAAGTAGAATAACTGGCTGTAGCTTTGCTTTTCTGTTTTACTGAGAAACAACTTAGCATGATTCCTAAATATCTGCAAACATATTATGATATTTTTATGCTTAAGTAAAGTGAATACCTTTAATACATACTTAACATAAGTTACAAACTACATACTTAAAAGGTGCAATAGGTAGTTTTTCATCTGCTAAAGGTCACCCATTCAAAACAAAGGTGTAGCTTGATGACGCCAAATTTGAGTGAGGAATCTTGGAACTTGTGGTTCCTCACAGCCGAAGGAAAAGAATCGAGATGGGACTCGGGCAGAAATCATGTACGATACGATTATTAACGTTACTGTAGTATGAAGCAGAGCAGGACCGAGTGTTGTGGAGCTGAAGAAGGCGCTGGAGCGATTGTTAATGAGAGACGAGCGCGACACACTCCTCGCGAGCAGCGGGACTTTTATTATGCCACAGTCGCTGGCGCCGCTTCCGCTTTTCCGGTAAAGCGTATGAGGTAACGGAGCTCTGTTTATCATATTAGATACATTTGATTGTGTTGAAAATGATGTTATAACATTACTCTGTGCGTTCACTCAGCGGCTGCTGTGAGACACTTGTTGCACACTGCAGTAAGAGAGATCGATATTAGAATATCATATTAAATGCTGGATGGCTTGTGTTGACAAATGGCATGCAATTAATTTGAAAATGTATTGTACGATGGAGAAAATTCTGCATTACTGTTACTAAAAATAAAGCTTGCAAAAAATCAAGAAAATTAGATTTAAACAATAAGGCTAAACATGTTATCAAAACAGATGTTCCCTCGTCTGTGTTCCCACATGTAATATATATTAAAGTTTCTATATATAAATATATAACACTGGCCTAGTGGTTTTTGGATATTTTACTGCAAAAATGTTATATATTGCAGCTTCAAGAGTTAGATTGTTTTAATCTCTAACATTATGAGTAATAGTAATAGTGATGATTTCCTTAGCAATAATGTGTGTGTGTGTGTGTGTGTGTGTGTGTGAAAGAGAGTGTGTTCGGAAGGGCTGTTAAGAAGGAGGAGAGAGAAACAGAGTGTCATTAATGATTAATATGTGCAGAATTATTAAAACATTCCCACACAACAAAGCCATTAATGATAAACATTATTTCTACTCTGTAAGTGTGTGTAGAGGGACTAAGAGGAATCAATCCTCATGAATGCTGCAGCAAACTACTTGTATTTTCTCTCCTGGAACACATCATAAAACGACAAGCAAAACTGATATGTAAAACCGCACTGCATTTCTGTCTCTACGGCGTATATGAAGGATATAGATTGTGTGCTTGTATGTGTATGTGTGTGTGTGTGCTGTGCCACAAGAACATATGTGACTGATTTCACACTAATTACATTAGTGTCTGGGGCCAGAGGCATTTGTAGGACCCCCATCTCCAACGACCCCTCAGATAAGACAAGAATGCACTAGAAACACACTGACCCTCTAAGACACTAGATAAAATGAGTATACTACTACTGTAAACAAATCACACTAGCTGAGCTAAATAAACATTCACATTACAAAAAAACAAAGCATAACAGCAAGACTCCATGTTCCTGAAGCCGATACCAAAACATCTGATCTCTCAGCATGGATGTCCTCTCGTCTGTTTGGTCATTCTCAATTAACATGGGACTTTATTGTACAGTTTTTATTTCCAGAGAGAACCTATGGAGCTTTAGCAATGATAATTTAAGAGAACTGTCCTGTACATTAATGCGGCATTCATACAATGTGGGAATTACCATAATTACAAGATGACAACTTGGAGAATCTACTCAGAGCTGTTCACATCCTCGGGCTCAGATATAATTTGTTTCCATGGCAACGCTCATAACGCCAAAATTGATCCATGTGCAGCTTTGTTGTTGATGACAGCAACATAATTAAGTACTACTTTAATTCATCATTGTAAGAATAAAGAAAGTGCACCAGGTAACACTAGCTACAATAAAATGGCATTTCACATATGAATATGAATATGTAGTGCTGTCTAACTACATTGAACAGCTGAATCCACTAGCATTTTTGTCGTCACAATCATCAAGTCTGTGTTACAGCTTGTAATTATGAGTTCAATGAAGACAGGAATGGTTTTTAACAGTCACAAACTGTTAATGCAGCATCTCAAACATTCTCATATAGGATGCATGTGTTACCAGCTCCGCTCTGTTATATAATATGCTGAAATAAAAAGCTGTTAGATCGTCCGATGTGTTTGTGCTCTGCAGTGCAGCTCAGGAAGGAATGAATACCATGTTTCGCTGTGGTCTCTTGGGCTTTTCCGCAGAGTTCGTTTAATAATGTTCACCATAAACTCTGCAGTTTTGCCACAGCTAAAAAACTGAAGCCTGTCCAAAAACAACACAGCAGCATCTGGTCCAAGTTAAAGTGAAGTTCTGATTAACCTCCCTGTTCTGAGACTCACACTCATGGTAGTCTGTCCAAAACACACCAGACATTCCACAGCACGCATTGACAGTCACACTCTTAATGTTGGCATCTGGCTTTAGTATTTTGAGACAGAACATTTAAGCCCTCTGAATGTTTCTGAATGGACAGGAAAGTTCTGGAACTCTTTGGAAATCTCGGAGAAAATAAAGTAATACAAGTACTAATGCTCAGGGTAGGCATGGTTGTTTTGAGCAGTCTTGAGTATCCAATTATCCATTTGTCCAAATTGCAGAGATGTATATATCTATGTCTCTCTTCCTGACAGGTTTTTGTACTTCTTGTGAGGCATGAAAGCTTTCGAAGATCTCTGTTACAAGCTTGATAAACATCTGCAGTTGAAATCTTCCACATTTATAATACAAAACAAACACATCAAGTGTGATTGAAAATGTGGTTTATTCCGAACATGCTATACAATTAGTCACTTAAACCCAACACCCAATTTGATGACCTCAGGAGGAGAGTTTTTGTTACAAGCAATGATTCAGCCTGATTCATTTTTTAAAAACATTTCTTAAACAAGAGATGATTTTTGACCAAAAATGTATACTTAGAATGGAACACTAGCATACTGCTTACATACTTGGATAGTTTACCCAAAATTTTAATTTATTCACCCTCATATCATTCCATATCTGTGCAACGCAAAAAACTATTATCCCTCTGGAGCCGCGTGGAATATGTTTATCATGGATGGATGTGGATGGAGACACTTTCTTCAACTCATACTCGTTTGGTAGTGCATTACTGCCATTATAAAGGTTGGATTCGTCAGGATATTTATTAATATTTCTATGATTGTCTTAGTCAGAAACAAGAAAGTCATATACACCTAGGATGGCTTGGGGGTGAGTAAAGCTTAGGGGAATTTTCATTTGAAAGCGAACTAATCCTTTAAAGTGCCTTAATGTATTAAAACATTGATATTAAAAGACCAAATTAAGCATACACCTTATGAATGATGATGATGAGGAATACTATTTAAAGACGAAATGAGCCCAGAATATGAACACAAAGTGTTAAATGGTTGTGTTTTCTTTATAATGGTTGTCTTTGGAAAACGATTAATGAGAAACTGTATGTTGGGTTTATATTCTGGGTTCATGTGGTTGCCTGTACATATAATCAATTTGGTCTTTTAAAATCACTGTCTTACTTCATTAGTACCTTGAACAAAGCTGGTAAAAATGACTGGCGGGCCACGGAGGAAAGCCTTGTTTTGCCCTCCAGGTGGGTTCCTATAAGTGTCTGACGTCATGTGAAAACTATAAATAGTATCTATACGTTCCAGTTCATTTGTCAGACTGGATATAGAAGAATTTGAGTGCATTGTGTTGTGGGATACAGTTTTTATGAGCCATGTGCTTTGATTGTATACTGTACTTTTCGTAAAAAGCAATAGGATATTCTGATATTTTATTCACACAAAAGGTAAATATAGAAATAGGGTCTACATTCGGTTCGCGTATATACACATACTGCCTACTTCAAAAATAGTATGCGTAGTATGGTAGGATGCCATTCTCTTCCTCCCTCACACACACACACAAACTAAAGAAGATGAACTGAAAGAAAACATGGATGGAAATGCTCATGGTCTGTCTGTTGCTCTTTCATGCTCCCTCAGGGTCCCAACAGCAGGACGTTCAGCAAAAGGGTCTTTTCATTGGTCCCCTGGCACTGAAATCCAACCCAATAGTAAAGCCAAGTCTGTGTGACTGACAGCTGCTGATTTACGCCCCATTTACGAGCTGTTTAAAATGACAGAGAGAGTCATCAAATCCATCTCATTTATGAGATTTAGTCCACACAAAGCCTTGTGAGTGTCTGAGTGCTGATGCTGTTAAATAAACCACTGAAATGCGCCACAAGGCAATAACAAGCTCTGCCTCCAACCTCACCATCATTTAATGTCATTGTCTGTCAACCTCCTCGTTAAGAAAACAATCAGCTTAATTACTCATGTGATGCTGGAAGCTCATCAAACTGATGAAACTGAAACCATAAACAGAGCGTTCTCAGATCATGTGCGCCTTTCACATTTTTCTGTTTCGACTCTTCGCATTCTTCTCATTCTGAGAGATTTCCTCTTGGGAAAACCATCCCCCTTTTTCCTCGGGAAAAACATTGCTCCGAGTGATAAATGCAGATCCATTATCACAGCCCGGGACGTTTGTTCTTAAACAGATCTAGTTCACCTCCTAAATTTAGCTTCATATATCAGAAATATTTCATTTTCAACCAACAGGTGGCACACCTCAAAATCTGAGCACCAAAGTGATCTGCTTTGAAACCAGGTAGATGTTTCGTGATACCAGAGAGAGAGAGAATAAGAAGACCACTTGTAGAAAACGAACTGGAGAAACGGTGATGCTGTATGAACGCAAGTCCTGGTTTCCTGTTAAATAAATCAACTGCCTAATCCAGACTTCAAGTCAGAAGAAGCTGAACACGCATGCCAAGAAAACAGCTCACAAACAGACAAACAATCTGATGTCTATCATTCACGACGCCCTGTTTTCCACCAGGACAGGAAGGTTGGTTAGACTTACTTGCATTCCCGACTTTCCAGGTCAAAATGCGGATTGAAGTTGATGAGAATCTTCTGCTGCGGATCAGGCGCCTGGATCAGCCAGGTGCATTGCTGGTTCACCGGGTATCCAGTCGGATAATCAGGAGAGGTCACATACCCGGCCTTGGAGATTGTGATTGTCCCACCACAGGGTCTTTCTGAAAACCAGAGTTGCATATTTATCATTTTACCATCTTAAACTCAAGGTGTCATAACTAAAAATCAGTCATATACTGTACAATACATGCATCTCATATTGTAGCCTCTTGACAAACAACACAAAGGTAACATGACTCCCATAATGTCGCACGCAGCGCGCTCTGATCTTAGATGATCGAACAGATCAAGAGATCGATTATACGCCGTGAATCGATCAATGTATCTGAGCTGAACACAACAGGCAGTGGACCGAGGGTCAGGAGTATATGGGTGTGCAGAGGCGGTGGGCAGATATGGCACTGTGTCTGGGTGTTTGAGTCTGATAACACACACCCAACTCTCTCTCTCGAACGAACACACACACACGCACACACACACACACGGGGCATCTTTCGTCCAAGCGCTGCCATGAATTAACTAATCTAGTTGTTTTATACATATTACATACCCCCCCCCCCAGAAAAAAGTCTAAACATAAATAAATAACTGATATAAAAATACTTAAATTAAGTAAATACAAAACCAACAAATAACCGAATAAACAAGAAGGAAAAATCTAAATGAACTGGTTTTGTTCATAAAAATGATATTATTAATAGCACTAAATAAATCTGACCATTAGTTTAAACCAATGGAATTTTAAGGGGGCAGATCAAATAGAGCCTCAAGGTAAATACTGTACATTTTCACTTTTTACCGTGTAGAAACACGCTTGTTGGAACTTATTTACAGCAATAAATTAGGTAGGCTAGTGCGTAACGAATAATTTCTCCCTTCGTCAAACACGGTTTCTACTTGTTTACCTTCTGAAACAGTAGCCTAACAGGTGAGCATCAATAACAAACCCCGGTAATAAACACAGCGGAGCTCTCTTGTGCCGAACCGACACAACGCACCACAAAATCCAACTCACCCGTTGGAGCGCGAGCCGCGGACAATCCCGTTAGAGTCACACAGAGCAAAAGCCAGTACATCCTCAAAGAAATTTGTTCAGTTATATCCTCAGGCTTTCGTGTAATAATTATTTCTGAATCCACGCGGTAGTTTGGAAGCTGGAGAAAGATCCTGTCACTCAGACCCAGTGAACCGCTCTTCTATACCGTGAAGAAGAAAGTCACAGCACTGAGACGCGGGAGATTCGGGCACAGTCAGTGCTGTAGAGTCTTGCTGTATGTCTTGAATTTCGTAATCCAAAGTCTGGAGAGGTTTGACAGCGCGTCCTCGGCTCGTTGGCAACGGGCTGTGGGCGCTTCTGCGGGCGCGCGGTCGGGTCACTCCCTTAAATGACTGATTTCCGTCCTCTCTGTCGCGCGTGGACAGGCGCTGGTAGGTATATTTAGCAGGTTCTCACTGGTGTGAAGGTGTCAGCATCCGATTTGAAGACTGTGGGTGTCAAAACACTCGCAGCACTGGTTGCTCCCGTCCCTCCTCCTTGAGAAAGAATGGGCAGGACTGGAAACGAGCAAACCCTCTAACCCCTTCAAGGCAGAGACGCACTGTCTCTCTGCCAACCAGACACGGAGACTGTGGGCCAAACCAAAGAGACTTTGCGCTCATCTGCGTGGGAGCGCAGTGCTGAAAAAAGATGTCCCTCGACGCATGCGGGGCTTTTGAGGGGTTTGGGACCCTTAATTAACACGTGGAGCCCCTAACACCTCTTAAATGTTTTTGTATATTCATTTTCAATATATTTAAACGTTTTAACAGCGCGTTTCAATTACCACAAAAGTAAGACAACAAGTTAGTCAGCGCGCTAAATAGACGCTCGTGAACATCGTTCTCGCCTGACTAGTAACCATAGCAACAGTACGCAGCTCGAGCGCTTTCGGTTATAGGATAAGTACATCGTAAAATCGCGAAATACTCGGACAAAATATTTTTTTTGGTTTAAAATATATTTAAGACATTGGTGGGTGAAACGAACCTCAGCCATACATTTCTGACAGAAAAAATCGTCTCCCCCTATAAAAACAATATTGAGATTGCTAGCAGTGGCATTATTAAAACTTGTATTTTATTTAGGACATTGAATGCTACGTATGTATATAATATGGATATGTAATGTTGTCTTTTGTAAGACAACTCATTACGCGTTAATGTGTTTTTGCACATCGTAAAAAGGATTATGAGCGCGCCAACTCCAGGAATCTGTTTCTCTGGCTGGTGACACAGTGACATAAAAATGTGTAGCACGTAGTCACTTTCAAGCTCAGAGAGCACCAGAGCAGCCAGCGCTGCAATCTGATCATCCACCGGGAGAGAGAGAGAGAGAGAGAGAGAGAGAGAGAGAGAGAGAGAGAGAGAGAGAGAGAGAGAGAGAGAGAGAGAGAGAGAGAGGCAAACATTTTTTCAATGCAGTCTTCGAGGTATACCATTAAAGATTTCAGAGAGTTGCACTGACCCTCATCTCAGCTCTAATCAGGCATATTTAAGAGTCTTTGAGAAGAAAAATTCTTATGCTGTTCCTTCTTGAGGAGATTTATAGAGGAATGTTCACACTGCTCTTTTCAAAAAGGTGGTCCATATGGCTTGTGTGTCATATTCCAAGTCATCTATAACATCATATGATCGATTGTGTGATTAACAGATCACCATGGAACTTGCATAATCAGTTGTGAAGTTTTGCCAAACATCTGCTTTTGTGTTCCTCAAAGGAAAGTCATATGGGTTTGTAATAACATGAGGGTAAGAAAATGATGACGTTTTTTTTTTTTTTTGCTCATTATCCCGTGGCAGACACTGATGGTTATAAGCCCTATGCGATAATTAATCAAATAATTCTCTTTAGATAACTCTTAAGATCAGTTGATAAAGGCCTGCCACTGAAGTCAACGTGCAAAACTCTTCAATTCATGTATTTGTATAATGGAGATCCAGAGTTCATTCATGATAGTGGAAGAAAATAACACCGCCCTTTAAAATATATCATGGCACTGAATGATAAGCAAATTCATAAATGATCATTTACTCTTCCTTATGTCACCTGTATGAATGTCTTTCTTCTGTTTGAACACAAAAGAAGATATTTTTAAATGTTTTTTGTTGTTTTTGTCCATGCATTGAAATTCAAAGATGACCTTATTGACTTTCACTGTATGGACAAAGACAGTTGAAAAATCTTCAAGATCTGCAATTAAAAGTAAGTCCTTACAGGTTTAGAGGGAATAAATTAAGACAGAATTTAAATTTTTTTTTGTGTGTGAGTTTTGAATGCACACATACACACGCAATGCCGCAGAAGAACCATGTCAGTTTACCCCAAAATCTTTCAGTGGCAAATTCTTAAAAGAATCTTGGATTCCTTGGATGAAAAAGGTTCTTCATGGAACCACAGATGCCAAACAAAAAACTTTATTTTTAAGAGTGTATGTAAGGAAAAAAGCGGCAAGAATTCAAGCACATGTGCTTCTATTTTACATATACATTCTCATGCATGCTGTGCATGTGTCGTGGTGATGAATGTCTACTGATAACACTGAGCTGCTCAGATAACAGCATAACTGCTCATTGATTCAGACACGTTTTTTGACAAGAAGATAAAGAGTCATCACACACACACACACACACACACACACACACACACACACACACACACACACAAGCACACAAATATTGTTACATTTTTCCAGGACAAGTTCCAGCAGCTGTAAAGATTTAGAATAAGGCTAAAGACTGTTGACATGAATCTGCAGCTTACAGTGCACTCTGACTCTGTCCGTATGCTTCCGATGGGCTTTTCAATCAGACACCGAGTGTGTGTGTGTTAAGCAGAGCAGCTGAAATCCCCAAACACGCAGTGTGTTAATCTGCTCACAAACACTCGCTCTCGGTCTCTCTCTCTCTCTCCTCCAGCCTGTTTTGTGATGCCACACTCAACAGCGCCTCAGGCCCCTGTACGCTGAGATGTCTGCTACCCTGAGTGAGAAAGACAGAATGAAAGACAGAGAGAGACAGAGATTTAGAGTTAGTCTGCCCAGATATGAGCTCCTGCCAAACCTGATATTTTAAAGTCACGTATAGCAGAAAAAACAAAAGCACAGTTTAATATCCTGATAGTTTTTTCATGCACGGCTGAATCTGATGAAAACGCATCCAGGTCAGATTTCACCTCATATAAAAGAAGAAAAGAAATTATATTTTGCATAATGAAAGAAGCCTATTTATTTATTTAGCCTCGTGACATTTTATGATAATAGATTCTCATTAATCTCAATGGTGATTCTCATTTTCTGCAAAACCAAATATTTTTTTATGTAAATCAGCATAGATTAAAGACAATACTAGATTTAAACACAGTTAAAATATTTAAACAATATATCAGTATTTATGCATAAAACTGATGCAAACCAGGAGAGAGTTTTTTAACTTTCCTGAAAATAATGTTACAACGCAAAAAAACAAAACAAAAAAAGGTACAAAAAATAGGCTTTATTTGTTCTCATTATTTCTTTCTTTTGATTTTGGGCAGAAATATGATCCAGCATGCACTGTAAAAATGTTTTGTCACATTACCTCATGTGGTAACATCTAAATGAACTTTTTGTTAAAAAAAAATCAAATATAATATTTAATAAGATCAAATCAACCTGACAATATTGAGTGAAACCAGGGATTCCCATAAAAAATAATTCAATAGTAAAAATGTAAATGAAAACACAAAAAAAGATTAAATATGTTATTGCTTTAACTGAAAGTTGTGTGACCATTAACCAACATCAGAGATAAGTGAACGTGCAAATATGTTGGACCTATAGTGGACCTATAATTCCCCTTTTACATGATGTTTCTGGAGTCCCCAGAATGTGTCAGTGAAGTTTCAGCTCAAAATACCCCACAGATCATTTATTATAGCTTGTCAAAATTGCCCCTATTTTGGTGTGACCAACACACGTTGTTTTTGTCTGTGTCCCATTAAATGAGCTGCTGCTTTCCAGAAGAGGGCGGAGCTTTAACAGCTCGCGCTTTGGTTGCTCAAAAACAAAGCTGGAGAATCTCACGCAGCCAAAATGACGGTTGTAACTGTGTTCAGCCTTACATAGTTCAAACCTGAGTGAGACACTGATGGAGAGACTCAGGAAGGAGTTATAGAATGAAACTGGTCGTTTCTGAACAGTTAGTGGATAAATTTATGTAGTTGCTGTGGAGTTCAACTCATTGACTAGCATGTGCCGTCATGTTCATCTTTTGTGCAAATCCAGCGTTGAATTGACTCTCGTTTGTGAAGCAGTCCGGCGTAAAATGACGCCATTCAACAACACTCTATTACAATAACTCTTCCTCTTCTCTAAGCAGCCCACAACCCTTCGTTGTGTGTTCTCAGGAGCAGGTTTTTGTAAATTTTAGGATCAGTGATGTGATTTTAGGCTCGTTGTAGTCCCTACCAGCCGTTTGTTGTAGTCCTTAAACAGCGAATTCTTTAAAAGAAAATATCTCACTTTGCATTGTACTCTGAGCATCGTAACTTTGCAGATGTTATTTATGCTCTAACAGCAACATTACACCCTAACTAAACTTAAAGTGAAATCATAAGTAACCACCTCTTTAAAACCTCAGAGGATACTTCAAGTAAATATTTAGGGTCAAAGGAGTTTGGCTAACAAAAAAACAAAAACAGCATCACCAATGAAAGTAAAGGTCAGGTCAGCTAGAAATGGCTCCTTAAAGTAACTAATGCACTTATCCACTTTTTACAGGGAGATTAATTTGCAAAACATTTAGAACAAAATCAGGAATTCATTTACTTTCTTTCATACCTCTCAGTCTATCCTGCTTTCTCATTCCATTTCCATTTTTTACATCCCCTCCTGAATCACTCATACATGCTTAGAGGCAGCCCTGTTATTCTTTCCTACTCTGTCATTAAACAAGAAAGCCCTCCACCGCCACAGGAAGTCTCCTCAGCGGACAGAGCTGATTGGCTATCGCTCAGAATCACAGAGCGGAGCCGACATCTGCTGGGACCAAAATCCAAAACCAGATAATTTACATACAGTTTGACCTTCTATGCAGCCCTGTGTGTGTATGAGTGAATGTTACACATTGGTTTCATGAAGCTATTTATCATTCTTTCATGCAGAAAGAGGGAGACTAGGGCGGAGGGGGTTGGACATGTTGCCGCTCTGTTGCTTCAGGCCGTTGTGCATGTGGAGAAATTTCTGAAATTACATCATATATCACACAGCGAACACACATAGTCATACACACCCAGTCAATCAAACACACGCACACAGACACTTTGATATATGGCTGAGACGGAAAGATACTTTACCGGTCCCTGAAGAGAAACACAGTCATTTTGTATTTAGAAATGTGATATCATGTGTCTCCCCCATCAGGATTCCTGTCGTTCTGTCTGGATGTGGACTGAACCAGAGCTGTTGGGCGGCTGTGAAGGGATTGGGTGAAAATGGCAAGAGCTTAGTGCGTGTATGATATGCTTTACTGAAACTCTACTGATCGGTCAGAGCAGCAGAAAAGCCTCACAAACACATACACACATAGGATCATATTGTGCCCCTGAAAACCACCCCATGTCACCATAGGAACACTGCTTGTTTCCATGGTGACAACTGAAGTTTGTAATTATGACCCTGCATCAACAGGTGAGAGTCAATTACTGTCACCCCCTGTTCTACCCCTCTTCCTCACACTCACATTCATGCACTGCCTTCTGTTGTTTCCAGCTTTTATGCGAGTCACTCTTTGTGCCTTAAAAAAAAAACATATTCCAGATGCCAAATCTAGCTTGTTTCTGTGGCTCAAACTGCTCTGGGATCATGAAAGTAACTTGATATAAAAGCTTGAATCTCCTGACTCATTTAATTATATTTGATACATGGAATTTTGAAGGTCTTGAAATTACCAACATGATCAAAACATTGCTAAAAGACCTTGATAGTTCATATTATGCTAACACTTTAGTTTAGAGTCCAATTCTCACTATTAACCAGTTTCTTATTAGTATGCATATTAGTAGGATATTGACTGTTTAATAGTACTTGTAAAGCACATAATAAAGGGTTAGTTCACCCAAAAATGAAAATTCTGTCATTTATTACTCACCCTCATGTCGTTCTACACCCGTAAGACCTTTGTTCAAATTCAGAACACAAATTAAGATATTTTTGATCCAATCCTTTGGCTCAGTGAGGCCTTTATTACCAGCAAGGATAACACAGATGCTGAAAGAGGTACTAAAACATATTTAAAACAGTTCATGAGAGTACAATGTGTGACAAGCGATGAGAGTGAGAGATACGAGACCGGTGCAGCACGCAGCTGATGCTCATTATCACTCGCGTCGTTCCCCCACGGCTCTCACCCGCACTGCTTGTCAAACAGTGGTTCAACCTTAATGTTATAAAGCGACGAGAATACTTTTTGTGCACTAAAAAAACAAAATAAAGACTTTGCATCAATATCTAGTGATGGCCGATTTCAAAACACTGCTTCGAAGCTTTACGAATCTTTTGTTTGGAATCAGTGGTTCGGTTCGCACATCAAACTGCCAAGTCATGTGAAGTGTTGAAACTGCGAATCACTTGACGTAACGAAGCCTCGTTTACTGAAATCACGTGAGTTTGGCGCTCCGAACCACTGATTCGAAACAAAAGATTCGTAAAGCTTCGAAGCTTCAAGTGTTTTGAAATCGACCATCACTAGATATTGATGCAAAGTCTTTATTCTGTTCTTTTGGCACACAAGAAGTATTCTCGTCGCTTTATAATTTTAAGGTTGAACCACTGTACTCACATGTAACTCTTTTAAATATGTTTTTAGTAGGTTTCTGGGCATCTGAAAGTGTTAATTACCTTACTGGCAATAGAGGATTTGATCAAAAATATCTTAATTTGTGTTCTGAAGATGAATGAAGGTCTTACAGGTGTAGAACGACACGAGGGTGAGGAATTAATGACAGAATTTTCATTTTTGAGTGAACTAACCCATTAATGCCTTATTCGTCATGACCATAACCCTTAATACCAAATACCCAAACTTTACAACTACCTTACTAACTATTGATTAGCAGTAATTAGGAATTTATTGAGACAAAAGTCATATAGTTAGTTAATCATGAGTATTGGATCCTAACTAAAGTGTGACCCATACGTTTTTTTAGCAAGTAAAAGGTATTATTGCACAAGCGTCCACCTTCAGGTTGTGGTACACGTGTCTTTTTGCTGTGAAATTTTTAATGATTTTTATAAAGTGCTAGATCAAATCAAGTCCCCATGTCAGAAATGTCAGATCCAACCCTGTAAAACTCAGATCCGAATCCTGCCAGAAGATATCCCGTTTTAAAACCCGTCAACAACAAGTCTTGTCTGGTACCCAAAACTGTATTAACAGTCATCTATCAGCCTGGGAGTTTGACTGAGGGTGTGTCTCAATCAGCTCCCTGTTCAGCACTGATCAGGGAATCGGACATTTTAAGCACTGGTTCAATTGCAAAATCCTACCAGTGCACAACTTTGGCTCCCTAAAATGTCCCACAGCACTGTGAAAACTAGGGAACATCGAAGCAATGTTCAGACTTCATCTGACAAGTACAAATCTAACAAGGGTTATTATTCCAAAGCAAAAACAATGGAACATTACTGCTTCACAAAATCATCATGTGATGTTAAAAACCTTGAAATGGAGACATTCTCTTATCTCTTACTCATGAAGACAAACATTCCTTGAAACCACACAATTATGAGATCACACAACAATAGCAAGCATTGAAAAAACAAAGAAAAAAAGTAATATATAAAAATATAAAATGACAAGTCGATAAAAAACAGTCTAGTTTCTTTTTCAGAAATCTAAAATGTCATGAGAGAATATCATCAATATTCTCAGAGGATATGAATCATGTGGAGTGACCATATCCCACAGCTCTGTCATCAGTTTTATCTCCACTTTACTGCTGTAATATCACCTCATTCCACACAGAAATCTACTCAAATGTCATTTAAATGTCACATCAAGAACACGTGTCACCTGACAGATGTGCATGATCTGGAAATCTGGATTCATATCTGGATGCTTCTAAATGCTCTTCCTCAGAAAAAAAAAAGAAAATGAAAAATGAATTCATTCGATGAAGCCAAGATAAACGCACAGGGATCTCTATATGTAGCTTTCTATGATCTATGGACAGATTTCAATGCATTTCTATATGTCTATGCTAATGTCCTCAAATAGTCTGAAAAAGAAACATGAGGGATTTTACACATACACATTTCCCTTCTTTCTTCTTATTTTTGTGTTTTACACTCACATATACACACACACAAACAATGCTGGAACAGCATGAAATAAGCAGAGCATGCTGGGATTTTTTGTTCACCGCATACATGGGAGAATGCTTGAGAAGACTTTCATTAAAGGCTTTAATACATCAAGGGTTTTTAGCTGAAGGATTTGTTTCTGAACAAACACATACACAGGTGACATCTACACAAGCCTACGGCACCACAGCTATTATTTACACATTTTTACCATCTTATCACATATTGTCTTTGCATTCATCAACTCCCACAAACAAAGTCTCGGTAAACAACCAAACACGTCCATCCATTCATCCATCCTATCTTAGAAGCCAATTCAAACAAAAGCCAATGTAACCACGGAAACCTCAGGGTTCCACTCTGTGCCCTGAGAAAACAGCCTCTACTCTCCAAACATCTGCTGCTGTAGATACAGATGCAGATACGGAGAGAGTGAGTGATTCTTTAATGGGAGTTGTTCCGTTTTGCTTATCTTTTATAGATAAAATACTAAACACTTTCTGAAAGCCAAAATATACAGAAATATCTATGTAAATAACATTCACACACACACACACATACATACATACATACATACATATATTATATATATATATATATATATATATATAATATATATATATATATATATATATTATACACACACACACACACATATATATATATATATATGGTCATATGGTCATATATATATTTATATTATCCAAAATATATTTAAAAAAAGGCAATTTTCTTCCCCATGAACTACACTTAATACACTCTTAAGTCTTTTTAAATCTTACTATTAAGATTTAAACAGCATATTTACAATTTATTTCAATATATGAAAAATATATTTACATAAGCTGCATTGTTAAAAATATATTTAGCATGTTTTTAGAATTAAGGCATCATACTTTTCAATGAATGAATGAATGAGTGAGCTAGTGAACTGAATGAATGAATAAGTGAATTAATTGAATAAATGAATGAGTGAATGAATGTGGGCAAGTGAACTGAAAAAGAGAATGAGTGAGTGAGTGAGTGAGCGAGTGAATTGAATGAATAAATGAATGAATTGAATAATTTAATGAGAGTGAGTGAATTGCATGAATAAATGAATGAATATAATCAATGAATGAGGGGGTGAATGAATAAGCGAGCGAGTGAAAGAATAATAGCATTTGTGGAGTGCTTTGCCATATATTAACCATCACAATGCTAAAGTGCTCAAACAGTGTGGGACTAGTTATGCCTCAAAGATTAATTCTTTGAATTAAGGGTCTGATCAAATAACAAACCCTAGTGTGAGCAAAAGTGCAAATGACGCTTGTTAATAATTTAAAAAACAATGTAATGGTTGCTAAACCCATCACTGGAGAGGCTGTCAAAGAGTTCTTCTCTCCCAGGATACCAAATCTCCACATAAACAGATTATCACAGAGTCGAGTTTCATCTGTCCTCATTAAACAATGACTCACTAACCTGAAGACAATATATTGCACAAACAGTCCTGGATATGCTGGATATTGCATCACGTCTGAAGAAACTCATAGGGTTTGTGCTTGCATGCTAATGGAGGATTTTCACAAATCTCCAGAACTGTTTGAATTCATCATGCGGTTACAGCCATAGATTTGAACAGGGGATTCAACAGTTCCACCAATCACGTATCTCATAATTAATAATGTTATTCATCCTTGAAGAATTGATTAGCTACACCCACAACATTTGAAAGTCTCCAGTGTCCACATTTAATCTACATCAGAGGGTTAAAATTAGCAATTCAAAGAATTGTGGAATCATACAAAATGAAAGCTAATATGATGCTCTGATAATCTTAATGATTTCATTTCCTTCTCCTTTGTTGCCATGATTGTTGCCAGTGATTTCTTAATATATTGTGGTATGCTGTCATGCTAACAAGTCACACTGACCTAATAAATACTAAGTAAAGTCCAAGTCAACATGCATTGTGTATGTATGAGTATATCAGTGTGAGAGTGAATGAGAGAGGGAGCTTCTCTCAGCATGTCATGGTTTCAGCGAACAAAAGGCTCATTAGCATGGTCATGTTCTCTGGAGAGAGGCGAAAAGAGAGAAACACAGAGAGAGAGAAAGAGGGAGGAACCTGTGGGAATACTGTCTTTTCTCAGAGGACACTGCCTTGATGCAACGTCCTGACATACCCCCCACCCCCACCCCCAAAACACCAGCCCACCCCCACCCGCCACGGAACAGCGTACCTCAAACCCACACAGCAACCGTTCTAAAAATAAACCTTTACACTAACAGGCTTCTAATCATTATTAATTCATCTTAATGTATTCATAGTGTTCATTAAATCCTCAACGATCTGGCAATAATTCACCATTTATTGTACTTTTTGTCTTTAATTCTTTTACTTAACACTTGACTGTTATTGTAATTAAACCTAGTGGACTTACCCACTCACTTTTCATCGAATCCTTTAAGCTGTTAATATGAGTCTGACTCAAAACATGTAGATCTCTGAAGAAGTTCTTCACATTAGCAGCATAATAGTTAATTGTAGTAGTGCGCTAGCAGTTCTTTACAGTTATGTAGTACACTAGCAGCTCCTTATAGTATAGTATATGTTCTAGAGTTGTCAAAAGTACCGGATGCGTAAACACGTCTGATTGGCCATTGAGTTGATGCAGTCATTGGATATGTCTGTGATTGGCTACACCCAGTCCACCTGCTTTCGAACGCTCCCGTGTGTATCTGTGTAAACGCTCGGTGAAGAGTGGCATTGATGACTATTGAAGTGTTGATCATTGAAGCCAATCACAGACATATCCGATGAGCGCGTCAACACAATGGCCAATCAGAGGTGTTTACGAATTCGCTTAACAGCACTTAAAGCATCACATTTCTAAATTTTCAGTACCGACTAGGTACCGAAGTCGGTACTTTTGAAAACTTTATGTAGGCTAGCGCACTGGTGGATTGTTATAGTTATGTTATGCTCAAACAAATCTTTACAGTTATGTAGCGCACTAGCAGCTCTTCATAATATAGCGATCTCAGTTTTTTTTCTATCAGATCTTTATATTTTGTGGTGTACAAGCAATTTATTAAAGTTATGTAGTGGACTAATTATTTATAGTATAGGGATCTAGTGGTTCTTTATAGATATGTAGTGCACTAGCAGATTTTTATATTTAAATGTAGTGCACTAGCAGTCCATTATAGTTATGTAGTGCACTAGAAGATCTTTATAGTTAAGCCTATGTAGCGTACTAGTAGTTAAGCCTATGCAGCGCACTAGCAGTTCTTTATAGTATAGTGATGTAACAGATCTTTACAGATATGTAGTACACTAACAGTTCTTTATAGCGATCTAGCAGATCTTTACAGTTAAGTAGTGCACTAGCAGTTCTTTATTTGGGCTATAGAGTTGGGTTATTTAGGCTATAGAATAGCGATAAGATCTTTATATTTTGTAGTGCACTAGAAGATCTTTACAGTTTTGTAGCACGCTATAGCAGTTCTTTATAGTAATGATCTAGTGGTAATTTAGGCTATAGAATAGCGATAAGATCTTTACATTTATGTAGCGTTAAATTTTTGTATAGTGCTTTTCACAAAGCGGCTTTATAAATAATAATGCCTTACAATCTCTTCAGTATGCATAACAAACATGGAGATGCCAAAATAACAACAACAACAACAACAAAAACTCTAAGAATAACATTAGGAAGAACTAAGACTTACTGGAGAATCGCACCTCTTTTCCTGCTGCACATACAATATATAAACAGTTTATAGAAAGCATTCAAAGATATGTAAATGTCAAACATAGATAGAAAAAAACAAAACAAACAAAATCTCCCGTGATGAAATTTACAGTGAGATTAGCACGCAAAGAGTGTGAAGTATGTGTGTGCATCACATTAAAGGTGTAGAGCGCATGTTGAATGAGCATTTAGCATGCAGCTTGACTTTCATTGTGCAAAATCCAGAAACCCAGTTATTATAAAAAATATCTGTCTTGTTTGATGCTCTAAGTGAAAGGAAAAAATAATATCAATCTGCACAGAATATAACTATTGAAACTAAACATTTAATTTCAAACTGAAGTCTGGTGATGGTCTCAAATACAAAAGAAACCAGAAATGGAGAAAGACAGTGATAAAAGAAAAGAATTGATATCCCTGTTAGCTGGCTGTGATATTTGCAGTTTACTTTAGTAATTACTGTGAATATCAGGTATAAAGTTTCACATATACATACCTGCTTATTAATGTACAGAGGTCAAATCTGTGTGTATTAGAGTGAGGGAGAGAGTGATATTATATGTGTGTGTGCCGTGTTTTATGCTAATTGTCCAAGAGATGGATGTGCAGCGCAGGTAACAACCTCCCTTGGGTACTACCCTTAAAAATGTGTGTGTATTTGAGAGAGAGAAAGACTCTGGTATAGTATGTTCTCTGTAAGAGTGTGAGAAAATAGTGTTAGTGTGTTGTCATAAAACTGATAAATGCTGACTTTGTGCTTCTGTCCCCCCTAAGCTCCTCACCACACATGAAACTCTGCAAAACAAACACAACTATACCTTAAATAACAATATCATGATTACACAATACTTTTTTTTTTTTTTTTACATACTATTCATAGATACATAGTATGTAGTGCACTATATAAAGTAGACTTACAATAAGGAATATACAAAAAGTAAATTTGAATGTTGTTTATATGTCTGTGTGGTCTTTTAATGTGGTTTAAGACAAACCATGTGTAAATTCATAAGTCAACACCATTGCTGAATATTTTCTCTTTAAAAGCTACAGTGAACCAAAGACATTCTCAAAAACGCGGTTTGAAATCGCTGGTGTTTCTGACGTCACAAACTACCTTGTAACCAATCACGTCAACGTGTGATCATCAACGAGTGGATCTCTGAGCTTGTGTGAATGAGTGGAGGTGGGGCTAATTTACATATTCATAGAACCGTGTATACTAAATGAGGCAGGCATTAGGGACACTTTCCATTTTACCATAATGCAAACATTGTGGTAATGTTACTTTTGAGTGTTCTCTGAGCATTGTGAAACAAGTAGGCCAAACATTTAAAAATGCTAGACGAATATCTAAAATGTTTCAGGAAAAAAAAACATTATTAAAGAGATTTTTAAAATTTTCATGTATTAATCACTTTTTTTATTGCCAATGTGTTCATCTTGTAATGAAAATTTATGTGTATATATATATATATATATATATATATGGTTGTCTATATACATGGTTTGTCTATATATATATATATATATATATAAATGTTCTATGAAAGCATGCAGACTGATTTTTATGTGAAGCACTCGGGACATTTTTGCCAGGAAAATCAAAAGGATGTGACATTTAGACATGCACCCAAGAGCCTCTGTTCCGTACTATCTGTCATGAAAAGAAAAGGGATTCATTTAAACTATAGTCTCAAATACACATTATAATCAAACTATCATAACAGTGTAATTTTAATTACCTCATTACCATTGCTTTTACCAATTACCAATTACCATTGCTTGTGCATTCATGTCCACATCTCTACGATCAGGGGGGTATTCCAGAAAGCAGGTTATGTGACATACCCAGGTATGTTTAAGAGTAAGTAAGCCGATTGTCACAGAGACACCACCATGTCATCACTGTCAGTTCCGCCCACTCGATCACCGTCACCTGAATTCTCAGCACCTGCACCTGTTCCTCATCACTGACACTCACCATAAATACACACCTCACAGCCAGTTCAGCGTCTGGTCTCGTCAATTCTCGACTCTACAGACTCACCTCGTGGTACTTACCTGCTCTCTGCCGTTACCTGTCTGATCCAGTGAGTGTTCTTTTGTCTGTCCGTCATCTCCTCTGCCAAGTGGATTCCAATTCAGCGTCTGTTCACCGATCTCCTGCAACACAGAAAACTGCAAGTTACCTTCACAGTTAAGTCACCATTTATCCTAAGAGACTGTTTGCACTTACCTATCTCAGCCTGTGACTCTGTTTACCTGTTGTCTGCAAATAAAGACTTCATACTTACCATCTCTCCCTGTCTGTGTCTGACACCGATAACCTCAACTTTCAGTTCCAAAAACGGAGGTAACTTTCATGCAAGTAGCCATAACTTACTCTCTGAACATAACCTGCTCCGGAACAGCTCATGTTCCAGGGTTAATTTGCTTAAGAGATATTCAGATGAGTGTTATTTTAATTAATATAGTTATATTAATGTAACTAAATTTCTAAATTTGTTACATAGTTACTGTTTTTATATATATATATATATATATATATATATATATATATATATATATATATATGTATATGTATATATTATTAAGCACTTATGTTTAAACATTTATTCAATTTATATGTAATATTATATGTTTTTATTTTAATCTCACACATTGATCTGCTTTTTTCCTTTTTATAACAGGACGTTTTCTATTCTATAATTTCTATAATAAAATACATAATACATGTGTGATATCTTATTAAATATTTAGCATCAAACAATATAATTCTTATTCTCAGTGAATAAAGATTACTTATTCAATAAAAAGACTGAAAAAAATGATTACACAACCACCAAATAGGTGGCAATGTACACTAAGTAGGTTATGTAAATCGCCATTAAACAAAAGGAGGAAGTAGAATGGCGTGCTTTTTATTAGTGTCCGTTTCCATAGTGATTCATCGACTCATCGTTGAGAATGTGTGTTAACCGGGAACATACTCTGGGTTGGCTGAATTTACTCCCTGATGCGTTTTTGGAACCAGCATACCTCGAGTAAGTAAGGTTTGGGTTAATCAACCGAGAGTTCAGGGTATATGTGACGGTAAGTTAACCTTGCTTTCTGGAATACCATCCAGATGCTTTCTTAACTGCTGTTATTTTTGTGTTTATTTTGTTAATTAGAGGAAGGCGCGTAGCACACATTCATCTAAATCTCAGCGTGGACACGCAGCGGGATGTACATTAACACTATATCGCTGCAATGGTGTTTCCAACTTCTTTTTACGTCTTAGCAACAAATGAAAAAGAACTTCACGGTACGTATATAAGGGGCTTGAATTACATTCAGTCTCTGCCTCTGGTATGTTACGTGTGAACGAGTGCAAGCAATAGCAGGTTGCTGGCTGCAGTTCACTTAACAGCCACTGGAGTCGCTAATAACAAGCTTTTCAGTTCTACATTTGTAGCCACTTAAAGACCAGATAACTTTAAACTAGTGTCACATAGTCAGACCTTCAGACAGATGGCTGAAGGTCTGGACTCTATCGCAGCTTTCATTGGCCAAGAGGATGTTTGACTGACATGTAACACAATCAATCACAGTCCGTTTTGTTCCGCGTCATGTTTAAGGGCGTGAAAATGTAAATTCGACTCGATGATAACAGACTAGCATGTATCTAATTATTAATTCAAGAACATTATGCAAGTTTAACGCAACAATGGAGCGATAACTTCACATAGTTGATCCTGGTTAGCGCCCATTGTGACAGTAAACATGACAGCGTTCTTCTTCTACAAGGGGGTTTGGCGTCACGGCATTTGTTTCCCGGCAGACCGTTAAAGAACGCGACTTACGCGTCTCCCGGACAACCTGTAGAATTCAACCAACTAGATAACTACTTCGAAACTCCTGAAGTGTTTCCAGATAAGTGTGTGACATGCATGAGACGTTCAGCCAACGGTCCGTGGGCGTGACGTCTGAGACTGAGACTAAATTTAAACAAACATTCTGTTAACTTTACTGGAATAATGTTTGTTCATAACTTTGAGAGAACATTGCCAGAATGTTCTGAGAACATTCCCGGTTATAGTTGAATAGTGCATGAGTAAAAAAAAAAAAAAAACCCCAAAATAATAATAATAATAAAAAACAATGGGTACATGTTAAAAAAAAAAAAATCCATGCCAGTACCATCACACTTTTAAATAAATCTGATACCATGGTACCACCACAGTAGTTGATTGTAAGGGAGAAAAACCACATATTAAGTGTAAAATAAGAGTGAACTTTAGAGCCGCAGACTCATTAGTATTCACATAATGTAACACTTCCATTAATGTATAATATTATTTTGTTTCCAGTCATGCAGTGAAATCTGGTTATAGCATTAATTGTTAATCCATTCAGCTCGTTAAAACGCAGTTTAATTAACGATATAATCAGTGGAGCAGGGCACCGAAGTCTGATATTATTAAGCTTCTTAATTCTGTAGTCTCATTAAGATAACGTGTTGTTTTTAATCTAATTACAAAAGAGACTGAAGCCATCATTAAAAACAGACACACACAAGAGAGCGAGAGAATTCTTAAGTCTGTTATTCGGCCTATACGTCCGTTGTTGTGGCAGGGGAAGCTCTAAACAACTGTTTGTGTGTTCAGGCTAAGTTAATTAAGATATCAGTGTGTTTTATAGCTTAAAAAAAGAGGATAGTCACTTTATTTTCAGTTCTGAACTTCTTGTTACCAAAGTTCCTGTAAAAATAACCAAACAAACACTTTTACTTATGGGAAATATGCATTTATCATTAATTACAAACTAACATGTGGTGTCAAACTAGCTAGCCTGTACTGAGTGACATGCTAACTTAAGCTAATGATTGCAACTCATTGGGGAGCTTTTTTTTAATTAGATCCTTTGAAATAAAGCTGAAACAATTCATATTATTCATAAATATATATCACACAATACTAAAATAACACTGGACAGCACATGAATCAAGGTTTTAAACTATATTTCAGACATAACAGAGCTGCAGAAAAAGCTGCTAGAAACGGGTCATATAAAATTTTAAAAGCTTTACCTTCAAAGGAGGACGAACAGCATTTTCTCAAGGTTCAGTGTTTCCTTTCACTTTCCCAGAGAAAAAAGAAAATGGAATAAATCTCTTAAAGACTCCATGAAATGATGAAACACATAGCTGCTTGCTAATGCTAGTCAGTGGCAGGTGGTAGACGCCTCCGAATTCAAAATACGGCTAATATTCGCCAATATATTTGGTTTATTTTGCAGGAAATGAAAGACTGAAAGTTTCTTTCGTCTGCTTTTACAGTAGGAGTACATTAGCATATAGACCTCAAAGCTAACAGACATGGATTATTAACTTTTAATAAAACAAAAATACTCCAGGGGTTTCAAACATATCTGTGGAAAGTGCCAACCAGAGACACGAGAGAAGAGAGAGAGAGAGAGAGAGAGAGAGAAAGACAGCAATATGTGAAATTGCTCATTCGTCCCATCAATTTCAGCATGATGACTGGATGACGTACAGAGCTGATGTTTCTCTCAGGTAAATAAGAACAGATGCTTCTTCTCCATTTAGCCTCAAGCATTCTGTGACAAAGAGACACAATACCTGCCAAACGAGCTTTTAATTCAGTTCAGTTTGGAGGCTGAAGAAATGTCAGGAAAAGGGGAGAGAGAAAAAGAACGATTTCTCTCTGTATGAGGGGGAATAATTTCATTTACCACATCCAGACACCCTGCAGGGACTGGAAGCTGTTGGGCTGTTTCGCGTTACATGCGTGTATGTGTGTGTGTGTGTGTGTGTGTGGCGAGTATGTAGGTGGCGAGTTCTATATTGGACTGTTCCGAGCCTCAACTCGAGGAGTTCTCACACTCTGTGCTAATTCTGTCTGTTAAATAACACTGAACACACAATCAGCCAAAGAACCAGAGCAACGAGATCTTTCTCCAACAGCGAAAACACAAGACTGACCTAGGATTGGCTCCTCTCGCACTGGGAAAAGCTCAGACATTATAGGAGATAAGACGGCTCTGGAATCAGTAATTTAGCTCA